>CM034533.1:8646441-8956783 GCA_020002185.1 Paraescarpia echinospica | reverse complement strand
ACCATTCAATGATAAATCAGTAAATGTCAGTGGTACTCTTAATTGTATTTAGTAGTACCATTCATTACATAGATTACATGATAGACTGCATTGATAGAGTTGAGCTTTAATAGTAAACTGGCAAGTCTCAACCATATTTGAAAACATTACTCATTACACTGAACGTTGACAGCGTATTTTAGATACCATTGAACCTTCAAGGGTAAACTGAATGGTACCTTCAACTCAATGGCACCATAAACGTTACCTGCATATGTCTTTGAAACGTATGTATTTTGTGTCATGTGGACATGTGGTGAATGCTTGAGTCACAGTAAAGATTATAATAATTATATGAATTATATGTATGTCTAAGTTACGATGTTTTTATATAACTCTACTGAATAAACCCGCGAATAAACTCAATCTGCGCCGGCCATGCAGCTCCATGCACGCATTTGAAATTACCCGTGAGTCATTTCGACGCGCGCGAATTTTTTTAAAAACTAATATGGCTTTGTGTCGCGGTCAAGGAAAGAAACATTATAATGAACAAATCGGGCCAGCGGTCGTATTCATGCCACGAAACAAAAGGTACTAATGCTGTGTGTTATTTCATAACAATTTGACTCACAGTAATAATACTTAACAGCTAGTTACGAAATACTGTTAGTTCTCTGCGCTCGATCGGTGCTTAAATTATCGCTCAACGTGCAGTTACGTGCGTAGACTATTAAAAGTGTTATATAAACTATTATTTAATAAGCCTAATGGTAATATATAAAGGAGGAAGTTCGCTGCAACATATATGGATAAGTTCACGAGTTGCCAGTTGGCAAACCAATGTGTGACATCGTTGACTATTTCAAATTCAATGTTTCTTTCCTGTTATGTGGTGTTGAAGCGTACAATTTAATTAATTAGACACAAGCAGATAATGACGCAACTATATATATTTATTTTCAACATGGAAATGAATTACCAGCACCAGCAGCACGTCAGTTGTGGGTGTAACATGGCCATCAACTGAAGGCAATTTCGCATTCTAACATATGCATGCTTTGAGTTTGACAACATGTCATACCTTTTTCATTATTCCTACTTAAATACAGGTATAAAAAGAGGCCTTGGCCATGACGCTGTCACTTGACCAAAAAAGTAAGAAGATAAACAGTGATAGAATACAGTGACAGAATAGTCAATAATGCGTGTGATCACTATTCGGAAGGAAGGAATATTCCAGACTGAGATAATTACTGAGTAATTATCCAGACTATCAAGAATTGTCCAAATGCTCCTGTTTTTTTACTGGCAGTATACTATTATATTAGCCACACACATTGTATTGTTATTGTGTTCTTTCCATTTATTTCAGGTTGATGTCATCGCTGCATGATGGCCAAAAGCAAGCTTTCTCCAGGCTGCACAACAATGAAATTAGTAACAGTGGTATAGTGTTTGTGTGTATGCATTCTGAATTATTGAATATTATTATATCATATGATGTATACTGTACATATGTAAGGTTTCAGGGCAAAGCGCGATACATGTATATCAAAACTCAATTATACACTTCGTCGTTATAGTAAGTGTAAATGAAAACTTTGATATAATATTGGAATGTCTTAGTAATACAATTCATGATGTTTTATATCAAGAGCCAAACTGTTTTTTATAGTAAAACTTGTTTTTGGAAAATCATCTGCTTTCTCAATTCCCCTTAAAATTGACCATCTTTACAATGTTTATTGACATACTATATGAAAAGGCCAGACATGACAGGTATATAGGATTATTTTTTTATTTGTGGAAATTGCAAATTTGTCTGCCCAAAGTATAGAATGGATCATACTGAGTAAAAAATATATTGAATTCCATGGTAACAAACAAAATGGCTTGAGCCAACATTTTAACAAGATTTCTCGAGCAGCTCGAGAAATAACGGTCAGACTTCGCGTTATTTATCGAGCAGACCGGAAGTTGTAATGACCAATCAGATTGCTTATTCGTCGAGCTGCTCGAGAAATAACGCCGACTTCTTTCGTTATTTATCGAGCATCGAGCAGATTTAGACGTGCAAGCATGTGCACTTAGAAATATTATGTTCAAGGCATTTACGTGGACATACTAATTGTTTGAAGTAAATCCGGTACAGTCTGATCGTTTCGTGTCTGTATTTGTCCGTTCTGATGGGAAATGAAGACTTTTCTTATTCGTCGAGCTGCTCAAGAAATAACGCCGACTTCGTTCGTTATTTATCGAGCAGATCTGCACGTGCATGCATGTGCACTTAGAAATATGTTCAAGGCATCTATGTGGATATACAAATTGTTTGAAGTAAATCCGATGCAGTCTGATCGTTTCGTGCCTGTATTTGTTCGTTCTGATGGGAAATGAAGACTTTTCTTATTCGTCGAGCTGCTCGAGAAATAACGCCGACTTCGTTCGTTATTTATCGAGCAGATCTGCACGTGCATGCATGTGCACTTAGAAATATGTTCAAGGCATCTATGTGGATATACAAATTGTTTGAAGTAAATCCGGTACAGTCTGATCGTTTCGTGTCTGTATTTGTCCGTTCTGATGGGAAATGAAGACTTTTCTTATTCGTCGAGCTGCTCAAGAAATAACGTCGACTTTGTTCGTTATTTATCGAGCAGATCTGCACGTGCATGCATGTGCACTTAGAAATATGTTCAAGGCATCTATGTGGATATACAAATTGTTTGAAGTAAATCCGATGAAGTCTGATCGTTTCGAGCCTGTATTTGTCCGTTCTGGTGGGAAATGAAGACTTTTCTTATTCGTCGAGCTGCTCGAGAAATAACGCCGACTTCGTTCGTTATTTATCGAGCAGATCTGCACGTGCATGCATGTGCACTTAGAAATATGTTCAAGGCATCTACGTGGATATACTAATTGTTTGAAGTAAATCCGATGCAGTCTGATCGTTTCGTGCCTGTGTTTGTCCGTTCTGAAGGGAAATGAAGACTTCTTATTCTTCGAGGTGCTCGAGAAATAACGCCGACTTCGTTCATTATTTATCGAGCAGATCTGGACGTGCATGAATGTGCACTTAGAAATATTTTCAATTAATCTACGTGGACATAATTGTTTGAAGTAAATCCGACGCTGTTGAATCGTTTCGTGCCTGTATTTGACCGTTCTGGTGGGAAATGAAGACTTTTCTTATTCGTCGAGCTGCTCTAGAAATAACGATTCAACAGCGTCGGATTTACTTCAGAAAATTACTCTGTCCACGTATATGCCATGAAAATATATTAAGTGCACATGCATGCACGTCCAGATCTGCTCGATCAATAACGAACGAAGTCGCGTTATTTCGCGAGTAGATCGACGAATAAGAACTCTTTCTTTTCCCATCGAAACAAATAAATACACGCACGAAACGATTCAACAGCGTCGGATTTATTTCAAACAATTTGTATGTCCACGTAGATGCCTTGAACATATATCTAAGTGCCCATGCACACACGTCCAGATCTGCTCGATAAATAACGATCAAATTCGACGACTTCATGTCCCCTGGTCCTTCTGTCTTTCTTAACTGAGAAAATAATATTTCTATCAATATTTTCCAAACCATTCAATATTTTAGACACTTCTATCTGATCTCCTCTCAATCTCGTGGTCTCTGGTGTTGTTAAACCAAATTATTTGGCGTATTTCGTAATAAAGATCCCTCAGTTTTAGAATCATTTTAGTTGCTTTCCTCTGCAGTCTTTCTAGCATATATGTACAGCGGTATTATTAGTTCTTTTTCCTTATACGTTATGTTTCGCCTAATTAATCCAAGGATTTGATTTCCCTTTGAAGCGGCAATACCGCGCTGCTCTGAAACCTTCATATCAGCACTAATGGTTAACTCTGAGTCCTTTTCTTTTACTGTAGTACTTAGTACAGAACATCCTATTGTATATTGTACATCGTCGTTCCCGTCCTGTGTGGAGGCATTTATATTTCCCAAAATTGAACAACATTTGCCATTTTTCAGACCATTTTATCAATCTGTCAAGATCATCTTGTAAATGCTGTCAATCTTCATCACGTTTAACCCTTCTAAATAATGTTGTATCATCCGCAAATTTCAACCCCTTGCTTGTTATATCGTCGTCCAAATCGTTGATATATATTAAGAATAATATAGGTCCCAGTACTGATCCCTGTGGTACCCCACTCAAACCTGATTTCCAGTTTGAAGCCTCCCCATCAACTACTACCCGTTGTCTTCTATCAATTAGCCATTTTCTATCCAGTTAATTAAACCATTTCCTATGCCATGGGCCTTTAGTTTAATTTGCAAATCATTGATGTTAAACTCACTGGTCTGTAGTTCTCTGACTTGTTTCTGGAACCTTTCTTAAATAACGGTATAATGTTTGCTTCTTTCCATTCAAAAGGAACCACTCCTTCTTCTAATGAAAACTGTTGCAAGTGGTATGCTAATTTGTTCTACAATTTCCGATAGTAGTTTGGGCGGAATCCCATCCACTCCAGGTGATTTATTATCCTTCATAGCCCTAAGTTTCTTAGCTACCATTTCCGGGTTACAATTAATTGTCCTAAATAGTCTGATTCTGCCCCCTTGAACTTAGCCTCTGGTACTGGCCGTGAACTAATATCTTCCCTGGTAAACACTGAACTAAAATGCTCATTCAGGTCTTCTATCATTAAGAATCCCTCTGATATTATATTTCCAGCAATATCTTCTAGAGGACCGATGTTATCCTGAACTTTCAGTTTGCTCCGAACATATGCATAAAAACTCTTGCTGTCTTGTTTTATATTACAAGCTAATTTTTATTCGTAGCTTCTCTTCTAATTTCAGTTGTAGCTTGGTTTAATGCTTCTTTATGAAGGTTATAGTCTTCGTTATTTACAGTACGTCTATACGACTTCCACGTCGTTTTTTTGTACTTAATTTTTCTAATGGCTTCTTTCGATAAGTATTTCTTTCTGGACCGTTTCCCTTGTTTTTTAAGGGAACAAATTTATCGACAATGCACTCTATTTCACTCTTTAAGATATTCCAGCATTCTGTTGCTGACTTATTCTTCAGATGGTGTTCGTCTTTCTTTGCTAAATATTTCCTCATTACCTTATATCTTCCTTTGTGAAAATTTCTCCTGAACTGCTTTTTATTATTTCTTTCTGATTTTACTTTGATGGTAAAATGTATCTGGTTGTGATCACTACTTCCCAGTGGCTCACATAATTTGACATTGTCAACTAATTCATTCTGTGAGGACAAAACTATGTCTAACACATTCTCACCCCTGGTTGGCTCTAGCACATGTTGAGAAAGGAAACTGTCTTGTACTAAAACTAAAACTTGTGGTCCTCACTCCCCGTACCCGTATGACCATGGTTAAAATCTCCCATAATAATACAGTCCCGTTTGCTAACTTCCCTTACAGCGTTTTGTACTTTTTTATTCTCTTCTCGATAAAGTAACCCCACCGTTAACGTTGAATTTCCTGTAACTATGTTACACCAAGCAGCTTCTTCGCAATCTGCTTCTTGTTCTAATTTTATTTCATAAGCCTGGATAGATTCTTTAATATATAAAGTAATTCCACCTCCCCTTCTTCCTATTCTATCTTTCCTAAACAATACATAGCCTGTCAGTCTCAATTCGGCATTTGATATATCAGTGGTGGCCCATGATTCGGTTATACCTATTATGTGAGGGTCAATATCTTCTACCATAATGTTCAGTTCACTTCTTTTGTTTACTATGCTCCTTGCATTTAAACAAACGCACTTATATCCTGATTCAGAACAATTTTCCAGGGTGTTCTTTGCTGATTTATTTCTGCTGTTTTTATCTATGCCTCCTTACAGGCTTCTCTGTGAATCCCCCCTGCGCATCTAGTTTACATAGATGCAGCCTGTCCCACTGTCAACAGATTGCAGCAAGTTCTCTGAGAAAACTGCTGCCCCCTTTCCACTTAGATGAGGCATTAACTTGTTTTCAGTTAACACTAGTAACCACGGAAACGCCCACTTGCCATCTGAAAATTGTTTGTTATCTTATGAAAAAATACCACAATTATTTATGAGTATGTCGCAATACTGGTACAATTCCAAATAGAAGTTCAAAATGGTAAATATATATGTATATATATATATATACATATATATATATATATATGTATATATATATATATATATATATATATATATACAGGGGTAGAACTTCAGCATTTATTTTACTAGACAGCAGGACTAGTAAAGACAAAAGTTTACTAGTCCGCCAAAAGGTTTACTAGTCCTGCAAATAAAAAACATAGCACAAATTTAGGTCACAACAATTTTATTTAAAACACAAAAAACCACAGTGTCATCCAGGCCTGGCGTTAACACTGCCTGTCAGTCAGTCAGTGTCACTCAGAGTCGGAGGCACTACTGTCATCACAGTCGGTGTCACTGCTGTCAGTGTAACTACTACAGTCGGGCCTTGGCCTAAGCGGCTGAGTGTCTGGCCTCCGGGCTCCACCAGCACTCCACAGCTCGATTGCCTCCTTCGGTTCAAATGCAGCGATGTCTGGTGAACTCAGCTGAATGGTCAACAGATCAGTCAGTCGATCTGCCTTCAGGACTGACCGGATGCTGCTCTTCGTCAGCTTCAGCTGACTGAAGCCTCTCTCCGCATCAGCCGAGCTGGCTGGCAGAGTCAGAATGGCGTCAACAAGCTCAAGTATGTTTCCATACTCTGCCTGGTGGGCTGCATTGACACTAGACCATGTCAGCTGTCGCATGTCTGGGGACTGTTCATACAGGATCATCTTCAGAAGTGTCCACTCCGTCTCCACACTGGCAATATCGATGCCAGCGTCTCGAAGCACAGGGCCAAAATGGTTGTTGAGTGTGGCCACAGCGTCATTTCCATAATCACCTGCAGCTTCAGGCCACCGCTTGAAGCTAACGATTGATGATGCACGCACAACGTCCGAATTGCTGTCAACGAAGCGACCCTCCAGACAGCTGACCAGGTTGCACAAGATCTGCAGTCGGGTCTGCTTGGCGAAGACAGCACCTGTGAGTGTCTCACCATGGAAGTCTTCCATGCGCGCCAGGGCACGCTCCTTGGCAGTTGTGGTCGTCTTGTACATCACAAGGGTGGCCACAACGGATGTCAGCGTGGCATGTACATCAGCAACTGTCGCAGTCACTGTCTGAGCCACCAGCGACAGCTTGCTCAGAACAAACAGCACATCGAGAAGGAAGTGTGCCATCTCGATGATGTCTCGTCGGTGCAGTGTCGCCAAGAAGCCAATGGCCTTTGTCTTATAATAATAATAATAATAATAATCTTTATTGATACATAATGTTAAGTATATCACAGATGTAGCAGTAACATGAAACATGTATACATTACGTATCAAATGGAACGAAGCAACACATTGCTTGTGTTCCTTATTCATGTCATATATGCAATGAAATCTATGATTCGTGTAAAAAAAAAAAAAAAAAAAAAAAAAAATCTTGGCATCTCCGGAGCCCCCGGGCACTTGCATCTGCGTCAGATGCAGGACATATGCTGGATATCCCTTCACAAGGGCCTGCAGTGCCTTCAGCAGATGTGGCAACCAGCGAGTGCCACCGACACGTGGTGGAAGGGCACATGGCAGAGACAATGTGTCGAATGCTGCCTTCAAGTTGCTACGGTTCAGTGGCGAGTGATGGTAGAACAAGTAGAGGCTCAGGAGGAGACCGCTCAACTTTGTGTACATGGGCAACCGACACAATGCGTCCTTATATGCAAGTTCCAGGCGATGCGCATAGCAGTGGATTGCTTGCAGACACGGCTGCTCATTTCGGAAGAGCGTGGCGACACCGTTGGCTGATCCGGTCATAACAGCGGCGCCATCACTGCCGAATCCGACAAGCTTCTTCATGTGTGTCTCTTTCGGGATGTGGAGGTAGCGCTCCACGACACCGTCAATTGCCCGCTTGATTGACGGAGCATCTGCCTTGCCGACGTTCTCAATACCAGCGAAGGCAGTAGAGACGACACCATTCACTGCATACCCCACGTACACTATCTCCGCTTCCGTGATGGACGCATCTGTCGTACCGTCACTGATGAGGGCGAGAAAGTGAGCACTCTCCAGGTGCTGTGCGAGGTGACGGCGCTCAACCTCAGCGATGGCACGCACGAACTGCTTGCATGCCTTGTCATTCCGATAAGTGTTCCCTACATCAAGGCCCTTCTGTGCGTCCAGGGTACACTGCCACACATAATCTGTGAACGGACGCCGGTGCTTTGCTATCGCGTGACAAGTCCTGAAACATCCAATGCAGGAAATATTAAATATAATAGTATTAAGTAAATACTGAGTATAGTCACAACATAACAACCTTCCTCAGCAAACAGTGAATACTAAAAACATCATCGCTTTCAAAACAAAACTTGAAGATTTGAAGATGGACAGGTTTAAATTTTAATAAAAGCACAAAAATCACAAGACAAGCCACGTTCTCAAAACCAAAAATATGATGCATAAAGGCGGGAAATACAACACTAAATAGTATTACTTTTGAACCCGAAGATCCAGGCAAGTTATAACAGATCTACATCAAATGCAAATTAATAATTTCCCATGGCATTGTTTACTGCACGGCACGCTTGAAATGAGAGATAACAGAGAAATGAGGGATAATAATTTAAACCATATAGTGCTAACCCTAACAAAATACAATCAAACAATATTTTTTTACATTATATCACATGGGTAACATAATTACCTAAACAAATGCGTCAGACGGTCCATGGTGGCCGTGTTCAGCGCTTGGATGGCTCGGTGGGCAGGTGCAGTGCCGGAAGACAGCTCGTGTGTGCGCCTCGCTTGTACTGTGTGCGCGTAGCGAGTCTGGACGAAAGTTGTCCGTGCCTTGTCCGTGCCAGTCAAGAACGCATTCTTGCCACGGACACCAGTTACGTTGTGTGTCCTGCACACTTTGCAAAACATCAAATCGTTGTCGTCATCGTAGGACAGCCAAGTGTGGTCTCGTTCCCAAACCTTCAAATAGCCACGCTGTCGTTTCTGCTGGTCGTACAGCGTGTCCCGTTCTCGCTTTTCCACCTTGCGTTTAACTTCTGGTTTTACAACCCCAGTTAAATAACGATGCATCGTGCGTAAACGTAACAAAATAATTAGTAATGAATTAACAAAATAATTGATGTAGAACTGAAGATGTGAACCGTATTCGAAATCCACGCATTTGAATAGATTAGAAAATAGACGCAAAAATGGACGCCAATTGCGCTCATTAGCCGGTACCCCTCTACATGATACGCTAAGCCAAACAAAACGGTCGTTTCAGATTTCTATGTCACACAACAACCAATCAAAAGTACCGTTTCACTGTCGATTCACATTAGGTGAAGATTTACTTTATCAATTGTACGGTTGGTGGCGCCACGCAACACGCTGATTTTTACTAGACAGCCGGACTAGTTGGTAGGCCGGGTTTACTAGTCCGCCGTAATCTTTACTAGTGTACGGACTAGCGGACTAGTGGGTAGTTCTACCCCTGCATTGTTACAAGACCAGTGAAATGTGTTGTTAAATATTTATTGAAATATATTCATAATGAACACAATACAACATCATAGTAGCACTAGCAATACAAATATATATAGATAATTTTATCAGCAATCTCATGCCTGAAGCCCAAATTATTAACAATCTTCCAGGGAAATTACTTAGTGGACTTACCATACGTCATCTACCATCCACATGCTAAGCAAAATCACATCATTGAACTGACTACCATTTGAACCTAACATCAAGAAAGATCATGTATTCAAAACTAACAAGTATGTCGCACTAATCCATGATGTAAACAATAACGGAATAAATCAGAATTAACATGCATTGAAATAGGTTGCAGAGGCTATGTATCTGAACCCAACAAATCTAAGACTGACAACCTCCTTAAAATCTCTTGGAATAAAACCACCAACAAAACAACTAATTCAATTGTATGCTTGTCTAAACTAGCCCTGCTAATGCCATTCACCCTTTCTAAATGTTAAGACGAACCACACTGGTTTGACCCAAGACTAATTTAAATATGATGACCATCACCCTAATATGACAATAATTACAAAATAAAATTTCCCTCAACAGCAAGTAATCCTATACACAAATGTTTTTTTTTTTAATATGACTTACTTTAACCATTAGTCATTATTTACCACAGCCTGCTACAATATACTACTAAACATAGCTATTTACTGTATTCACACATGTACTTGGGTTATCGTTTCACACTTTATTGTATTCTACTGTATGAATAAAGTGATACTCTCTCACTACAGAACATATTATAATGGTTCCACTTAAGTTACCATAACGTTTAGATACAATGTTTGTTGCAAAATTATCAATATTTGCTTTATTCCAGATGAACACACGTTTAATGGTAAACAATTTATAAAAAAGGAATGGTGTCATTATAGAACCGATTTTTATGTCATTTATTTACAATGTCAGATGTTTATTTGAGCCTAATTTATTTCAGGTCTCAGGTGGGCTGCATACAGACAGTTTACCTGGTGGATCCATGGCAAGCTGGGACGAATGTACAGAGTTCTACCAGCATGCGCCAGCCATGGAATAAGATCAAGGTTCCCTGTCCCCGATGGGAGACAACACGAGGGATACCACTCTAGACTTGAAAACTAAACTAGACAATGTACATGTGACCTATGAAGGTGTAGGTTGGTGGTGGCAGTATTTACTGTTTCTTTACAAATTGACTGACTCTTGCTGCCAGCAGATCCTCCTTCTCTGGTTTTGGGACATCTGCACCAGTGACTGTGATCGGATGCAGTGTGATGTTTCTTTATAAACACATCTGTCACTCGATCCGTGAGCATTTGTAGGTGGGTACGTGGGTTCACCTGCTGTGGTCTGTTATGCAGCACCCATTGCTTGCGTCTTTTGGACCACATGACACCAGTCTCAATAGGTTTGTCTGGGCTGGGACGTGGTCGGTAGTTCCACGCCAGAGCAGACAGCATCAATCTAGCTTTCATTCCTACAGTGAAGAATAGTACATGCAGTATTTTACAGTGAACTTTAAAATGCTTTTCCTGTGTAAAGTGTTGGTTGTTTTTAGTAATGATACAATGGTCAATCGTGGTAATCCTACTGGTACATTAGTAAAACGATACTGATCCTTACAAATATGGCATTCCATCATCACATTCCTTCACATAATTTATTATAACTTGTTTTTTTCTTCTTAATTTATGTATCTACTGTATATACAGTCACTGTATTTTGATATCATTTTTTGATTTATATTTCTTTAATAAAATTGGTGATAATGACACAAGTGCTCTTATTTATTTAATTACAGACAATTGCATTCTGGAATGTAATTATTACACGGAGATGTAATATATTAAACTCAAGTAACTGTACTCATAAATGTACACAGCAACTGGTTACAAGGAATAGATAGGGTGATATAGAATGAGCACTATCCATCTGCGTATTCGCCCCCTCACATCTGAGTGACTAAACTACTGAAAAGTTGGTCATCAGGAACTTTGACTATGTAACATTTTTGGTCCCATACATAAGTCGGTGGTCCACATATTAACACATAACATGTAAACAGCATTTACATTATTAGTTTTGGAAGTCTGAATAAGCACATTTACTGATAAGGTAGTAGTCAATGCTGGCTGGTACTTTTGAGTAGCCATCCTGAAAAAAACGAGTTGGATGCCTATGAAATGCAGTAATTTCGAAAACTTGTTATAATGTTAGTTATGTATAGGAGCTGATTTAGTGTATTTGGGATTCAAGTCGGTGACTGGAATTCACCTTACACTACTTGGGTCGTGGTCCCTACTCATCATCTACTGATTGCAAATCTAAAGGTTACTTGTTGCTTTGGACATGCCTCAGGTATAAAATGAATACATATAAAGTTTGGTACTTACTTCAGCAACTGTGCGTCACTGTTGCATGTTGCACAACACCACCACAGATGGTTTGATACATTCTGTATCCAATGAAGGAGGTCCTCGCATCCCTTGCCTCGGACCTTCGCAGTAAACTTGCGGTTGATGCCTTTCCCCGTGTGCCACATCATGGTGGTGATCGAGTTGAAATGCAAATTACAATTATTTACATTTCTGATCCAAATTCAAGATATTTTCACAACAGCTGTTACCTGTTTTTGTTGTTAGTGTACAAAAAAACAAGTTAGTGAAGATGTGTGCACACGGTATATTATTAAAGATATTTCGACAATATATGAATTATAGTCGGAATGCCCCACTGCCTGAATGCACCACTACCTGAATGCACAAAACCTAGTCGCAATGCTCCAACCGCATAGTCGCAATGCTCCAGCGGCGTAGTCACAATGCTCCAACTGTCTGGTCGCAATGCACCACTTTTGGTCGGAATGCCCCACTGATTGTAAAATTATCAAACCTTTGCATACATTAAATATTAAATGCATAATTAATGTAGAAATAACATGTTTCGTTGACTTTCTGTACATCCTTGAAAGTAAACTATGTTTTGTCTTCGTATACACGTGCATGATTGTATTACATAACATATCATGAAATATCGATTACATTGTCGTTTGATGTGTAGAAGTCATGTAGTAATAGCCTAATAGGCATCCTGCTCATGCGTTGAGCAGATCTTTTATGTTGGTTGTTTTGGAAGTGTGCCCACACTAATTGGCTAGCTACTCTGTTGGTTTGTTTGAATAACGGCATTGTACCAAAAAGATTGTACAAAGTACATTGAAATAAAGCTTTTGACATCAAAGAAATCTAATTTATGTTGGTTTGGACAGCGGGTTGAAGACGGGGAGGGACTACATATATATATACCTTTATTAGGTTATGGTTGATATCGTAAATGTATTTTATATATATATACATATATATATAATACATACGATATTAAATTTAATAATAAAGGTATACATATACTATTTTCGATTATATATATATATATATCATAGTTATGTGTTTTATGTGTTAATGCATGTTCACATTTTTGTATTATTTATGCTAATTTAAAAACAAATATTTGTCTATTTTAATTTACCCTTTGTACATATGTTGTACGATATAAATGATGCATGAATGGCTTGGCCATCGAAAAAATAGTGTAAACTAAGTATGTTACCGAGTGAAAATAGAAATTATTAATGAATCAATACACGGAGTGATTGAGACTCTAATAAAACAATTACTGTATTATAGTTACTATATTGTTTCGCGGAAGTTTTCGTTTTGATTTTCTATAAATAATTGAAGGTTATGTCTTCTTATATAAGTGTAGACATTCATAATTAAATTACACTGAAATGATGACCTTTGACTTTTAATGTGACAGGCTGATAACAACAACAGTGACAAGTGTGGCGTGTGTGTGTCAAGAATATTTAGAGGGTTGTGTAATTGGCTTCTCTACTCCTGCTTTGTTCTATTGAGTAGATTGTTGCACGTTGTCTGTTCTTTGAATTGGAGGCCATAGCAATTGGCTTAATACCCTTGTATTGTTTCATCGAACAGACCTTTTGTTTGAATAACGGCATTGTACAAAGTGCGTTGAAACAACGCGTCCCACATTAGCAGCTTCTAGCTGAAGTTGGTTTCCGTTGACTTTGATGACGTGAAGGCCTACCTGTGTAATCCAGTTCTTACTAAGTCCTCCTTGAATGTTTTGAATAGAAGTTAGGAACTGAACAGATCTTGTGTGTCAGATTTGTGTTAGTATATTGTCTTACGTTACATTCCGAATAACAAGAAAATAGATATATAGACAAGACATAGAATTGTGTAAATAATACATACACACATAATCAAACAAGTGTAACAGACGGTGAAATGACATTCAATTCCGGACTGACAGTGGAGCCAACCAAGGCTGTAACCAGTTCATTAATTTAAACTAGTATAAAATAAATACTTATTTAGTGAACTGGTCAACCTCAGAATAACTGTGTAAACAAGGTAATAATAATTCCACGTGTAACGTGTGAATTAAGTTGTTATAATAGATCAGATATGTAGATGTAACAACAATAATAGTAACTAATGTTCAATTAAGTAGCGTAGCACAAATATTTGTTGATACTCTTCTTCTCTAAGAATGTGTGTAGTGTAGTCATGGTTTGTGTAAACACTGAATATCACACATGTTGGCGACCCCTTTGTGAAGATTGGTCAACGCTACACGTGCTTTTGAGTGTCTGTGCTTTCTTCTCAATTTCCTTCATCCCCGTTCACGCCACGCGGACGATAGCAGGTATTCGATTGGTGCATTCGTTACCAATGAGGAGATGGCTAGATTGTCTTTGAAAATAATCCATCAGTATTCTTATGTTTTATGTGTAGCGAACGAATCAACTGAAACAAATGCAACGATCTAGTAATAATAATAACATTATTAATATATATGTATACATAATGGAGGTCTTTATAAAAACGAACTACGAACTATTCTACATATTTACCAACTTCCGTTCTTTTATCACCTAATTCACAATAAGTTGTATATTGTTTAACTATGACACCCACTACTAACACTATAGTGTAGTTAAAATGTCAAGCAAAGTCCATGTACATATATCACTACCCATATATATATATTGTATATATAAAGTAATATATGCAAAGTCGCGTGGACGATACTTAAAGAAGTTATTATACTAGCCGACTTGCCCGGCGTTGCCCGGGGAAAAACAAACCAACAAATAAACAAACAAACAAACAAACAGAGAAACCATAAAGTTTTATAATATATAGATACCATAAGAGGTGCATTGCGCCAAACCATTGCAGCATTGCGACCAGGTCATTATCTCCAAAGTGGGGCATTCCGACCAAAAGTGGTGCATTGCGACCACCCCATTGGAGCATTGCGACCAGGCGGTTGGGGCATTGCGACCACACGGTTGGAGCATTGCGACTAGGCAGTTGGTGCATTGCGACTGGTGCATTCAGGCAGAGGTGCATTCCGACCATTACCCCTTTAAATATAATAATAGTGTGGAGTCTCCCATCACACAGTGATTTGTTTTGTATTTCGTTGACATTATGTAAATTGTTATTGTAAAATTTGTATCTTAGTATTTGTTTTCAAATTTTGTAGTTCTAGTTGTTTCCAGTGCTTGACAATGTTCTATTAACTGACTGGTCTGTATTATTGTGGTTACAATGTAATGGTCTTATGATGTCTCATTCTTTATAAGCTGGCACTGAGGGTGGTCACTACCAGGGTGCTTGTCGTCCTCAATGGTTCTTTTACGTCCCAAATTGAGACGGGACCGACATTAATGTGATCACCGAGTCACGAGGGATACACAGTCCCCAATTTTGAGAGCCAGATTTTTACACTAAATATGCCTGCTTAGTCCAGGTTTCAAACTCAGAGCACTGGATGCCAGGCGGATGTGCTAAACACTGCTAACCACTACACTAGCCGCACTCTCTGGATAATTTGTTTCTGCTGTTGGGATAAATAAAATGCATCCTTACCTTACATAAAGATGGGAGGGTGTGTTTCTATATTTCATAAAAACCAGCACAAAACCTTAGAGTAACATACACTATCGAGAGGGATGCAGGGGTACCAGCCCAGCCTGATCACAGTGCTTTCTTCTATATCATGAGGAGTCTTACTCCAAACCCATTATACTTTATCTTAGTCACATATTGAACATAACTTGGGATAATGTCATTGTTTTTCATTTTACAAGTTAATGAAGAGGAGCTCAGCATGAAACTGCCACATAATAACATGTATAGGGACGTACATGGTGGTATGCACCAACTATCCAAATTTACACTGGGGAGTCTAGAGGAAAACTTATCCCAGTACGGAAAGAAGCTGGAGGAAAAGAGCAAGTCTCTGTACAAAGAAAGGTGAGTTATCTTAACAATAAACTAAAAGGACTGTAGGATTAAAGGTGAAAGCGAATAACCGTATGAGCTTTGTAGATTGTACGTCCCTGTCAAATATGATACTGCCTTGATGAAATAATAGTTGTCTTTGTCAATAGATACCAGAAGGCTTATTTGTAAGAGGTTTGGCAAATTTATATGTGTTAAATGTAAGAACAAACATTTGAAACCTAACAATAAATTATTCAGGACTAGTATTCTGGAATACCCTGCCTCATAAACTTAGAATACTCCTGACCATTAACCAGTCTAAAAGAAACCTAACAGCTCCTTACTCGTGAATTATTATTTATATTACATTATATATGTGTCAGGGTAAATATATATAGGTGAAGCACAATACTGGGCCAAAAACGAGGACTGGACAGCAAAAATAAAGTCTTAGATGGTAACCAAAATACATCTACACCTAAAATTAAAGAAGATAAGATATCTTTACTCACTGTTATGTGGCGCAATGCCAAGTGAAGTTTTTGATCTAAAATATGAGAATGTGAAACCCTTCAGAAATCAAAATTTGCTTGACTGATGTATGCTAGTACCTCATCACAATCCAACCAAGACTTTTAAAATGTTAAGAATGATCAGAGCACTCTGGACGTGAAAAGGTGGACACTGCAACTTAAGTTATCCACCACATTGTCCACAACCACAATTTTTTTCAAACAACAATAAACAGGCAGGATGCGTTTTTTGTGTCTCTTCTTTCTTCATGGGCCTAAGATACAGCACAAATGTTATCAACAGGAATTATCCGCAAAGAAGCTGGTTATGGAGTAAATATAGCGTAAGTTACAGGACACCAATTTGGCCCAGTATTGTGCGACTCCACAATTTTTATATATATATTGTACATTGTTTTCTTCAGGTTATTGCGGTATATACGTACCACCACAGACAACACACAAGGAAAGTGGTTTGTTTCAGCTGTTGTGTGGGCAGAGTTGAGGAAGTCTGCCTCTTATAAAGTAGATGTGTCCATGAACAATGATGCGGTGGTGTAAGAACCACAATGTGAATGTGGTGCTGGGCAGGGCCCTACAGCTCACTGCAAGCATGTTGCAGCAGTTCTGTTCGGCCGGACACTAGTGTCAGATAGGAACTATCTTGACAGAAGTGACATGTACACAGGCGAGACGTTTAAAAAAACATTCAATGTACTATGTACAAATATTGGGGCAATTGTCAATGCAAAAATATGGCATTTAGTTTATCCCAATTTTGTACAAATAAGCTGGGTAGTTTCAAGAATGTGACACACTCTTGTCAACATATCAGCAGCAATAAATAAATAAGGGTTAAAATGCATATAACATTCACAAGTATGTAGCTGAATGTACACTTTGACTTGACCTGCAGGTCCTCCAGACGTTTCATCATGCTATACCTTTTAAAGGAACTCATATTAAGTCCAGCAGATTACATGCAATTCATGGGAAGGACAATGCGGACCTTATATATGATCCTCGATCAGAGCAACTGCAGAACAACGACTCTACTCCAGACATGTTCACTCTATTTGATGAAACAAATCTTATATTCCTTTTACAGACCAATTGAAAATAGTTCCTTGTCAAAACATGGGCATTAGTGCAGTCACTGGCTTTATGTATAAAGCAAATAATACAATGTTGCTTATATCTCTATATATACATATTTCAGGAAAGTTAACCAATGCCAGTGATGCAGCTGTTCCCTCCTGCCAATCCAGATGCCCTTGCCAATGACCACAATTACTTGAAGTTAACTCCACAAGATCAGTACTTGAAAGATTAAATGGTTAGTTATTCCCATGCTTTTCAATTCAACATACATCTGTATTTACACAATGTACTCCATTGAAACAATGCACATGATTACAATAGAGCGCAGTGGCTCAGTGACTAGAACGTTGGACTCTCAATCAAAAATGAGGTGTTATTGTGATGCTAAACATGTATTTTCCTCGTCAAGTATTCAAAGGTTCATAATATGTATATCTACCTTCTTCAAGAATGAATAATTTATTTTATAAATTTATTTCAGAGTCATCGCCATATGCTAAATACTTTTTAAAGGTGTATTAATATGTCTTTGTTGATACACTGTATATATACACAAGTGGGTATAATACACAAGTACAAAAGTCAATATTAAAATGTTTATGAAAACAAATGTATATTTAAATGTGCACCTTAAAATTTGTTGGTAACTTATACGTGGTTGCTTGTTATAAATTTGAAATTACCTGGATTGATCAAATGTGGGCCTGCCGCAGACTATGTATCCTCACTGTGTCTGCCTGGCCAGGGTGACCGCCTCTAGCCCCTCCTCTGCTTCCTCTCAGTCTCATTCATGGGTTGCATTGTGGCCTCTAACAATATCATAATTCAAGTGACGTATTATGTATTTATATATTGCTGTGGTGAGAATATATACATATATTGGTAAATACATAAGAATAGCCGGCATATGTCAGTTGAAAGGTATCACAGGATACCAATTAATGCATTACATACACTAGCCAAGCATCAAGGACCACAATGGAAACAAGTGCGTGCATTTTCTTATGTAATCCTTATATATATATATATGGTGTACTCTAGCTGTATTTATATTTTATGTATTTATATGTTTACATTTATATATTGAATAAAATCACCATCATGGTTGTCATATAAAAATCTTAAATATTTTGCATAAAATACAATGCAAATCAACAATATTCTGCAGTAATAGTATCAAAATATGAGTCACAAAACAATGTTTTAATAATTACGATCACCAATATAATACTCCCGTGTTTGACGTTCAGTTGCATGAAATTACGGATGCTCCCTGACTAAGTTACTCGCACGATCAACAGGGGCCTGCTGCCAAAGCAATGTTTCTTGTAATTTTGCACCCTTCCAGATGCATGTCCAAGTTCAAGAAAGTGTTGCTAGTTTCGACTCCTTCGATTCGAAACCAAATTCGAAATAGTTCGCAGTTTGTTTATTAATTTCAACAAAACGAAGTAGCACAAGTGCACAAATGAACTAGGATATTATAGTGGATACTTGATAGCTTTGCTTTTTCAGGAAATTAGTCAGAAAAGCGAGGAGCATAAAAATCGAACTGATATTGCAGCTTTAAAATTAAGCTATATAGTTGTATTGTCACCAGTTAGTCTGATATTAATTGTAATACAACAAACCCCCTTTTTGTTTCAAGTTTTAACTTTGTTTTATTTTAATTTCAAATGAAATGCTCAGAGCTGCATTGCACAATGGTTTGTAAATTGGACTCTGTGCTGTGACGATGCAATGTTTATAAAAACGTAATATATTATATAATAACGCAGTATCCAGTCCTTATGACTGCTCAAAGCGCTTTACATTTTACTCCCTAGCAGACTTGTTCGATCAAGCACCATCTCAACTTCTCTGGGAAGCATTCAGCCAGGCGGCAATTAATGCACAAAGACTATTCATACACAAATATCCACCACTGTCTACAGCCAGGTACTCATTCATACGGATGAGTGAACTGGAGCAACATAGAGTGAACGAACTTGCCCAAGGTTCAACACAGCAGCACTGAATTCGAACCTGGGTTCGTTTGAGTGAGAGTCCAACGTTCTAGTCACTGAGCCACTGCGCTCTATTGTAACCATATGCATTGTTTCAATGGAGTACATTGTGTAAATACAGATGTATGTTGAATTGAAAAGCATGGAAATAACTAACCATTTCATCTTTCAAGTACTGATCTTGTGGAGTTAACTTCAAGTAGTTGTGGTCGTTGGCAAGGGCATGTGGATTGGCAGGAGGGAACAGCTGCATCACTGGCATTGGTTGACTTTCCTGAAATATGTATATATAGAGATATAAGCAACATTGTATTATTTGCTTTATACATAAAGCCATAATGCACTAATGCCCATGTTTTGACAAGGAACTATTTTCAATTGGTCTGTAAAAGGAATATAAGATTTGTTTCGTCAAATAGAGTGAACCTGTCTGGAGTAGAGTCGTTGTTCTGCAGTTGCTCTGATCGAGGATCATATATAAGGTCTGCATTGTCCTTCCCACGAATTGCGTGTAATCTGCTGGACTTGATAGGAGTTCCTTTAAAAGGTATAGCATGATGAAACGTCTGGAGGACCTGCAGGTCAAGTCAAGGTGTGCATTCAGCTACATTCTTGTGAATGTTATATGCATTTTAACCCTTTTATTTATTTATTGCTGCTGATATGTTGACACGAGCGTGTCACATTCTTGAAACTACCCAGCTTATTTGTACAAAATTGGGATAAACTAAATGCCATTTTTTTGCATTGACAATTGCCCCAATATTTGTACATAGTACATTGAATGTTTTTTTAAACGCCTTACCTGTGTACATGTCACTTCTGTCAAGATAGTTCCTATCTGACACTAGTGTCCGGCCGAACAGAACTGCTGCAACATGCTTGCAGTGAGCTGTAGGGCCCTGCCCAGCACCACATTCACATTGTGGTTCTTACACCACCGCATCATTGTTCATGGACACATCTACTTTATAAGAGGCAGACTTCCTCATCTCTGCCCACACAACAGCTGAAACAAACCACTTTCCTTGTGTGTTGTCTGTGGTGGTATGTATATACCGCAATAACCTGAAGAAAACAATGTACAAAATATATATAAAAATTGTGGAGTCGCACAATACTGGGCCAAGTTGGTGTCCTGTAACTTACGCTATATTTACTCCATAACCAGCTTCTTTGCGGATAATTCCTGTTGATAACATTTGTGCTGTATCTTAGGCCCATGAAGAAAGAAGAGACACAAAAAACGCATCCTGCCTGTTTATTGTTGTTAGAAAAAAATTGTGGTTGTGGACAATGTGGTGGATAACGTAAGTTGCAGTGTCCACCTTTTCACGTCCAGAGTGCTCTGATCATTCTTAACATTTTAAAAGTCTTGGTTGGATTCTGATGAGGTACTAGCATACATCAGTCAAGCAAATTTTGATTTCTGAAGGGTTTCACATTCTCATATTTTAGATCATCAACTTCACTTGGCATTGCGCCACATAACAGTGAGTAAAGATATCTTATCTTCTTTAATTTTAGGTGTAGATGCATCTTGGTTACCATCTACCTTTAATCCTACAGTCCTTTTAGTTTAATGTTAAGATAACTCACCGTTCTTTGTATAGAGACGTGCTCTTTTCCTCCAGCTTCTTTCCGTACTGGGATAAGTATTCCTCTAGACTCCCCAGTGTAAATTTGGGTAGTTGGTGCATACCACCATGTACGTCCCTATGCATGTTATTCTGTGGCAGTTTCATGCTGAGCTCCTCTTCATTAACCTATAAAATGAAAAACAATGACATTATCCCAAGTTATGTTCAATATGTGGCTAAGAAAAAGTATAATGGGTTTGGAGTAAGACTGCTCATGATATAGAAGAAAGCACTGTGATCGGGCTGGGCTGGTACCCCCGCATCCCTCTCGATAGTGTATGTTACTGTTTTGTGCTGGTTTTTATGAAATATAGAAACACACCCTCCCATCTTTAGATAAGGTAAGGATGCATTTTATTTATCCCAACAGCAGAAACAAATTATCCAGAGAGTGCGGCTAGTGTAGTGGTTAGCAGTGCTTAGCACATCCGCCTGGCATGCCAGTGCTCCGAGTTTGAAACCTGGACTAAGCAGGCATATTTGGTGTAAAAATGTGGCTCTCAAAATTGGGGACTGCATCCCTCGTGATTCGGTGATCACATTAATGTCGGTCCCGTCTCAATTTGGGGCGTAAAAGAACCAATAAGGACGACAATCACCCTGGTAGTGACCACCCCCAGTGCCAGCATATAAAGAATGAGACACCATAACTAAGACCATTACATTGTAACCACAATAATACAGACCAGTCAGTTAATAGAACATTGTCAAGCGCTGGAAACAACTAGAACTACAAAATATGAAAACAAATATTAAGATACAAATTTTACAATAACAATTTACATAATGTCAACAAAATACAAAACAAATCACTGTGTGATGGGAGACTCCACACTATTATTATCTTTAAAGTTTAATAATATTCACTTAAAAACAGCCTCCCCCATTCATGACATAGACGCTCACGCTTCATAGACGAGACTGGCTGCACTGACCGTTTTATATACATATTAAATGGATATATATGTTGCTTTCACTGAATTGTACACGTTATAGTACGAATAAATATTATTATTGACAGTTTACGAAAATTCATGAATTATCGCTCACACAGTACCAACCTACCTGACAATCAATTCGCGTTTTCTGCCAGACTGCTTGGCACTTCGTTTCTTCCGTTCATCTTTGAGTTCTTTTAAACTACAACTTTGATAAAAACAGCTCATAATGTGGGTGAAAAATGCTCGATATAAGTATTCTGTATACTACGTCGTGACGTTGGTGACTGACAGCACTAGGCCTGACTTGCAAGGGATAGTTCAGTATTTGCAAGTTGGTGTATTTCGCTAGGAGGCAGCACATCTGTCAAAGGTCAACGAGTCCATATTTGACATGATAGTTTGTTGCAAATGGTATTCGGGTATATTTCTGTGTGTCGACTTATTTGACCAAACATATTTAACCAAACGGCATTCTAGTGAATTATTTGACAAAAATCTTGCACAATGACAGCGTAAATGAATAATCGAAAGTCAGAATTCGACAATGTCGGCGTAAATGAATAATCGAAAGTCAGGCATATAGAGGGCGCTGTACAAGCTGCTGCCAACTACAGTGTAGCTCCCAGGCTACACGCTATTTTGGTTTGTTTTAAGTGTACAGTGACGCTAAGTTTTGAAAGAACACTGTGAGTAGACAGTTCATACACTGGATACAGTTCATACACCGGATACAGTTCATACACTGGATACACGTCTGTGCCAGAATTGGTGAAAATAAATGTGAACTCTTATGATGTACGTTGTGAGTTTCCTGGCTCTGAATATCTGCACGGCCAACGCCCAGTTGCCTTCTATTGTGTTTGTGCGGCCACTGACTTCAACAACCATTGTCGTCCGGAAACCTGCAGCATACTGGTTACAATGACTGCAGTGCCAAGCAGGCCTAGACCAAAACAATACAGCAATGCAGAACTGTGGTCTATGAAACGTGGAACATCTACTATCAAATCTAATGTTTTTACTACTCTTAAAGATTCGGGCATCTTGCATTTGCGCAGTCGTCGGGGTGGTCGTCACATCAGACACACAGGGCAGGACCCGACTGAACGCACTGATAATTCTGACTTAGCTTCTTGTTTATTAACTTTTCAAGCGGTCACGGGCAATCGTCCCCGTTCAAAGAGACATAAACAGACCGGATCAAACGCTGTCTACCTGGTGCCCTGCAAGAGTCGAACCGAAGAGAACGCTGCTGAGTCTATTTCAGCAGTGGCACCACTTGCAGTTGCTGTGGCAGCAGTGGCCCTAGCGGCGGCAACAGTGGCACCAGCGGCGGCTGCAGCAACAACGGCGTCAGCAGTGGCAGCGGCGACAGCAGTGGCACCAGCGGCGGCAGCAGTGACAGCAGTGGCACCAGCGGCGACAGCAGTGATAGCGGCGACATCATTGACAGCGACGACAGCAGTGGCACCAGCGGCGGCAGCAATGACAGCAGTGGCACCAGCGGCGACAACAGGGGCACCAGCGGCGACAGCAGTGGCCCCAGCAGCAACAGCAGTGGCACCAGCGGCGACAGCACTGGCACCACCGGCGACAGAAGTGACAGCGGCTCCAGCGGCTCCAGCGGCTCCTGCGGCACCAGCGGCAGCAGCGGCAGCAGCAGCAATAGCGGCAATAGCGGCAGCAGCGGCACCAGCGGTAACAGGCACACGTCAACAAAAAAACAGAACTGATGAAAATGTGACTCCTACCCTGCCAACGAAGCATCCACGTATGGTGTTAATGAATGCGCAAAGTGTCAGAAACAAAACACTTTTGATAAACGAATATGTTCTCGACGACGAAATTGATGTTCTGGCGATCACTGAGACGTGGTTGAAGCGAGATGGTGATTCTACTATAATCACCGAGCTTGTTCCCGATGGCTACAGATTCGCCAGTGTGCCGAGGCAACGCGGCAGAGGTGGAGGAGTCGGTCTACTCCACCGAGATGTCTACTCGTGCAAGCTACTCGCAATACCACGTTTCAAACATATGGAACTGCTGCGTGCTCGCCTCACAGGAAACAGCGTGCTGCCTTTCGATGTGTACGTTCTGTACCACCCACCGGCAGCAAGCAAGAACTCTGGCACAACCTCAGATTTCATTGATGAACTAGAAATATTGTTTAGTAACATTACCCTCTCCGTTGTGCCAGCACTCATTGTTGGCGACTTCAACATACACTTTGACGATCCATTAAAAGCTATCAAACTGGTAGATCTGTTGGACACATTTGAACTAATTCAACATGTTAGGGATCCGACACACATACACGATCATATTCTGGACCTAGTGATCAGTCGCGCTGTGGACCAGTCAGTGACGTCAGTGACGGTCAAGCCTATGTCAATAGCCGATCATCACTGCATTGACTGTGTGCTGGCGGTGAGCAGGCCTTTAACTCTCCCCACCGCCATCCTTGTACGTGACTTCCGCCACTTCCAAATTGATCTTTTTCGGGAAGATATCGCCTACCAGTGCGAACAAATTCTACTTAGACACCCAGAAAGCACGCCAGACATGGTTAACATCTACGATACAGTATTGCGTACGGTCTTGGACAGACACGCTCCAATCAAGAACAGAGTGAGGAGAGGGACTAAGCCATGTCCATGGTACAACAGAAAGGTGAAGGAGGCTAGAGAGAAGAGACGCCAGTGTGAACATCGTTGGAGGACGACCAAACTGGAAGTTCACCGGCAGCTCTATGTCGAAGCCCGCAATGCTTCGACAGTTTGCATAGCTAAGGCTAAGAGTAACTACTATCAAGACACTCTGCAGAGAGCTGACAACAAATCGATGTTCCGGCTCGTGAGGTCCCTCGGGACTGAACAGAAGAACATTTATCCGGACTTTGAATCCACTGATGATGGTTGCAGTAAGTTCGCGCAACACTTCACTAACAAAGTGCAACAGATTCGAGCAGAGTTAGAAACGATGTGCCGCTCAAACACACCAGTGAGAGAGAAGGCATGTTTCAATGAACCTCTCGTTTTGCTCGTGCCAACATCGGAAGACGAAATACACAAGATTGTGTCTGGATTAACAAAGAGCTGTCAACTCGATCCACTGCCAGGCAAACAAATTCAGCAGTGCCTGTCATCATTGGTACCAGTTATTACCGCCATTACCAACAAGTCATTTGAAGAAGGAACAGTGCCAGCGTCCTTAAAGGAGGCTCGTGTTCGTCCATTATTGAAGAAGCCATCTCTGGACCGTGACGTGCTACATAACTACAGACCTGTTAGCAGTCTGTCTCATCTGTCCAAGGTTATTGAGAAGATAGTAGCAAAGCGATTGTCTGATCATCTTGACTCACAAGATATGAATGAACCTTTTCAGTCGGCATATAACAAGCTTCACTCTACAGAAACCGCATTGTTGAAAGTCTGCAGTGATGTCCGGGTGGCATTGGATCGTAAAGAAGGCACCCTGCTCGTGCTTCTTGACCTGAGTTCAGCTTTTGACACGATTGACCACACTACTCTACTCAATCGGCTCAGCAAGCGCTACGGTATTCAAGGTTACGCCCTCCAGTGGATGGAATCATATCTGCAAGACCGCAAGCAGCGTGTTGTAATTGGCCAGAGTGCATCTGAACATCACATTCTTAAAACAGGAGTGCCGCAGGGATCCGTCCTCGGGCCTATACTGTTCTCTCTGTATATCCAACCAGTTGGCGATGTCATCAGAAGGCACGGTGTAACGTTTCATCATTATGCTGATGACATGCAGCTGATGCGTGCGTTTGCGCTTAATCCTACGGCACTACTCGAGGCCCTACATCGTCTTGAAGCCTGCGTCATGGAGATTCGGGAGTGGCTGACCTCTAATTACCTCAAACTGAACGACCAGAAAACCGAGTTCCTTCCGATTGTCCCAGTTTCTGCAAAGAAGTTAGTAAACGATCTCAGCATCAATGTGGGTGGTTCTCTCATCCGAGCTATGCATCAGATTAAAGACCTTGGTGCCGTCTTAAACTGTCATATGGACATGTCTGCCAACACATCAGCGATTATCCGGTCCTGCTATTTCCACCTACATCACATCAGCCAAATCAACAAGTTCCTGCCAAGGCAGACGAGGGAGAGAGTAGTCAACGCATTAGTGACATCAAGGCTCGACTACTGCAACTCCCTCCTGTACGGCACCATGGACAAGAACTTTGTACGGTTACAGCGTGTCCAAAACTCTGCAGCCAGAATGATCGTGCGAGTGCCCAAATACGCAAGCATCACGCCAGTGCTCCAAGACCTACATTGGCTGCCGGTTCGAGAACGCGTTCGTTTCAAGGTCCTGGTATTCGTGCACCGAGCTGTCAACAAGTGTGGGCCCGTGTACCTGAGCGAGTTTGTCTGCCTCTACGTGCCCACCAGGTCCCTTCGGTTAACGGGAAATCGTCAACTTGCGAGACCGCGAACAAGATGCAAAGTCGGAGACGCGAGTTTTATGGCAGCAGCTCCGGACCTCTGGAACGATTTACCCACATCAATGCGTGAACTAAACAATGAAGCAGCTTTTAAAAGCGCATTAAAAACACTCTATTTTAATCGATAGTTTAACTCCAGCAGCCGCAGCAGTACCGGATCTGCGGAGTGATCTACTTGTTTTCAATGCATGTAATGAACACTGACACTTTTAAGAGTACTTTTAAACACTCTCTTTTAATCAATATTTTAACTGCAATTGTAACTTGACTTGGCATTAAGCTTTTATCAATTATCTTTTGTTTACATAACATGATAATACTAATATTGAAAGATATTTTTTTTAATATCATTTTTTTATTTAATTAACAACTTTTTGGATTTATTACTATTTTACATGTAAAGCGCCTTGAATAGTTTCTAACTAGAGTTGGCGCTATATAAGTATATTTATTTATTATTTAAGTCAGAATTCGACAATGTCGACATAAATGGAAAATCGAAAGTCAGAATTCGACAATGTAATGGAATTATGCCCCTAATGTCGTTCCATATTCATATTGATTGGTCGCTCTATTTACGTGCACTGTCAGGATTGCCTTGGTTGGTGGCAGGTACTCGAATGTGCTAAGCGAATATCTGCTGGCGTGCTTGGTTGATTTCCGTCAGAGGGCAGGACATAGAGTATAGTGAGACAACGAAACTCCCAATGACACTGATATCCTCTAAAGGCAGTGTGAGAGGCCTTTCGATCAGGTGGCAAAACGCAGTTGTAAGCTCTGGCCTTGTGCTCCACTTTCCATGTGCTGGTTTCTTCCCCACGCCAGAAAAGAAGGATGTCGGACCCTGTCAGGGCATGGACTGTGGGGAGATGTGTGCCTTAGCAGGATACATGATGTTGCAGATTTCATAGATGGAAATAAATCTGAACAGGCTAATACGTATGCAGACGTATGACAGTCGTAAACATGAGATTGTTCAACATTTAGTCATTACAAATACAGATTGTAGGGCCTGGGGCCGGTTTCATGAAGCGGCTAAGAACATCCTTAACGTTAAAATGATTATCTTAGTAGATGACGTGACTTTTTTAATATAAGCGAACATAGGAGTTTATGCAAGCACATGACGTAAGTAATTGCGTAACTTTAAGTACGCTTCATGAAACCGGCCCCTGGGGCCGGTTTCATTGTAGCCGCCAGTGTCCAGCTTTCGCAGCCGGAGAGCAGGATGGAGACAACAAGGGCTCTATACAGGCTGATCTTAGTTACAAAACTCAAGCTACAGTTCTTTGGCTGCTTTTATTTCCTTCCGTATTGTCCTGTTGACCTGGCAATACTGTTCTTGTGACTCTGGGCTGTACTGTCTGGTCTTCTTCAATTATGATATAGTTATGACAATATTCCCAAGACAAGTACACACACACCCCAAGTATACTAAATATATACCAAAAATCAATTACAATATATATACCTGTCCACAGTCGGACGTACGGTTACCCGTGGCTGGGGATACCGAATCCTCGAAGTAGCTATAATACAACCACATGTTTTAGAATCGACCGTAACACAGTATAATGGGCCAGTGCCATTTATTGTCTATGCTATATGCAGTAAACACAAGTCGTATAGTGATGCAATATTCAATAGTACTATTTGCTTGCAGCAATGCTTCAGTATCAGCAGAATGTAACCACGAACCTTCTCGTTCACTGGCATGCACCTGTTCGCACCAGCAGTACATAGCTAAGCTATACTTGTCAATATGGCAACATTTGTCAACATGCCGACACCGGTATGTCACAATTAACTAACAAACTAAAAACACTGCATTACTACATCATGAAACTTATTATTTTAGGCATTCATTCAAGGTAATCCTCAGTCTGGCCACTAGGACACATAATGCACGTGCTGTTAGTTACACACATATGTATATATATATATACTACATTAAATATTATATACCTTCTGAAAGGTGTTGTAATGTTGGTAATCTCTATACAGTAAACACACGTCTTCCATATGTAGTGATATACTGGGGACCCTATCGTCAGTGATAACCATTGGGCGAATTAGTCTTGATCCCTAGCGATCAAACTGAGGCCCACATCCGATCTTACGGTAAAAGGGGATCTGGCATATATCCTAAAATATCCAATGCCTTAGTTTGCTGGTTATGAATGATAACGCAAAAACTGTACTGCTGCAACTAGACAATTCCTTTAACCTCACTGTATATTCACAACCACTAGCATCTAACTCAAAAGGCAATATCAGCCCACGTAATTAGGAACTGCTTAACTGACCACACACCTCGTCTATCGCAACGTCACACTTTGAAAGTACCCGTTACGCTCAATTATACACCACAAAGCCTACACCCGCACTGTTTGGTACCTGCTAATATAAAACTGGCAATCAAGATGACTGAAATTAAACAGATCAGTGAACTAGCTGGAAGGATCACACTGGCCATTACGGCACGAGGGCAACGGTTAAGTATAACATACTGACAAATAATCTACATTGTTGCCAGTCATTAGCCATAACAATGTTTCAAGTGTCACTGGACGATTGTAACCATACTAAATGAAATGTTGATATTCACAGATTGATTTATTCTTCAACGGCAGCTTATAGCAAAAACTTAACTGGCCCCAACCTCGTGTTGCTTCGTTCTCCTCAATCTCCCGCGAAACCCCCAATTCAAAATTGTCACCCATCAGCCATCTAGTATTACAACATAATTATTCCAATAAATTTAAAGAACTCAATCTAACACTAACACCGAGCGTATTATAATGCGAGTATAGAACGCAATACCCAAATTTACACACACTCACATACGCACACACGCACGCACGCACGCACGCACACACACATACACACACACACACAGAGCTATATATATATATATACATATATATATACTATGAAAGGAAGGATTACATTATCTTAGCGGTGTAAGTCGGTTGAGCCACAAACTGCTGTGACATCTCTCGGCTGATTTGAACACATAGTAGTCACTGCCAGCATACACCAGGTGGCGTTACTAGAGTAATTCTACAAATGATTAAGTAGTAACTATATATCTTGGCTATCCATGACATTTATATATTTAAATTTTGTTCCGTTCTCAAAACGATTCAAAATGCTCATTGTCTTGTTCGCTTCCTTCAGCCTTAATTTTTTCAAAAAAATTTGATTTATGTGGAACCAAATTATAATAACTGCAAGTTCCTCTATTATAACTAGTGATTGTACTACATTGGAATACTGCACAATAACTCATTCTGACTTCCATTTCAACCCAACAGCTATTCTTGTAAACATATATAAAATGCATCAAAACAGGGCCGGTTCTTGAGTGTATACCTTCACTATGACGTCACATATAGGCATACTATAAAAAAGCATGCCAAAATAAGCATATTCGAACAAGGCCAGATGCATAGCATATAACATGGAATTATTAATTTATCATCATCATCATTATATCTAATGATCATGTATTATTAAAATAAAAGTATTGTTGTTAATGTTGTAGTAAACATAATCCAGCCATGTTTACACAAATAATAAGTTACTCTCAATATACTTTTCCATTTATTCTTCTGATATGGTCTTTTCAGCACCGTTCTTTAAGATGCGACCCACTTTGATGTGGGCAGCGTTATTGTTGGTATTGACAACGGGGGTGAGCGGCGATTCCATCAAGGAGGTATCTGTAAAGTTTTTTTTACTTTATTAACATAAATAACAGTGAGATAACAATTATATGTATATATATATATATATACAAGGGTTTTGTGTTCAAATTTCCACCCATCCAAAACGAACCCAGCCCGCCCAAATGATGGGTCTCTACATAACACTGTCATCATGAATGATTGACATTATACATCTTTCTGCCTATAATCGCTGATTCGGGCATTTTGTCTGCTATTCTTTAGTGTATGTACTGTGACAGAATAACCGGTGACAAAAGCATATGAATTGGTAACCCGAACCAAATTGTGTAGTGTCTGTGTTTAGGATGCTTTCAGGGGTAAAATCAGCCAAGTTTTAAACAGGTTTTAACTAGGCGGTTAGTCCCGCTAATACTGTTACTCATTAGAAAATTAACGTGAAACAGATAAAATGGTACTGCCGATGAAACTTTATCGACTTGTGCTAGCCTAGTGTCAGTGGGACTTGGGACAGCCACAAATATAAAAACAAATATACGTAAAATCTAGAACACCTATTACCTAATAGTAGAGCTAAGGACACCCCTGTCTTCTACTACTCGTCACTGTTTGGTTATGTCAGTGTAGATAAATCCCAGAGAATATCTTTCACTTACACACATTATGTTCGTTTATTTGATCAGGTTCGAAATTCCATTCAGAAAAAATGGTGGATGTTCACTTTTTGTATGAACCCCCCCCGTGACCTTTCACTGTATGATGAGGTTATTGTCTAGTAAGGAATGATTCGCAGTAACTAGTCACTGGAATGGGGCCTAGCCCCAATTTGTTTGACTCAGTTGTCCTGACAAATCAAATCGTGCCTACCAGTAAGCTGCTGTTTGTATGAGCTACTAGTTGTCAGATTAGTTGGGCTACATCGAGTTGGCCAACTAATGGACAACTAGTTGTTCATGTAAACTGGCCTTAATATCCACAACCCTGATGAGTGACAGCTGAATAAAAGCAGAAAACTGTTGAGAAGTGAGAAAAAATGGAATTTGTAAGAGGGGAAACATTTTAAAATGTACCCAATTACTGATAGTACATTGCTTTTTCAGAATGGTGCTGTTTCGTCAGGACTGGTGGCCATGAGTTGCTCAGTCGAGACTCTGAGAGAAGAAATGCTGGTTGAGCGATGTTTCAACAACGATGACATTGTTATATATCACTTGGAACTCAAGTTTGTCCCACCTGGAACTGTTTGTTCCATAAAGTAAGCCACTTTTATACTACAGTAAACCTGCTTTACTGGCCACCTGTCCATAAAGGTAACCTGTATATAACGGTCACTTTTGAAAGTTCCGAATGACTTTCCATTAGTTTGCCTTGCCAACTGCGTGTCCATAACGGTAACCTGGCCACTGCATATAACGGTCAATTAATTTGCACCAAACCATTCGTAGTCACCCTGCAGCTCAAAGTGAATTCATAATTTCCCCTGAATATTCAACTGCAAATGTGTTGGGTATACATGAAGAGATATCGTCACTGTCATTAGTAAAGGTCAAGGACATTGTTATCGCAACTGGTGTCACTTCAAAATAGAATTATTTATTCCTTGCGGTGACATAGCGTGTACACGGGACAATCAAATGGAAATCGAATCACACTTGGCGTCATCTGCTCCTGTGGCAACTGTGTGGCATCCTTTACATCCAGCTAGACTGCCTAGGTAAATATTACAACGGGTATACATGAGGATATATGATCACCGCCATTTAAATATATCTATGTGTGTGTGTGTCTTCTTTTCTAAAATAATGCTTTATTTCAGGTGCAGAAAATATGAAGGCGTTTCTTATCGTCTGTGTGACAGCGAGGGTTACTGGACCGGACCACAACTAAAATGCATAGGTACAGTTATAGTGATATGTTGCGTACCAAGAGATGAAAAACGTGGCAGCTAAGAATTTAAATATGACTACTATATAAGGTCACTGCTTGCATAAGAGCAGATTGAGACGTGATCATCTAAGTTGAGTAAGCTAATGAACAAAATTAGATTTATACCCTGTTGATGCTTAAAGCGATTCTTTGAGAATTTTAATCTCTTTGTAGTGTACGCAATTATTAAATAATCCTGTCGATATGATTATTTCATGTAATTATATGCCTTTATTTCATTAGAATTATATTTTACAAATTACTAATGACCCTGACAATATATAGAACAAATAACTTTGGCCCCACCTTCACGACCCGTATAAGACATGCTTATGAATATTCGGGACTGTCCGTCAGATGTCGATTAGCTACGCCGAGTTAATAGATGCAAGAAAAACGTCATCAACATGTGTGTATTTGGATTAGCCACCGCTATGAGAATGAGTCTTGACCAATAAAATTATCAAAATGAAACGTGGACCAGCTGCAGTTTATGTCACAGATTCAGCAAAGAAAAAAATGAAAATATATGGAATAAACGGAGAATGAACATGATGGACATAAATCCAGCTGCTATTTCCATAAACAGTATAAATACATTATACATCACACTAATTAATTTACGATATTAAAATAGCATAGGTGGTTATGTACTTTCCTATCTACATAATGTTTAATTTTAGTTTGAAAAATGTAGATCTATTAAGAGCATAATAACATTATTGTAGACAAAATATTAAAATATCTTGCATCAGTGTAAAAACATGTTTTATTTTGAAATCGAAGTGCAACAATGATTTGTTCTGCCCACCATTTAGAGTAAAAGATATTGAATTTGTTTCTGTCGAATTCCTGTTTCGATGACAAATAAAATGATCATTGCATGATAGAAATAAAATTATAAAATTACAAAACTTTAAAAATAACGCATATTTTAAACACTGTTTTTAGTCATCATTGGTGTATTTAAGATAAGAAGATCCCTAACGCATTTAGAATGTTGTGGAACAGTTATATTTTATGAAGTTTCAACATTTTGTAAAAGCAACTTTGACGACACCTTTTTATACATTACTCCCAGTATAGTTCACTTAACACAAACTTGTCTCAACACATTTTGAAGAATATGCTGTAGAACACAATCCAAACATGATGAGCATAAGAAAGCATACATTTTATTATGTACTCCTAATTTTGCAACAAAATGGCGGAATGTCGATAGCACAAATCCATTTGAAACATGTAGCGATGTACATATTCCCAGCAGAAGCCATGTACATATTCCCAGCAGAAGCCACACGAAACTAATAGGGCAGATCAAAGTCAGACATCTTCTTCATTACTGTGTCAGTTAACACATTGTCCAATTAATTGTACTATCATGCACTTTGATACACAAAGCTATAAGATGCACACATCCATTTGAAACTCGAAGTGAGGTACAACTTCCCAGTAGATGTCGCACAGAACAGAATGGGGCAGAACAAAGTCAGGCACCATCTCATGTCAGGTGACCCATTGTCCAATTAATGGCACTATAAAGTAGAGCTCTTCAATTTCCTCTTTCCATCAGCTCGGTTATTTCAAATGTTTCTGCAAATAAACAAAGTTGAATTTAGGAAACTGAACCTAAATATGAATTAACTAATTCAACACGGTGCAGATTAATTCAGTTTAGATATTAGATTATGTGACTTATCACCAAGTGTACAGATGGCTAAATGAAAAAAATACAAGAGAACCTTGTTATGCTGATTCAGTCAGACCAAAATTCTAATCCATTACTTTTAATTTGCTTCTACATAATTACCTGTATGCATTGGTCATATACAGTGCACTCCAGATAACTCGAACTCACATAAGTGAATTTTCGCTAAGTGAAGTCAATATTGTCCACGGTCCTGGGCAAAGGTCCCAATAAGGTAACCTTGTGATAACTTTCTAGTTATCATAAATTCCACTTATCAGTATTGTCATGGGTCCCTGGAGGTTCGACCTTATCCAGTGTGCACTGTATGTTTTCCTTTAGTCTTGCGCGAATAATTAATGTTGCATATAATTATACATGTGGGCCATTCTCGTGAAAAAGTGTACAGTAACGGTAAAGTAACATGTCAAAAATAATTGTTTAATTTGTTTTTAGCGAGTACCATTATTATCCAATGTGCTATTCACATGAAGTAGCGCAACTTGATCTGATCTATTATTATATATATTCATGTATAAAAACTCATGTATACTAGAGTGCAGATCTGCTGATGTCCAAAATTCGTGGATCGCAAAATTCTGTGGCAAAACGGTATTGTGTACTTTTTAATAAACCTAAAACGTTTACATTGAGTGATGACATGCCAGCCAGGTTTACTAACAATCGTAGCTGTAGCATTAGACTACTGTGAACGCATGGATCTCACATGTTCATGTTTCGGTGCAAATAAGTGGGGAATTGGGGACTTTTCAAAAACGGCTGACTGGAATTTGGAAAAGCAAGACCCGTAGACTCACATACCCAAATCCCAGATTTAGGCAAAAATATAACATCCACGACCAGGTTAATCCTTTTGCTATGGTTGCATATACTGATATTTTTGTGACAGACTCTGTGACAGTCCCAGCGGCAGCTGACACCGACTTCAGCTGTCCGCATCGGCGGACGTTATAATTCTACTTAATCGAAACTTTACTCGGCTGACGGCATTGGGAAGCAGGATAAATAAACAATGCATACGCTTCCTACACTTATAAAAATAACTGTCAATATACATATGTCTACAAATTGTTTATTTACAATGCCATTGCTTGAATCAACTAACCTCGGAATCTGACAAGTTGGCTGTGTGTGTGACGTCAACGGTCTTTATGTGGTTCACTGCGCGTGCGTGAATATTCATTATACTTGGGCTGCAGAATTAATCATCCACATGGCAGCAAGCTCACAATGATTCGCGTAAGCACAATTATTTATCTGCTTTTTGCGCAGATAACACCCAAATTATGCATAAACATGCAAGACATAAGTAGCAGAGAAAGTACTTATGGTAAATTATCACGTTTTGATGCAGTATTGCTCAAATGTATATTAGCTTACAAAGAATCACTTTAATGGTAGAACCCTGAGATCGTTTGCTATAGCAATGACACAAGAATAATTGTTGGTAAAGGTCATTTAATAATTATGCCAACAGGAATTAAGTCACATATCGATCGATGAGATATAGACAAAAACATACTAATCGGGATAATATATAAACATAATTATTAAGTGACAAGATTAGCAAAGCTGGGGCAGTCATTTCCCCCCACCACGACATATAACAACATAATGTTTGTACAGTCAATATATACAAAAGCATTAATATTGCATATGTATTGATAATGTATTAGATGTATAACATTGACAATTAGACGCATTAACAACCTTCTAAAACCCTGTGGTATATTAGAACCAGAGAGAAACGTTATCCACAATGTACCTTGTAATGTGTTACACCTAATAAACCATTGCATACAATTTATCAAGATTATACGCACTAATACCTTCTCAAAACCCTACAGAACAGTGGTGACTTTATTATTCTTGGTTTTCTGTGATTCTTCAATTATTCTGAATATCCCTAAAATTCAGCGATAAATATACTCAGTAGTCAAAATTGTTTTCACCACATACAGTTACTAAATATGTTAACAACCAATCCAAGATTCCAGAAAAAACTCTGTTCAAAACAGCTGCAAAAATACCGTGTGCCTCAATTTTCATTGAGGCAAATGGCATTTTCTAAAAAACACTATATAAAATTTACCAAACATTATCGGAAATAAATATGGCGGTACGCCATGCTGTCATCTTAATATGCTGCTTATCTGATTATGGACGATGCACACTGTGAATGTTGTGATCATAAAACTTGTCCCATATTCTGATTTGGGGAAAATAATGGATTTTTCTATTTTTGTGCAAGTGATAAAGCCACTGTCCTACTGTTCTCTGACATTATTACATTTTTAAATAATCTGCATCACTGTCTACAAATTTGGCAAATTTCAGGTTGTTGATTGTAAACTTATTATAAAAGTACCTAAAAACAGGTAAAACAATCAATGTGGTTTTTGGCACTTACCACCGTTCACAAAATAAGGCATTGCAATCACAATTTACATGAAATTGCTTTATTTTCTGTAGATATACTCAAATCCTTGGATTAATTAGTCAAAATATAGAGTATAAGGAAAAAGAACTAATAATATCGCTGTACAAAACAATAGTTAGGCCTGATTTAGAATATGGTATACAATCATGGAAGCCATACCGCAAGACAGACATAGATATGCTAGAAAGAGTACAGAGGATAGCAACTAAAATGATTCCAAAACTGAGGGATCTTAGTAACGAAATACGCCTAAACGTATGTGGTTTAAAAACACTAGAGACCAGGAGATGGAGAGGTGATCATATAGAAATTTTTAAAACGTTGAATGGTTATGAAAATATTGATAGAAATATTTTTTTTTCAGTTAAGAAAGATAGAAGGACTAGGGGGCATGATGTTACATTAGTAAAGGAGCAGTGTAAATTAGATATAAGAAAATTATCATTTTCACAAAGTACTAAATGATTGGAACAGATTATCTGCTGATTGTGTGGGTGCTAGTAGCGTGAATATGTTTAAAAATAAAGTTGACACGTAGGGCCTACCTCAGAAGGGCGGGATACACATAGATAAAAAAGGGATGTACTCTCGATAAGCCAAAAGGCTTCCTTGTCCATCTGTCATCTAGAGTTAATTATGTTGGTGGCAAGCTTCTTGTTAAATCTTGTTAAATATGTCACTTAATCATTTGCAAAAAATAAGTAAATTCTGATACACCACCTTTTTTGTCCTTCATTATCTGTTGGGCCTCCAGGCTAGCAGTATTTTCAAAAGCAGGGAATGACCCATATCATCAAATATGGATTGCTCAACATAACTGCAATGTCAGCCATAAATATACTAGTCTGCGTTGTGTCATACACACAGTGTCCACTAATGCATGGTGTAGGTGCACCCCAGCTCCTGTTGAGAGTCATACACAGAGCGTGTCAAATGTGATATAGATCGGAGTTGTAGGCACTCTCTGAACAGCACCTGCAGAAATGAAATAAATCACAACAATGATTCTTTCAAAAGAATTGTTTCTTCTTGCAGATGAAGATGAGACATCTGGTCAAGAACTGCGTGTGAAACGAGGATGGAGACGTAGACGGGTTCGTCTGCGAATACCTTGTAGACGTAGGAGAAATGCAGAGGCGGAGGCGGGTTAGTTGATACACATTTTACTAAACTCAACACTGAGGGCTAAGTATGTGGGAATTGGAGACGAGAGGTCTACTAAAACACAGAGCTAATTGTTGGGGACATTTCTGAGGAAGGTAGGATGTACTCAGTCACTTAATAAGGATTTGGTGGATCCGCCAAAAAAGGTGTCAAACGCATCAACTAACCCTGCTGATATTATTAGTTGATACGCTCCATAGGGTTAGTTGATCCACTTGTAAGACTAGTTAATACCCCTACAAATGTCCCTGTCCAGAACAATTTTTCAACAGAAATTTATGTCTGAGATATTTTCATTTAAAAGCAAGAGTTAATTACATGACTTTAATGACTTTATAGCTACTGTGGTATAGTAATTTTATGTCACGTTGTAGCCGTAAATTACCAACTGATCCTTTCAAGATATGATAATATTCTGTCCAACAAAATGTCACCTAATCCAATTGAAGTCCCAGTCTTACAAGACGTCACCGAATCCCTTTGAAGTTCCAGTCTTACAAAATGTCAGCTAATCCACTGAATACATGCAGCCTATATGATTATAGGTAATAACACAGATATTAGATGAGAACATCTTCCTTTGTCTCTGTACCAATCACAACACAGGTGATAGATAACACAGGTAGGAAACACCACAAAGTAACAAGCTGAAAATTATACTGGAACAATATTAATTGTTTAACTTGTAAGACTAGTTGATATCCCTACAAATGTCCCTGTCCAGAACAACAACTTTTTAACAGAAATCTATGTCCGAGATATTTTCATTTAAAAGCAAATGTTAATTACACGACTTTAATGACTTTATAGCTACTGTGGTGTAGTAATTTTATGTCACGTTGTAGCCGTAAATTACCAACTGATCCTTTCAAGATATGATCATATTCTGTCCAACAATATGAGGCTATGTTTGGCGGAGATAGATCGTTGAAATTGGTGGTGCAGAAAAGTTGATAAACAAGTGGAATTACTGATTGATAAGCATTATTCTTGCCTTAATATCATTCATAAAGTAACAGCAAATATATATTAAGTAGCAGTTGTGTTTAAATTTACTTAAAGTATATAAAGTATTTTAGAACACGTTAGTCTAGTGAGTGATAATAGGGTAAGCTAGCCTACGAAAAGTTTGTAAACAAGATTTAACAAACCTCATTATGTGGTAGAATATATAGATGATAAAGTAACAAACATAAAACTACTTACATAAAGTAATATTTGTGTAAGCCAGTACTTGCTAGACATTTTGATTAGGTAGCTTTGTGGTTAAAATTAATCATTTGTGATAACCGGGCGAATTACGTTTATGTAGCTAGTGTCCCACGTATTTGCAAGGGCGCGGTATAACCTAAATAAATAAGGCAGTCTAGCGTACAGTAATTGACTGTATTTAAATTAGGTCACTACCGGTAACGTTAGCCTTTCTGATAGGATAGATAGTCAGCTGTAACTATAACCAAAAACTGTAACTGAAATAAATAAGACAATTTTACGTAAAGTGTAACGTTTGTGCACTATAAACAGTCTTCTTAAAGACTACATAGACAATGAATAGTGTAAACAGAGTTGACTAAACTAGTTTAAATAGCCAATTTATTATTATTAAATAAATTCTGATATGGCGCCTTACAAGCGGCAAGTCAAGGCAAAGAGACACTTGGTGTGCGACGACTGTCACAGTTGGGTGGATTTTGCCCTGACTGTGGGAAGTCATGGGCAGAGACCAAGGAAGAGGGATTCACCTTTCAGTGCGTGGGGTGTTGGAATGTTTGGAGAAGGAGGTAGCTAGGTTGGTAGATATTGTGAAGGGATGGAGATGAAATTCAGCAAGAAGACAGGTGGAATGGAGAGAGACGACAGGGAGACAGTTGGGAATACTGTGGGACTAACGGAGCAGAGTAGTGACAAGAAGACCGAGGACAGGAGACAGAGAGGAGGGAAGGTGATCCGAGGGGAAGAAATTAGAGGATCGACGGCAGGAAATGTGACAGGCGTGAAGGTAACAGGGGAGAAAGTGACCGTAGAGAAAGAAGTAGGATGGAAAAAGAGACGGGAGAGGAGATAAGTAAATGCAATGGGAGGACAGATTACGGGAAGAAAAGAAGTGAGAGTAAAGGTGACAGAAGAGAAGTTGGGAGGGGCGATGACAGGAGGAAAGGTGACAAGAGAAACAGCGTCAGGAAAGAATGGAACGGACGAGATTGTGACAGGAGTGCAGAAGACAGGGGAACAAGACTACAATCAGACATATGCAAACCGAAGAAGGAGCTACTCTGAGGCAGTGATTGAGGGGGCATTGAGAAAAGAGTGGGTATTTATGGGGGACTCTATTCTGAGAAAGACAGATAAGTCATTAAGCGAAGAGGAGGACGTCGTTGCTTTTTGCCGGGGATTGGGATAGAAATGTGACTGAAAGGGTAGAGAAGGTATTGTAGCATGGCAAGGGAGGGTCTATACTAGTACACGTAGGGACAAATAATGCAGATAAGGAGGGAACAACTCTATCTAAGTGGAAAGGGGGCAGCAGTTTCAGAGAACTTGCTGCATTATGTTGACAGTGGGACAGGCTGCATCTATTTATACTAGATTCGCAGGGGTATTCACAGAGAAGCCTGAAACTGGAGGCATAGATAAAGACAGCAGAAATAAATCAGCAAGGAACAGCCTGGAAAACTGTTGTGAATCGCATTTGTATCCTATATCCTATAGGATACAAATGCGTTTATTTAAATGCAAGGAACATAGTAAACATAAGAAGTGAACTAAACATTATGATAGACGATATTGACCCTCGCATAATAGGTATAACCGAATCATGGGCCACCACTGATATATCAGTTGCAGAATTGGGACTAACAGGCTATGTAATGTTCAGGAAAGATAAAATAGGAAGAAGGGGAGGTGGAGTTATTTTATATATTAAAGAATCTATCCAGGCTTATGAAATAAAATTAGAAAGAGAAGCAGATTGTGAAGAAGCTGTTTGGTGTAACATAGTTACAGGAAACTCAACGTTAACGGTGGGGTTAGTTTATCGAAGTCCAAACATAAGCATAAAAGAGAATGAGAAATTACAAAACGCTGTAAGGGAAGTTAGCAAACGGGACTGTATTGTTATGGGAGAGTTTAACCATGATCATACACAGTGGAAATCTCTACAGAGTACGGGGAGTGAGGACCACACGTTTTTAGTTTTAGTACATGACAGTTTCCTTTCTCAACATGTGCTAGAGCCAACCAAGGGTGATAATGTGTTAGACATAGTTTTGTCCTCACAGAATGAATTAGTTGACAATGTCAAGATATGTGAGCCACTGGGAAGTAGTGATCACAACCAGATACATTATACCATCAAATTAAAATCAGAAAGAAATAATAAAAAGCACTTCAGCAGACGTTTTCACAAAGGAAGATATAAGGAAATGGGGAAATATTTAACAAAGATAGACAGGAACAACACACTGAAGAATAAGACAGGAACAGAATGTTGGAATATCTTAAAGAGTGAGATAGAGTTCAACGTCGAAAAATGTGTTCCCTTGAAAAAACAAGGGAAACGGTCCAGAACGAAATACTTATCGAAAGAAGCCATTAGACAAATTAAGTACAAACAAATGATGTGGAAGTCATATAGACGTACAGGAAATGACGAAGACTACAACATTTATAAAACGCAGTAACTAAACTATAACCGAAATTCGAAGAGAAGCTACGAACACAAATTAGCTTATAATATAAAACAAGAAAGCAAGAGTTTTTATGCATATGTTCCGATCAAACAGAAAGTTCAGGATGAGGTCGGTTCTCTAGAAGATAGTGTTGGAAATATAATTTCAGCGGGATTCTTACTGGCAGAAGACCTGAATGAGTATTTTACTTCATTGTTTACCAGGGAAGATATTAGTTCACTGCCAGTGCTAAGTTCAAGGGGGCAGAATCAGACTATTTAGGACGGTTAATTGTAACCCCGGAAATGCTAGCTAAGAAACGTAGGGCTATGAAGGACAACACATCGCCTGGAGTGGATGGGACTCCGCCCAAACTACTATTCGAAATTGTAGAATAAATTAGCATATCACTTGCAACAGTTTTCAACTTGTCATTGGAAGAGGGAGTGGTTTCTTTAGAATGGAAAGAAGCAAACATTATACCGTTTTTTTTAAAAAGGTTCGAGAAACAAGTCAGAGTACTACAGACCAACGAATTAAACGTCAGTGATGTGCAAATTATTAGAAAGACTAATTAAAGATCACATGGTGGATTTTCTTGTTAAACATAACTTGTTAAACCCATCTCAACATGGGTTTCTAAAAGAGAGGTCACGCTTAACAAATATGCTATGTTTTTTTGAAGACATCACTAAGTGGGTAGAAGAGGGGCCACCAGTTGATATCATCTGCTTAGATTTTCAGAAAGCTTTCGACAAAGTGCCACATCAAAGGTTACTGCTTATACTAAAGGCCCATGGCATAGGAAATGGTTTAATTAACTGGATTGAAAAATGGCTAATTGACAGGAGACAACGGGTAATAGTTGATGGGGTGGCTTCAAACTGGAAATCAGTTTTGAGTGGGGTACCACACGGATCAGTACGGGGACCTATGTTATTCTTAATATATATCAACGATTTCGACGATGATATAACAATCAACGTGTTGAAATTTTCGGGTGATACAATTTTTTTTAGAAGGATTAAACGTGATGGAGATAGTGAATATTTAGAAGATGATCTTGACAGGTACATAAAATGATCTGAAAAATGGCAAATGTTCAATTTTGGGAAATGTAAATGCCTCCACACAGGACATGAGAACGAAGATGTACTACTGTAAAAAAAGAATTTAGGGTTAACCATTAGTGCTGATATGAAGGTTTCAGAGCAGTGCGGTATTGCCGCTTCAAAGGGAAATCAAATCATTGGATTAATTAGGCGAAATATGACGTATAAGGGAAAAGAGCTAATAATACCGCTGTACAAAACAATAGTTAGGCCTCATTTAGATTGTATTCAAGCGTGGAGGCCATATCACAGGAAGGACCTAGATATGCTAGAAAGAGTGCAGAGGAGAGCAACTACAATTATATTAAAACTGAGGGATCTTAGTTATGAAATACGCCTAAAAATGTGGTTTAACAACACTAGAGACCAGGAGATTGAGAGGAGATCAGATAGAAGTGTTTAAAATATTGAATGGTTATGAAAATATTGATAGAACTATTTTTCTCTCAGTTAAGGAAGACAGAAGGACCGGAGGACATGAAGTTACAATAGTAAAGGAGCAATGTAAATTATACCTAAGAGAGTTCTCGTTGTCATAAAGGACTGTAAATGTACGGAACATATTATCCCCTGATTGTGTTGGTGCTAGCAGCGTGAATATGTTTAAAAATAAAATCGACACTTACCTTAAAAGGGCGGGATACACGTAGATAAAAAGTATTGGACCCTCGATAAGCCAAAAGGCTTCCTTGTCCACCTGTCATCTGAAGTTAATTTTCTGGATGACAATCTTGTTAAATCTTGTTTAATCTAGTTAATCAAAATGTCACAGAATCCCTTCGAAAATCCAGTCTTACAAGATGTCAGCTAATCCACCGATTTGGACTATATGATTATGTGGACTATATGATTATAATCTTTGGCCACCAAAATATCAACTCATCCACTTGATCCTACAGAATCCGTAAATTTATTATTGCAGATTACACTTCCTCGGGTTGCAGTTAAACGCTAGTTGAGCTGAACGGCGTGCAGAACCACCAACTGTCTTTGGCTGGGGGAGTTTTTCACATTATCTGATTTTGGGAATGACGCATTGTCTTCGGGAATAAGGATGACTCTCATACCATCTGTCGCTACCTTCCCGGATATCCGCTGGATTAATATTCCCTCGTATTCGTCATCATCCACCATATCTACATTTGCAATATAGTGCAGGACTCTAGACTTTCCAATTATCTTGACAACCACGAAATCTTCCTCGATTATTTCTTCGGTATCCGAAATTTCGTCATCATCTGAAATATCATCACAGGGGACATCATACTCCTCATTAGAGGAACTGCTCGAATCAATAGCCTCGGTCTTCTTTTTCCCTTTAAAAAGAGTCTTCTTCCCTTTTGGTGCAGTAGGATTAATTCTTCTTCTTTAGAAAGGCAATTTCAATGCGGATAGGGGTGTTGGTAAGGATTGTGGTTTTGCCCTTCCTCCGTGTGCATGTCTTCTTTCTGTCACCTGCTTTTGGAAGTGCATGAATGTCCGATGGTGGGACATACATGTGCATGTCTTGTGACACAATGGAAGTTGGAGGAGAAGTCGATGGACCAAGGACTGGCTGATGTGTGAAATCATATTGTGGCATAGGCCTGTCTTCAACTTCAGCAGCTTCTGGTAGCGCACGATCTGTGACGGATGCAGGGGCGAAGTTTACATCCGTGAATAGGTCGTGATTGTAGGAGGAAATCCCGGTGCTTTCAAACACATAAACAATAGTTATGGGTGTCATTGCTGAATGCTGTGCCTGTTTCACTAGTTCCGGAATATCATATATTATGACGGTTTTCCCCGGGTTGCTTCTCAGCCATGCATCCATGGCCATGTTGTACGCTGTTTTGAATGGACCGTATACATATCTAACCAAGGGCTGCAAACGATGTGATATGTGCGGCGGGATGGTTAGCATAACTACACCATTTGCTCTCGTCATTTCAATCGCCTGCAGTTTAACAAGATTTAACAAGATTTAACAAAATTGCCACCCGTAGAATTAACTCTAGATGGCAGGTGGACAAGGAAGCCCTTTGGCTTATCGAGAGTCCAACCCTTTTATCTATGTGTATCCCGCCCTTCTGAGGTATGTGTCGATTTCATTTTTAAACATATTCACGCTACTAGCACCCACACAATCAGCAGATAATATGTTCCATTCATTTACATTCCTTTGTGAAAATGAGAACTTTCTTATATCTAATCTACACTGCTCCTTTACTAATGCAACTTCATGTCGTCTAGTCCCTCTGTCTTTCTTAACTAAGAAAATAATATTTCTGTTAATATTTTCATAACCATTCAATATTTAAAAACTTCTATCTGATCTCCTCTCAATCTCCTGGTCTCCAGTGTGTTAAACCACATTCTTTTAGGCGTATTTCATAACTAAGGTCCCTTAGTTTTGGTATCATTTTAGTTGCTCTCCTCTGTACTTTTTCTAACATATCTATGTCCTTCTTGTGATATGGCCTCCACGCTTGTATACAATATTTTAAATGTGGCCTAACTATTGTTTTGTACATTATTAGTTATTTTGCGGTATTATTAGTTATTTTTCCTTATACTCTATATTTCGCCTAATTAATCCAATGATTTGATTTCCCTTTGAAGCTGCAACTCTGCCCTGCTCTGAAACCTTCATATCATCACTAATGGTTAACCCTAAGTCCTTTTCTTTTACATTAGTACTTAGTACAGTACCCCCCATTGTACATAGTACATCTTCGCTCCTATGTCCTGTGTGAAGGCATTTACTTTTCCCAAAATTGAACAGCATTTGCCACTTTTCAGACCATTTGATCAACCTGTCAAGATCATCTTGTAAATTTTGTCTATCTGCATGACTTTGTTCTTTGGTACTGTCAGCTTATTCTCAGCAGCGAAGGCTAATTGGCAGCATTTTTTATGGAAAGGCCATGAAACATGTCAACCACAAGTTTCATGTGATCAGTGAGGTCTTTCTCCATTTCCGGAGTGCACTTTTAATGGCCGCATATCCCGTAATAGAACCAGGATCTTTCTTCTGTTTGATGATGAACCGTCTTAGAGTAATTTTATCAATGTCAAAGTCCTTAGCTACACTCCGCAGGCACTATCCCCCTGATACTGCTTCGGCTGTCCTTTTAGTCACATCAAGTGACGTCCTGGTGGCTTGGTTGGTTTTACGTTTGTAGTGGTTCGGCATTTTCCTTAACAAGAGATAAAGGACGGAAATAAGTGGCTTTCGTATTTAAATCAGCTGTTTTTTTATCAAAGTAACTAAGCTAGCGGCATAGGGCTATCGATCCAGAGATCATTCCAAACAACTCGAGGCTAGAATCATAACATCAAGCCAGTACTACCTGTAGGCCTTTTATTTGTGGGAAATTAGTAAAGTAATTACGTTTAGTATAAGGCCTTTAAACTCGATATTGAGGGCATGTAGGCTACAAGAAAGACCATTCAACATGGATTGACTGAAGAGAGTTAGTTGATATACTGTATCAACTGATCCTATCCTGCACTTTATCAACTAAACCTCCTAGGGATTATAATGCAAACATGCATGCACTTGCCGATATGATGGATTCAAGGCCATGCAAATATCTTACACAAAAGGGCAACAATACACCCTATAATTGACCACTATTGGTTTGTTTGAAATCTATACAATGTTGACACAATAAATGCACATAAGTCTTGTTCACTTTTTACTTTAGGAGAGAAAAACGGTTCTTTCATAGATACCACATGCTTCCTTTGCTCCCAACGTCTTGAACTTTCCACAGGAAGTGCATAATGTACTTATTCAACAATAGATGACAGCAGTTTACAGGTAGCGACAGAATGAGGGGGGTATCAACTAACCCTGCTTATCAACTAACCCTCATTTCCCCTACTAAGTGTAGAATGTTTCTATGCAGAACTGGTGAGTATCATTCATAATGTAATATTTCTGCCTCTTACATGCTTTTTTGTGTTTTTAATAATAATCTACATATTTATATAATTTTATTCATATAATTTTGGAGCATTGTAAGTGTATGTCTTCTGAGACACCCAGGTCCGTCCACCTTTTTCTATGTCCATTCGCATCTTGAGCCCGCTCACCCATCTTAGCGCGTTTACGGAAAGCCTTGAGTGACACTGGCAAGTCCTGCTTGTGAGAGTTTTCAGTATATAAAAAGAGCAATATCTGGGTTATGAGCTAATACAAATTTTAGTCAAATATACAGCATTTTAGTAACAAAAAACTTAAAAGCACGTTTTGCGTAAAACAAATGTGCAACAAATATTTCCGAGATTGCCAACATTCTCTGTATTTTTGGATCCTAAATCTATATCAACTTACTTTATAAGTTATTTAAACTTTGAGGATGAAGCACAAAAGTGACTTTTTCTCAAAACGAAGAACATGGATATATGATGTTTTGCCCTGAAACCCTTCGTTTCGTAACTATGGTCTCAGTTCTGGAATCATTTTAAACATGCCAGCTAAACAGCTAAAGGTATAAGGAATTGTTATCTAGAAATTGTCCAAAAGGTGTGCATTAGTGATGGCATTAATGTATTTAGTGTTTTTAAACGCACATGTATTCACTGCTGAAAATATGTCTTCAGTCATGGTTTCACTTCTGTAATAGAGTGGTGCACATCTGTTAGGCAGTGCATATGTATTGGGCACAATACGATGCGTTACATTTCTCCCAATTAACATAGAATGTTATATCATTTTGAAGCTGCAATCCCGCACTGCTCAGAAACCTTCATATTAGCATGAACTGTTAGTCCTAAATCCTTTTCTATTACTATAGTACTTAGAACAGTATCCCCATTATACATTGTACATCTTCGTTTCTATGTCTTGTGTGATGGCATTTACATTTCCCCAAATTGAACAACATCTGCTACATCACATCGTCCCCAAATTTCAGCACCTTGCTTGCTATGTCATCATGTAAATCATTGATATTGAACCATTTTTCTATCTAGTTTATTATGTCATCGTCTATTAGCTTAATTAAGCAATAATCTGTGATGTGGCACTTTGTCGAAATAGATAACATCTACTGGTGATGCCTCAACAAACCAAGTAAGTGATGTCTACCAAGAAACATAACATACTTGTTAAGCATGACCTCGCTTTTAGGAATCCACGTTGAATTGGGTTTATAATTTTATGCTTAACAAGGAAATCCACCTTCTGATCTTTAATTAAACATTTGTGATAATTTGCAGATCACTAGTGTTAAACTCACAGTCATGGGTTTTAAAAAGTAATTTTAGAGGTCCCTTAACTTGTCTGAGTGTTACAAAGCATTAGGGCTGGGGTTTAGACTAAGTTACCGTTTCATATACATATATTTTTCAAAAGAATACCAAAATGTCTTAAGTGGAAATGATCTTGTTACAAGGAATCAGGATATGCAATTTGTTGGCCGACTAATAGTTAATGAATCAGAGGCATATGTGCCCCTTGGTGGTACCGATACACAATAAACTGTGTACCAATAAGTGAGTGCGTAGACTGCACACAGGGTAGTATCTGCCAAATATCGTGTTAGCTCAGTTTCAGTTTGACTCATGAACCAGTGTGAGCTGGTTCAACATACACACATATAACTATATACTTTTTTATAACCATCACCGCGCAAAGCAGAATCATGGCAAGCTCCATGCATCATATTAATTCAAGATGCACTTTTAAATATACAATGTTCATGCATGTGCATGTTGCAAATCACCTTTAGACTTTTAACGATTCTGAATCTGAAAGCTTTCAACTTGACCGCTTTCAAAATAACTACAGTGAGAACTACAATGTCATCACCAAACCCATACAACATACCAACTCTGCCACAACTCACTAGATTTACAGTCATATCTGGAAAATCATTACACACTTAAAATGTCTTAAATCCAGTACCTCCTCCGGACTACTAGCCATATCACCACCACACATATCCAGTACACACAAGACGACAATTAAACTCACTCTTCTTCTATTAAATGTCACACATGTAAAAAATCTACAGAAATTGAAATAATGAGTGAATTTGGATTGCAAAACATGGTGAATGGCCCAACACTAATTCTCACCTCAAATCCGTCCATAATCGTCAACACTCACACCACTCCCGGCATGAGTGATCATGAAGCCGTATCCTTCAGTGTCAACCTAAACCCAGTTCGCAACAGGAAACCACCACACAAAGTATTTAAATATAAATCCGCAGACTGGGGCACACTTAAAGACGGCATAACCGAATTAACAACAGAATACGTTGACATGGACCCCAATTCACGAGACATTAACACAATCTATTTTCGGACACAACTTGCCACACTAATCAACAATACCATCCCTAGTCGCAACACCAAAGCAAAACCCCCCGCTGGATAACACGGAAAATAATAAGAATGCAACGAAAATGCAACAGAAGCCATACAAAGCAAAACAAACTTGATTTAATAGCGACTGGGAAAAGTTTAAAAAAATCAGAAAGCAAGCTACTAAGGCCGCAGCCAAATTTTACAAAGATTACGTAAACAACAACATTGGAGAGAACTTGAAAACAAACCCTAAACAATTCTGGTCATTCATCAAAGCAAACAAACGAGAAAACATTGGCATTCCCACACTGCAAGTAAACGAACAACTAATCATCAATGATCATAACAAAGCAAATTCACCGAACAACCAACTTAGTTGCATGTTCACCCAAGAAATCTACCCTATCCCCCAACAAGAACCTTCCTCTTACCCTAATATGCCCACTCTTGAAATCGGGATAGCTGGAGTAATCAAGCAACTGAAAAACCTAAATCAAAACAAAGCTGTCCCAGCTGGACTCCCAGCCAGAGTTTTTAAAGTAACTGCAGAGGAAATAGCTCGCATTATAACACACAACTTCCAGCAGGCATACAACATATGCAAACTCCCCGACGACTGGCTCCAAGCACTAGAAACTCCAATACCCCAAAAACACAAATCTGACCCCACAAACTACAGACCAACATTACTAACATGCATCCTCTGTAAAGTCATGGAACACATCTTTCTAAGTAATATGTGGAACCACCTGAACAAACACAACATCATCCTCCACTTTCAACACGGATTCGAGTCAGGACTGTTTTGTGAATCTCAACTTATCCAGACAGTCCATGACTGGATGACTGCTATGGACAACAAGACACAAATAGATGCAATCCTGCTTGATTTTGCCAAAGCTTTTGACAAAGTCCCCCACAAAGCCTTCTATCCAAACTAGCCTCGTACGGAATAACAGGAAACACACAGAACTGAATCAAATCATTTCTATCAAACCTGTAAACAGAGCGTCTCAGTAAATAGACTTCTGTCGGACACAACAGATGTTACATCTGGAGTTCCACAGGGCTCAGTCCTAGGACCAGTCTTCTTCCTACTCTACATAAATGACATAAACAAAAACACCCTATCTCCCATACGCCTTTTTGCAGACAGCAGCATTATATATCGTTAAATCACCTCCGAAACCGACCGTGACATTCTTCAAACTGACTTGATCCAACTCCAAACATGGCAAATGGAATTTAACATTTCTGAATGTGTCCACCTCCTAATAACAAACACAATTAAACCCAGACTACACTCACATTCCCTCTTGGGCATGCCACTCGTACAGTACCCAGCTATCCGTATCTCAGAATAAAATTATATCAAAAATTAATCTGGGCAAGTCATATCACCGACATAGTTGTGGGAATTTAATAATTTTAGGCCACAGGGTATGTATGCTCGGTAAAATTTTACATTTAGTCAATTGTCTGTTTAGGTGGTATGTTTTGTTTTCGTTTTAGGATAATTTATTGTGTTATCTACATACATGTTACTCATAAAACTTCACATGTGTGGGGACTTTATATGTTGTGTGTTTTGATATCTTTATTTGTTATTCTATTTTATTTTTTGTTTTTGCTGACAGAACTAATTAATTGATTGGATGGTCAACGGATGAGCCTAAGGACAATTTTATGTTTTAAAATGTAGTTTTTTAGGACATATAATAAAGTATTTTTTATTTCATAGTTTCCAAATCCTAAAAAGTCCTGGGCATGATTAAAATAACCCTTGGGCCATGCAAACCCGTAGTTAAAGAAATAGCTTATAACTTGCTAATCCGGTCAAAACTCGAGTATGCATCTCCAATGTGGAACCCACACACTGCCACCCAAATTAAGCACCTTGAAAAAATACAACACTATGCTGCCAGATTTGTTAAAAATGATCATAGACGCCAAACCAATTCAGTAGACCTAGTAACCACCCTTGGATGGCCAACTCTTGAACGACGGCGCATTATCAAACAAGCCATGATATTTTATAAAAAAAATTAAATAACATTATCAAGAGCAACCCTTCGCAAGGTCTTCTAACACAGTGAAGAAACCGTGGCCACTATGTAGCCCATAGGTGCTGCATTAATGCAGCTGTTTTCTCCTTCTACCCCAGAGCAATCCGTACATGGAACATGATCCCAACACAAATCACTGAAATATATATGGCGTTTCAAACAGCCATCATGTACCTTCCATTCAGCACACCCAATCACCTTAAATGCCTTTAAATAATGTTTTACTTTAAGCAGCCCAAGATTGGGCTGTTTATAGTACCCGACCAAAGAGCCATAATCCACTGATCAAACAGCTTCACAACTATTAATACTAGTTTCACTGTTATTTTCCAGTGGTTCATCATGATAACCATCCGGTTATCACGTGCTATCCAGCAGATACACCAGTTATTGCAAGTGAAGGCAATTGTGATGCTGTTGTCACTTGGAAGGAGGCCACGGCAACAGATGACCATGGCACCCCCAGGTAATCATTGTAAAGTGTAATAAATAAGTCATTTTTCAGTGTAACATTTTATATTATAATGGTGCTCTTGATGTATTCGGTACAGTATTGGTATTATTAAGGGAGTAACGCATGGTGTGTTGATAATACTGGAGCTTTATGCCGTGTTCACACAACATAGACGTAACGTTAAACTGGTTGTTACCAATGCCATGCGTCCTTTTTGCAATTGTTATCAAGTTACATAATTGTTATACAATTAGTTAAATCGCTTAGTTAAACTGCTTACACTCAGTGTGAATGCAACATAAGTGTCGGATAATAACCAGCGAGGTGCTGCATGCACGAGTGGCAGTTACCTGTTACATCATGTTATTCCTCTTATGTAACAGCAATTAAAATGTTAATGGTTGAATCTATATTTACATTTATTATCTTTATAAACATGCATTTCTTGCATCACCACGATAAGCTGACTGATGCAGTTCACTGTAGCATTCTTTTGACGAAGATTACGTAGCATTAAACTGTTCATAACATTTTGCATATTTTCAATGATTGTTCCAAGCTATATAAACTGTCCACTGATCAGTTGCGGATGGTTTACGTAGCATTAAACTGTTCACAACATTTTACATATTTTCAATGATAGTTCCAAGCTATATAAACTGTCCACTGATCAGTTGCGGATGGTTTACGTAACTTGAAATTTGTGTACAAACAGTTTTATACATTATGGAGTGACCTTTAAAAAGTATGCCGGGTAGTATTATATGGATCCTTTGTTAGTACATCGGCTAAGAAACACAAATTTGATTAATTATGCAATTTTTGACAAAAGCATGAAAATTGGCACATATGTAGTTTATGATATGTATATATATATATATAAAGCTAAAATGGTCACCACGGAATTCCATTATCCAGATATATCAGCTTCTTAACAACATAAAAACATGTTATTTGTGTGTAGCCCAACATTTCCAGGTCAAGGAATCCATTTCTGTCATGCATTATCCAAGGATAACGGCTATATTGGAATTTCAGGTGGCCACCATGAAAACTCATCACCCAAATATATCAGCTTCTAAGCAATATACAGGGTGTAGACATGTTCTTTGTGTCCAAACCAACATTTCCAGGTTCAAGGAATCCACTTCTGCCATATGCCTAATATAACGGCCGTATTGAAATTAAAGATGGCTGCCCTGTATATATATATATATATATACGTTTTACGACCATGATTTTAGTGCTTCTTGATGTTGAGGACTCCATATAAGGAATCCGTATGTGGTTCATATGTTTCAAGGGCATAGATATTGACCCTCATATGATAGGTATAACCGAATCCTGGACCACCACCGATATATCAGATGCTGAATTGGGACTGACAGGATATGTAATGTTTAGAAAAGATAGAATAGGAAGAAAGGGAGGTGGAGTTATTTTATATATTAAAGAATCTATTCAGGCTTATGAAATAAAATTAGAAAGAGAAGCAGATTGCGAAGAAGCTGTTTGGTGTAACATAGTTACAGGAAACTCAACGTTAACAGTTGGGTTAGTTTATCGAAGTCCAAACATAAGCATAGAAGAGAATGAAAAAATACAAAACGCTATAAGGGAAGTAAGCAAACGGGACTGTATTATTATGGGGGATTTTAACCACGGGCATATACAATGGAAATCTCTACAGAGTATGGGGAGTGAGGACCACAAGTTTTTAGTTTTAGTTCAAGATACATTCCTTTCTCAACATGTGCTAGAACCAACCAGGGGTGAGAATGTGTTAGACATAGTTTTGTCCTCACAGAATGAATTAGTTGACAATGTCAAGATATGTGAGCCACTGGGGAGTAGCGATCACAACCAGATACATTTTACCATCAAAGTAAAATCAGAAAGGAATAGTAAAAAGCAGTATAGGAGAAATTTCCACAAAGGAAGGTATAAGGACATGAGGAAATATTTAGCAAAGATAGACTGGAATAACACACTGAAAAATAAGACGGCAACAGAATGCTGGAATGTATTAAAGAGTGAAATTAAGTGCATAGTCGATAAATTTGTACCCTTCAAAAAACAAGGAAAACGGTCCAAAAAGAAACACTTATCGAAAGAAGCCATTAGAAAAATTAAGTACAAACAAATTATGTGGAAGTCATACAGATGTACTGGAAATTATGAAGACTACAACAGTTATAAAGAAGCACTTAACCAAGCTGCAGCTGAAATTAGAAATTCAAAGAGAAGCTATGAACAACAATTAGCTAGTAATATAAAACATGACAGCAAGAGTTTTTATGCGTATGTTCGAAGCAAACAGAAAGTTCAAGATAAAGTCGGTCCTCTAGAAGATAGTGCTGGAAATATAATATCAGAGGGATTCTTAATGGCAGAAGACCTGAATGAGTACTTTAGTTCAGTGTTTATCAGGGAAGATATTAGTTCACTGCCAGTACCAGAGGCTAAGTTCAAGGGGGCAGATTCAGACTATTTAGGACAATTAATTGTAACCCCGGAAATGGTAGGTAAGAAAATAAGGGCTATGAAGGATAATAAATCACCTGGAGTGGATGGTATTCCACCCAAACTACTATTGGAAATTGTAGAACAAATTAGCATACCGCTTGCAACAGTTTTCAGTTTGTCATAGAAGAGGGAGTGGTTCCTTTAGAATGGAAAGAAGCAAACATTATACCGTTATTCAAAAAAGGTTCGAGAAACAAGTCAGAGAACTATAGACCAGTGAGTTTAACATCAGTGATTTGTAAATTGTTAGAAAGACTAATTAAAGATCACATGGTGGATTTTCTTGTTAAACAAAACTTGATAAACCCATCTCAACATGGTTTTTTTAAAGCGAGGTCATGCTTAACAAATATGTTATGTTTTTTGGAAGACATCACTAAGTGGATAGATGAGGGATCACCAGTAGATATCGCCTACTTAGATTTTCAAAAAGCTTTCGACAAAGTACCACATCAAAGATTACTGCTTAAACTAAAGGCCCATGGCATAGGAAATGGTATAATAAACTGGATAGAACAATGGTTGATTGACAGAAGACAACGTGTAGTAGTTGATGGGGAGGCTTCAAACTGGAAATCAGCATTGAGTGGGGTACCACAGGGATCAGTATTAGGTCCTATATTATTCTTAATATATATCAACGATTTGGATGATGAAATAACAAGCAAGGTGTTGAAATTTGCGGATGATACAAAAGTGTTTAGAAGGATTAAAAGTGATGGAGATAGACAGCATTTACAAGATGATCTTGACAGGTTGATCAAATGGTCTGAAAAGTGGCAAATGCTGTTCAATTTTGGGAAATGTAAATGGCTCCACACAGGACATGGGAACGAAGAAGTAGAATATACAATGGGGGGTACTGTACTAAGTACTACTGTAAAAGAAAAGGACTTAGGGTTAACCATTAGTGCTGATATGAAGGTTTCAGAGCAGTGCGGAATTGCAGCTTCAAAGGGAAATCAAATCCTTGGATTAATTAGGCGAAACATAACGTATAAGGAAAAAGAGCTAATAATACCGCTGTACAAAACAATAGTTAGGCCTCATTTAGAATATTGTATTCAAGCGTGGAGGCCATATCGCAGGAAGGACATAGATATGCTAGAAAGAGTGCAGAGGAGAGCAACTAAAATGATACCAAAACTGAGGGATCTTAGTTACGAAATACGCCTAAAAAAATGCGGTTTAACAACACTAGAGACCAGGAGATTGAGAGGAGATCAGATAGAAGTGTTTAAAATATTGAAGGGTTATGAAAATATTGATAGAAATATTTTTTTCTCAGTTAAGAAAGATAGAAGGACTAGAGGACATGAACTTACATTGGCAAAGGAGCAGAGTAGATTGGATATAAGAAAGTTTTCATTTTCACAAAGGACTGTAAATGAATGGAACAGATTACCTGCTGATTGTGTGGGTGCTAGTAGCGTGAATATGTTTAAAAATAAAATCGACACATACCTCAGACGGGCGGGATACACATAGATAAAAGGGTCGGACTCTCGATAAGCCAAAGGGCTTCCTTGTCCACCTGCCACCTAGAGTTAATTCTCTGGGTGGCAATCTTGTTAAATCTTGTTAAAAGGGCAAGAAATCTAGATTCTAGTTGTGCCACTTGCATTATTCTCAGATGATGGCCATATTTAAATATAAAATGCCTGCCATTGTAATCATCTGTCCATATATATCAGCTTCTACACAACATAAAAACATGACATTTGTGTCTATACCAACATTTTCGGGGTTAATAGGGCCTGTAAATATGTCATGATACACCGTGAGGTTCCCCGCGATGTAGCCAACTGAGACAGGAAGCAGCTCGGTCGCCTGCATTGGGAATATATAGGATGTTTTTTCGCGGTGTAGTCACAGTCCCTGAATGACATATAATGACTGATGACTGTTTTGGTTACAAACTGACGAAAAGGGACGTAAACGTTGGGAGAAGTTTTGTAAATAAAAATGTTACGGTAATCGTGTTAGCACTGGTTGTAGATGGATACCTGTAATATCGCCCAGGCAATGCATTTATAAACTTAAGTCTGATAATGCATACTACAATTTGTTTGTGCTTCATTGCGGAGTATGCAACCGTTCTCGTTAACATTGTTTTGGTTTCCTAAGCAGCTAAAGCTGTGGTGAAAGTATTGAAGGTATAATTATGTTCACTGTCAACGTGCCAGCTACTGGAATGTTTTACGTTCGCGATAGATTACCGCATTGCATTGGTAGGAGTAAAATTCGTGTTACCTAATGTTTTTTGTTTGTCTAACTTAAAGGTGACATACATTTTCTGTTTTAATCACGTAAATAACATACTAACCTGATGGTATTTAGACAGGCGAAATGCCTGACAGGTTCCTTAGTTAATATATACACGCAGATTAATGTCTAAAAATCAGCCTATTTGACCGAATTCCGAAAGAAATCCCAAATGAAATGGTGTGCCCGATAACGACTTGGAAAAAGTACTGTGACGTAATATGTGCCATAGCCCATATCTGCCTCACCACTGTAAACATGGAAGATTCTTGTAATTCGGATTTGGACAGTTGTGTCGCAAATGTGAAGACTTGTAGGACTTGCCGCATGCAGACAGCGATGAACCATTGGCAATAGACGTAACTCAGGAATGTGTATGACAATATGACGATGATGTAAAAAAAGGAACATTCTAAGACTCGTCGTCGCTGGTAACAAACAATTTCAGATTCATGGACTGAACATAAAAAGTTTTTATTGGGAATGGACAATACATGAATTCATAACATTATGCAGAATCGCATGGATTATTTTCAACGTAACTGTATCATAACTGTATCATCTATCAAATTAGGTTTGTAAATGTGTTACGTTATTTACACATCTTAATATGCTAAATACACCTAGCCAGGATTCGCGCCCTAGGCTATAAATTATAACCCAAAACATAATCCATCAATTGGCATGTCACATTTTAATATTAAAGATGCGTATCATTTATTGTGTGAACTCTCAAATACAAAGTAAACCTGCAACATATAAAATATGATTACTACATACACAACAATGGATGCAAAGGATCATTCAACAACAGCAGTAAACATAATATTCCTTGCATAACATTGATACAGTTAAATTGCATATGGGTAAGTTCATAAGTTGGCAAACCTTTTAGCATGTTGATTTCATGTACATTGTTTACAATAATTGCTGCCAACAATGGCAAGCATTTTACACCAAATGATACATTTTACTTGGTAGATATATTAGACATAAACGTAGCCTTGATGTAGCAACCGTTTATTTGTAAGTGCACATGTCTCGTCGGAGAAGGCTGATTTTGCAAGCCGAATTTGTGACATGGAAACAGGATAAATTTGGTTTTAGTGCCAAGCTGTGAATGAAACAACATGCATTCTACTTGAAGTATCCTGGCATAGTTCAATGTGAGTATTACTTGGATCCAACAAAGCAAATGATTGGATACCATATGTAGCACTGACAGGGGGCTGCAAACTCGTGGTTGCACATGTAACATGTAGTGTCCACATTGGTTACACTTTCAACCACATATCTATATCCATATTTTTAGGATACCACTTGCTTTACACTTATCATACAGAAAGGGCATCATATATACAGTATTACATCAGCAGTGAATTTAAAATACTGCATCTGAAATATACCAAACATGTCATAGGAGTTTAGGTATTTATCGTGTCCTCAAATATATGTTACATGTGCAACCATGCATCACACCTGACAGCTGCAACTCTGTGTCATCTTTCAAGATAACGTTTATCTAGTGTGCAGAGACTGGCAGATAGCATCATGTCATGATGTCATTGGCTTCTTTTCAAAAACAGCAAGCAATGTACAGTGAGGGTAAGTTTGGTGTCTTCAGTTGTTACCAGCGCAACCTTGTTACACGTGAACCATTAATACACATATCGTATTAATTTGGAAGATTTCTATGTGAACCTGTATTTGTGTTTATGTTGACCTTATTGGTGGCTAGCAATCTGGTGACTTTGATGGAAATATCACCTCCTGTTGTTTCTGCCTGGTACATCTAATGAACACCATTTATATTTGGTGTCCATGGTTACACTACAACCCTATCACTCAATATATTTGTTTTCCTTGAAGCCAAAATTACTGGGACTTTGTAATAAGTACTAAGATACATAATTATACCTTTATGAGTAGTTGTAGCTGATGTAGTGATGCTACCGTGGTGCAATAAATTGTTTGCATAATGTTTGTGTCCATGTTACATGCACAACCTTTGTGTATTGTAATGCTCCTGTATCTTTTTTGTCATATTTGGAAAAGATAATCACTGCATTAATGGGCCTATTATATGTGTTATTAGTTCCTTAAACATGTATTTGACTCACAAGATTATTCCGACTAACATACTAATATCACAAGACAAGTACGATAATAATATTTTTTAGTATCACGGATTTGAATATTTTCATACTTTTTCTGGTCAAGCGACAACGTAATGGCCAAGGCCTCTTTTAACAGCTATTTTGAAGTAGGAATAATAAAAAAGGCATGACATTCTGTTGAAGTATGCATGTGTTTGTATGAGAAATTCTTCAAATGGTGTGCATGTTATACGTGCAACCGACGTGTTGGTAGTTCATTTGCATGTTGAAAATCAATATATATAGTTGCGTCATTATCTCCTTGTGTCTAATTACTTAAATTATACATATGTCTACACCATATACCAGGAAAGAAACATTGAAAATATCAGTTTGAATGTTTCACTACAATGTCACACATTGGTTTGCCATCTCGTGAACTTACCCATATAGATAATCTCAGATACCAAATGGCAGGCTAGCATCTGTGATATTTGTAACTAGATATCCAAACGGCAATACTCCTTGATAGACAGACTGTCAATAACACATAGGTCTATATTAGTTTAAACACTGTATTCCCAAATCGAGAAATACATTGAATGATTCAAATGCATCCTAAGTTTCATTAACACAGTATCAAACTAGTGTAGCAATTGAAGCAGACGCTGCTTCAAATCTTCTCTAGGTTGGGTGAAGAGTAACAACAGTCTACCCTACTTGGGTCCGCTATCATTCACCTTGGTTGACTCCACGTAACGTGGCCCAAGTTCTGACCCTAGAATGGTCCCAACACTATGCAGTTGTTACAGCCAATTATTCCAGAACGTTCAAGTTTTTGCTGTCACAGGGTCCACTGGATCTCTTGTCACAAGAAAACCCATGTCCTTGAACACTTGTCCCAGAATAATCACCTCACTTTCTACGTAAGGCCACACCAATTTTATTGTTAGGATTACAGATTTTTTATACATATTTGTTAGGGAGGAGGGGGGAGTAAAAATAAAAGTATTTGCACGAGAAAGGTGTTTTGTGCAAATACATGAATTATCATATGAGCCATACAGTACATTGCTAAAAAAAATTATTTAGCCTCGTATGAAAATTTACTAGACACCCACTTTTATGAAAGTTTAAGCAAAGTTTAAGATTATTAGAATTTAGAATAACAATAGAATAACTGATAACAATAACCATTATGGTGTGTTAACATTACAGCCATAAACGTGTAGATTAGAGGTAGGATATATCTTGCTGTGATAATATAAATTTGACTGGAATAATTAGGATTTGATTGTCGTACCTCCAAATATAACTACATTGTTCTCTTCCGAAATAATGCAGTGCGACGGTGACTATGCAGGCAATGAACGGAGTGTCTACAATCCGGTTTCCCAGCATGTCAACTTGATTGGCCAAAATCCGATGTTCAGATTGTTAGACAGAATGAGTTGCCGAGTAGCACGTTAAACATGCGCACGTTACTGGTTTCGCCTGTGTTGCGCGTTGGCAGTTTAGTTTTGTATTGCTATTTTGCATCGTGTCTAAAATGTTAGCGTTCGGGTTGCCTTTTCGCTTCATTTCGGTTGCACTAACGTTGTCATTGTTCAAGAAAATAAATGTATTAAACGTTGAACTGCTCACGTAGCATCCGCAAGGACGCTCGCTGTCATTTCGACAACAATCCGCGCATTCGACGCCAACACATACTTTCGATATCAGAGCGGCGTCGTTACAAACACGGGAAATGACATTGTTTGTTGATCGTGTCGGACAATTTAAACTATGTTACTTCCTTTTGGAAAGCAGTACCAAACTTCAATTTCTTGATACAAAACCACACTGCAGCGTCTGGTTCAACCATGGTTTAGATAAATCAATAACAAGTTGGACCAAAGATGCCCAATAACCAATGAAACGGTGTTTAACATACAATGTTCAATATGATGCGTATATGCTCGATGAATAGATACAAAACCATTGGTTCGGCATTTCGATCAGAAATAAAACTTTAAAATTGCAATTTTATTTCCGTTTTGTCAAAAACAATGTCGACAGGTCCGTAATCCAAATAATAAAATTGGTGTTGCCTAACCAAGATAGGGCACCAGCAACCCATTTGCGGCAATGATGGAGATCCACCCTGTGATGTACTTCATCACTTGTCCCCGTGGCAGCAGGTGACTCCTGAAGAATCCCGCAGTGATGGTGGACACTTCCGCTCCTGTGTCTAACAAACTTCGCTCTTTTCGGCAGTCTGTCTTCACCCATTCTATGTGCATGTCCCGCCCATCTCATTCTGTTTCCAGCTACTTTCCCTTTAAGTGCTTTTTTTATTCCAATCTCCTCTCTCGATTCCTTCATCTTCCTTCTATGCTGTTGTGTTACTCTACATATCTTTCTGACCCAGTTGTTTTCTGCTACCTGTAGTTTCTCCTCCTGTCTATCTGTCAGTGGCAGTGTTCCCAACCCAAATATACAGGCTGGTACAACGCCGGCTTCCAACACTTTTTCTTTGCCTTCTACCCTCCTCCATGCTGCTGCTCCTGCTTGTACCCTGCTTTGTATTTATGTATCTAACAAACACTTCGCGGAATGTTCACCCACCACTACGTCTACCACGGGATATTTCCTGATGACTCTCCATCACCTCCCTGGACCTGTGCAGAGGAGGAATCTAGTTTTTCGTCTTTCACTTCTTCTTAGGACAACTTGGACTGATATGGTCCACTGCTCCACATACGTAGCACACCCGTTTGTCCTCAGCATTGTAACCACGCCTCGGCTGGCGGCCGGCTTCCTAGCTTTTCCCAATTCGCACTCTGTCCAGCTGCTACTGCTGTTTAGTAAACAACTCTTCTATATGCTGCAGTTGCTGCTGTTGATCATCCAATTTCTTTAGGATGGCAGCATTCTCCTTTCCCGCAGCAATGTTAGTGTTAATGGCATCATGTGTTGCCGTCTTCCTGGGGACTTCTTTACCAAACCAGGAGATTCCCCTATATAAGAACTCCCAGAATAGCATTCCTGGTCTGTCCATCTCCAACCGGCGCATTTTGTATTGAAGATGTTGCTCACAAACCCCGGAAGCAAAGCGTCCCTTCAAGGTCTCATCTCTCAGGGGGCCAAGCTTGCTTTTCGCTTACTTAGATTACGAAACAACTTCAAAAGTACTCTAGGAGGGTCTCACTTGGCTGTTGGACTCTGGTATAGAATGCCTCTAGCGCCGCTCCCATTGTGTTTACGTCACCAAAGACACACCTCACAATTTGCAGAGCCTCGAGGACTGTTCCAGGCTCTCGGAACTTCCTTTTCTTATCAAATGGTCCTGACTTTTTTCTGTTACATCGCCGATAGTCATATTATGATTTTGAAAAATTAAATTTGTTAGTTCAAAACAAAAATAAACATTTCAGTATCCTAAGCTCAAATATACAGAACATTAATGCAAAGTTTAGTGAGCTTAAAATTTAGCATAACATGTCTCCAAGAGAGCTGGTTATCTGATAATGATGACTTATCATTAATTCAATTAAATGGATATGACTGTATATCCCAAGGAAAAAGTTGCAGCACCAAAGGGGGATTATTAATATATATAAATAAACAATTTGATTATGAAGTAAAGATGAAATGAAATATGTGTGAACAATGGGAGGGACAAATAATACATGTAAATGGAGGAGGTTTATCGCAGACAGTTACTAGGAAATATATACCGACATCCAAGGCCTTTAACTGAAAACTATAACGAATTTATAAATGAATTTACAATGGTCATATCATCTATGCAACATCATCAAAACAACAACCTTATTCTTGCAGGGGACTACAATATAAATATGCTAAAAATAAACGAGCAACAACACTGTAGCACTTTCTTAGACATGTTAACTTCATTTAGTCTCTTCCCCCAAATTACTCTTCCTACAAGGTTCACAACATGTACAGGTACACTTATTGATATTTTTTTGTAATTTAACAAAGCATATTTTGCAAAGTACAGCAGGAATATTAATTTTAAAAAATTCTGATCAACCATATTTTATGCTTATGAACACTGCTCTAAAAGAGGAACATACTACAAAATTTATACGAGTTAATGTACAAAATAAAGAGGCTATGTTAAAAGTCAGAAATTATATAATCTCTTCTGAAATACAAAAAAATTAGATGCAAGTTCAAATGCTAATCCAAACCATAATTATAACATTATCATCAATGAAATAAATCAAGCTAAAAATAAATATATGACTAGCAAATTAGTGACATTTAATAAATATAAACATAAAAAATCTAAATGGATAACTCAAGGCTTGCTAACCTCAATACGATACAGAGACAAACTTTACAAACAATTAAAAATCACAAACCCAGAATATGGCGTATTATTGATTAATCTAAAAACATAGAATAGTATTTTGAAAAGACGTCTCTCTGCCAAACTGCTAAAATTGCTTGAACCTGCATTAACCAAATCTTTAACTTTATTAACAAATCAAGCATTAACCACAGGAATATTCCCTGATAAACTAAACATTGCTAAGGTAATTCCCATTGATAAAAAAGGTGAACCAGCAGTATTCAATAATTATAGACCCATATCTCTTCCACCAGCTATTTCAAAAGTATTGAAAAATTTTTTTTTACCAATTATCATCTTATTTAAAAGTCTCTAAGCTTTTTTTTACCATCAGTATGGATTCCGACCTAAACATTCAACTGAATACGCAGCACTAGAATGAATAGATAGAATAATAACCAAACTGGATAAGGATGAAATACCCATTAATATTTACGTAGATCTTTCCAAAGCCTCTGATACCATTGACCATTTAATTTTAATTGACAAATTGAAATATTATGGTATACATGGAACAAATCTGAACTTATTCAGCAGTTACCTAACAAATCGTAAACAATATACGGAAATTGACAATATAAAATCAAATATGTTATCAATAACAACAGGTGTACCACAAGGTTCAATCTTAGGACCCATGTTATTCATCATATATATCAATGATTTTGCACAAGCCAGTGTAATGTTTAATTTCATAATTTATGCTGATGATAGAACTCTATCAAGTACACTAAACACTTTCAGCGATAACATACATGACGAAAATTTAGAATCTTTAATAAATGAAGAACATCTAAAAATAGATGAATGGCTCAAAATAAATAAATTATCGCTAAACATAGCAAAATCTAAATACATGACATTTCAAAAGGCAAAGAAAAATATACAGACACTTACTCTGAAGATAGACAATGTAAATATTGAACAAGTCAAAGAATTTAATTTTGTGTGTTTAATTATAGATACAAATCTAAACTGGAAAAAGCACACTGAAAAAATATAAAATGCTTGTTCTAAAAAAAATTGCATTTTAAATAAATTGAAACTTGTGTTACCTCTTCATATTAAAATAATATTATATAATTCTTTAATAGCGCCACACATTAATTATTGCATCATGGTGTGGGGCTTTCAATCAAATAGAATAATAAAACTTTAAAAAAAGCCCTGTGAATTATTACCATAAGTAATTATACTTCCCACACAGAACCACTTCACAAAAAAACTCAACTTGTTAAAAGTAAATGACATTCTTAAATTACAACAATTACAATTTTATTATAAATATTTACATAATGACTTACCAGTTTATTTACAAAACTGGAGGATAATGTTTAACTACGAGGTACATAATCATGATACAAGAGTAGGGAATAAAATATACACTTATAAAATTAAACATGAATTTGATAAGAAATGTCTTTGGCATAATTTGCCACTTTTACTAAATATCATTCCTGATATTGTCAAAGAAAAGCATAGTACACACAGTTCACAAGGATATGCCAAGTATGTTAAACTTTATTTTTTACAAAACTATCAACATGCACCAGGCAAAATTGCTATATATGTATGCAAAATTAAGAACCGACAACCATCTGTCAACTTGTCAACAAAACAGTGCCTAAACGACAAACTCAATAATCATGTAAGCTTGCTCAAACTACACACATGCATACATATTATGTTTTTTTCTTCTTATTATTCTGGAAGAATTTGATTAGGTGGTGTATTGATTCAGTTAAAGTTTTATTACAAAATGTGGCTCCTCGATAGCGACTACCATAGTCTTAGAGGAGTCTCCTGATCCTACTTTTTGTTATTTATCATACATTATACCATGTTTACCATAAGGTTATATATTTGTATTATTTAATTTTTTGACATGGATGCATTGTGTGTAATATATGAAATGACTGGGTCAAATAAAACACATTCTTCTTCTTCCTGTCTGGCTGCACCACTCAGATGGTCCACAATGAAGTCAAATCCCTCATTATCTGAGAATGGACTGGCCTTTAGGTGGCTCTCCATGTCTGAGGTCCAGTCATCAACGTCTGGGTCTTCCGGGTTCAGCGGTCGTCCGCTCAACTTGGGCATCCGCCGCTCTCTTTGCACGTGGATGAGCTGTGGTGGTGCCGCTGCAGGTTCTTTGTTTCCTGTCATTGCAATTCCTCTTGCAGTTGTCTTGCCACTCAGACTCGGCAGAAGCTCTCTCTCTCTCTCTCTCTCTCTCTCTCTCTCTCTCTCTCTCTCTCTCTCTCTCTCTCTCTCTCTCTTTGCTCTGCAGTCTGGGCCTGGGACTGCTCTAACCGTATTCGCAACACCTTCAGTTGTTCTTCCAAGTCGTCCATGACTATAGGAACTGCTGCAGACAACCATAATACCGGATGATTTAGAAATAGGTTCTTCAAACAACAAGGATGCAACTTGATAGTTATATAGATGTAGTACCACCAAGCAACAGTCACGTATAACCCGGAAACTAAGACAGGCTTACCCTTGCCTAGACACGGCCGACAGGTTGATGGATTAACCCAGGAGTTAGATCACCATGATCGAACTTACACTACCTAGCCCTAGTGGAAAAATAATAAGCACTATCCCACACAAATCGCTCCAACGCAGGAGTGAATCTTACAAATTCCTCTGCATTATCGCAGGCAACACACGACCTGTACCATGCTACTTAGCTGAAAGGAAAACTTTCATAACAGACCAAACTAGTTCAAGGAAACACCGCTGAAAGAGAAAACATTATCATTAATGAGGCTGCAATCTTCAGCAATGTTCCTGCAATGTTCAACTGCCTCACATATATATGTTGGACGTGGTTCTAGTGTTCGAGACACCAACAGCTACATAAAGTTGTGGTTTAAAACGTTCACTGTTTCACTCATGCGTCACAACAGACCAGTCACCGATGCCTCAGCAGCACGCCTACAGTGCCTTGCTGTAGGCGAAACGAGTCGTTGCTTACACCGCGAACAATCCGTCGGAATGCAGATATGTCGCCTCCTTGTCACGCTCGTCCCAGCTGGGGTTTATTAAAATATAAAATAAACCTGCAACATATAAAATATGATTACTACATGTGCAACAATGGATACAAAGGATCATTCAACAACATCATCAAACATAATATTTCTTGCATAACATTGATACAGTTAAATTGCATATAGATAATCTCAGACACCAAATGACAGGCTAGCACCTGTGATATTTGTAACTAGATATCCAAACGGCAATACTCCTTGACGGACTTACTAACAATAACACATAGGTCTATATTTGTTTAAATACTATGTTCCCTAATCGAGAAATACATTCAAATGCATCCTAAGTATCATTAACACGGGATCAAATCAGTGTAAAATACCCATAAAGTATATACTCAGCTAGTAATACTTCCTAAGTTAAACACATGTATATGAGGCACTCCTCTATGCATAATACACCATCAGTAAGTATACATGACATCCATCATAATCATACAACTGATCAATGCTTATATAATACTAAATCATGAATCGTTACTAAAACGCATCTAATTGCATTATTTTTAATTCCTTAATACAGACTGTATACGTGTATTACAATCAGACTAATTGTTTCTAACCAATTAGTAATACACCATGAATAGTGTAAACATAGTTGACTAAACTATTTTGAATAGCTAATTAGATTATTATCATTATTATTAAATACATTCTGATATGGCGCCTTGCAAGCGGTAAGTTAAGGCAAAGCGACACTTTGGGTGGATTTTGCATTGTCTGGCTGTGGGAAGTCATGGGCAGATACTTGGGAAGAAGGATTCACCTTTCAGGGCGTGGGGTTTGGAAGGCGGAATGTCTGCGGAAGGAGGTAGTTAGGTTGACAGATATTGTGAAGGGAGTGGAGATGAGAATCAGCAAGGAGACAGGTGGAATGGAGAGAGACGACAGGGAGAGAGTTGGGTATACTGTGAGACTGAAGGAGCAGAGTAGTGGCAAGAAGACTGGAGAAAGGAGAATGAGAGGAGGGAATGTGATTAGAAGGGAAAGAATTGGAGAATCTGCGACTAGGATAGAACATTGAAAGGGTAGAGAAGGTATTGGGGCATGGCAAGGGAGGGTCTATACTAGTCACGTAGGGACAAATAATGCAAACAGGGAGGGAACAACTGGGTTGTACAGAAGTACACACAGTTAGTGTGGAAGCTAAAGAAGACAAGAGTTGAACAGATTATTCTCTCAGTAATTTTGTCAGTAAGGGGAGGAAGGGGGCCAACATATTATAGAAACTGCGATCAATGCACTAGTTGAGCAGATGTGTTAAGAAGAGGGGGTGGGATTCATAGATTTATGAGGATACTTTGTTGGGAGGGAAGCTATGTTCATGAGAGATGGCTTCTATCTAATTGGAAAGGGGGCAGCAGTTTTCTCAGATAACCTGCTGCAATATGTTCACAGTGGGACAGGTATTTAAACTAGATGCGCAGGGAGACTCACAGAGAAGCCTGAAACTGGAGGCATAGAAAAAGACAGCACAAATAAATCAGCAAAGAACAGCCTGAAAAACTGTTCTAAAGCTGGACATAAATGCATTTGTTTAAATGCAAGGAGAATAGTAAACAAAAGAATTGAACTAAACATAATGGTAGAAGATATTGACCCTCACATAATAGGTATAACCGAATCATGGGCCAACATATCATATGCCGAATTGGGATTGATAGGATATGTAATGATTAGGAAAGATAGAATAGGAAGAAGGGGAGATGGAGTTATTTTATATATTAAAGAATCTTTCCAGGCTTATGAAATAAAATAAGAAAGAGAAGCACATTGTGCAAAAGCTATTTGGTGTAACATAGTTACAGGAAATTCAACGTTAACGGTTTTTTAGTTTAAGTCCAAACATAAGCACATACAAAAATAAAAAAGTACAAAATGCTATAAGGGAAGTGAGCAAACGGGACTGTATTGTTATGGGGGATTGTAACCATGGGCATGTGCAATGGAAATTTCTACAGACCACGGGGAGTGAGGATCACAAGTTTTTAGTTTTAGTACAATATAGTTTCCTTTCTCAACATGTCACAGTGCTAGAACCAACCAGGGGTGAGAATGTGTTAGACATAGTTTTGTCATCACAGAATGAATTAGTAGACAATGTCAAGATATGTGAGCCACTGGATAGTAGTGATCACAAGCAAATACATTTTACCATCAACTTAAAATCGGAAAGGAATAGTAAACAAATTCCACAAAGGAAGATGTGAGGACATGAGGAAATATTTAGAAAAGTTAGACTGGAATAACACACTGAAGAATAAGTCAGCAACCGAATGCTGGAATATCTTAAAGAGTGAAAATTAGTGCATCGGCGATAAATTTGTTCCCTTGAAAAACAATGGAAACGTTTAAGAAAGAAACACTTATCGAAATTATAGTCCAGTTCACGATATACCTAAATCTGGGTCCCTTGCAATTTGCTTGCCAAAAGCAATTTTTTTGCATGAATATCATCTAACATGTCTCAGTCAACAGAAAATCTTAGGTGGCAATTTTACATTTTGTTTTTAAAGAAATAGTAGCCATTTTACAAAATGGCCGCCAAATCAAATTTCTGCAAGTCTTAACAACTGCATCACCTAGAACCATAATTTTGGTGTCAAAACAACGGTTTTAGATGGCAAAGATTTGAAATATTTTACACTTGACCGTGTCTGACTTTCAGATCCACGATTTTTAAAGATGGCAGTCGTCAAAACAAATTCCACAATATCTTTACAATTATGTCACACAGAGCCGTCATATTGTCAATGTGCGTAATTGTGGTCAGCGATTTCAAATATGTTACAAATGACGTGTGCCGACATTCATATATCCGCCATTTTTAAAGATGGCGCCCATCAAAACCAATTATCACTATAACTAAAGAACTGCATCACCTTGAGCCATACTGTTGATGCCAAAATATTTTCAGGTGCGATGATTTCAAATATATTACATTTCACCTTCGCCGACATTCAAATATCCGCCATTTTTTAAAGATGGCGCCCGTTAAAGCTATTTGTCGTTATATCTAAACAACTACATCACCTAGAGCCATAATGTTGATGTAAAAATATAAGTTTTTAGGTACGGTGATAATAAATATGTTGCTTTTTACCTTCACCGACATTCAAATATCCACCATTTTTAAAGATGGTGCCCGTCCGCGCTTAATATCCCTATACCATAAGAACTACACCACATATATGGCTGTAACATTGATGTCAAACTATAGGTTTTCAGGTGAGACAATTTCAAATATGTTGCTGTTGTCCTTCTCTGACATCCATATCCTCCATTTTCACTTCAAGCGTTGTTTTATTGACTTAATGGTGATACCTACCCTCTAAATACACAACTAGGATTTCTAAATAAAGGAGCAGTGTAGATTAAATATAAGAAAGTTCTCATTTTCACAAAGGACTGTAAATGAATAGAACGTATTATTTCCTGATTATGTTTGTGCGAATAGCGTGAATATGTTTAAAAATAAAATCGACACATACCTGAGAAGGGCTGGATACATATAAATAAAAAGGGTTGGACTCTCCATAAGCCAAAAGCCTTCATTGTCCACCTGCCATCTAGAGTTAGTTCTCTGGGTGGTAATCTTCTTAAATCTGGTTAAATCTTCTTAAACCATGATATTAAAGGTAACAGTGCTCACCCTAACTGGGAACTGCTGTCTAACACAGCGCCTGAGCACTGCTCAGTGCAAACACACCCTGCACTGTCTGTAAATAAACAAGGAGGTGAAATATAATACTGCACAGCATTGCACTAACTTACAAGACTCATTAACTGATATACAACTATTTTATCAGTTATACATGATTAAACCAAATAATGACTAACACCATATCATTATAAATATGGTAACATAATGATTCCTTTAAAAATGCATGGCCATTTTAGAAATCAAGATGGAGGCTAGTACCATATCGATAGCAATAGGTACCTACCTTTAAATGAATCTATACATCATAAACAATGTGTGTGCCAATGTTCATGCTTTTGTCATGCTTTTTTCAAAAGTACTTGTAATCATAACCCTAATCCACCGTACTACGTGAGGTCACAGATGTTGTTGTTGTTCTCTTGTTTCTCTGTCGTCAGGAGTGAGGTCACAGATGTTGTTGTTGTTCTCTTGTTTCTCTGTCGTCAGGAGTGAGGTCACAGATGTTGTTGTTGTTCTCTTGTTTCTCTGTCGTCAGGAGTGAGGTCACATATGTTGTTGTTGTTCTCTGGTTTCTCTGTCGTCAGGAGTGAGGTCACATATGTTGTTGTTGTTCTCTTGTTTCCCTGTCGTCAGGAGCGAGGTCACATATGTTGTTGTTGTTCTCTTGTTTCTCTGTCGTCAGGAACGAGGTCACAGATGTTTTTGTTGTTCTCTTGTTTCTCTGTCGTCAGGAGTGAGGTCACATATGTTGTTGTTGTTCTCTGGTTTCTCTGTCGTCAGGAGTGAGGTCACATATGTTGTTGTTGTTCTCTTGTTTCCCTGTCGTCAGGAGCGAGGTCACAGATGTTGTTGTTGTTCTCTTGTTTCCCTGTCGTCAGGAGCGAGGTCACAGATGTTGTTGTTGTTCTCTTGTTTCTCTGTCGTCAGGAACGAGGTCACAGATGTTGTTGTTGTTCTCTTGTTTCTCTGTCATCAGGAGTGAGGTTGGCCTCGATTCTGTTCCTCGATTTCAGTTATCTTTTGCTTCTTCTTTTCGCTCACTGACCTTGCACTTCTCTCTCCACCATCTCTCCCCATTCCCCTCTGTCTTTCGCTCTCGTTCTCCACTCCTCTCCCAATCCTTCCAAGTCTCTCTTTACACAGTCCTCCCATTGCAGTCTAGGTCAGATGTCAGCCGGCCCAATCCACAGACACATCTGCTGCCATATTATTATGCTGACTGAGTATTGTGGATTATCCTCAGGCATATTGTGCATTATCCTCCCTATCCTCTCTGTCTCTCGCACCCTGTCACTCATGCTTGCTCTCTCTGTTTATCTTCCTCGCCCCCTTTTATGCCTGAATCCATGGACACAGTCGAGCATTTCAAATGAGTACTGCGGAACTACGTAAATGTGAGGTGCTCGAAACTTAATTAAATGGTGACAGGAATATCAGTTGCAGTGCTGCCAGTTACTCACACTACATTTGTTTGCAGCTGTATATGTTTCTTTTACATTTTGCAGAATTGAACAAACACAACCTCCTAAAAGGTCAGGAGACACATTCAAGCATGGTACAACCACTGTGATTTATAAAGCTTTTGACTCAAAGAATCAAGTATCAAGTTGCGCCTTTGGATTCGAAGTGAAAGGTTTGTAGATCTTTTTGGGACGGTATTTGTATTCAGTTATTGACTAAATCAGACGTGATCAATCCCTAATATATTTCATATTATATTAGTTTCAAATGATGCAATAAAACATCAGTCGACTGCCCGAATAGTTCAGAAGGCGTGACAATTTGTGATGATTAATTACCATCATCAGCATTCTCCTTGTTTTCGAAGATGACATCCATCGTCCCATTTTGTTTGTGTTTTTGAATGATCATTCTAATTTGTTCAATCTAGAAACATATGGTGAGCCACTTGTAATAAGCACATGGGCCAGATTGGGCCCTTGGGCTAGAGGTTGCCCACCCCTGGGTTAGCGTGAACCTGGCATCACATTGTTCAAATACAAAAGAAAGCTATGAGAAGCTTAACTATAAGTAAATACAATTCTCATACTGTTTTTTTTAAATTGAATGTTTTAAAACTAGTTGACATATCGAAGTTACACGAAGTTAAGTTATATTTTAAATTTATGCATAAAGACTTACCTGCCTACTGATTAAACTGGGAACTAAATCCAAATGCTTTCATACACAACTACAACACTAAGAGGACAACAGAGTTATACTCATTCAGAACAAAATATGAATTTGCTAAAAGATGTCTTTATACCCTGCAAATGCTCAATGGCAGAACCTTGAGCTCGTTTGCTATACAAATTAAACAAGAGTGGATATAGTTGGTAAAGGTCATTTAATAATTATACCAACAGGAATTAGATCACATACACCAATCGATGAGATAAAGCAAAACAAATCATACTCTCATCGAGGTACTACACAAACAATTATTAAAATACAATCAGATTAGCAAAGGTGAGACGGTCATTTCCCCCACCGGCCTCCAACAGTAGAGCCCCCACCCCACCCCAGGGCTCTGCCAGTGTTGAAAAAGCTATCGAGTGATCAGCGTACTATAACTACCAATAATCAAACAAACTATACATAGTGGCTAACTAGCAATGCCTGTTAAGTAAGAATGATGTCAGTCATACTGCAACATCCGTACAACGTGCATGAGATAGGTGCCAGGGTGATATCAGACGCGCTCCCTGTTGCCATGCTGAACGCAATGAATGCCAGTCATACTGCAACATCCACCACCTACAGCAAGCGGTCAAGCATGTTGACGGTAAAAAGAAAGATTATCTAAAACACACTAAAAGTGTTATATCAATGAGAATATCACTGCACACAATGAATGTCAGTCATACTGAAGCACCCATTGCCTCCAGTCGCAACCCAGACATATTCAAGATCTGGTCATGCGGAGGACTTCCACCTGCCCATAGATTGAATTTGTGTTTCACTCATTCCCATGTCAGCCACCGTGGTAGCAGCCCCGATTCGAAAACTGTGGGCTTTATATTTACTGGGGTCCAGACCCGCCCATTGTAGCGCTTTAGTTAAGCACTGACAAAAGTAGTTACGGGAAACAGGGGACGCATCAGCAAATGCATACGGTGGGCCCTGGAATGGACCTCGAACCTTCAGAAATCGCGAAAGTGCTTGTACGGGACAATACTGATCGTTCGTTTGCGAAATAAACAAGGTGGCAGGACGCCAGAGGTGTTGTGTTTAAAATAACACAAGACTAAAACTATGAGTTGAACCTATAGTTGTAACTAAAAATAATTAGGTCATATATTGGACAGCTTAAAATTATTGTTTAATTAAGAAACATTATCTCACCAATATTGTGTCAGTAAGAATTTTGTTAACAATTTGGCTTGGTCACTTGTGTGTATATTAGCACAATATTAATCTACATTTTTGTGTGATGATAATGATGATGATGGTACATTATATAAACTCGAATACAGTACATTTAATAATTCATTGTATACATATATTATCGTAGTTCCTATAATTAGGGGTGCTAAGCCACGCGTGGGTGATTTTCTCTCTCAATACATGCAATACATCTGTAATTTCACGGTGTAAGTTGAACAATTTAACAATAAGAAAACAGTGTTTGCTTGTGAATAGGTAACTAAATAATAATGTTTTATTGTATATTTGCTGGGTACGTATGCCACAAGCAAGGTCATGATGTTGCTAACAGAGTTTACCCAACTTCTAAATGAAAAGGTGTATAATGCACAACAAATTATCGAGTATTTAGAGGACAACAACAACAATTTATATTTCAAAACCAATAATGTCTGAATGAGTAAAAGAATGGAATCTTTCTTGTTGCGAAACTTGCGAAGATTTGTAATTCCAGTTCCTATTTTCCAACAGCAGATGCTCGGCTATTTGACTTATTCAGCCATGCAGCACATGTGTATATGGAAAGCTCATTTCATCTTAATGATGTGGTGCTACACAAACAATTATTAAATGACAATCAGATGAGCAAAGGTGGGGCGGTCATTTCCCCCACATGGCCAGAATAATCTGATGAGTACTTATTTACTTATGTCCTTCGCTCCATGTGGACCATAGGCAATCTTCTCTATTTCTTTCCAGGTGTAGCCACTCCTTTGTACTTATGCAGCCGTGACTCTTTGTCATGTGTTTTTTTACCTTCCTCGCCTTCTTTTTCCTTGAGGATTCCACCTCAGAGACTGTCTCGTGATGTTTGTTGTTGGCTTTCTCAGTGTGTGTCCAATCCAACCCACTTTCTCCTCAGGATCTGCTTGGCTACTTATTCTTGGCTAATCCTGTCCCATAGCTCCTCGTTTCTGATTTTGTCTTGCCCTTTTATGCGTAGAATTCTTCGCAGATATTGGTTAAGGAAAGTCTGGATTTTGCCTAATGTTGTTTTTGTTGTTTTCCATGTTTCAGAGCCGTACAACAATACTGATTTTACGTTGGAGTTAAACATCCTGATTTTTGTTGTTTTATATTTTTGTGGAATTCCAGATGTTTTTTAGTATCACGAATGCAGTCCGTGCCTTGCCCACTTTTTCTGCAACATGTACCTCTGTACCATGTTGTTTGTTTATCACGCTCCCTAAGTATGTAAATGAATCCATTTCCTCCAGGGGCTCTCCGCCTGCTATAATAATAATACATTTATTCGTACTAAAAAATTTACAATTCGACTAAATCAATGTATATCAGTTACTGTGTACATAAAACAGTAAGCAATGAGCGCAGCTCGTCAATGGCTAAAAAAGAGCTACCCGCATTATCTATATTATGTAATACATCTTTTGCAAATGAGACTCTACATATTAGTTCATCATCCAGCCCCTCTGGTAGTGGTCTTGAATCATACCATAAAACTGATTAGACTTCATTCGAAAGAATGTCATGGCATCAAGTTTGAATTTGGACATGATATAGTTAAAACTTTTAGACATGTATGACCAACTACCTTGAAGGGCTAGATGAGAGAGCATTTTCAAACTAGAGTTACTGCATTTCAAGCAACTCTGCATAAATCGTACCATTCGATTCATAATTTGAATTTGAATCGGTAAACAGTCCGCTAAAAGTGGCACCATATTACAATGCGTGCAAACTGGTAGATTAAACAGTTTTCTGATACCTTTGCGCCACGTAGTATAAAACATATCAAGATGTTTGTTTTGTAAGATCCACAGACATACACCATAGAATGATGTACAGTACGACATATATAATTAACGTTTTATGTTTATATTACAAAACCCAAAATTAGCAGATAATGCATTCACACGCCATATAAAGTCATGGCACATATCTTTTACCATAGCCTGGTGAGTGTCAGGACCAATAATGTGGCCTAATTGCAACCCTTTTTATTATGTTTCACTTTTAAACCGTCAAAGTAAAATGGGCAGTCGGTACCATTGCCATATTTAATAAGTTGACATTTTGCCGGGTTGAATTGTAAATCATATTCATATGCAAATTTTAGACATATATCACATATTTTGTTCAATGCATATATCGATGGAGCTACCAAAGATATATCATCAGCATAGCCAACAGCACCATGGTACTGATGACCAATCATACAGCCAAAACCAGACATGCAAAGTCTTGTTAACATTTCATCAATGTAGATAGAAAATAAAATGGGGGACAATACCCCACCCTGCTTCACACCATTGGTAGTGGAGAAATGCAATGAAATGGAATCGTTCCATGATACAGTTAAATGTTGATTAGTGTACATATAAAGTAAACATCTGATTAAAAGGGGATTCATTCCTCTTTCCATCAGTAAGTTAAAAAGTTTAACATAATTTACTTTATCGAATGCTTTAGTCGCATCTAGTAATAACACGTAAACATCCGGTTTATTCTGCTGGAAATAGTTCACAGTCTCCATTAACGCAAATGTACATTTAGCTGTAGAGCTTTGAGGTTTGAAACCAAACTGTAGATCACTTGTTTTAAGAGCATCAGCATTTTTATCATTATAACCCAATCAAATATTTTTGACAGAGGGCTGCTAAGAGCAATGGCTCGATAGTTATCATAATTATTTGCTGATTTCCTCTTGTTTTTTACCAGAGGTTGAATTGTTGATATATTAAAACCACCCGGGGTAAACGGGGTAGTCGTTCCTATTGTGTATTTTCATGATCATGGTTTTGCTTCTGTTGATCTTCAAACCTCTCTTTGCTGATGTTGATTCCAATCTGATGAGTTATGAAATGCAGTCGTCGAGGTCTTAAACATTGCCTCATTTACATATCCTATACAATCTAAAAATTGGACCACATGATGAAGTACTATATTGAAATCACGGTAATACATCAAAACCTACGATGCCTCCCCAACATTTCGACGACTAAAACGACTACTCATCAATTCTACTTTATTTATCGCCCTAAAAACCCTGCATACATTTGCTACTGTGTCATCAGTAAGGAGAAAAAAAGCCTTCAGGCAAAACCTTGTGTATAATATATATGAGCAAGGAAGTGTCACAGAAAAATCACCGGTACACGGACCGTATCAAAACAAATTACATTGAAAACAGAATAGAACGTCGTGATCACATGTTATACAACATTAGCACAATGGTGGTAGAGAGGGGAGGAATGTGGGATGAATTGAATCTTCCTTTGTGTTGAAAAACAAAGATGTGTTACGCAGTCGAATTCCAACACAAAGGGAACGGTCCCAGCTCGGCCTCGTTTTGAGTCCGGGTACATGTTTACGTAATCCGGACCGTTGGCAGACTATTATTGAACAAAGCATTTTTTAGGCAACTTCGCCTCACATTGCATAAATACTATATTAACGTACATGTAAAATAATAATCATTTATACCCTGCTGATGCTCAATGGCGGAACCCTGAGCTCATTTGCGATACAAAATAAACAAGAGTGGATGTAGTTGGTACAGGTCATTTAATAATTGTATCAACAGGAATTATATCACATACACCAATCGATGAGAGAACTCAAAACAAATCATACTCTCTTCGAGATACTACACAAACAATTATTAAATGACAATCAGATTAGCAAAGGTGGGGCGGTCATTTCCCCCACCGGCCTCCAGCAGTAGAGGCTCAACCCCCACTGCAGCAGTGGTGTTTGAAGCCATGGCAGCTGTGCTGCTGTAGTGTTTCCATTAAGCAAGGTGCAAGGTGTTGATTTGAACAAAACACGTACACTCGTCTGAGTATTGACTGTTATGCCAATTACTACAATGTTTATAGGATTTCTAACCCCTTAATTCAACAATTATTTCTCTGGCAAAATGCTTAGAGGTCCTTAATCAGTTGGTTTGCCCATCGGCAATCCGGTTCTTTTATGCCCAAATGTGTAATGTGTGAATAGTTAAACTAGTGTTCACAATCTTTTTAATAAAAAACCGTACTTGTTTATACTCGTCAACAAAAAAGATTTGTCGTTACAACGGGTATAGCTCACAAAAGTCAAAATGCGTTGTCGACCTTCTGCGCCATTTCTGTCATTTGATTTACACGAGATCAGCACCCCAAGCATAAGAAAACAATAACAACATACACGTGCTTTGGCGTATCAAGGTGAAGATTCAAAAGTCGTTGTATGAAGGTACGTATTACACTATTGTAGTGGCAACAAGAACTCGTAGCGGTGTATTAATTCAACGGGAATTAGCCAATAATGTAGGGAGCGAGGCTAGTATAGTGGTTAGCACATCCGCCTGGCATGCCAGCGCTCTGAGTTCGAAACCCGGATCGGGCAGGCACTCAACATTGGGGACTGTGTATCCCTCGTAACACGGAGATCACGTTAATGTCAGTTCCGTCTCAGTTTGAGATGTAAAAGAACCACTGAGGTTGACAAGCACCCTGTCAGTGACCACCCTCAGCCAGCATATTAAGGTCGGTTTGGCGATAATGTTCAGAAAAAGGCTGACTAGTTGAATGAGACCTCATATGTCCATTACAATGTAACCACAATAATACTGACTAGAATAGTGACAGTGAATTGTAAGTTGCTCAACATGACTTTCGAGTGCGGTGACGCCAGACTAGCTCTGTAGTTGGTGATGGAACGGTGGGTGCCAGGGTCTGACAGATATGGCATGGGTCTTTGTGCAACAACTCTCGGCGCTGTGAGACAGGTTCAGTGTCGAGCATTCTTCGGTGAACTACATCAGTTTGCACATCGATGACATCACTGTATGTGTCCGCTGTCTTCGACAATTAGCATGGCTCTCACATGTATGATATTTTATATATGACGATACATTTATCCAAAGTCAATAATACATAGTATTTGTCTTCTATTGAACTATAACTTTTAGCATTGTCCATGAAAAAAATATATTAATTATCCAATATCGTTTCCGTTGTAGGGGTTCATTGTCTTTGTGTTGCTGATAGCCAATGGAAGCCAGCTGGGTTATTGCAACATACACTGGATACTTGTTATGTACAACACAAGTTTGCGATGAAGTAGTGGTATTGAAAGCCTTTTCACATTTTCATCAACAATCTGTTGATAAACTGACTGCAGCAGTTTACTTGTTTAAATTCTCTATGTATTATGAGAACTGTGATATATTTGTCATGCCACATATAATTTTTCAACATTATTCTTTTTGTCACTTGTTTATATTTTCACAGATAATTTACATTACATTTTCATTTCGCTTGATGATATTAAACCTGTACACATTGTATTAATTATGTTACAAACAACACTTGAGTCAATTTAGTTCTTATACAGTGCATTCTTCAGTCCTGAGGATTGATCAAAGCGCTTTACACTTTACTCCCTGGCAGACCTAATAAATTGAACACCATCTAGATTGATGTGGGAAGCATTCAGCCACACTGAAGTTAATATGTGAAGACTATTTGTACACAAATATCCACCATTGTCTATAGCCAGCTGAGTAAACTGGAGCAACGTAGCACGTAGTGAATATACATGTAACTCTCAGTCATATGGCGATGACCCCATCTAATCTAGTCACTATTTTTTGCGAGTTGTAAACATACCAAGCATTATAACTAAACATCTACCTAAATTGTATTTTTCTCATTGGTTTACATTAATTTTTATGGGCATGTGATATTAATTTTTTTTGTTAAATACACATAATTGTTTAGTCACTAATTATGTTAGTTGTAAACATACAAGGCACGTACAGACTACAACTACCATTTGATATCATATGTACTGGTGTTGTTTTTTGTAACAAAAATTCATAAGAAAATTAACTTTTTTATATGTACCTGACATTTGTTCAACCTCTTCCTAAATATTGTTTTATTGTTGCTTTGCATTTTATGTGCATGTGATGTGTACGTGATATTAAAATTATTACATTATACATATCAAGTGGCAAGTTGTACCTGTAGTTGTATTGTGCTTTTTATAATTTTGTAGTCAATCACATGACTCTTATGATGACATCATAAAAGTATTAATAAAATTAATGTTTTTTCTTTACAATGTCTTTACTTTAGTTTACATGTATTTCTAACAACAATGTGCAAATTAACGAGGACATCCATTACTTCAAAATGCTCATGCAGACAAACAAAACTATCACATACTTGTCTATTGCTTGCATTTATGATTTTGATAAAAGGTTTGGTGACAGAGTAATGTGTACCACAACACTCGTTTACCTGAAGGTGATGAGCTTTGCTGCTTACGTTTACATGTGATGATGACACACTTCGTGTTCTGAAAATATGGTACATGTATTAATAGTCAGCACTGATTGTTTCTAACAATAATCATTTTAATGTACTTTTAAAAGTTGCAATGCAATGAACGACCACCTGCCAAATGCAACCAATGTCCACATAAATTGGTCACATGTTATCTATACATGTTATGGGCATTCATTTCCACGGTATTGAGGGGTGCTGGTTTTCTGAACATAACAAAACAAAACTCACTGAGGGGGCAATAAAAAAACCTGGTGAAACTACTGGAATATTATTTTCCTTATAAATAATTAAATAACCAGACCGCATATAATTACAATTCAAATTAAACTTTTAAATGTCCGATAATATTATTGTTTTAATATAAAAATAATAGGTTAAATAAATTAATATTACAGTGCTTAATATTTGTGAATTATGTATATTGTTTTTGTTCAATCTATTACTGTTACTTCAGTAATTATAATCGTTATGGATAATAATTTACAATATTACTATTACCCCACGCCTACGTAGGCTACTAGCCTACTACTATATACGACACACACATATCGTCATAGGTATAGGCCATAGGTATAGTGTCATACTGCTAGCAGATACTGTAATAAAAAAACAGGGACCAGGCCTCCCATGCCGCCATTATATTATTTTACCATTGGCTGTGATTAAAACATAAAAAATCAAATCAATTTACTACAAGCAACATTAATTAATATGTATGCTCCTACTTATACGCCAAAATATACGTGATTACAGCAGACTAATTCGAAATTATTAATCTGTCTGGAAGAAGCTTGGGCTTTGCGAACGCAGCATCTATTAATTTTTGTGACTGACCCACGGCCACATTCCACTGGCACTGTTTCTAACTCTTTCTGTTTACCTTGTTTTGTTCCAGTCTTTCTCAAATAGAAAGACACTTTTATGCATGGATACTGTCTTTGTCTGTCTAATTTAGCCCTTTTTGCGGAGTCAGTTGCATATGTTCGTGGACGTCCCCTCATTGCATAAAATCAGTATTCCAAAACATCAACAGCGCCAAATGGTGGGGTCAAAAGTCGATGGCGCCCACAATTTGTGATCGCGAGAATAGTGCAATCGCAATCCACATGAATGTCATGTTCCATACTGATGGGCGTATGTCGATTATCGGTTGGGCCTAACTGAATTTAATTTGATTGTTTGTTAATTTCATTAAAACAATAAATTGGATGCCATTATATTCACATATACCCTGGATAGATGTGTTCTAGTTATTACAGACACACACACACAGAAACGAGCTTAGGCTTCACGTCTGTGTATTGCTGTCACAGCTAGTCTGATTTATCAGTGATAATTTTATTAAATGACACAAGACGTAGGCTTGTGAAATATAGTTACAATAGCAAAATCGAGATGGGCCCGGATTCTGCACAAGTCCCAAAACCAGCAATGACAATAATAATAATTTTTAATTGTAAATTTTTCTCAATAAATTTGAGCATGAAAAATAACAAGATGCCAATTTCTGCAAATACCGGATGAGGCAGGTAAGAAAAATCCATATCTGCTAAAAATTATATATTCAGGTTCAGTAACACAATGTTGACAGTTATGTTTAACACTTGTTAACAAATATAATGTATACATGTGTTTATTTATTCCAGAGGTAGAATGCCCCTCCCTACAGTCCCCTGCCAATGGTGAGAACATTACATGCACTGACGGAAATTACTATAGTTCATCCTGCAACTTTAAGTGCAAGTCGGGATTCAGTTTGCCAGAAAGTGGCATACATTTCATCACATGTCAGGCGAACAAAGAATGGTCAGGAACATTTGCAGCATGTAAAGGTAAGTGTCTTACTATAAATTCAGCCAGAGTTTATGTCATACGACTCTTAGATGCTTTGCACATCAGGTGCCACAATTTCAGAGGTTCAACTACAACCCCAGAAAAAAAAATTCAAAGATTTTTTTAGAAATACCATGTGGATTAAAGGTTCATAGATGTTCTTTGTTATGCATGTTTTCTACAATTCCAAGTAATGTAAATTTGTCCACTGAATATTTATATTAATGCCCCCGGCACACATCATTGAACTAAGGGCTTGAAGTTGGTTTGTAGAAGAGTGCACACTTAAAAAAAATCATAATACCAATTTATTGTAATCATTAGATCACATCATTTGTGTAAATAGTATGGTAGAGCCATCAGTACAGTTAGGTGGAATCCCACAAGAGGGCAGCATGGAGGGATGTTCCCACCAGAGGGCGGGGTTATTTGTATGTAGTCACATGTCTAATGTTTGCTGCCGAATTAGGAAAAGTTATAAATAGGGCTGGAGGGGAGAACGCAAGGCTTTTCCCAGTAAGTTTAGGGGTGTGGATACACCCTTGGTTCGGGTAGTGATCGGCGGTGCCACATGCAGCTTAATTTGTATTTGACTGTAATATTATTTTGTGATAAACTGCTGTCTTTACATTTACCTTTGTTATTACTTGTTGCTTTGAATAAATATTTCAACCGAGAAAGGTGACTGTGTGTTATACATATTTGTATTAGTAATAATAATAGCGTACAGTTTTAAGTTAATCCCCCAGAACGATGTTAGCCATTGCCTATTTAAAAATGAAATACCTAGGGATATATATATATATGTGGCTATGACGAACATGGCTATGACGTAGTTCAGTCTCATTGGTTCATGTGATCATCAATATAGGTCGAATATTCATTTGCATAATGTTGCCAAGCAATCTTGGGAAAGCCTCGAATCTTTGCGGGAGCGGAGCCACGCGAGCAAAAGCGTCACAGGATTCGGTCTCGATTCCAAGGACAAATCTACAGTGCTGCCCCCAGCGGATTGTAATGTACCTAGTTTTAGTCACATGCTTACACCAGACACTGCTGGAAAAGGGTGTACGCTAATTAAGGCATGTATTCTAAAAAGAACAAATATATATATATATATATATAGAGAGAGAGAGAGAGAGAGAGAGAGAGAGAGAATACATACATATATATATATATACATATATATATGGTCGATTCTCATGAAACCTGGACACATTTTTCATATTTCATTAAATGGCCCGCCATTCAAACATAATTAAAAGGATATGCACAACTAACAAGCAATATGATGTGTAATAAATGTGGGCAAAGAAAATGTAAAAATGGTTGGGCTATAGTGAATACCTAATTTTAGATAATTATTTTCGTTTAAATTCTATTTAACCAATACCACGCAAAACTAAACTTTCCATGTGCATTAAACTAGAAAGAAACATGCGTTATTCCAATATTAAATGCAAGCCTTAAAATAAACTATGTACATGTGTGAAAACTGTTGTAACCATAGACTCTTTATTACATCTAGTAATTTTTATTACGATTTTTCAGTTGTCTATTATGGATGTTATCCCACCTCTTTATTTTAGACAGCTCTATACGTGTATGCATGCTGTTAAAACATGGGACATGTGCTAATGTAATAAGGCTGAATATAAATCTACTAGCTATATATATCAAAATCGCAATAATGAGTGGTATATAAGAAATCAAAAGTATACATATTAAGCTAAAGCCACTTTTCCAAATTGATGCCAAATTTATAAAGCACAAATAATAAATTTTACAGTTTGTCTGATGATTTAATTAGTGTACTGTAATGATTATTGTATTTTCAGACAGTGACCCACCTGTAATCACCAACTGTCCAACAGCAATAGTTGCATATACCGACCGTAGCAATGACTCAACTGTGGGAATCTGGCGTGTTCCTGTTGTTACTGACAATGTTGACCAAGACATCAAGCCAATCCTTTCTAAAGGGGAGCCACTAGGGTCACGCTTCCCTGTTGGTATACACGAGATAGAATACACAGCATCGGACACAATGGGCAATAAGGCAGTTCCATGCAAATTTACGTTTATTGTACAAGGTATGTTTTATATTCTTTATCGTCGTATGTGCCTGTGGTATGACTTTGATTAGGTGGCTTATTACCAGAATAATATTCGGTTTTGTTACAGGTTCTCAAATTTTCATGTAGGTAGCACATATTTTCCTGTCTTAGTATTTTATTTTTCTAGTGAGAATATGTTAGAGTAGGTAGGCATTTGAGTATTTTGTTGTTAGATTGTGGTTTTATAGTGCCATACTGCCTTGCACCAATGTCATTGTTAGAACATTGCTATGTTTGTAATGTTTCATTTTTAAAACATCTATTTTATATTGTGGCATATCTATATAACAAAAACCCTATTTCACCAATCCCCTGCCTTTGCTCTGCAGAGTAGCAACTTCCTTTCATTCAGATATCTCGTCATGCTTGATATACTGAAGGGTCTCTCCTGGAGCAGATCTTTCTCCACTCTACCCTGCAGGTTGTTAACGTATTCCTCAGAAGGGTGTGTTACACACGTATGAATAATTGTTAGATTCTCAAGATGCTCATTGTTCACTTGCCATATGGTTTTTAGCTTTAGGTGGCAGTCTTGTTAAATCATACATTCTCCACATTCTTTGTTCAGAGACCAGCTGTCCACCGGTCAAATGGCAATACAAGATGGTGATATCATGCCCATTGAAGTTGGCGTATGGACAATCATGCATCTTCTCATGTGAACACGGCTACGATATGATTGGTCCAGATGTAATCACCTGTAAACGCAATGACAGCACACCAGCAGTTGGGTTCTGGAACAAAGAACCTCCATATTGTGATGGTAAGTAGATACTGTGTCTATTTCTTTTCTAATAGTTAGATCATTATGAAAACACTGTCAACAACACCTGAAAATTTAAGCAAACCCCACTCAGCATTGGACAAACCCCTGAGCTGTTGACTTTCTGTCTCAATGTCACGTACTACATGCACGCACACATGCACGCTCGCTCGCATGGTCACTCACTCACTCTCACGCACGCATGCACGCACGCACGCACACACACACAAGCATGGTGCTGCCATATGATTTCTAGCCTCACCCATTGCGTTGGTTAACCTGTACATGGGAACTTTCGAGAGACAAGCCATTGCCACCACTCCCAACCCACCTCCTCCCATCAGTCTGGACTTTTACATACAATTCACAAGAGAATGAGAAGGCAAACTATCAATTCATCGACACTTGCATACACTTGAATGACGATGGCAGCACACGAATGACACAGTAATAATTTGTAATGTAAGACTTATAATTGGTGTTTCACATTGCAGTTAAGTACTGCGAGAAGCTGCAGCCACCAATCAATGGCGCATTAGTGTGGGAGAATTGGATACACGGCATCCAGTCTCGCATGTATTGCAATGCAGACTATGATATTCCTCGTGGTACAACCCCAGCAGAATATTACATATGCGACACCACGAAAGGGACCTGGTCTCCAACTGATGATGTCCCAGATTGCACAGGTGACGTTGTATTGATGCTTCCTGGTATTGTCGCAGCTGTTGCTGTGTGATTGTGTGAGTTGGTGTTTAACCCTTCAGATGCTAGGTCAGCCATTGACAGCCAATCACTCAGATTCTCAGGTGGCTTTCGACAGCCAAAAATTTTGAACGACCAAATGAGCGGTGACCTCTTCTTTTCTTTAAGATTTCAGCAGAAATCACATAGGATATAAAGGTTTAATTAAACTAATGGTCATATTAAACAAAACGTGTTATGCACCTAAAAGAGTTAATACAAATTAACCTTTTGCAATCACAATCACATTTTTAACATCCGTGGCTTACTCAGAATGTGATCTCAAAGTGGTAGATTCTCCTGAAATTTGCGTTAACATGAAGGCTGACATCTTGTTGATAGTGCAATGACTTGGCCAAAAGCAACCAATAAACAAGCAGTGTTATTTTTACTGTGGTGCTCCCAGCGCGCAACCAATTTCTTATGAACCAGGCACAGTTGTCAACACATTCATGACATGCTTTATTGTACTTGGTCGGTTTGCACTAAAAACTTTTGTAACTTCTTTGAGCAGACCAGAAGTGAAACATTGGATTCATAAATGTGGAAGGGCTAATTGGAAACACTCACAACACAATGCATTTTGTTCAGGTCATTTTGAAGAAACGTGCTTTAAGTAGATATATCACAAGTTAATGGACAAGGTTCAAAGAAATGGTGGCGACGTCGATTTGTTAAGCTTCAAACAGTGCCAGTGATATTTAGTCATGGACCACCGACGAGCACGCTCCAAAATCAAATCGCTAGACGGTTATAATGCTTAAATGACAATGTTGTTCCATTTGAGGTTTTATTGGATTTTATGTTATATACATAATTATATTGTTGATAAATGACTGACACAGTTACGTTTCTTGAAGATAAATGAGGCATAAACTGGTTCCCGTTTCGGTGCAATGGCAGGAGGGTATCCCAACAAAATTGACAGCTAACCAATTATTACAGCCTACTTAATGTTATTTTGATAGATATCACGTCTGCGTGTACACAAGCTAAGATATGTTGGGACCAAGTTGGAACAGACGCAGAATGAAATACATTGCACAGTAACGAAGAAAGCTGAATAACAACTGTTCACAGCTAGTGTGTCACGAGAACGACAGTACAGCACATTGATTAATGTGGCTTGGGATTATCATTGTGAGCATACGTGTTTAGTCTCCTGCATTCCCCGGGAAACTCCCGGAAATCCACCAAATCCCCTGATCTCCTGGAAAAGAGAACCAATCTCCTGGATTTTCAGAGAAACCCAAACAAACTTATTTTTTTGAACTCGGCATGGCCTAATTGCGTTTTATTTCCGGCTGACTCGAGTATGTTTTTCTGAGTCAACAGAAAGTGGTCAGTACCGGTCAATACCAGCGCCAGTGTCAGTGAATTAATTACAATCGGTCACTCAGACAATGAGCTACATCTTATGAATAGGGACGTTGGACCAAGGCCGCTCGGACAACAAAACGAAAAGCTGTTGTTTAAATCATGCCTTGCGTTGACTAGACAACAACTTTTGTTTAACTATAATCTTCTTGGGTCTTGCCTGTAGTTTATATTGCATATAAGCTTTAGACGAGCACCGTGAACTGCGCTTGCGGCCGCGGGTTCCCTATTATCGCACACCGTCAGCTTACCGATCTTGTAGAACGAAGTGTAATCCGTTTCAATCTATACTCAAATGATGTCAGTCGATCCATCTACACTGTGTACACTTTTTATTTAATCCACGTATTTCTGTGAATGTTAGAACTGCAACACACTATAAATTAAAATGTGTATTTTATAACATCAAATGCTCCACCAACAAGGCCAAAGGTCACAAATAGTAAATTCATTACGCATGCCTCCGTCACCCAGGCCATGGTAACACACTTTGACAAAAACCAACGCTAAGTTCTGGTTCTTATACTTGTGAATATTGTATCTGTTTGTAATAATATAATAAAATATTTGTAATAACAAATTTGTATTTACTGCCTATATGTAAGGTTCTTTGCACCATAAAATATATATTTAATGTATGAGCACATATGCCTAGAACATCAAATTAGTAAACTTTTTCTTCTGTCTACCATATACCAAACATTTTAGTTTACATATAATTTATTTAATTTTATGTCCACATATAATTTATTTAATGTAACACATTCAATATATATTAAGATGCTGTTATGTGCCATTGATTTAAGAGCACATGTGCAGTGCATTTGGAAATAAAGCTGATCTGTGACCATTTTCATAACATGAAATACTTAATTTATACACAATTCCATAATACCCTGATATTTACACACGATTTCCTGATATTATATGACCCTCCAATTTACGCATAAATCTTATGCATTGGCATTTCTGAAATTTAATGTTTTATTAAAACATGATTATTAATGTATATGGAAAGTATTCTGTTTTGTTATATTTTAATCCGATTTACGTATAAATGCCTGATTTTCCAAGATCCTCCGATTTAGGTATAAATGCTAGATTTTCTGAGACCCTCTGATTTACGTATAAATGCCCGATTTTTTTAGACCCTCTGATTTACGTATAAATCTCCTGGATTGACGTTTCTGAAACTTAACATGTATGATTGTGAGCATTGTCAGGAATTCAGAATGTTTTATAAAAGCATTGCAAGACTTAATATGTTGAACATAGCACTATCCAGTGGATTGGTGAAAAGTAATACACACAGAATTGGTAATGTAATTATCTGGCAACAATGGCCCGGTCCATGAAATTTGATAGCTGTGTGTTAAGCTTTTTTTCTAATTAAACACTAACGTTTAAAATGTGACTGTAGCTGCAAATTAGGTATAATTTAGATGAGTGTATGCATGTTCTGACATCGAAATCACCAATGGCACGATAATTTTGCATAGCTTTTGCTATTTTATAAAGTAAAGTGCCTAGCAGCGACACACAAGGAACATAGAAGTTAACAGTCAATTTTAGTATTTAATACTAAAATTTACTGTTAACTTATTTGTGTAAGCCCATCATTTCGAATGTGTACCAATAATTAATAGCTTATGAATAAATATAGATAATGGATTTCCTTTGAAAAAAAGTTTTTTTTTACAAATTATAATTGGCAATCATTAACTTTATCAATTCAAAATAAAAATAACAGCACTGTTTTGCAATCATTCATTTGTTTAATTAGCTTTCAGTAAACGTGGTTAATGTTGTTCCTTCGGTGAGAGACAGACAGCAAGTTAGACAAAGAGACAGACAGAGACAGACAGACATACATACATACAGACAGACAGACAGACAGACATACATACAAACAGACTAACAGACATTGTAAACAATGCCATAACAGATATGCTTACTTTATATAACTGATCTAGATATAACTTGCAGTCAGTCTTGCTTCCCTTGCTACAGCTAAACGCAGAGCGGGTAAGAGTCGACTTGGGAGTGAGCTGCGATACTTCACTGGTGATTGTTCTTCAAATGAAACACAGAATCAGATCAAGCAGGTGTTCATTACTGTACTGAATGCGTCGGCCTACCATGTGCTGTGCCGCAAGTACCCAGGCTGTGGTGTTGACAATGTCGAGGTGGAATGTGGTGTAATACAGGAGCGCCGAAAGCGACATGTGAGCTACAAAAAAAAGGCAGTCGGTGACAGAAAGATCCGTCATCGACGTGGCACTGGATCAGTTAGAATTGACACAAACCCATGGTCCGTTAAAGACATGACCTTGCGACGTACCGGCAGATTCAAGCGAGATTGTACACACGAATTATTTATCTCATTTGACTTCTTCATAGAACTGCGTGATGAACCTGACGTGACGGCAAAAGATAAGTGGGAAGAAATTGAGGCGACATTTGGAGAGGTGGGAATGGTGACAAGATCTAACATCGAAAATGGAGGCCTGAATCTAGAAATTAAGAATTTCCCTATGCAACTTGACAAAGCATCATTTCGTGTTGACGACTCGGAGCTGTATTGTCCTCCCGGCTCCACTGCACAAGACGACAGGTTTACTTGTGGTACGTCATTTCAATATGATGTATTGCTTTACAAAATTCCTCTGTTCTCTTATATATCACCATAACTACATTCATTCCGTTGCCACATGTAAAGGCATCTACAACGTGACTTAAATTCCCTTACAAACATTTGTTCTGTTGATTCGTTCACTCATATGGTAATCCTCCATGTTAAATGTATCCTCTATTGTTTATCATGTCGCAGTGTTTTAATTATAACTAAATTAGTCTGACATCTATAATTTTAGTATATATTTAGCTTGAATAACTTATCATCTTGCACATACAAATGCAGCTATTGATGTGTAATAACACGTACATAACATGTATATTTCAGCCGTATGTCCGACTGGCACATACTTTGACAGTGCCACTGACCGCTGTGTGGACTGTCCAGTCGGCTCCTATAATGACAAGGACAACCAGACGAGCTGCTTGCCGTGTCCAGACGGAAATTCCACGCTGGCTACAGGTGCCAGGAAGAAGGATAAATGTATAGGTCAGTGCTATCTGCATTTCATCTTCGGTGTCCTAAAAACACAGGCTAACATCATATTTTGTGTGAATATTTATCTACTAAGTGTATGTGTGCGCATGCATGCATTTATGCATGCATAAATGCATTCGTATTTATGTAATGGCAGTGCCACTTGTCAATGCACACCTGTAAACAAGTGACGTGAATGCAATGTGCATTCTTTGGTAGTCTGAGAAGGCTTAGTTGCAAAAAACCTGTGCGGTTCATAGGATAAGTAGTATTTTTAAAAGAAAATGTGTCTATTGGGAAATTAATTGCATTTTTGAAACATAATTTTTTTAATTTATCAATAGCCCCCAAATTGACAGTGATCATTTCTACTTATAATACAGAAATTAGTACGTAGACAAGTTTGGTCCAGTAACTTCTTTGGCAGACCAGTAACGTTTCAAATCTACTGGCCCCTTGGATTGCAGAACAAAAAAGTTTAATGTCGGGGGCCTGGTAGGCAAATTTGCGTGAGTGTACATGTACACACATGGGTAAACCTAATGACATATCCATGTATAAAAATACACACAAGCTATGTGTTAATCCATGTGTGACTGTTGCAGCTATGTGTACTGCGGGCAGCTACTCCAACACGGGACTTGACACACCGTGTGGCCTATGTGCTGTTGGCACCTACCAGCCTCACAGGAACATGAAGACATGTGCACAGTGTCACGCTGCGACTACGACCTCCATGCCAGGCTCTACAGCCTTGGACGACTGTCAAGGTATTGTCATGCTGTATTATAACAATACACATTTAAATAAGTTTTGGTAAGTAGATAGATAATGCTAATTGCTTAATATTAAATAATTTATGAAATATAACAAATTTACACTATGGCGATTCCTACTAACACCAGACATGATGGTAATTGTAACTGCCTCCCTGTTAGTTATATCTTCTGGTATAAATGTCAAGATATTCAATACCACCATATTTTATATGTGCATTCTAAACAGAATAAAATGTATGTATATCCGTGGCGCATGTGTGTCTGTATGGCTGTATGCCCAAAATAAATGCTGATTATAAGCATCATCATCTAATCAGGAAGTTAATTGTACGCAATATAACATTGTCCATCGATGTTTTAGTTTCACTACATTTGAAGGAATTAAATCTGCTTTAATTGAAACACAGTAAGCACAAATATAGTATGAAAATTAACAGCATAAGAGTGGAAATCATTAAAATCATTGACAACATGAGCATATCAGTCATACCACAAGTGTCAGTTACTGTAAGATTAATTAAGGATAATGTTGTTTTGTTTAACAGCATTCCAGGTGGATGTATTTGACAGTGACAGCGCACTGACTCTATCACCTGTTGTGAGTGCAGACACAGCATCGTGGTCGGTGACATTGTTGCTGAAGACAGACACTAACAATGCAAGCATACTGTCCCTAACCAGCAGCGACATCGTATTTCAACTGAAAAATCCATCAGCACTGGCTTATGACTTCAATGGGTGAGTTGTTGTTGTTCTCATTTTCCCCTACGGCTGGCCTTGATACTGGGCCCCAATTTTTGTTGTTTCCTACCTAAGACTTGGTCATCCTCGTCTCCTTTCTTTGCCAACTGTTCTTCGTCCACCCACACCACTTCACCAGCCCACATTAGGTGACTCCTTGATTACTACCTTCTAGAAACTTGTTTTTCCCCAACCTCCTCCCTCAGCTCCACCATTCTTTCACCCCAACCTCCTCCCTCGGCTCCACCATTCTTTCACCCCAATCTCCTCCCTCAGCTCCACCATTCTTTCACCCCAACCTCCTCCTTCAGCTCCACCATTCTTTCACCCCAACCTCCTCCCTCAGCTCCACCATTCTTTCACCCCAACCTCCTCCCTCAGCTCCACCATTCTTTCACCCCAACCTCCTCCTTCAGCTCCACCATTCTTTCACCCCAACCTCCTCCCTCAGCGCCACCATTCTTTCACCCCAACCTCCTCCTTCAGCTCCACCATTCTTTCACCCCAACCTCCTCCTTCAGCTCCATCATTCTTTCACCCCAACCTCCTCCCTCAGCTCCACCATTCTTTCACCCCAACCTCCTCCCTCAGCTCCACCATTCTTTCACCCCAACCTCCTCCTTCAGCTCCACCATTCTTTCACCCCAACCTCCTCCCTCAGCTCCACCATTCTTTCACCCCAACCTCCTCCTTCAGCTCCACCATTCTTTCACCCCAACCTCCTCCCTCAGCTCCATCATTCTTTCACCCCAACCTCCTCCCTCAGCTCCACCATTCTTTCACCCCAACCTCCTCCCTCAGCTCCACCATTCTTTCACCCCAACCTCCTTCCTCAGCTCCACCATTCTTTCACCCCAACCTCCTCCCTCAGCTCCACCATTCTTCACTTTTTCTTTTACAATTACTCCTGCGATTCTTCTCACCCAGTTGGTATAGCACTTTTGTGCCCGATCTTCTTGTTTTTCCCTCACCAACATTGTCTTTATAGCCTAGAGGCCATATAGGTATGCTGGCGTGACATATGAACTAAGTACCTTTCATTGAGCTTTCAAAATACCAGTCTATCTCCTATCATCCCTTCCCATTTCCGCCAAGCATTCATCCTACTTCTGTTATCCTGCAAATTTCAGTATTTGAGCTTTATTCGGACAATGTTTCCAAAATATTTTATATATACATATTTTATATTTATTGACACTGCTCCTATTAAAGAATGTCTTCACAAATTAGTTAAAATACATTTACAGAATGAAACAGCTATGTCAAATTTTGGTTGTGAAATAATTAACTCAAATATTATAGAGAAATTAGATCAAGACCCTTTGCACGATCCAAATAACAATTACAAAGTAATCATTGATGTACGTGAAAAGGCAAATTGTAATCACATGCCATTTAAATTAGTGACGTTTGATAAATATAAACATAAAACTCCCTATGGATAACAAAAGGTATACTTAAATCCATAAAATACAGAGACAATCTACATAAACAGATTAAGCTGTCAAATCCAACATCAATTGATCATTTTATTCAAAAGACAAACTTACAAACTTATAATGGTATCCTAAAAAGAAACATCAGAGTAGCCAAATTTATATATTATGAACAAAAGGTATAAAAATGACATAAGGAAAACTTGGAAAACTATAAATGAAATTCTGCAAAGACCCAACAAAAAAGATCATTACCTATATATTTTAGAGAAAGAGACCACACAATAACTGACAATGTTGAAATTGCAAATACCTTTAATTTATTTTTTACAAATACAGGAAAACACCTTGCAAACCAAATTAAAAACACCAGTAATAAAATCATAGTTATTATTTGACAGAAAGATCTGAAATGCGTTTCCAATTTCAAGAAATAAACGAAGAGTCAATACTCAGAATAATTGACAATTTCTCTACAAAAACTAGTAGTGGTTGTGATGGTATTACATTGAAACAATGAAAATAAAAATAAATTATTTTAATAAAACCATTAACATTACTTCTTAATCAAATATTAAATACTGGAATATTCCCAGATAAGATGAAAATTGCAAAAGTTATTCCTATCTTTAAAAATGATGACGAAACATTATTTTGTAACTACAGACCGATATCTCTGCTACCAGTAATCTCTAAGGTTATTAAAAAAGTTATGCATAATCAGATAAATTCATTTTTTACTGAATACCAACTTTTTAATGCTAATCAATACGGATTCAAATCCGGTCACTCAACCGAATATGCCATTATGGAAGTTATCGACCGTACAATAATCACACTGGATTCTAATGAAAGACCCATTAATATATTTTTAGATTTATCAAAAGCATTCGATACTTTAGACCACTCAATTTTATTAAGTAAACTACATTTGCATGAAATAGGCGACACTGCCCTAAAGCTAATGGAAAGTTATTTGAAAAATAGAAAACAGTACGTTATTTACAACGATACTATTTCTGAAACCCTGCGTACTACTACAGAGTTCTATATTGGGCCCACTTTTGTTTTTAATTTACATAAATGATTTACTAAAGTCAAGTGACATATTTAAATACGTAATGTATGCGGATGATAAAACTATATTTACAACAATCCAATCTTTAAACATAATGTCAAAAAGACGTAGAACAACATTTAAATACAGAAATAAACAAGGTAAATGAATTGCTGAAAATAAATAAACTGTCTTTAAATACAAAGAAATCCAAGTATATAATACACAAACTAGGAAACAAACAAGTTAACAATTTCCTGTTTATGATAGATGAAACCAGAATCGAAAGAGTCCAAAACTTTAATCTTCTTGGGGTGACTTTGCAAGAAAACCTAAGCTGGGACATTCATATTAAAAATATTTCAATCAAGTGTTCTAAATTGATAGGTATATTAAACAAATTAAAACTATGTTTGCCAGTAAATATAAAAGTTACTTTGTATAGCTCATTATTGTTACCATACATTAATTATGGCCTAATGATATGGGATTTTAAATGTAACAGAATCATCAAACTACAAAAAAGCAATTAGAATATTATTCTTAGCTAAACATAATGCACATACTGAGCCGCTGTTTAACCCTCTCGTGGTCAGAACGCCCGAATCAACCCGAATCCCACTCATACCCAGAACGCCTGAATACGCCCGAATACAGGGTACATTTAAACTGGTACCGCGAAACAGTGTCATCCAATAACGACAATTTATTTCGGTAGTTAGCGTATAATAATATTGAAGTTTCACTGGGAAGCGGCTAAATAGCGCCAACCACCACGCGGTTTTGTAGTCGAACGCAGCCACACATAATTTCCGGTCCCTCTTTTACGCCACTCAGTGAATATTTTAATGCTGATTTTCAGCCAATGAGATTAAAGTTTAACAATAGCTGCGGGAATAAACATGGAAACACCCAGGAATTATTCCGAAACATGCGTCCGCAGGCGATTTCTACGATTAAATGCTAACGTTTGAGCGGTCTATTTTGTTGTAAAGTAGTATTTATGCGCCGCACGACGAAGCGGGTAGAGTTTTTTTAGCTTTGATGTAATTATCGACATTGTCATTATGTCGAACTCCAGTAATTCGGACTTTGATGGGATTTTCCAACCGAGTTTATTTTAACTTTATAACGAACGCTGCCATCGAACTTCGAAGGGGAATGTTTTGCACTATGGTTACGCATTTTAAATATAACACCGACTTAATAGTTTAGACGGCATGACGGCTATGATCACAAAGAACGCCATTTTGTATAAAATCTAGAAAATACATGCACTCTGAAAAACAAATTATTTCAGTTTTATTTACCATAGACATTTAATTAGTTTTCCATTCTGTAGCATAGTAATTTATGAACATTTCATACGCAGCATGTAACCGCTAATTATTAATGAAAAATATTTAAAAAAATGAATTGTTGAAAATTATTTAAGTTTTATATTTTTGTCAAACTTGCAATTCATATTTGGGTAATAAATTCACATATATGTCACTTGGCTAGTTACACCAGGAATTAGTTCTTCAGGTGTAGTGAAAATTTTATTTGAATCGGATCAAAAATTATTTATTTGCATTCATGCAACCCGAGTATATATATATGATTCACTCACAGCACATTCTCTTGATTTTTTCAAAAGGAGGCGGGAGGTCCTTATTATTTACTATTTGTCAATATTTTTTTATTTTTTAAAGATGGCCGCAATGTCGTAGATGTTAAGTGTTACTGATTTAAAGACACTGTTGCTTGTCCGATGTAACGTGGAACATACCAGGGCTGTGATGTATGTTACTATAATTACTATTATTTTAGCTGGATTGACAAATAAACAGAAACAATTATGTGGAATCTATATATCCCATGTTACACCGAATACAATTTAAATTGATTAAATAAACAAAACACAATGTTAAATGTATTTAATACACAGCAAAAGGTGCCACACTGTACGGATTTCCCGCATACATTATGGATTTTTAAAAAATACGGCAATATCCAGTTTTAATACGGATTTGCTACAAAATGTAAGCAAATGTTAATTAATGTAGGTATATTTAGTAGCCTGGTAAATGGCGACACTCGCTCGGAACAAGCATGTTAACCAATACAAAAATACTAGTTTCAAGTTAAAATATGCATTTCAGAACACAAAATGTAGCATGTCTGTAAAAACAACCATCCATTGCCAAACGTACACATGCACATCATTTGCTTGCAGGTTGCCGAGGTGCGAAGGATCTAGTCACTTTCTTCTTGGCCACTTTGCATTTCACCTCACATTCCTCACAAAGAGGATAATGGCCAACCGATGTTGTAACGCTATGTTACATAGTACGACGCCTCAATGAACATTTTACTTGTTAATTTGTCGTTGACCTTCACTATGTCAAATGTGTTCCCTTCTCCAGGATCATTGACGTCTTTGAAGCATGCGCCACATGAGTGTAACATCACCTCCAAGTTCCTCTCCAGTTCTTATTTCTCTTCTGGTTTGAGAACGCGGGCAGCATAGAGGACACTCCATTTCAGACATCCTTCACACTTATAACAATTGAAAATGGAGAAAAATTGCAATTGGCCAGTTCACAATAAATAAAGCAGTTTCCGTCTTACCTTATTGTGGTAGGCATGGTTTGCCTACTTATCTCTCTGTTACAATTGATTGGGTGTTTATAACCTATGTGGTTAAACAACCAATCACAACATAAATATTTCAACCACGACAAGTTGGAGGGCAGAGTCATACCATCTTTGATGCAAAGTTGTATGCGTTGTCATAAAGCTTTGTTGTGATGAACATATATATTCATTTGTAAATAATGAATCATTCCAATTATTCAATTTTGGGGTGTGACATGTATTGCAATTATCTCACTGACGAGGTAATTGACACAATGTCTGCTAGACACTCGTTCGGGTTTGCCGACACGTCCAACTTGTCCTTACTTCTACCAATGTTCACTTTTACCTGAAGACAAAATAAAAGAAATGAGACCTTAAAACTACAACCTTTTCCAAAAACCATTTGACAATTGACAAATCTTAATTGGCTGAGGTTATTTTGAACAAAATAACACAAATGATCAAGCAAGAAAAGGGTGAGTAGGCCTACATTGAAACGTTTTTAATATTTGTGCCCGAGCAGTAGGCTATCATGGAACGATTTCCAAGGAGTTGCAATCCACAATATCTCTCTGGCTACATTTCAAATATTTCGTTTAAGCTATGCAACGTATTGCTGTATTTTACGAAAAGTGCACTTGCATTTCAAAATGTTACTTATTTCCATGAAACATTCGAAAATTACAAACTAAAACAGACAAACAAATTCGTACAACTCCGCATGGTGTCACTAGTAACAGCCTTGTTAGACAGTCACCATAATTTAATAAACCGCACAAATCAGCATGTCATGCCATATTCTACTTCAGTAATACTTTTATACACTGTTGCTAACAAAGTTGTCATTTCAAGTAATCTTCAATATCTTGACATATTTGTGGCGGGTCTAACCGGTGATTATTTACTCTAGTAGCGCCACCGTGTAGACTTGAGCGAAGTCAATGCAAAATCTACTGACAGGCCTCGAATTTTATCAAATTGAGGACTTTTATACTTTTTAGGGGGCACATAATATATAACACGACCAGACCGTGAACAATAGCTTAATTTCCGAGGCAACGCGGCCAGTTGTCAGGGCATTTCGGCAAATGGCCGCGTGCTGCCACGCAGTTTGAGGTGAGTACCGACCTGTGACGTTTGACAGCATTCTGTTGAACTGATGTCTTCTCCGTCATCAAATTCCCCTGTGGGCGTGTGGCAAATTGTGAGAAAAGCTCTAGGAATGTCTGCTTGCCATTTAATACCGTCCTAGCATACCACGGTTTCAATATTGCGGTGGACCTACGAATTCGCAAGCAAACAAACACCGACATATTCGGACTAAAGATGGCCGACAATAGCAGACATGTCGCGCAAGCGCTATAGTTTCGTGCACGTGATTAGCCTCGATTCCAGACTTGAGTATGCGGTCCTTGGAGCACGGGGCACGCAACAAGCCAATATCGTTCCTATTTTAATCTCTATAGAAGGCATACACAGATCTGAAAAGCGTTTAAAATAACGAATTTTGTTAATAGTAAATAGCAAAAAAAGGAGGCGGCAGCTAAAAAGGAAGCGGGCGGGGACGAGAAACTATTATATTTTTTTACTTGGCCTAACAGGCACATATTTGCATTAGTCTGGCCTTGAGAACTAAACATTCTTAATGTAACAGATTTGCTGCATTTACAGGAATTGAAATACTATTATAATTATGTGTACATGACATTACCAACATATTTGCAAAACTTACCATTTACGTTAAATAAAAATGTTCACAACATTAATACACGGATACATGACAACATTCGTACAAATAGAGCAAAACATGACTTTACCAAAAGATGCATTGGGTTTGATATTCCATTACAAATAAACAATACTGCACTTCACATAAGGAACAAAACTGTAACACATAGCTTACAAGGTTTTATTAGTTATGCCAAAATATGTTTTCTGCAAAATTACAGGATACAGTCTTCTTTGCCAATTTGTTATATATGTGGACATTATGAATAATCAACAAATAATCATAGCTTGTTTTAATTTTATTACTTCTGTTAATTTACGTAAACAGTGTACTGTTATTAATATGTCTGATGTAGTTGTAACGATCTGCTAGTTATAAAATTAAGACAACTTTGTTGTTGTTGAGATTTTGACATAAATTATTGGTAATATAATTAAAATACTTGTGTAACCGTTACTGCATTAGAAAGTATACACTTGTGTTGTTATCATTTTATCGAAAGTGTTTAAGTAAGCCAAACATACTTTGTTGAAAATTACTAAAGGGGTGGCTGCTACGAGAGCGACCAATAATGATCTTAGTGGCAGTCTCCCTGACCCCTGTTGTTGGTTATCTATAGCAACCTGATAGTTCATGGTCAGGTTGTTGTTAATTGATTAAATCATACATTGATTGTTTCTACTTTTATGTTATATATTCTACTTAATAATATATGTATGTTCTACTTGTTATTTTAACACATATTCAGTATTTCATAATTGAGCTGTAGGTAATTCTGGTTTTTGAAAATTGTACCGTTTTGTTTTTATATGTGGGTCAAATAACACTTCCGATTCCAAGAATTATTTTTTATGTGTTGTATGTTTTCGGCAGCAGAGAATTTAGTTATTTCTAAATGGCTGAATATAGTCATTAAAATATTTACTGGGCCTCCATTTTTTGGAAAAACTGACTTGGAACTGCATGGAATTAGTATTGCATCAATGTCAGTAATGTAATACATGGAATTGGTATATATATGGTCGATTCCCACGAAACGTTGATAAACAGGTTCCAGGGCTATAACTCATTTAATATAGTAGTTGGAAGGCTGGAACGATGATGTACGCATGCGTCTTCGTTGGGGCTTTCTGGGGAACTCTACTTTTGTAAATGTACCATGGAATCTCTGAGTACTGTCCCAAAAAAATTTGTAATTTCTGCTCTATTTTTGTGAAATATATGTCATCAATACTTTAAAACGCATTGTATTTTTTTAACAACATACGCAAGGTAAACAGTTTATGTTTGGTTATGAAGGTCGATGTCTCAGGCATTATTGATAAAAACATTAAAACTTCAGGTCAAAATCCTGATTTTTCCTGATTATTTTCATGTTGGGGAACTTTTTTGAAACCGTCCGTCTGCAGTCATTCATATAGGAAAATGCAGTACAACAATTCATTAAATAACACAGATTTCATACTCAACTTGATGCCACAGCTGGATACTTAGGTCCCGTGCTGTTTTAAACCAAACGTTTTGGCTAATAAATTGTGTTGAGCGACGAAACCGATTTGGGGAAGTTTTTCATGAAACCATACGTCGCAAGTTTGAATACGCATTGTAAGTAGAGATTTGTAGATTAGTAAGAAATATTAATTGGTCATAAATAACACATAATAAGGTAACTATATGACAAAATTGTAATTTGTAGATACATTTCCCTTCGATTTATTTTGTTTTTACTGGCCAACCGTACGTCTCCCGAAACCGTACGTCGGCTCTAACTGCCAGTTGGTTCATCGGCCCAGTCACCCCATTTGTCGTTATTTTCGGGAATCCGATGACGCCAAGCAAAACCAGAAGTTCGGTACCGAACATGGCAAGCCCAATAGGTTGAACACAAGGGCAGAGTCGAGTCTTCAATAATGTGAAACTGACCTAAGTCAAAGTACAAGAGACTTCACAGACCAACTCATATCCGGCATATGGCTGGAGGCTGGCCACAGGAAAGGCCCCTGTGACGGAATGGGTGGTGGCATGAACAGGAAGACTGACAACCTGGTGAAGGCTGGAAAAGTAATCACCACGAAGAAAAAGTTCTGCCACGCAAATTCGTGCTAGTGACAGGACCATGACCCTCCTGGAGATAACCCTCGAAGTCATCAAGGACTGCAAGGATGAGATCGAAATATGGAATGTTCCAGAAGTCCGTGACATAATGTCTGCCCGTGCTGTTGTGGTCCCGGTCGTGAAAATCTGCAGTACTTCCTGCTTCAAGGATTGCTGCTACACGAAGGGGGAGTGTTCCATCCAACAGGTTCTGATTGGGAGAGCACGCAACTGGCGCTGGAGAGGAGGAGGAGGAGATGGATGACATATAGGTGGTAGTGGAAAGGGTAGAGAGGCAGGTGGTGGAGGAGAGGGGTGACATATAGGTGGTGGTGGAAAGGGTCGAGAGACAGTTGGTGGAGGAGAGGGGAGACACAAGTGGTGGTGGAAAGGGTCAATAGACAGGTGGTGAGGGAGAGGGGAGACACAAGTTGTGGTGGAAAGGGTAGAGAGACAGGTGGTGAGGGAGAGGGGAGACACAAGTGGTGGTGGAAAGGGTAGAGAGACAGGTGGTGGAGGAGGACGACAGAGAGGTGGTTCAAGAGAAGGATGAGAGAGCGGTAGTGCTTTTGGAACATTCAGTTCAAGTTACATTAATTGTTCTTAAAATTACCTTTCGACAAATTACAAAAGTGGTCGGTTAGACTTTAAATAAATAACGTTATGAAACCATTATATTCATGTTCTGTTGTTCAGTATATTAATAAAATGATAAGAATGAATGAGAAACACATATATGGAACACTCACAGGAATGGTTTTACACTCGGGTATGTACGTAGACAAAGTTTAAGTAAAAAGCGGTCAAATAAGAAAAAATACTATATTCTACTGAAACCGTACATAAGCATGAAACCGTACGTCTCTGACAGTTTCTTAGCCCACACCTCAATCTGTTTGCAAAGTATACGAAGTAACACCAGCGCTTGGTATCTATAACGTTTGTACAACCAATTTAAATACATCATGACCTGTTGACAGTTAATACACATTAGAGGAGGTACATGAAACCGTACGTCTCCAGCGTTTTCTTAATTGGAATAAGAACATAATCAATTTAGACTGTCGGATATATACTAAAACGTTCTTAAAACAAGTTACAGTTGTCCAATGGTCTCGCCAGTAATTTACTCCATTGTATTGAAAAGTATATTATATGAAACCGTACACCTGCAAATGCTAAACTGTACAAATTGATAGTTATAAATCAGTGTCAATAAGGTGTACCCTGTTGAAAAGCTCAGTGTGTATACCTTGCCATGAATGTATTTTAAAGATAAAACATGCATTCCCCTTGTAGTGGTAATATGTAACAGAAAGTGACCTTTATAAAACATCAAGTCTGAGAGAGCGCAAAATACTTCAAAGCTCCTCTTTAAAATAAAAAAGAAGTCCGAAACATATTTCTTACTGAATTTAAAACACAAATGTGTTATACATACATTGAAAATGAAATTTCATAGGTAAATCTGAGATGAAATAGTTGTAGTAGTTTCCAAGTAGAGGGATTTGTGTGCAGACGTATTTTCTCAGAACTTAAACACTTGCTATTTCTGTTAGCTGTCAAATGCTCAATTTGAGGATTTAACTTGCCCAATCTTATTCTCCGATTACCCCAATATGTTCTTTTCGAACTACAGAAAACACAACTTTATACGTTTTGCCCCCCTAGGAACACCATTTGTCAACGTTTCGTGGGAATCGACCATATAGAGTGTTCAGTGATGTAACATGAAGCTGTTATTGCGTGGATAAATATACATTTCTTCATCAAATGGGAATGATTGATATATAGAATAAGTTATACTATTGTGTGACAGAATGACATGGAACAAAGTAGCCCATGCATTATATGAGAAAAAATGGGTATACCTCAAACTAATTATAACAAAGGCATTTTTGCTATTTCTTACCCAGAATGGTGTCCTTAACCACAAAAAAAGTCCTAAGTAATCCTATCCCGGGAACACATCAAACCATTGAAGAACAAAATGGCCACCAAAATTATATTATTGCTCACAACTATGGTTCTAAGTGAGGTAGAATTGTGATTTCAAGTTTGATTTTAACATCAAAGAATCCAATAAATACAACATAAATTTTGTTTGAATATTCTGTGAAGGTCAGTGGTGTAAAAGCAAGGTTATTAAATGCTATACGATGCTGCAAAAACACAAATACTGATTTCACACTTTCAAATATTCATTGTATCTTTGACGACAACATGTCTACAACATATTATGTGGTACTTAAAGAAACATATATACATACGGTATACAATGAGAGGTGAACAGACTGGATTCACACCAACGCCACCGTCACTATCTACAGAAGACGTCTAGGCCTATTTATTACGGCAGATAATTACATTATGTTGACGAATCGTGCACTTTTTGATAAAAGCACAAAACTTTGCATATAGTAAGAAGTTACTAAGAAAAAAAATATTTAGACGCCGGGGCATCTCTGAATTTGCCGTGGATGCCATTGGTGGCCGCTAAAAGTAATAATCCTCATATCTTGAGAACTGCGTCTCATACAGCCGTCATCGTAGGATCAAAATATAGGTTTTTTTCGGGGGTGCCAATTTCAAATGTGTTATTAATGACCTTGTCTGACATTCACATCCGCTATTTTTAAAGATGGCGGCCATGGATGCTATTTTCTTTATATCTTATGAACTACGCCGCAAAGTTGTTGTCACAGTGGACACCAACTTCAGTTTATTCAAATATTATACTTCGTAGACATTCATATGAAATCAGTTTTGAGTGGGGTCCCACAGGGATCAGTACTGGGACCTATATTATTCATAATATATATAAACGATTTGGACGATGATATAGCTAGCAAGGTGTTGAAATTTGCAGATGATACAAAAGTGTTTAGAAGGATAAAAAGTGATGGAGATAGACAACATTTACAGGATGATCTTGACAGGTTGATCAAATGGTCTGAAAAGTGGCAAATGTTGTTCAATTTTGGGAAATGTAAATGTCTTCACACAGGACATGGGAACGAATATGTAGAATATACAATGGGGGGAACTGTACTAAATACTACTGTAAAAGAAAAAGACTTAAGGCTGACAATTAGTGCTGACATGAAGGTTTCAGAGCAGTGTGGAATTGCAGCTTCAAAAGGAAATCAAATCCTTGGATTGATTAGGCGAAATATAGCATATAAAGAAAAAGAACTAATAATACCGCTGTACAAAACAATAGTTAGGCCTCATTTAGAATATTGTATACAAGTGTGGAGGCCATACCGCAAGAAGGACATAGATATGCTAGAAAGAGTACAGAGGAGAGCGATTAAAATGATACCAAAACTGAGGGATCTTAGTTATGAAAAACGCCTAAAAGAATCTTGTTAAGTATGTGCCATTTTTTGAAAATGGCGACCATTAAAACCAATTATTACTACTTTATGAACTATGTTATATACAGCGCCAGATAACACACCTACAGCGGGCCGAGAGCGGCAAAGTCATCGGCCCGCTGTCGGCATCCGCCTGCGGGCCGAGGGATTTTTGTCCGGCGGCTCGCCTTCAGGCCGAGGGCGGCTCATAGTCTGACGCCGATACTCTGCCGATGGTTAGCCGCTGATATGCCGACTGTGCCTAATTTTGCTAAATGTGGTTTATTATTTAATTATACACTTATGTGTATTGGTCTTATAACTTGAACATTTCAGTAGTAATCATCATGCATTGTCATTCTAATATTTAAATGAACATTACTTGATACACGCTGCTTAATTATTATTGTCCATAAATTCTTTTCTGCTACATCCAGCTGCATTTGTCATCTGGTGCTGTCTAACACCATTCCCGTCAGAGGCAGTCTTGAAGTACTGTCGAATGATGTTGTAGTCAGTGGCAATGTTGCCACTTCATTCTTTCTGACAGCATCTAGAATATTAACGGACATATATTTAATTTCTTCAATCAAGGTACTGCATTGTACAATGCATAGTATCTACAACATTTTAAACATATTTTGTCTCATGATAAGGTCACATAAAATTATTTTATTTTACTTTTACAAAAATTAATTCCTGGTTTCTCATCAGCACAAGAATTTTAAAATAGCTTCCACAAAACTTTATTTTGAAATATAATTATCCTTTGATTAAATATACATGCAATAATTCTGCACAAAAAGAGAAAACTATATTTCACACCAAACCAAAAGAATGTGCCTACTTGTAAGAAATACATTCAGTAGACATCTTAAGACTTTTAAGTTGTTAATTGTTGACGATGAGTTGCATTGATAGTTGTTAGTACCGTCATTAGGATCAACATAGACACATCTACCATAAATCGCACCCCTCGTTTATATTTTAATAAAGTTCTGATGAGAAACTTGGAACTGTTTTATATAGCCCTAAAGTAAAACGACATAAATGGCAGAAATTGTGTGGGCCATAAACTGACAGAAGGTGCCTAGTGTAAGAACTTCATCCATCACACATTTACCTTGTCACACTAACAAACAGCAACACGCAGCACAGGGACAGCATTTGTTGTTGATGAGACACGTTCATCTTCATCATTTCATCGTCATCCATAGCCTATGGGGCCACAATCATGACATCATGTTATTCTGCCCCACATTATATTTAATGTTTTACGCATAAATAACAAGTTTCCACACAATCAAATGTGTGCTTTTAAAGTCATGCCAAAATTAATGTACTTGAATAATCTAGAAATATACAAAGATTTACAACAGAATATCTAAAAACGTACCTTTTTCCCCGGAGCTCTGCTTTTACTGTTTCCTCTAACTGTCAGTTTGGATTCTGTTCAAAAATGGCGGTATGGCATAGTGTCAAATGTCACTACCCCAGTGCTCCAGCAGAGGGAGGCCAGACTGCTGATAAATGACTAACGGACTCTGTCACTGGGTCAACACTACTTTTAATATTGCACGACTTACATGTCAGGCATTTAAAAAATGGCGGACGTGACAACCAATTTCCTCATATCTCAAGAACAACGTTACGTAGAGCTTTCATTTTGGAGTCAAAATATAGGTAATCGGACTGCGATCTCAAATGTCTCAAGCATGTTTCATTTGACCTTCGCTGAAATTGGCATCGTCCATTTTAAATATGATGAGAACCAAACATGTCCACCGTCGCTGTCACGTGATGGGAAACTGCTCACTGGAACGAAGGCAGATTGTCCAAAGACTCCATACGTTGATGTTGTTGTCATTGATGGTGTTGGAATCGCAAACTTCAGCAGCATTCAGTCAATATCGAGCAAAGGAATTTTTTTTTCATGTTATGTCACAGCCTAACAGTACAAAGCATGTGTTGACATTGTCTGGAATGTCTACAAATATGACAGTCTTAAAGACCATACAAGGCAACGGAGAAAGAAAGATGTTCACCGTTGTGTGGAGTACAACTCGCCTCTGCCAATACAATGACATGACATCTTGCAGTGTAACGAGAACAAGACGGAGTGGTTCCCATTCTTGAGCCACATTGTTACTGGGGTGCGGCAGCAAACAAGTAAGTCGGTCATTTGTACGTTCAACTACACCGTGGAACTGTTATACCAGCGACTTGTCTCCTATGTCGACATCGTGCTCACTTGGACCAAGAGCGTTTTTCAGTGCGTTCTCCTGATGCGACAATGTCAGCTTTAAGAAGTAAGGGACAGAAAAATGCCTGGGACACTTGGAATGCCTACCCAGAAGCCACTGACGCACTCCGTTCCATGTCAGATTTAACAAGATTGCCATCCAGAGAATTAACTCTAGATGGCAGGTGGACAAGGAAGCCCTTTGGCTTATCGAGAGTCCAACCCTTTTATCTACATATATCCAGCCCTTCTGAGGTATGTGTCGATTTTATTTTTAAACATATTCACACTACTAGCACCCACACAATCATCAGATAATCTGTTCCATTCATTCACAGTCCTTTGTGAAAATGAGAACTTTCTCACGTCTAATCTACACTGCTCCTTTACTAATGTAACTTCATGTCCTCTAGTCTTTCTATCTTTCTTAACTGAAAAAAACATATTTCTATCAATATTTTCATAACCATTCAATATTTTAAACACTTCTATCTGATCTCCTCTCAATCTCCTGGTCTCTAGTGTTGTTAAACCACATTCTTTTAGGCGTTTTTCATAACTAAGATCCCTCAGTTTTGGTATCATTTTAGTCGCTCTCCTCTGTACTCTTTCTAGCATATCTATGTCCTTCTTGTGGTATGGCCTCCACGCTTGTATACAATATTCTAAATGAGGCCTAACTATTGTTTGGATGCACCATTACATCAGGATATGGAGGTTTTAATGTCAATCATCGAGAGGTTCACCATCCTGATATACAACCAAACAAGCTGTCAAGTAAATGTTAATGAAACTAGCAGGCAACTGTTCGCAAATAAAGGAAGACAAATCAATCACATCCCACCGTCACATTGCTTCAACACACCAAGCGATCACCTGGAAGGTTACAATTGGGGGGACAGTGCCAGACATCCTTTCGCAAGAGGGATGGGGATGGACATCTCGAGGACAACATTACCGCAAGCCTGGCAAGCCTGTCGGGAACTGCTGAAGCGTGGCTGTCTGAAAGGCTGTAAGCCGAACAGTTGTGCGTGCAGAAAGACGGAACTGTGTTACACTAAAATGTAAAAAATTTGCGGGATATGTGAAGCACCATGAAATTGAGTATCAGACACCTTTTCTAAATATAAATCTACATTTGTTGACAGTCGCCATCTTTAAAAAAAATGTCAGCTATGGATATCAGATGATGTCAAAAGTTAATCATATGAATTAATTACCTTTGACAACTACATCCAATATTATAATTATAGCTTTATGTGACACACTTCTTAAGATTTGAAAAAAACATTCGTTTTGACGGCTGTCATTGTTTACAACTGGCGAATGTGAATGTGGGACAAGGTCAGTCGTATACTATTTTAAATAGCTACCCCAGAAAACCTACATTTCGACACAAACATAACAATAACAAAACTATTATGTACTTCTTGGAAATAATTGTTTTTGTCAGCCGCCATTTTCTATAATGGCGGCATGTTAATGAAGGTAAAATGCAAAATATTCGAATAAATCGAAATTGGTGTCCACACATCTTTATTCTGACACCAATGATGCTGCTCTGGGTGACGTAGTTCGTCTTTAAAAATGGCGGATGTGAATATTGGACAAGGCCACCAATAACACATTTGAAATCGGTGCTCCCAACAACCTATATTTTGATCCCATGATGACGGTTGCCGTTCACAAGATATGAGGATTATTAGTTTTAGCAGCCATTTTTAAAATGGCCGCCAATGGTGTCCAAGGCAAATTAACAGATGCCCCGGGGTCTACACATGTTGCTTAATATGTGCCAAGTTTGTGTTTTTATCAAAAAATGCACGATTCGTCAAAATGACGCAGTTATCTGCTGTAATAAATAGGCCTAGACATCTCCTGCAGATGATACTAATAACAATAAGATAACTTCTATGCGCCAAAATCCTTGGAAACCAAGCTCAGAGGCGTGTCAAGACAAAAGGATTGGTCAATCTCAAAATCCGTAAGCAGTATTCCAGTTGTCAACACATGGTTCAAGGCGCTAGGGAGCTATGTGATAATGACGGTGGCGTTGGTTTGAATCCAGTCTGTTCACCTCTCATCATACAACATATGTATGCATATGTTTCTTTAAATACCACGTAATACTTTGCAGACATGTTGTAGTCAAGACACAATGAATATTTGAAAGTGTGAAATCACTATTTGTATTTTTGCAGCATCATATAGCATTGAATTACCTTGACTTTGAACCATTGACCTTCACAGAATATTCAAACGGAAATGCTATTGTATTAATTGGATCCTTAAAATCATGACTCTACCTCACTTAGAACCATAGTTGTTAAGAGTAATATGATTTTGGTGGCCATTTTGTTTGATGGTGTTTTAGGGGTGTTCCCGGGGTAGGATTTCTTAGGACTTTTTCTTGGTGGTTAAGGACACCATTCTGGGTAAGAAAAATACCTTTTTCTGCAGTTAGTTTGAGGTAAAATCGTATATTTCCTGGACTAAACTGTGTGTTCAATAGTTGGAACAGCCAAGGTAGTCGATATTAAAATTACATGGAATGAAAATAGGTGGCCATATTTTGGATGTTATGTCTGTAGAACTCTGTCACATAAAGACAACTTAATCTACATATATAAAGTATTCGTTCTATTTAGTGTGCATGCCCCAGTAATAATAAGCATACCACTCCATTTTTTGCAATGTCGAATCCACAAGGCAATGTCCTCTCCCCAATATCAAATTACTGCAATGATGACGATGAGATGATGATGATCTAAACTAAAAAAATAAATGATCTAAAAAGATGATCGTTCACTTCATACTTATTCACACATATGCGGAGACCGCAGAGTTCTGTATCCTTTTGACCACACATGAATATATAAATAGCTGGTAACACCAAACAACCTATATTAATAGTTATAAACATGTATTATATACCGGGTAATGTACGAATATTAGATGAAAATGTGAATGTGTCCATATCGGATGGCACACTTATTTGATGAATGCCATTAGCATGCGGAAATGTCAAGATGATGTCACCACCTAGAAAAAATAGGCTACGACTCGCTGTGTAGTAAAGGACCGGTTAGTAGGTATTCCCTTGCAACAGGCAGTTTGGTTATGACTGAGTAGAGCAAACGAGCAATTTAGGAAATATTTTCTTGATAGAATACGAGTAACCTGGACAAAAACACTATGAATTGATTAATGGACAAATTGTTATGTTACGATAAGGGTATAAATGATTTTGTAGATACCGTCATTTCAAACAAATAACGGTGTCCATGAAATCAGGATCACATTTTTGCTAGTCCAACAATTGTCAAGTAGATGCGTGCACATGCTCAAGCACAATTCAGTTCAAATGCCCGTCTGTAATGTTATTCATGTATTTCACCCAGTATTCTAGGCAGCTCAGATGCCAGCCTCCTTGACAACAACTGGCATCACGTGGCGTTGGTCTGGGATGACGACTTGTGTCAGTTCAGACTGTATAAGGATGGAAGTCTGGTTGCCTCACAGGACACGAGTGGACAATGCAATGTTATACTGTCATCAGCTGCAACACTGGAGATTGGCTCGACTAATACAGCAGGTGACTACGACAGCTGAACTGATATTTGATAATATTACAATTGTCTCCACCATTCAGCTGAATCAAAATTCTATGGAAAAACGACAAAACTCTTGATCTCATCGAGGCTCTTCATTTGAGCAAGTTTCCACATCTACCAAAATGTAATATAGTCGAACTCACATGTCAGTCTCTGAGGGAAGTATGTTGACAATTTCTGCTTGGTTCTTACCAGATTTAGAGTTCATACGAAACATTGTATATTGATGTAAATTGACTGTTCAAAGCATTTATATGTGATATCTGCTGTTGTTCCGATATCAGCTGATCAGTTGAGAACACCTTACGTAACCTGTGTATAAAAAAAACTGCTCACATTTACATCTTAACAAAATACGAATACTTTGGGAAGTTATCTACTTCATATGTGTATGTAGTGCACGAAAATTGGGAATTTTGCTACTTCTGTTGATGATTTTAACAAAGCATGCACTGTTTGGTTAGAAATGTCTTCTTTTTTAAGCAGTGCTACTGTTTTTGCTTCAGACTCATTTGGCGGCAGCGTCACGATGTTGTCAGTGTGGAACTCGGCTCTGGATGATGCCACTATCAGTGAACTTTCCAGTTCGTGTATCTACAATGACACGGGAGCATCATTCAGGTGGCAGATGATTATCGACATTCCCAGTGAAAACACAATATTGCAGGTTCCATCTGCATGCGATGGTAATTATGTGGCATTCTGTCACATGAAAGTTTGTACCTACTTAGATACTTGGCACTGTTACACATCTGTAAAGTTATATGTTTTCAGCCTGAAAACGTTTTAGTTACATCATATATAACCTTGGTTAAAATCATATTCTGTTTAGTTATGTCATATTTTGTTTGGAATCCCTGCTAACAATCTTCTGTGGTTTACTACAGTTAATTTACTATGGTTTACAATCGTAAATATTTACTATAGTAAACTATATTATTATGTAGGAAACATTATATTTTAAGCATATCATCCAAAGTTGACTCTAAAACTGGTCCTTTTTGTGTCTGTCTAGTGACAGACAACTGCAACCCAGACCCATGTCATGGCTACAGATGCGAGGAAAAACTGAATGACTTTGAGTGCCAGTGCGAAGATGGGTTCACAGGAAAGACATGTGACATTCCACCTGACTACTGCGCTGACAACTTCTGTGTCAACAATGCCACCTGTGTGCGCGGCAATAGCAACTACACCTGTCAGTGTGCAGCTAGATTCCGAGGACACTACTGTCAAGAAGAAATAGGTATATAACATAAAACCATATTCAAGCTGGAATGCGTGCGTGCGTGCGTGCGTGCGTGCGTGCGTGCGTGCATGCGTGTGTGTGTTAATCTATGACCGCTCTGAAGAAAGGTAATTCCTTTATTTTGTTTTAATTCCCATTGGTTAAGTTTTTTTATGTTTTAAGGTGTGTTAATCTATGACCGCTCTGAAGAAAAGTAATGCCTTTATTTTTTGTATTTCCATTGGTTAAAGTTTTGAATGTTTTTAAGGTTCTTTATAAAAAAACATAGATGCCATATTCATTATGTTGTTTTGTAGTCATGCCACCAGCTGATGTTTGGGAATGTGTCCGTTTTGTGTGAGTTTCAATGCCTCTCCTACAAATTTATGTTTCATGATAAAGGAAAGGAGATTGTTTGGACTTATGCGCCTAAAGGAGTTAATAAAAAACAACCATTTGCAACTACAATAAAGAATATTATACCAGTAGTTTACTAGAATAACCTTGTTGAAGGCACAGGAGATAAGTTGTATGGACAGCGCCATTTTGATAGAAAGCCCGACATCACAGGTGTCTATGCTTTCCAGTTCACTGGTCACTGAACTGGGAATACTAGTCTAGTACATGATGCGCACTAATCCATATATTTCAACCAACCATTTGTTAGCATTTTTTAACATATTCTCAGCTGTTTATGCCATTTTCAATTATGTAATTTTTTTTAAATTTATTTTGATATGTTTATATCCACTAGCAAAAATTCCCATCACCTAACGGAGTGCCTTGGTAGATGACAGTCATGATAATTATATTTATCAAATGTTATAAAACACAGAGAATCATTACTTAAACACCATAATGCATTCGCAGATACTCATCGTTTGTTTAAAATGACGAAGGTCGGAGAGAATGTGAATTTCACTTCCACCAATAGGATCTTGTTGTGATAGTGTAGAATTGTCCAATAATATTCGTATTGCTATGTTATTGGCATGATGGAGGACATAAGCATATTGTGTCAGCGTCTACTCCATGTTGCCAAGTCTGTGACACAGGGACCGTATTCCCGAAGTATTTACCTTGTGCACGTGGTTCCTGAGCAAAACTGCGAATAAAAAAAAAGAGGTAAATTCGTATATAGCGCAGTATCCAGCCCTCAGAACTGCTCAAAGTGCTTAACACTTTACACCCTGACATACCTGTTCAATCGAACAACATCGCAACTTCTCTGGGAAGCATCCATCCACACTGCAAATAATACGCGAAGACTGTTCATATACAAATATCCACTACTGTCTATAGCCAGTTACTCACTCATACAGCTGATGGGAATTTAGTGGTGAAAGCAAATCATCAGTGTAGCTGGCTAAAGGGGTCCCCTAAGAACAAGAAAACACTTGTCAGCATTCTTAGAATCTCTTCAGTCATTTTTTATGAATGGTTAAAAAACAATCCACCTATATTTAAATTTTATTATGAGAAACTAGTTCAATTGTACTTTTACTCAGATCAGCCATTGCTATGGTAACAAACAAAATGTCTGCCGCATTGAGAAAACATAGCATAGTTTGCTCACGGTCTCCTGTCATTACCAAAGCAGATAAGATAACAATTCCTTATATATCATATATGATGTTATGTATATATAACCGCAAATTTTTAATATTTGTATGTTATATACTTTATTTTTAATAAAAGCACATTGTCAAACATCCATGTTTATTCATTATAAATACCTAAATCACAAACAAATAATGCATCTTATTACAATTTCTCATTGTAGTTGTATGGAGAAAGTCATTCAGAAAATAACATTATAAACATAATTGTCCTGACATCAATATTACCTGAGATATGTTGAACACAAATCCAAAAATAGACCATTTCCTGTAAATGGCCGCCAAAGATAGAACAATGGCATTTATTACTTGATGGACGCAACTTTCTTCCTCAAGGGAGAAAATAACAAATAAATTTGTCATAATTACCTAAATTAAAATGTATCCTATCTAGGTGGAGTGTCTCCCACGCATTTAAAAATAACTCATAAAAATATATGTTCGAACAGATTCCCAGACTGCCGACAAGTGTTTTCTTGTTCTTTGTGGTCCCCTTTAGCCAACTGCACTGATGGTTTGTTTTCACCACTAAATTTCCACGGGATCACACATGCTCCTTGACTATGAGTGAATTGGAGCAACCTAGAGTGGACGAACTTGCCCAAGGTTTGACACTGCAGCACAGGATTCGAACCCAGGTTCTCTCGATCGAGAGTCCGAAGCTCTAGCCACTGCACCACTGCGCTCCATACATGTGCATCATAACTGACCTGACATCTCGGCACTTATTGGTCAAGCCTCCACATCATTAACTAAATGTTACCCTCCAAGATATCATTTTATTGAAGTCTTCAACTTTCAGACCTCATTCTGAGTAAACGACTGACATGAAAATTGTGATTGTAGTTGCAAATGGTTAGTTTGTATTTAGGTGTGTAAAACCAAAAAGTTTTCTTTTGTTTCCCTTTTTAACGCAGTTCAAGTAATTGTATTAAAACAGACTGTGTCACATCTAAATACAATAGAGCTAGTATAGTGTACATGATATAACCATGCTCCTGGACTCTTTCATCTTGGCCGCTAAATTTTCAAGGGTTCATCCATGACCACTCAGAAGAAAAGTAATGCTTTCTCTTGTGTTAGTGTATAGTCCTTATGTAATAAGATATGTCTACTCTTTTGCAGTGAACTGTGTCTACTCTGATACAGTGGACGGTGGCTATGGTCCATGGAGTGCAATTGTAATTGTAGTAAGACATGTCTATTCTCTTGCACTGAACGGTAGCCATTGTCAATGGAGTGCTTTTGTAATTGTAGTAAGACATGTCTACTCTGTTGCAGTGAACGGTGGCTATGGTCCATGGAGTGCAATTGTAATTGTAGTAAGACATGTCTACTCTGTTGCAGTGAACGTTGGCTATGGTCCATGGAGTGAATGATCATCATGTCGTAAGATATGTTTGGTCTGTTGCAGTGAACGGTGCCTATGGACTATGGAGTCAGTGGTCCTCTTGCACTAAGACCTGTGAAGGAGGTCTCCAGTCTCGCAGTCGTGAGTGCAATGAACCAGTGCCAGACCCAGACGGTCTGCCCTGTGAGGGACCCAGCAATGAAGCACAATACTGCAACATCAACAAGTGCCCGGGTAAGTTAGACGACAATGGTTGGCACCCACCCAATCAACGTCAGGACAGATCAACTACAGAATTGATCTGTGATGTTTTTGTTAAGGCTGAGGTATTTGAATACCTCGCAGAAGACCCCTTCAAGTTGCCTCTGGTCCAAGGAAACAAATTCAACTGGTGGTTTGCTCAGTTTCAGCACTTTCTTTTGGATATCACTAGTTCATTAATTTACTTTTGGTAAAAGGGGTTCCAGGCTGGTCATACATATTCCAGCACTGATATAATCATGGAATTGTATAATGTCTTTATTGTAATTTGAAATGTTGTTCTTGTTGTCATCTGTTTTATGTGTGTTATGATGATGGTAATTCCTAAATCATTTGGTAATTCCTAAATAATTTTGTTTGACTGCTATTTCTAATATTTGACCATTAAGTGTGTATACATAGTTGATACTTTGTGTTATTTTAAGCACTACACATTTAGTGGCCTTAAATTAGTAACCAAGTTTTTGACCAAACTGCAAGTTTATTTAGATCATCTTTGAGGTATAAATAAACTTACATTTTTGTCTAAAACTTGGTTATTAAATTTAATTGTTACCAAATGTGTGGCGGCTTAGGAAAACCAGTCACATTGACAAAAAATAATATGTATTTTTATTCAAGAAATGGAAAGCAACACTATTTCCAATTCCAATACAGTTTACTGTATTCAAATATTCTCACCAGAACCAAATTTACAAGAATTTAAAGAGGGCCCCTATCAAAAATCAGTTCAGGAGAAAAATCAGTTTTAAAGTCGAGTCATTATTCACATTAAACAAAACTTCATGATGGTATAAAAAAAATATCTGCTGCTATTACCATATACAATCCAGTTAAGCAAATGTAGCTGTGTTTGTTATCTTTAGCCTACAGAAATAATTATTAAATTCTGATGTCTACTTTTAAAGTTACAAAAATATAAAGAGGGCACCCATCACTGCAGGAGAAAAGTACTCGTAGTGTCTGGAATCATCATAATTCATGTCAAAATAAAATTTTGCTGCAGTATTAATATTATATCAAAATATCCAGTGCTATTACCATGTCCAATGTAGTGAAGAAAATGTAACTATGTATCTCAGCTTTGAAACACTAAAACTATTATCATATTCTGATGGTTACTTTTAAAGTTACAATTATTTAAAGAGAGCACCCGTCAAAAAAGTTGTAGTTTGTTAGCAAAATGTATATTACTAATCAACACGCAAGAGGTAGCAAACTCTTCCATGAATATGTGGTTAGCTCTGAATAGAACTGTTGTTGTTTGGGTCTGAAGAGAGGCATTTGTGTTCTCATCTTGCGCCTCGGGTCGTCATAAATAGTTTGACTGTCACCATTGACACCGTTCACTTCCTCTGCCAGCTCCAGGTCAAAGTCGTCCTCGCTCGAATCAGACAAGTCCGAATCACTGTCATCATTGCCGATCGGGTGTGTAATAAAGTAGTCATTCACAAGTTCATTGAGGATGTCCCCACTTGCGATATACTGCATGTTTACCAATGCCAATGCGTTGAAACACCGAGCAACATCGTTCGACTTCGGTCCATCCATGCCCATGGCATGGGCGTAGCCACCTTTGATTTTTCGAAGATCGTAATCTGTATTTCCAACGAAATCCGGTTCGATATAAACTACAGCAACATCAAACTAAACTAATAATTAATCAAACTACATAAACAACTCCAAACCAACTTCCAAATAAAATCTCGTTAACTTTCAATGCGCACTCAATTTTCTTCCAACGTATTCATGCGGAGTGCTGCTAGGGAACTGCGTGCTGTAAATAACTTTCGAACGGTATGTCATATATGGTCATGGGAATTTCTGTCCTAGGTTTTAAGCGTTCGCAAAATAGTGCGCTTTTAATTTTAAAACGCTGCAACCTAGAACGAATTTCACGGTTACAAAAACAAAAAAAGTACAAACTTTCACTTAGGTAATCAGGAAACTGCTTGGTGAACTTATAAATAAGTATGTTAACTAAAAGATCGCAGCGACAGCTCAAAATCAACCCAATGACGCAAAATCAACTTTATGACGTGTTTGCGGGCAATTACGTCTGGTAACTTCCGACTGGTTTTCCTAGGTCGCCACACAAATGTGTGTTACTCTTACTCCTAAAATAAAACAGAGTATCAACTATGTATGTACACAATAAAAATTCATTTCAGTCATTTCTTTTACGTCAGAGTTTCAGTTTCACCAACACTAGTTAACTAAATAAAACATGTTGAAACAGCTGTTGAATATTTATTTGTGAATATTTTAATTGTAATGATACTATACAACAATATATATATCCTCTTCCATTTGATACCAAACGAAAAGAAGTTACCATGCTGTAGACACAATATATGCATGGTTCTGTAGAGTGCATCGAGTTTACCAGATTACATGGTATGAGGGGAGCCAGAGGGAGCTGTTCTGAAGACAGTAATGGGGAGATGTCATGCAATATTACATGTCGGGCTGGGAGGAGACCAAACCACAAGCTGACCAATCCGTACAACTGTGGCCCAACTACCAATTATGTCTGGTCACACCAGATCAACAAGCGGGATGCCAATCTGCCTAGCTGTACTAGTAAGTGTGACCTGAAGTGTTTGGTGTTTGAATGAGTGTTTATATGCCTACAATATGAACAATATTTTGTTTGTTTGTCCATAACCATAATGTTAACCATATATACTTTAACAAATTATCTACCCAGTTCATATATTCATGCATATCAGGACATTAAATGTTATTTATGTTTACTCTGATGGAGTGTGCAAACTACTCTACTGTAATTGTTAAGTAGAACCTGTTTCATGTGGCGGCAGCTAGTTAGCTTGATATAGGAATAAAAAACAATGGATGCATATAAAGGCCTTTTAAGGTTGGTAATGCATCTAACTTGCCATTTTACAAACACAAGCAAAAATGTCCATCTCCAGATGGCTCTACTACATATGTGCACACAGACACAGAAGATGGATTTCTGAAGTATTTGTACTGGTCAGTCATTTGTTATGACCTAAATTTGAGCAATTATTCGCAATGCAAGTTGTGCAAAACGTCTTCAACGGACCTCATAACAATCGCAGAAAACATGTTTAACATTGTGAACAGTCGATTAATGTCTGGTACTAACCCTGAAACAAGTAAAAACCCTTGACCAAGAGGGAATTTCGAAAAATTAAAGGTGTTACATTTTTTTGTGAGTGATTGTAGATGAATCCTTAATTGTATAGTACCAGGAAAACGTTAATGCATGCAAGCATAAACACAAACACACACGCACACACGCACACACGCACACACTGGCTAAGCTATAGTTAGATACAAACAACTTAAAGTAACCATTATTAATTGTGACCATGAATTGTGCACAGAATGCATTAAAACAGGTGTTCAAGTTGCTGTACAAAGTGTATTGGTGTTGTTATTCAACCTGTATAAACAAGTTAACATTGCTGCCACCTAGTGGATTTATATTTATGTAAAACTACCTTCTGCTGATCAGCTAGTCTGGTACAAAACATTAGCTGGTAAGAACCTTTAACTCATGCACATTTTGGATTTGATTTAAATAAAGGCATTAGTATAAAAGTTTGGATACAAGATGCAAAACATTTAAGAGGAAAACAATTATATACACAAATCCATACATACATATACCAGGCCAGCTATTGTTATATTGATATGAACACACGCCTCTCTCTTCAACTCTGCTTTCTGTATCTCTGCGGTAGGATAGCCGACAACATGTTTTCAATTTATATACTACTAGCTGAGTTACCCGGCGTTGCCCAGGGAAAAAAGGCAGTCATATACATCCTCAAATCATTTGCACTAACATCTAAAAAAAGTATTGTTGACATAATTATGAACACTGAAAATAGAACAAACCTCAAATGCCCAACATTTGAGTTCCAGATACCCCAAACCCATCCCAAATGTTTCCAGCCTACCCACATTAATAAACTGTAACTGGTCACTGGCCTAGTTAAATTGTTACTGTTAGGACCTTTTGCCAAAAATCGCACACGCTCACCCGTGTAACTGACGTAATCAGTAACAGGCACGCAGAGACACATTTGTACGTGGAATAATCACCGGTACAATGATATGGAAAAACATTAAATTCCTTGGCTGGAACTCCACGGAATTGTTGCAGTGTGTTGTTTGCCAGAAGTAGCCCAGGCTCACGCTGTCCCAAATGATCATTTGGGACGGCTTTCCCTGTGTATTCACGGACACTCGTGATAGTATTGCAATAGTGGTAGAGCTATCGTAATACCATCGCAATAGTAAAATGATTTGCAAGACAGACATACCTACAGAGGACTGTTAATAATTATCTTTAAGTTTCAAATAAATTAAGCCGAAGAAACATTCAATGTTACGTTCATATTATACCTAAATCAACTATGTGAATGTGGGCATTCCCAAAGTATGAACCCTAAGTAAATTGAACAGCTAATTGTTTATTGGCGTATTGTACATGTTTATATTGTACATGTTTATATTGTACATGTTTATATTGTACATGTTTATATTGTACATGTTTATATTGTACATGTTTATATTGTACATGTTTATATTGTACATGTTTGTATTGTTATAGATCTGCCGTGAAACTTGCCACCGCCAATCCTGAAAATTCCTGGAAGCATGATGACCTGGAACAGAATAGTCCAGATGAATCCTGCTCAGCTACTTCTAGGGACATCATTATCTGTTAGCGAATGACATCTATGGACTTGACGTGTACAGCTGTGATATCTAGAACCATGACTGTGATAATGATCAGATGTTCTGATTGATTGGATTGTTGCATAAGACATGTTATTTTTACTCTTTGTGGGAGCGCAGTGTACATAGCATTGAACACTCAATCCATTTCAAAGTTTGACCAACTTGGTTACTTTCATGTTGCCTAGATTCATTAAGCTGTGTTAATGATTACATGGCAGTGGTGAAAATAAACAAATTAGTAGTATTCCTGCAGTAATTGATGAATAGCTTAATACTTGCCAAAAACTAGAGAGGGTGTTTAAGTGAACAGATCTGCCAGGAAGTAAGGTGCTTTATCCAGAAGAATCAGTGACATATTTATAATGTTGATTCTTCTGTAGTTTTAGTCAGTTTTTGGCAACCAGTGTACCTTCATGTTGAATTGATTGAACTCTGATGATATCTGTGAATGTAACTTCAATGTGTTGTGTTGCACACACTGCTTGGTTGAAAGCTGCATGTTAGCTGGAGTGTTTGTGGTTTGATAGGGGGTTTATGTTTGAATTACCCACAGCACACCATCAGCTGTCTTTATTAGGAGGGTTATTTACATTTTGATGTTGTCATTTCACAAACAGTTTGAATAACATAGTTTGATTTGTTTCCCATGTACATTGTGCAACTGTAATCCAGAATATGAGACATTGGCACTTGTACTTTAATTCTCACGCATAATTTTTGGGTGTATATATCTCTAGCAGTTTCTTATACAAACTTTTATTTTCTCTAATATGTGAAATTAGACCCTTCATATTCTTTAATGTGATTTTATTTGACTTATGACATCAAGTAGTTATCCAAGGCTGGTGTGGCTTATTGTGTGCAGTATTGAAAGTGTATAATCGTGTTTGTTTGGATGATGCCTGGGATCAAATAAAACAGCTCGATAATAACAACATCTTACATTAATCCTGGTTACAACAAAATAAGATTTCTTCTGAAGTGATCATTTTTATAATACACTGTTTGTGTGTTTACTTCATTCACAATAGTTTGCTGAATTATGAAAATATAATTATAACTGGGGCTCAGGCCCTCCTTGATTTTGCTGTTATAACTAGATTTGTGACTAAATTTGACCCAGGAATGCATTCATTCCATCATTCCACATCGTTTCAGGTATATAAAGACATGTAGTCATATTAATGTTATAAATATTGAGTGAGGATACTTTTGAGGCCCACAGCTTTCCAGTGTGCATCAATACGTGCTGTTCTACCGCTTATTTCACGTGTCTTGTATGGTAACCCATGGGTGAAGCAGCACAGACTGGCACAAACTGGAGTGATATTTGGACATCAAATGCAACATGTTATAACACTGTATGCCTGAATCGATGGAACCAATGCATTTAGGGATAACATTAAGATAAAACTAGTTATAATGGCAAAATTAAGGACTTTTTGCTCATTTGACTCCAGGCATCAACTTCATGTGACTTAACTTGTTTGATTTTTGATAATAATTATTTATTTGAATTGTGGCAATGAAGGTTTATTTATTCAGAATGTGTGTGGTTCATGCGTGCCAACTCTAAATGGACCTGCTAACAGAAATCCATGAGACCCACAAACCAATCTGTAAGATGGGTTATAAAACCATAACATTACAGAGTGTCAGGTACACCATATGAGTTGGCATGTATGCTGGTTTGTTAAAGACAATCGATCCTCTTGTGTCTTGCTGTGTCTGTTGTGATTACATAATAAACCCCATTACTTCTCTAATCTGATAATTCTATATCACATAGCACCACTTCCAGATAATTAATTTGATGATATCTGGTCAAGTTTGCAATACATAGTTGACAGTTTTTTGTGATATTTTAACTGTAACTCCAAATTGTCAACCTTAATTTGTATTAATCTGACATAGCAGCTCCTGGTAATTATATAATTAAATTATAATTAATTTTGGTTAAGTTATGTAAATTAAAAATATTAAAAATAATTTTTGTGCTTTTATCTGAAATTTTCATATTTTGAATTGTGACAGCTCAAAAGTTTCAGTTTCTCAATATTTAAAAGGTAGGGCATAATTCAGCCTGATGTATATTCCGATTAAATAGAGTCAAGTCCTGAATGTTGGAAAATATTTACCCTGTAATACAATTTTAAGATTTGTTAACAATTTTCATATATTTAATATCAGAGCTTAAAGCTTTCAATATGAATATATTTATAACAGTGCTTGATTATTGTGTTAAAATATGGTTTTGAATGTTTAAAAATAGGAAGATTTTTATTAATTTTTTATAAACATCAACCCCCCAACTTTTTTGAAATTTACTTTATGGACTAAATCTATATAGTGGTGAAGTTTTGACTCAGTCTGAACATGAGAACTAAGAGGATCAATTATCAAGGGTGCTTGTATTATGGTTTATTTATCCAGAATGTGTGTGGTTTGAACGACTAAATATGCCTGAATCGTGGCAGTTGTACATCAGGCTCATTCGAAAGAATCTGGGTTTGTTTAAACCCTCTTGCTGCTGTTTCAAAGTTTGGGCAATTTTGTTCACTCCACATTGCTTCACTTTACTCAGCTGTATACGTGAGAACCTGGCTATAGACAGTGGTGGATACTTATGTACGAATATTCTTCGCACAGTAGTTGCAGCGAATGAAAGCGATTGAACAGGTCTGCCAGGAGTGAAGTGTAAAGCGCTTTGAGCAGTCCAACAGACAGGATTCAGTGCTATTTAAGAACTTACCTTTACATGTAATGGTGTATTTATGCAGAGTGTGTGTGGTTTGTTAAAACTATGTAATTGATTAATCCCAGGGAGTGACGTGTCAAGCGATCTGAGCAGTCCTACGGACAGGATACTGCGCAATGTATGACAACTTACACTTGCTTGTTATGGTTTATTTATCCAGAGTGTGGGCGGTTTGTTAAAATGACTGTTAAAATACATTTAAAGTTGTAGGCTAAAACAAAGTAGAACCAACTTAAATATCCATGTATAATTGATCTGATAGCCTTTATAGTGTATGCCTATTAAAAGACAGAGATTGGAAGATCACTTCACAATGGTTGTTATTCAACAGAATCACTGTGATTTAATAACTCGGGCATCCAACATGGATACATTTCATCATCTTGACAGTTTTCTTTAAATGTTATTACAACAACAGCTTATATGTTCTCAGTCCGATATGTCGACCAACAGTTTGGTTAGGAGTGAGGATTACTTATTGAATGACAACAATAACCAAACCTGTTTATCAAGAGTTTGTGATATTTGTTGATAGGAATAAAACAATCAGTCGTCTGTGTGTTTGTTGTTACATCAATTGAAGTCAATCTTGTGGCAAAGTGTGGTTAACGTTATTTCAGATCCATGTATTTTAAATGTTAGGTGAAATATATAAACATGTGTGTATGTTAGTCTGTAGAGATAAGTAGCCTCTCTTATAAGATACAAACAGTGGTGCCACATGTCATGGCCAAAATGTCGAAAATATGATAGGTGGCGATATTATCAATAAGTTATCTTACTGTACTATTTGCCAGATGGCGACATGTTACTTTAATAAAAGCACCACTAATTGGCTAGACAAGGACTTGGGATCAATGTGAGATTGACGCGTCACAGAAGTCATGTTATGATAGGATCGACAGCAACCAAGATAGAAGTCTTACAAAATTGGCTGTCTACATTTGTACAAATAGAACTTTAAATGGCATGCGACTGCAGTGCGCCCAATTGGTAATTATATTATTTAATATTTTATCACATCAAAGTTAGTTTATTCTAGTGGCATAAGCGTAAAATAAATTTGTTCACTTTGACCAAGCATCCGCTTTGCCCCAATCATCCCTACGTCCTTAACAAAATTAAGCGCCAAATAGAGGCCAGGCTGCGGCCTTGACCTAAGTCTATGCCAAACTGAGAGTTTACTATGCGGATGTTGTCACTAATAAGTTACTACTTCTACACAGAGGAGAGTGTAACGTTGACAATTCAGGTTTGGGTTTTGATAATCGCGGCCGGGGCTGCGAAGTTCTAAACAAATGTCATCAAAAATATCCGATAGATGGTTAATTTGTTGTTGGTGATGCAGCAGTACCCGCCAGATGGCGACGTATTGAAAATGAACTATTGAAAAAGAGTACGTCGAAGAACATCACGAGATGGCTAGTGGATTGTAAGCCAAGGACACGGCTGAGACAGTTAACAGTATCCAGAAGGTGGTGCGTTTTAAATCCTTCTTTGCAGTAATACACTAGTTGTTGTTTTGGCCGTGTTGAGGCTGCCGTAAAAACAAAAATGGGTGTCTGGCTTGGCAATGCCAATGGTTCGAGCGCTGAGTGAACCTGTCAGTGTGAGTGAGAAGTCGTGCTCTCACAGGCTCTGTCACCGTGAGTGTACAGTCCTGTGTCTGTGAGGCTGTGTCAGTGTGTGACAGTGTGTCACTGCATGTCAGTCTGTGTTAGGCCTATGCCCTAACCGGCTAATGTGTTTATATGAAAATAATTGAGTTATGATTTTATTCATTGGCGCCGGAAACCGCTTATGGCTAGGTAGGGACTGGGGTGGGGATAGGATTAGCCCATTCCCCCAATATTTATGGAAGGGATGTATTTTAGGGTGAACTGGAAAGCCTGCACTGCTGTAGCGAAGGTGGGTTTTGGGAGCCTCAAGCCCAAAGCCTATGGCTATAGCAAAGACAAAGGGAAGTTATGTAAGCTTTAATCTAAAAAGAGTCATGTTTTCTTATCAGGAATTAGGTATATTAATAAATATAATAATAAAACTTTATTTTGACACTGTCAAATCCGGGACGGCTGCCGGCCCTGTTCACGGGTGTGTACAAGCATATTTAATTCTAAATAGCTAAAAATTATAATTAGTCCAGGTAAAGTGATAAAGTAATAGTAATAAAAAATAATAATTATACGCTGTAAAACATGTTAAAACTGTACAGAATGTTCCCCTGTATAAATTATTTTAAGTAGATATTTACAGATTAAACTACATTCGTTAAAAGTATTATTAAATATGTAAAATATGAAAAACTCTAATACCATCAATACTGCAATGATAATAAATAATAAGATAATATGACAATAACTTATAAGAGAATATGTGTGTTAAAAATCCAATGTAAAAGCCATTAAAGGAAATAAAAATAAGGCATTAGCTAAAATCCTTTTTCAGTTTAACCTTGTATGTAACATTTGACAACACTAAAAAAATACAGAAAAATACATTTATAGCATAAATTCGATTTTAAACCAGTCTGTGTAGCGATTCCCGCGGAAAATAAAATTTAATGAGCTAGGCGATCACGTGGTATTGGGACGTCACTTATGACCCACACTCGCATCAGGCCGACCCTTTCCATGCATTCAGAGCATGTTTACAAGTATAGCTTTTGGGTCGAAACGAGCGTCAGAATGAGTTATTGTGCAATATTCCGATGAAATACAAACACTAGTCATCATAGAGGAACAAGCAGTTATCTTACCGTTCCACATGAATCGAATTTTATTCAAAACAATGAATGCGAATGTGCCTACAAGTCGACTAGGTTTCGCCGAGCTTGGGCTCGTTTTCAGAATAATTATATCGAATGCAACCAACGAGAGATAATCTACATCAATAAACATACATAGCAAACGTATATCGTATCCAGCTACAGAAAGTAACGTGTATAATCTCATAATATCACTAGAATATCGATGTATTAAGGAGGAGTTGTTCAATTTATCATAACAACTTAAATCAGTGAGTGAATTTCTATCGGCCCTGTTAGCTCGGTTGGTAAAGGCGTTGGTTCCTTAGCGTCTATTTTGCAATCGGGCGATGCTGGTTCAAACCTCACACCAAACCATTGATTTTTTTTGGTTTATGTTTTCACGAAGTAATATAAACCAAATCATTTTTATACTATGATGCACTGTTTATAAATATTTTGGTAGTAATTATTTATTCGTCACAAAAATGAAAATATGGGAATTATATAACGATTTTTCTAAATTTTATTCATCCAAACAAATATAATGTAATGGATATATAATTTATTAATTGTATATATATTGTACGGTAATATATTGTAATTATATATGTGAAAACAAATGGTGATCTGTCTGGATAAATAAAATTTAGAAACATCGCGTTATATATAATTTCCATATTTTAATTTTTGTGGCGAATAAATAATTACTATCAAAATATTTACAAACAGTGCATCATAGTATAAAAATGATTTGGTTTATATTACTTCGCGAAAACATAAACCAAAAAAAGTGTAAAAAAATCAACGGTTTGGTGTGGGGTTTGAACCGGCGTCACCCGATTGCAAAATAAATGCTAAGGAACCAACGCCTTTACTAACTGAGCTAGCAGGGCCGACAGAAATTCACTCACTGATTTAAGTTATTTTGATACAACTCCTCCTTCATACATCGATATTCTAGTGATATTATGAGATTATACACGTTACTTTCTGTAGCTGGATACGATATATGTTTGCTATGTATGTTTATTGGTGTAGATTATCTCTCGTTGGTTGCATTCGATATAATTATTCTGAAAACGAGCCCAAGCTCGGCGAAACCTAGTCGACTTGTAGGCACATTCACATTCATTGTTTTGAATAAAATTCGATTCATGTGGAACGGTAAGATAACTGCTTGTTTCCTCTATGATGACTAGTGTTTGTATTTCATCGGAATATTGCACAATAACTCATTCTGACGCTCGTTTTTTCGACCCAAAAGCTATACTTGTAAACATGCTCTGAATGCATGGAAAGGGTCGGCCTGATGCGAGTGTGGGTCATAAGTGACGTCACATCTCGGCATCCCGAAAAGCGCGCCAAAAATATGCATATTCAAAAATGTGCGGATGTACAGCATTAAATGTGGAATTTCTAATTAATTGATTTTTTTGGTTGTTTTTGGCTTGGTGGACATGGAAATAGATAGCAGGATGTAATATAACATGAATTTAAGCCATAGATGTTTTTATTCCCTTTAAGTGGAGAAGAACAGTGTCTTTAGTTGTTTCTTAAATTGAGGGGGCCGTTGTTGCACATGTTCATGGGAAGTTTGTTCCACAGAGTGGGGCCAGCACAAGCAAATGCACGGTGGCCAAAACATTTTAAGTTCACTCTAGGAACTTCCAAGAGTAACCCACTTGCAAAGAGAATAGCTTGGTATATATTGGTGTAATAGTGCCGCAAGGTACTCTGGTGTACCATCGTATATTGCCCTGTGCACAAGGACGAATATCTTAAATCAATAAGCCTCCTAACAGGCAGCCAGTGTAATTTCTGCAGTATTATCATCATGGACTGCTGATCGCCCCACTGAATCTGCATGACAATTTGAGCCGCAGACCGCTGAACCATTTCCAGATGGTGCAGGTGACGATCGTTTATTCCGAATAGCATTGCATTATCATAGTCAACTCGCAATGTCACTAGTCCTTGGACCAGACTCTTACATGAATTGGTGGTAACAGAGTCTCATATCTTTGCAATTTATGACAGGTGATATTAGGCATTGCGACATATGTTCGCTACTTGTGGCGTCAACGATAGATCACTGTCAATGGCGAGGTATCAACAAACTGGCCACATATGCTGACACGGTTTAATGATATAGGAGTACGCAGACTTGGCGAACAGATGACAATGGCTTCTGATTTGTTGTCATTCATCACGAGTCCATTGTCATGGAGCCACATTTCCACTTCTTGTATGCAGGCTTCCATACACGCAAGGGCTTGTGTGTGGTCGGTTGGTGGGAAAGTGATGTTGAGCTGTTGTAGAAGTTTGGTTAAAGGTGCAATGTACGCGTTAAAAAGTATCGGTCCCAGGACAGACCCTTGCGGCACTTCTGTCATTGTGGTGTTTATTTCCGACACGCCATTCTTTACACGTACTACACATTCGATCACACAAATAAGATGTCAGCCAGGCAAAGACGTCGCCAGAATACCCGTATTCACGCAACCATCGCAGCAGTGTGGTGTGATCGATGGTGTCAAAAGCTGCAGTAAGATCTAGGAGCACACCCCGGCGACTATCAATCAATTGTGGAATGTCGTGTACATACGCTCGAGTGTTGTTTCCGCACTATGGTGTGCACGGTACAAACTCTGGTAAATTCTGTAGATACCGTTCTCCTCCATCAAGTGTTGTAGTTGTTGAGCAACGAAGCTCTCAGTCATCTTCGCCACAAACGTGATGTTCGAGATTGGGCGGTAGTTGGTGAGTACGATGGCGTCAGAGCCTCGTTTCTTCAGTATTGGTATTACAACAGCATGCTTCATAGATGGAGGAACCACAGCAGACGATAGCGAGGCATTGATGGTGCGAGGCTGCGAGCTAGGACAGGAGACAGAGCATCAATATTACGTTCCATGAGTGTTGTTAGCAGTGGGTCGAGTTAGGCTATGTTAAAAATTTTGAGTTTTTTCAGAACGTTGATGCCAACCCCAAATGCCACACACTTATACAGTTTGGTTCTGTTAATTTTATTAGCATAAATTTGAAAAAGCAACTGATGGAACTTTTTATTTTCCAGTTTTTGAGCACTGACAAAAATTTACACAACTAATTTTTGTCCTGATTCAACCACCTTCCTGGAAGAACCTCGGTAAGATATTACAATAGCACAGGTAGTAATATTTAAAAAAATTATATAATATGTACACATACAAAATCAAGCATCAGTAGGGGTCGTTTACAATTGGGACATTTAGTTATTTGTATAGAGCAGGGGGGATGAAGGCTCACACACTCATTATAAATTTGTGTTGGTCTGAATTGCATAGGTAACCATAGTATTTGAAAATTAAAGTTTGCAAAGATTATAGTGATCATTGTTTTGTTATATATGTCCTTTGTATGTACTGTGTCATAATGCTGTTACATAGTACTTATAAGACTTTCAAACTAGAAATTATCAACATTTTAAAACTACTGATTCATGGAGGTTGAGAGGGTCCTGAGTATTAGTAGGTTCTGTATGAACAGGTAAATGTTGACAATTGTAAACGACCCCTTAATATACGTTTTTGTTTCAGCTAACTGAATTCTTCCAATGAAGCAAGAAAGTCGGCCGGTTCTGTGTGTGGGTCTTGTCTGTGTAGACATCATCTGTGTGTGCGCCGAGTATCCACGGGAGGACACAGATGAAAGGTACATTCTACCATGAGTACAGTTGAGTATATTTGTAGTTAGATATACATATTAATATGTACACTAACTTTGGATAATTGTAAGATAATCGTCTTCCAGGCATCGGCATCCACTCACCACATCTTATACAACTATTGCCTAGATATTCAATCATTAATTCTGGCTATGGTAGAGAGGAAATAGATACCAGTACTCCAGTTTTGTTAATGACATTGTCCCAAGCAAGTTGTCATACTAAACTGTGCCTTTATTTGACTGAATCAGTTGTGCTTCGTGTCATTTGCTGTCTTCATTAGTGTTGACTGTAGGAACTAGACAAAGAGCAGTTCCAGGAAACCCCAATAATTACCCCTACTACCATTCTCAAGACTCAGCAATATTATTGTTATTGGCACAAGATCTGAAAGGTCATAAAATGGTTGGATGATGTGCCAATCAATAAGTCAAATAGTTACAATTTGTTGACGGTGTCACATTTAATAATTATTTTCTCATCATCTCATGTTATGACATTTGTTTTGTATGCAATGATAATGAAATATAAGTGATATCTGAATAAAACTACCATACATTTCCGTGTATAATACGCCCCCATGTATAATACGCACCCTGACTTTTGCTAAATTTTAATCGAATTTCTATATCACTATGTGTAATACGCACCCCGACTTTAGACATCAGTCCCTGATTTCTCCGCTTCTAACATTTTGCTTGAACCCATGAATCCATCTCAGAATCGTAAACATGTCACCTACGAAAGTTACGGCATTGCTGCCGACTTGTCGCTCGCTAGTGACTCCTGTGTAAGCACTGCGTAACTTGTGTTGTAGCTTGACGATTGTGCAACTGATTAATTCAGTGCTTGCTAGAACTTACATTGTGTCTTTCTCATTTCACTTTTAAATTAACACCAAGTTCTATTCTGAAATGCTACACGCAAACCTGGTACTTTCAACTGCGAAGCATACATGCACTACATTCGTCTTTATTTACATTCACCAAATTTGCATTCACAACTTTAAACATGGAGTCACACTTGTTGACACTTGACCCGTGACGCGGGCATCATTCACATGATTCAGGAACGCCAATCATAATGTCTTGGCGCTCAGGGAACAACACGTGTTCTTTTCGGGCTGCGCTCGTACGCTTCCTGCTCATTGGTGTTATTTGCGATGTCAGACATACGGGCTCTCGTCTTTGTCAATTCTCGCTGCTAGTTTAGGGCTAGAGACGCGGTTACGGGAGTGCGATTCTTGCCTTTCGTCTGCGTTGCTGCAGTGGTTTACGTGATTGACAATTTGACATCACGTCGACTTTGATAATATTACTAGTTTTCCAGCAGCGTTATCCTGGTCTGCAAACATTGATAAATTGGTCAGAGGAAATTTTTTTCAGCTTTAGTACCAAGTATAATACACACCCCGACTTTTGAGTAAAAAGTGAAGGAAAAAAATGCGTATTATACGCGGAAATTTATGGTAATAAAATAAGTTACCCGATATTGTACATTCAATGTTTTCAAAATTTAACAAATCACATCACAACATATAAACCAGAAATATTTGTACATTTTCACATTCCTCATAGACCTGACAAATTTGAGATGGCCCCAGTCATAGGTACCATCACATTTGAGATGACCCCCTGTTGTAGGTGCCATCACATTTGAGATGACCCCTGTTGTAGGTGCCATCACATTTGAGATGACCCCTGTTGTAGGTGCCATCACTTTTGAGATGACCCCTGTTGTAGGTGCCTGCTGCAGTGAGAGCGACTTTTTAGTTTTAATAGTAGTCTCCCATATCCAAATTGTACATTCAATATGACACCCATTTGAAATCTCAAATTGTTAGTTTTATGCCTTAATTTATATTATTAATATTATACCACATTGTACAATTGGATAAATAAACAACTTTGTCTGTCTGTCTGTCTGTCTGTCTGTCTGTCTGTCTGTCTGTCTGTCTGTCTGTCTGTCTGTCTGTCTGCCTGTCTGTCTCTGTCTGTCTGTCTGACTGTCTGTCTGACTGTCTGTCTGACTGTCTGTTTGACTGTAGGTGCCTGTCCCAGCGGTGGCAAGTGGGGGGCAATGCCACCAATGACTGCACAGTGTTGTCCTTGCTTGGGGCTCCCACCGAATTTCTCGGCACAATTGCACAATCACACGAACTCCCGTAGGTTGACTGCCCTTTGTAAGTCTACACTGTTATGTCTGATCTTGTGAAATGTGCCTTTAATTTGATAGTGAAACTACTGCTCTTATGTTGTTAGTGAAAGTGCTGCCATTATTTATTTCAGTGATGAAAGTATTTTTAATGTGTCAGTATCTAGACTACAAAACTGATAATGTGACACTCATCAATTTGGAGTGATTTTTAATATATGAACATAAATCGTAATCGGTTTAAACCTGTACATTACAAACTCGGCACAATTAGACAAGTAAAATAGTTTTGCATTATACATGAATAATGCTCACATTTTGCTAGTAATTAACTGTTAATGAGATACAGTTTTAAAATAAACATTTGTAGTTTTAGACGAGGAAAGTGACAGGGATAACTGAGTGCCACTGGGGAGAAAGGGAGGGGGTGGTGATAATATTATTGACATTATATTACTTAGGGGTGGTCGCATTACCTTACAAAGTCTCCAAAACGTGTAGCATTACGTCTGGGTGTGTGCTGCATTGTTTGTCACCTTGTATCGCATGGAAAATTAATTGCTACAGTGGTGCCATCTGTTGAGTGGAACAGGTATTAATGCACATTGGTCCTGTTGTGGACATCATAATCGGAGATTGTAGGGTGTAAATTATATTGGCAACAATGGCATGTCAGATGACTCGGGCAGCTATTGGCTGTGTTATTGGAACCTATTTTATTTGCACAAAATCTTAAATCGAACACCATATTTTGGGGGGTTGGATGGTGGTTTGGACCAAAAAATATATATTTTGTGAATTTCTGAAATTAAAGACCCCTTACTGACCGTTTTGTCTTCAGAAGGAAGCCGTCCTCATTCATATTTAAATAAGTGCGTTCAGTGCTGTAAGTATAGTTATACTTATTTTGTTTGGTCTTGCAGTTTCCTGCAGTCTGCCTTTGGCGGGTATGGCATTAACATTTCGCACTGTGTTTACTACGGTGGATCTCACACGCCGATCTCCATTGTCACTGTGAATGAACAGAATGGATCACGCACCATTCGACACTCAAACAAGTTTGTGTGACTACTTAAAGTTTGTATCATCCACATGTGTATATGTGTAAATATATATATGTGTGTAATTATATAAATGCTATATGAATATGTATGTATATATATATATATATATAATGTGCTGTAACAGGAAATAAACTCATACCCTAAAAATAAATTTTTATCAGCATACCGGTAGTTGTGCGTTGAACCCTTACACATTTCAAATCAACACAATTGAGCTAACGTGAGCTTTAACAATAAAACGTGAATGATTTTTAAAATACCTTTTATTCCTAATATATTATCTGATAGATGTAAGATTGTACTAAGTGAAATTAACCCCCCTAAAATATGTTCAAACAAGTAGTTCCTTTTAGTCTAAATGTTTTGATGCATGATTTGTAGAGATCTGCCAGAGCTGACATTCAAGGATTTTCAGACAACAGTTGATCTGACGAAATACAAATGGATTCACTTTGAGGTGAGGCAGATTTGAATATAATCTGTTATCTTATTATCGATACCATTTGTGATGGTGTTGAGTGAATGTCCTCAAATGATATGGCTGATTTTGTGGTGGTTCTGTTTTAGTCAGTGTTCGCATCTCTTACAGCATTATTTAAAGTTTTCCTTCTCTAAAGTTAGTGAGTCCACGACAGGTTACAATTTACCCCCTGGCAGAGACACCAGGCAGAAGGGACCAACAGATTTTAGTGTCTCTTCTGAAAGACACAGGCAAATAGGTGAATTAAATTGCCCAAGTTTTTTCTAAACAGCTCCCCACTACCCCATGTGACTTCAATTACCCATTTTAGTCTTTTTGTACCAATTGGTTTGCCCTACTTCAAATTGTACTCAATAATGTCAACAGTCGCATCAGCAAATATATGTAATACTCAGTTGTGTTAATAAATGTTTGCTTAGGGTCGTTCAGCAGTAGAAGAAATTAAGAAAATGTTGCAATACATCGAGGACTACAACACAAGCATTGCCCCTGACAGGAAGATCGTCACATCGGTGGAACTAGAGAAAATGAGACCAAATCTTAGTTAGTATTTTATTGTATTCTGTATTAGAAGTATATGTTTGATTGACAGCTAAATCGTGTCTCGGTTTCTGTTAAAATATATTTTATTTTGTGTTACCTATACTGACTAAATATTTTTTTGGAGTAAAGAAATACAAATTATGTAATTACATCATATATTGTACATGCAATTGTACTACGTATAATTATCATATAATTAATTACATTATTTAGCTTAAAATTGAGCCATACTAAGTATTGTGATTATTATGTATTTAAAATATTCAAAATTCTGCATATTGTTAAAAAAATTTAAACTAAATGATTTGTAAAATGTTTGTAATTACACAATTTTGTTATTGCCTGATATTGAATAGTTTATACATTGTTTCTTTCTTGCAGCTGAATTATTTGGCCTGACAGACTACATGTTTGTGAGCAAGGACTATGCCCATTTCCAAGGCTACGTCTCAAAGGAGGCAGCCGCAGCTTCTCTCGTCAAGTTGTGTCTCCCAGGGTGAGAGATAGCGTAGTTGAGAATGTGTCAGTGTTCCTCCAAGGTCACACACGGCATGTCTGTACTGGCCGTTGCCATGGCTATGGTAATATGCAAATTGGCATCTACTCTCCAGTTGGGTAACATTTATGCTCTAACTGGAAAACGTTACTTCAGTTATTACTCATCTTTACACAGAGAGATGTGCATTGTCTGTGTCCATTTTGGCCACTTCTGATGGAGCTACATTGCCTTCCTTTCGAATATTTTATGATTTTTGTATCATATTTAAGATCTGTAGTGTAATAATTTATTACCTAGCAGGCACTATTGTGTAAGAAACCAACATATATTCATTGCTATCTCCTGTAAGAAAGCCCATGCAGCTTCAATCATATATTTCTCATTTGCTCTTTGTTCCTTGGTTAATACCACCATTGCAACTATGGGTTTCTCTGTTGCTGTGCCGACTCTTGGAATTGTCCCCATCTCGGTTGAAAATATTACACAATTCCACACATTTTCCTAGACAGCATGCCCTTCTTGAGGCTGTCTTTCTTTGTCATGTCTGAGAATGTCTTTGGTAAATATTTTATTGATGAACGTCTTTTGATGTTTCAGCCTGTGAATACCCATTAATTTGTTTTAATTTGTATTCAACTGATTATGTAATTTGTTTCAAAACCCTTCGTTCTATCTTGATCCTGTTGTGGTGTCAGCTAGCTGTCTCAGTTTTGTTGTTTTCCTTATTGTCTATATTGATGTTAGTTACAACTGGGTTGTGGGCAATTCTACATTTCTTTCTTATTTCTTTGTTCATTCTGAACCAGGCCACATCAGTTTCTATAGGTATTTTATAGTTTGCCACCCTGACCTATATGATTTCTCTGGTTCAGATACTGGGATGTCAATTGCTTTAGTTCATACAGTTTATCAGGCATTATCATTGTTGGCATGTGGTTCAGTCTACTACTATCTGTGGAACACTGGGAAATTATTGTTTATTTTTAAATTAATTGACGTAATGACCTTCACAATCATCCTTTGATTATCATCATGTAATAACTTAGACAGTTGTCTTGTTTAAATCACACCATTCCACTTTTGTTAATATGTGATGATTACAATTTTAACTACCCAATTTTGTTTGTAGTGCGACCTTGATCTGTCCATGGGGTGTGGAAGGGACCATTGCCACGGTTCAAGGCGGGGCGACCTACACCACCCCGATATTCGCCCCTGTCAAAGTAGTTGACACGCTCGGTGCTGGTGACACGTTCGTTGCTTCTACGATCTTCTCTCTCTCCACCGGCCACACCTTACAGGAGGCAATCATATTTGGGTCAAAGGTCGCAGGCGCAAAATGTGGTATGCAGGGATATGATGGTCTACGTGAAGAGTTCGGACCAAAGTTATGATTGTTACAGCAGATAGGGAATTGTCTATGTAATTTGGCAATTATGTGAATCCCAAGACATACATGTCATTAGGAAATGACTGCTAAGTTAATGAAACAAAACTAATTGACTTTAGATGTCCATCTAGATTGTGTGATTAGCAGGAAAGTTGTCTGAAATGTTATGCCATTTTTAATTAATCATAAGTAAAACTTTAATGCATGTGCGTGTGTACATACATGTGACTAATATACAAAATTAAATATTATTATTATTGAAATTAAATTATGAAGAATCATGTAGTATTGTTTGTTATTTAGTACAGTTTGCAATACAACATCTTGCATTGGATTATATATGTGATCAGTTGTGCATATATACACTTTTATGTGCACATCGTCTTCACAGTAATTGTAGCATGGCTGAATACTCCCAAGAGAAGGTGAACGATTGAACAGAGAGTATTTATTTTGGCCATCATGATCATATGAAAATACAATGTAATAAGGACGGATACTCCAATTAAGACCATTTTAATTTTGCTATCATGGCAGTGCCCATAGTAATGTAATAAAAAGTTGTAAACATGATTAGATGATCATAATAATTATAATGAATGTTCACATATAAGTACATATATGTGTATATATATACTCTTAACGCATAGGCAGACCAAATATGCCTACTGCGTTGTTTTAGGCAGACCACTGTTTTACGCAGACCAAATCTGGTCTGCCAAATGTTTGGACCTCCCAGGTTGTGTGGATAATACGTTTTAGATTTAAAAAATTGAACGTAGTACATGTAGTGTAACCAACACTAATGAATAAAACCCGTATTCTACAAGAAAGGTTTATTGCAAAGCTCCACAATTACAAACCTGGCACATGTGAACTGGCAAAACCCCAGATGATGTCTGGGAGCAGATCACAACTATACAATAACAGTAGGTGCTAAGCGTGCTTACAATAACAATAAAATAACTTGGTGAACATTGCCAGCAGTGTTTGCTATATCGTCAAGCAAACAGGAGCAAAACGTGCATAGGTAATTGCAGGAAACATAAAAAGGTAACCACTGACTGATTCCATGAACTTAGATGTGCATACTTAAATGCCAGAAGCATAGTAAATAAGAGAAGTGATTTAGACATGATAGCGGATATAGACCCAGATATAATAGGCATCACAGAATCATGGGCACATGAAGACATGGTAGATGCTGAATAAGCTCTATAGGGTTATGTGATGTTTAGAAAGGACACAAGAGAGAAGGGGAGGTGGGGTCATTCTGTATATTAAAGAATCCATACAGGCATATGAAGTACAAATGAAAAGGGAAGCAGATTGCGAGGAAGCTATTTGGTGCATCATGGTTGCCAGAAACTCAACATTAACAGTAGGACTAGTTTATCATAGTTCTAACATAAAACAAGATAATGATGTAAAACTGAATAGTGCTATAAAGGAGATAAGTAAAGAGGAATGTGTTGTAATGGGTGATTTTAATTATGGACATATTCAGTGGAAATCACTAGAGAGTGCTGGAGGTGATGTCCAACAGTTTCTACTTTTAATACAGGACTGTTTCCTTACCCAACATGTTTTGTAACCAACCAGAGGTGGGAATGTGTTGGATTTAGTGTTCTCTTCTCAAAACGAATTAGTTGATATTGTTAAAATACATGAACCTTTGGGATCTAGTGATCATAACCAGATCCATTTTAGTATAAAAGTACAATCAGGGAATAATGGTAAAAAGCAATGGAGGATAAACTTTAACAAAGGCAAATATAAACAGATGAGAACATATTTACCACACAGATTGGACTAACTTAATGAAGGACAAGACAGCAACAGAATGTTTGACCATTTTGAAAGATGAGATTGAGGGCATTATTGAAAGATTTGTTTCCATAAAAAAGCAAGGGAAACGATCTAGGAAGAAACACCTATCAAAAGAAGCTATACGAAAGATTGCTTACAAACAAATTATGTGGAGAGTTTACAGAAACACTGGAAATGTACAAGACTATAACAACTACAAAGAGGCCCTTAACCTAGCTACAACCAAAATTAGAAAATCCAAACGAACGTTTGAGCAAAAATTGGCAAATGATATAAAAAATGATAGCAAGTTTCTATCCTTATGTAAGGAGTAAACAAGGTTTGTGATAAGGTGGGACCACTAGAAAACAGTGCAGTAAATAATATATGTGATGGGTTTCAAATGGCAGAGGCCATGAACGAGTATTTCAGCTCAGTGTTTACCACGGAAGATATGTTCACTGCCATTACCAGCTAATCAATGTGAGGGGATGAATCGAATCAATTAGGGCAGTTGTTTGTTACTCCTGAAATTATATCGAAGAAAATTAAGATGATGAAAGAAAACAAATCACCTGGAGTTGACGGGATACCACCAAAACTGCTTTAAGAAATTGTAGAGCAAATCAGTACACCACTTGCTATATTCTTTAACTTGTCACTTGAAGGAATTGTTCCACTAGAATGGACAGAAGCAAACATTAGACCATTATTTAAAAAATGATCGAGGAGCAAGACAGAGAATTACAGATCAGTGAGCTTAACATCAGTTTTATGCAAATTATTAGAAACGTTTATTAGAAACCACATGTTGGAATTCCTTGTAAAACACAAATTAATAAATGAATCTCAACATGGGTTCCTAAAAGCTAGGTCTTGTCTAACCAATCTCTTATGTTTTAGAAGAAATTACAAAGTGGGTAGATGATGGGTCACCAGTGGATGTTGTCTACTTAGATTTTCAGAAAGTATTTGATAAAGTGCCACATCAAAGATTGCTACTTAACTTCTTAAACTAAAAGCCAGTAGCCAGCTTTTCACAATGGGGGTTCACATTTTACCAATTCAGACTCCAGGGGGCACTACAAGTTCACTAGGGGTTATATTTTTTCACAATGCAGAGGGGCCCCACATGTTCACGTGGGGGCTCATAGTGCAGAAGGTTACATTTCTGACTGGAAGAACAATGAAGTGTGTGTGAGATTGGTGGACCATGTGGTTTCATCTTATATTTATATACAAACACCACATTAGCAGGCCCATAACGAGGTCATTTTGGGGGTGCTTTTTCAAACAAAGTGGGACTCATGAGGTCTGTGGAGATTGGTCCCATTTTGTTGTCTGATTAAGCCTAATTTATACCCAATTGTATTCATAAAAACCAACATGCAGTGATAGTATATTGTTAATATAACTGAATTATTTACTTGAAACCCCTCACAGTGTGTGCAATTGTTTTGAATATGTCCATATTATAAACGAGGCACCGAGGAGTGTGTTCAAGTTATTTTTCAGAATAAACGGTTAAAGTGTGACATTTACAATCTGGTTTTCACTCAATTAATAAATTACATTTATATGATCTGATGTGCAAAAGTTCCATTTCTCATCAGCACGCGCATTTTAATATAGGTGAGCTAAACTTTATTGTGTATTGGTTAAATACAATTATTCATCGAAATTCGCGTTCCAGTGCAATAGTTGAAAATGAGGCTTTGTGTTAAGCCAGATGAGTTTGTCTACCGGGTTTGCAGCTTGTAAGAAATACACTCGCTACACATCTTAAGTTGTTGGTTGTTGAGAATAGCTTCTTTGACAGTCGGTAGTTACCTTAATCAGCATACTAAAAATAAACCTCTCGTTTAATGATAATTAATGAATGTTTAATTAATTATTTTGTATGGCCTAATTTATGTGCTCATAATTGTTAAATCATCGTCACCCCGTTTATTCACCAGTATTTTGTCTGCATCTGTCACCTCTGAGTGACTACAATTAGGACTTATAATTTTATGTTTGGTGTAAAACTGGCTTTGTTTCCCCATGCTTTTACATAACATGAGACCCTGGGATAGTGTGAAGTCCTTCTGCATGGCTAATTGGATGCTTTGACACACATTCCTCTAGTGACTGCTCTTTTCACACATGGCATTGGAGACACCCCACAGCCAGGCACTATCCAGCAGCTTTTAGGATGGGGTTAACGTTTTGAGAAACATGGAATACAATAATATTAGTGGTTCACATTTTAAAGATGCAATTTTGAGGGGGTTCACATTTTGGAGAAAGGGGGTTCACATGAACCCTGTGAACCCCCCTGGCTACTGGCCTGTGATCAGTTGGATACAAACATGGTTGACAGACAGAAGACGGAGAGTAATAGTAGAGGGGGAGATTTCAAACTGGAAACCAGTTTTGAGTGAAGTGCCACGGGTCGGTGTTGGGACCTATATCATTATTGATATATATAAATGATTTGGATGATGATGTATCAAGCAAACGATACAAAAGTGTTCAGAAGAGTTAAAACAGATGCAGATAAACACACTACACGATGATCTAGCCAAAGTGGTCAAATGGTCTGAAAATGGCAAATGTTATTCAATTTTGGGAAGTGTAAATGCATCCACATAGGACATGGAAATGTGAACAAAGAATACATAATGGGGGATACTATATTAGGTGAAACTGTAAAAGAAAAGGACTTAGGAGTAACAGTTAGTGCTTACATTTTTTGGGATGTGGAATTGCTGCTTCAAAGGGTAACTAAATACTAGGGTTAATTAGGAGAAATATCACATATAAGGAGAAACAGCTAATTGTACCACTGTACAAAGCAATAGGAATATTGTATACAAGCATGGAAATGATATCGTAAGAAGGACAGATAAGCTAGAAAGAGTGCAATGAAGAGCAACTAAGTTGATTCCTGAACTGAAAGATTTTGGTTATGAAAGATGCGTATTAGAATGTGGGTTGACAACACTAGAGACCAGGAGACCAAATATAAGTTTTTTAAGATATTGAATGGTTATGAGGATATTGATAGAAATATTTTCTTCAAACTGAAAGAAGGCAGCATAACCAGAGGGCACAATGCAGCATTAGTCAAGGAAGAGTGTAGGTTGGATATGAGAAAGTACTCATTCTCTCAGAGGACAATAAATGACTGAAACAATTGATCTAATGATTGTGTTAATGCTAGCAGTGTGAATATGTTCAAAATAAAATTGACAGCTATCTGGCGAGGGCGGGTTATACGTAGGTGGAAAATTGTTGGACTCTCGATAAGCCAAAGGCTTCCCATATTACAGGGAACCTGAACGCAAATCCGTTTATTAAACAAACTGCTTAAAGTTATATGTTGCATTAGAGTTGGTTGTGACGTGACATGTCCATTGTTAGCAACTGGGCACATCTTCCGGTGATCCTATTAAAGGTACCGTTAATAGGGTAATTTAATAAACTCAAATTACCTTATTAAAGGTACGGTGTCTGGTGTGTGACTCTGTCACAAGGGTTGAGTGATGCGCCTAGTGCTGTAGCGTAGTGTAGTGGTTGGTAGCTTGCTTCTGACCTCCCGCTTTCAGCTTCAGCCGCCAGATAGCCTTATCCGAGGCGAAAAGAAAGCCGAGTGCGTAAGTCTTTCATTCTGGTATATAGCCTCTCCTCAATCAAGACTCATGCAGTGCCTCCTTGCGACACCATATGGTAACTGGACACCTTGCGGCTCCAGGCCAAACCTGCATGGGATCTACTGGTCCAGCCACGAAAAACCTTGGCGGAGCAGCATGAGCCCGATGTGTGCAGGGTGCAGGGTCCACCAGTGTGTGGACACGTCCCGACCCTCACAAATCATGCTCCAGCTATGGAGCAAATAGCAAAGCAGAGGATGTGATGGACAGCATGTCCTCTCAGTTCCGGCGGCGGAAGATCCAGTTGTATGGACAAAGACGGCGAGCACAACTCAGTACGAGTTACTGTTCTTTGGAGTAAACCAAATAAAAAACCGGCAGAAGGCAATGGGAAACCACTGCTGTGTCTTTCCCAAGACAATCATGACCCACAAAACCACACAAAATAACGTTAACAGCGTGAACGGTTGTTCTGACAGGACCACCTTGCTCGGTAGGGATAGTCATGTGCGACAGGTGACACCAGATCGTCATCCAGCTACTGTGTGCAACAGAAGATTTTGAATATTGCTGCATGGAATGTAAGGACTCTATATCAGAAAGGAAAACTACAAAACATCAAACAAGAAGCGACAAGACTGAGGATAAATATAATGGGAATGTGTGAAGTTAGACGGACAGGGGCAGGATTGATGACATCAGATAATTACACAATAATTTACTCAGGAGGCGATAAACATGAAAAAGGAGTTGGAATTCTGTTGGATGAAGAAAGAGTAAAATGCTTATTAGGATACTGGACCATATCTGATCGCATTCTCTTGGTGAAAACCAGTGGCAAACCATTTAACATTAACGTCATACAAGCGTATGCACCAACCGCAGACAAATCTGATGAAGAGCACGAGACATTTTATAATGATCTTGAATTGGCAAAATCACATTGCAAATCACAGAAGATTGTAATAGTTATGGGAGACTTTAATGCTAAAGTTGGTGGGGAAAGATGCGAAGACATATGGCCTGGGGAGCAGAAATGAGAGAGGAGATAAACTAATAGAGTGGGCAAAATCTCATGACATGATTGTAGGAAACACCTGGTTCCAACAACACCCAAGAAGACTTTGGACTTGGCAAAGTCCAGGACACCGTATACGGAACCAAATTGATTATATCCTGGTCAGTAAAAGATTTAGAAATGCCCTACTGGTGGCAAAGACCTTTCCCGGGGCAGACTGCGATTCCGACCATATGCCAGTGCGAGCCAAATTCCGACTGAAACTGAAGAAAAGGAAAAGAGCAACAAGGAACCTGAAACTAGACATGAATATACTAAAATCAGATTCAGCGATCAAAGAGAAATTCAATGTAGCTGTACAAAACAGTTTCAATGTTGTGAATGACATTCAAGATGTGGACGACCAATGTGAACAAATGAAGGAATCAATCACACAGGCTGCAGAAAAAACTATTCCTAGGCAATGCAGAAAAGCAAAGAAAAATGGATGACTGACGATATTCTAAAGTTGATGGACGAAAGGAGGAAAATTAAGCAAAATCATAATGCATATGTAGCAATGAACAAGGATATAACGGCCAAATATAATCTAGCGAAAGAGGAATGGCTTAATGCAAAGAAAAAAAACAGAAGCATAAGCACGACACAAAAGCCACGCATGCTAGAATAAGAGAAATCTCAGGGAAAAGAACATGCTCAGCTACAGGCTCAGCTACAGGCTCAGCTACAGGCTCAGCTACAGGTTGCCTGAAATCTAAAGAAGGAAACATAATAATGGACAAAGAAAAAATATTCGAGAGATGGTCAGAATATATTGGTGAACTGTACGATGATGAAAGGGGTGAAAGACCATCAATTAAGAAGAACTTTGACGGTCCTCCTATATTGAAGGACGAGGTTCGAAAAGCCATCAGATAAATGAAAAAGGGAAAAGCTGCTGGACCAGATAATATTACCATTGAAATGATTGAGTGTTTAGAGGAATTTGGTATTGATATAGTAACAGACTTCTTGAACAAAATATATGACAGCGGAAGAATCCCAACTGATTTATCCAGATCCATTTTGTAGCAATACCAAAGAAACCAGGTGCGATTGAATGTGAACTACATCGTACAATTAGTCTCATGAGTCACTTCACTAAGATGTTGCTTAAAATTATTATGACCGGATGAGAAACAAAATAAAGCCGGAAATTGCTGAAGAACAATGTGGATTTGTAGAAGATAAAGGTACAAGTAATGCAATATACTTCCTACGAACACTGATTGAGAGAGCACTGGAAGTGCAGAAAGATCTGTATGTGTGTTTTATTGATTACACAAAGGCATTTGACAGAGTTCATCATGAAGAAATCTTATAAATGCTGGAGAGTTAGAACATTCATGGGAAAGATCTGAGAGTAGTGAGAAATCTGTACTGGGAACAAACAGCAGCAATACGAATAGAAAATGACATCAGTAAATTTCAAGAAATAAAACGTGGTGTAAGACAAGGATGTGTCCTATCACCCGATCTCTTTTCACTATACAGTGAGATCATCTTACGTACATTAGAAGATATGCCATGTATTCAAGTAGGGGGATACAACATGAATCATTTACGATATGCAGACGACACGGTACTGATTGCTGAGAACGAAATAGATCTACAACATATGCTAGATACAGTAATAAAGGAAAGTGAGAAAAAAGGTCTGTCCCTGAACAAAAAGAAAACAGAAATCATTGTCATCTCAAAGAAAAATTACACTCCAACATGCAACATGGTAGCATATGGCACTGTTTTGAAGCAAGTCCGAACGTTTAAATATCTGGGATCACTAATAACATCCGACGGTCGATGCAACTATGAGATCAAGAGACGAATTGCTCAAGCCAAAACAGCTTTTCACAACATGAAAAACAATTTAACAAATAAAAATATATCAACTGAAGTGAGAAAACATGTACTGCAATGCTACATAGAGCCCATATTGCTATATGGATGTGAATCCTGGACAATAACAAAAGTTCACAAAAACCCATAAAAGCCTCTGAAATGTGGTTCTTAAGAAGAATGCTGCGAGTGCCATGGATTGCAAAGCAAAGCAATGAAGTCATCCTTAGGACAGCCAAATCAAAAAGATAGATCATCAACAAAGTTAGAACACAACAAGCACGATTTATAGGCCATGTCATGAGAAAGAAAAAGTTAGAACATATAGTAACAACAGGAAAGATAGAAGGAAAAATATCCAGAGGACGCCAGTGAATAAAAAATAATAGATAGTCTCTCGACATGGTGTGGAAAGAGCACAACATAACTGTTACAAACTACACGCGACCGTGTGGTTTGGAGGGCCATGATCGCCAACGCCTGTGACAGACATGGCACATAGAAGAAGAAAGAAGAAAGGTACCGTCCGTCAACGATGTTTGAGGTAGCCAGATATATTTTAGCGAAGCAGAAACAACGTTTGAATTCATTAGTTCTATATTTACAAAAAAAATCGCTCAAATCTCCGAGAAGCGCAGTGGCGTATTAACCCGGGTGCAGGGGAGTCCCGGGGGCACTGTCTATACTAGCAGTACTGTGAATGTGCCGACTTCAAGGGTCGTTTTTTTACCGAGGCTCCCTAGATCAAGGGTATGTTTTTGACATGTTCTCCCTAGAACAAGGGCCAACATTATACAGAAGTTCCCTAGACAAGGGTATCATTTCAAGGAACTCTCCCTAGAACAAGGCTAGGTTTTTATCGCAGCATTTACGGTTACCTATAGCGTATATTTCGGTATATATTGGCAACTACTCGGGGCAATTTTCGCGGGAAATTCGGCCACGAGAAGTCAAGTGTTCCAACTCGAGACGATCCCTCAATGACCTACGGCCATTGATCTGGAGCGGACGTGGTAAGAAACAAACACAATTCCATTTTAATGTATCAATATTATTATAATCTGCATGTGGCAACTGTGGGTATAATTATCATGCCACAGGAAGTCCTAGATGCCCTGCCATTGGACAGAAATGTCGGTTGTGCTCCAAAATAAACCATTTTCAGAAATGTTGCCGGTCTGCAAATCGGGGTACAGTAGGGCAAATTCACCACTCGAACAAAACTGGTGAACCAGATACAGTGATCCTTATTAACTCGGTGAGCGGAGCATCGAAACCATTTAAGATGTGTGATCTGTTGTTGGCAGACATACCAGTGACACTAGTAATGGACACAGGGGCAAAGGTGTTAATTCTCAGCGACTCCGTTTACAGGAAAACACTTCAGGCTTAGACTCCTATCCCCTGTGCAAACATGACAAAACATTGACATACGACGGTACGGAAATTCCATTAAATGGGATTGTCCACCTACCAGTGACATACTAGTAAGAAACTGACGAGTTTCCCATTCTATGTCACACAGACCGGATCTAGCCTAATGGGAATAGATTTGTTCAACCGTCTCGGATTCACAGTCACAAGGAATGGCACTGCCATTCAGTCAGTTGACATTGTTGCTGCTTTTCCCCAGTGTTCAATGGGTTTGGGAAAATTGCAATGTTTGTACACCGCCCCCGAGTCAACCCAGAAGTAAAACCTGTCTCACAAGGTTTACGTCGTATTCCACTCTCGGTGCGTGACGAAGTGTCGCATGAACTTAAACGTCTACAAGACGATGGCATAATCGATCCAATCAACTCATCACCCTGGATTTCAAATCTTGTTGTCGCACGTCGGAAATCGGTTTGCCAGGACGGAAATCGACTTCCTGGGATACCATGTGTCCTGCCACTACACTCCAACGTGAAAGCACTTGAGGATCTACCAGAACCGACCAATGCAAAGGAAGTTGCTTCCTTTCTGGGCACGACGAATTTCTACCTGAAATTTGTCCCACACTACTCGGAAACTGCTGAGCCACTTAGACGACTACTAAGCAAAGACGCTCAGTGGGAATGGACAGCCGAGCAAGACGAAGCCTTCCGGGACTTTAAGCAAAAAATTGCGTCTGCTCCAATTCTCGCACATTTCGGATGCTTATAGCAAGTGTTAAATGGCCAAGAGAGGCCAGTCGCGTACGCATCGAACATGGTTTCAGCAACAGAACGGAAGTACTCCACAGGAGAACGTGAAGCGATCGCCAACGTTATTTTCAAAACTATTCTGCTGCTATGTTTCCTTTATTTTTTCATTGTCACGCCTTCATTCATTCATTTAAATGATTTAATTTAACAATATCTTAATTATACAGAATCTTGTTTTCCGTTTAATATCGCTCACTCGCAATACGTGAAGAGCAGTCTTAGACCGTTATTCAAAATTGTAACGTTATTTTTTCGCGTAGTGTTTACGTCGTAATTTTATGTTCAGTTATATATATGACACATGTTTTATATGCTACGTATCGTCTTTTTGTTTATTATAACAAGCTCTTATAATATTACTCCAGGCTTATTTCTGCACATGATTTATGTATAAATACACTGTTTTCCTTATTTGTTGTTTTATCGAAGGCTGAGCTGCAGTATCTGTAATCTGATATTCCTTCTAACAGGCCTAGGAGTCACAATGTAGAGACTAGAGTCGGCCCTGGTCGAAAATAACTAATTACTAAATCAGTATTAGTTCATACATAAATATATTGTGACGCCTTTCACTGCAGCTGCACTTAGTCTTGTCTTAACCTCTTTCAAATTCGTTATTTTCAGTGTCATGTATTAATTATATATCTCAGTAAGCCTTTTAAGTCGACATTGATTTAAGTATTTATACAAAATGTGCTTTCTCTTCATGGTCACGATATGTTTTTTGTGTCTACCTGTATTTTTTCAAGACAAACGTTACTCTAGTGAAGATGACGTTTACCATACCTATAATCAATCTAGAATATTCGTTCAAAATAGTGCACAGATCAGTTTTGTCCAAACCCCTGCTTTACATATTTCTTGTCTTGGTCTATGTACGGACAAAAACTTAGTAAAAAAATCAGGTTGTAATCCATCTTTTAAATGATCTATTATTCTCCTTCTGGCAGGTGATGCGTCAATTAATCCTGGTCCAAAAACGTTTCATAATATACCCTGTGCAACTACCAATCTTAGATCTGTCCGTCACAAATCTGCTGCCCTTTCTGATTTAATAGCATCAAAACGTATTGATATGTTAGCAATGACTGAGACATGGTTGAAAAAAAATGATACTGTCTCCTGTCTTGCTGACATCACTCCTGGCTTCTCTCTACACCATCATCCACGCCAGTCAGGTAGGGGTGATGGTGTTGCATTTCTAGTTTCTGATTTGTTCAAGGTAGAAATCCTTCATTCACCTGTATACCACAACTTCGAGGCATTATGTATTCTTATAAAAGGTTCATCTATGTCTGCTAATTTTATTTGCATATATCGTCCTCCTGGAAACACAAGTAAATTTGTTGATGAATTTCAAGATTTTCTTGAAACAACATTACAATTACATGAAGAATTACATATTCTAGGTGATTTCAATATCCATGTTGATTTACCTATCCTTAATACTAGGTTATTCATGGATGTACTTCAAACATTTGTCTTACAACAGCATGTCACATTCCCTACTCATAATCCATGGGCATTGGCTCGACTTGTTTATCACTAGGTCAAACTGCAATAACATCAAGGCGGTATCTGTTACTGATGGATTATCAGTTCATCGTGGCGTAATTATTGATCCGTGTCTCAGAGTCGAGTCAAGACCAGCACAACAATGTATTACTTTCCGACCGATACATGACATTAATATAGACATTCTTCGTGAGGACCTTGCAAATTCAGATTTCTTAATTCATCAAAAAACTGTGTGAGCTAGTAAACCATTACTACGTTATACTAAGTAAACTTCTTGATAAACATGCCCCCAAACAAACAAAAAAAGTAAAAGTTCGTCCACCATCACCATGGATGTCACTAGACATAGTACAAGCAAAACGTCGCCGTCGATATCTTGACAGAATTTGGCGACGTACCCGTTCATCCCTTGATCGGATCCGCTATACTAGGCAGTTACATCTGTGCAACCACATGATGTCAAAAGCAAAATCAGACTATTATACGAATTTAATATCAAAAAATTCTGAAAAACCTTGCCAAATGTGAAAAGCCATCAATAGTGTCCTTCATCGGGAGAAACCAAAAGTATTGCCTGATACCTCTTCATTGGATACATTATGCAGCAGGTTTTCAAAATATTTAACGGATAAGTTTGCTTACATTCGATCACGTTTTATTATTAATGACGTTGATTACAAGTTTACTGAACAGCCGATTGTTGATAATACACTGCAATGTTTTACACCTGCAACTACAAGTGAAGTTCGTACTATCATACAAAAGTGTCCTAACAAATCGTGTGGTCTTAACCCTTTTCCAACATTTCTACTGAAGAGTTGCATTGATCAACTGGTTTATCCTATTACAAATATTATAAATATGTCAATGCCGGATGGTGTTGTTCCACACGAATTCAAGCAAGCTCTTGTCAATCCTCTTATTAAAAAACAAAGTCTGTGCAAAAATGACCTTACAAATTACCGTCCTATCTCAAATCTTAATTTTCTGTCGAAAGTATTGGAGAAGGTTGTTGCAAATCGACTCAATGAACACATTTATTCACAGCATTTATCAAATGATCTACAATCTGCATATAGGCGATTTCAGTCAACTGAGACGGCTCTTCTTAAAATACATAATGACATTGTATGCAATATGGGTAATAGCAAATTGACTGCTCTCACCTTACTAGATCTATCAGCTGGTTTTGATACAATAAATCACGACATTCTTTTAAATCACCTTAATAGACATTTTGGTATATCTGGCATGGCTCTTCAGTGGTTTAGTTCATATTTTTTCAGACCGATACCAAAGCATTAACATATCTGTCTCACTGTCTTGTCCAGAACATCTTCCATTTGGTGTCCCACAAGGTTCTGTCCTTGGCCCTGTTCTGTTTAGCTTATACACTACATCCGTTAGTCGAGTCATAACTAATCATAATATAAATCATCATTTGTATGCTGATGACACACAGGTGTATATATCACTTTCACCAACTGACACACATCCTGTTTCTACCATATATACGTGATTTCCGCCGAATTCGGCGTCATTTGTCTTTATCTACTGCTAAAACAATATCAGTATCTCTAATTAGCAGTCGCCTTGACTACTGCAATTCACTCCTAAACGATATTGCTAAAAAGGACTTAGCTAAACTCCAACGTGTACATAATTGTTTAGCACGTGTAATACTAAAAGCACCTCGTTTCTCGCCATCTCTGCCCCTACTTAGACAGTTGCATTGGCTTCCAATTACATATCGAATACAATTCAAATTAGCCACTATCATATATCGTACCCTTTCTACGCAACACCCATCCTATTTGTTTAGTCTCCTTCGTTTTTCCGATATCCCTAGGAATCTCAGATCATCTGTTTAACAACGACTTTTTGTTCCGAAAACCAATATCGGCAAACGTGCTTTTTCTGTAGCTGCACCCACAATCTGGAATCAAGTCCCTATCGATTTAAAATCATCTGATACTATAAATATCTTCCGTAAAAAACTAAAGACTTATTTATTTGAAATTGCATTCCCACCCTACCCTTCGGCGGTCCCTTGCTCTAATGACGACTCTTCCTTGTCCCTGTTAACGATTTTGCCCAATGATTTTTGTATGTTGCGCCTCTGAGCTCAGATTCCTGTGGATTTAGGCGCTATAGAAGTTTGTCATTATTATTAGCGACTTCCGGTTCCGACCACAGTCCATTGCGAATCTACCGATGATCTGATCGTCTACACCTGTATGACTTTGACATTCAGTACATACTGGTTCCAAGAACCAGGTAGCAGATATGCTCAGCAGGCTGGTCAAAGAAGAACAGTGTGAATCGACTACAGACGACTGTGTTGAGTTGGACAACCTCATTACTGCAGCCGAAGATGCCACTTTGATGCAGGTCCGTCACTTCGTTCTGAATGGTTGGCCCAGACACCCACCCCTTGACTTGGAAGCCTACTTCCGACTCAAAGACGAGCTATCCGTGTTCAATGATGTGTGTGTGCGTGCGTGCGTGCGTGCGTGCGTGCGTGCGTGCATGCGTGTGTGTGTGTGTGGGTGGGGAGGCCTAACCGGGGACTTCCACCTAACACACAAGCCTGTAAGTGGGGACCTCAAATGAACTGGGGACCTGTTTCAGGGCCCCAGTTCCTTTTCGAGTTTTAACCACTCAGATCACCCTGGCAAAGTATAAGAAACATTTTAGCCGAAGGTCCCCAATTACGATTTGACAGATGGAACACACATACGTAACGTGGTCTAACTTACAAGCAACCTATAGCAAGCTAACTGACCTCTATTTACAAATGGATAGCGGACGGCCTATTTCTTATCACTGGGCTGGTTGTGGGGAGCAGAAGCAGATCTGGCAAATTGACTGAGACCATTAATGACCAGTCCTACTGCTGCATTCATACACTTTAGCTGTGTTTCTGGTCGTCATGTACGGATAACCAGAGAAAATGCCATGTTGTTGTGCATTCGGGTGTATGTATTAGTAAAACAAACTATGTAGTTCTATGTAAAGTAGTTAATGTACTCTTATATAGTTGGTTTGGTTTTCTTTCCAGATGCAGTTTTAGTTAGCAGACATAGTTAGTGAGTGTAAATGGTTGAGGGGTTAGGGTGGAGAGACTAGGTGGTCGTGGTATTACTTTGTTATGTCACTAATGTTTTGATTTCTTTCCAGATACAATTATGTGGTGATGGTGGTTAGAGTGAAGGGGCCAGGCAGTGATGGTATTACGTTGTTATGTCACTAATTATTTGATTTATTTCCAGACACAATTGTTGCACACTTAGCACATTAACATACCATATTCTTTCATATTTTTGCAAAGTCTATAGAGTTTATAGATGTGTTCCATCTGCCATATAGCTTGAAATTACCAAAAAGACTAAAAATCATATCGCAGTAATGACTCAGTAAATGCAACGGTGCTTAGGGTGATTTCATTTTTTAGTTCCTTCAATCAGCGAAACACCAATCTTTAACGTCACTATCTTCTACAAAACAGTAGATATAATGAAATGTCTATATCAGGTTTGCAAGATCCGATTGATCTAGAGCCATAACCAAGTTATTTCCTATGTAATAAATGCTCTCCCTCTGGCTTGGTGATTTGTAGTAACGTCCAGCTGGCCATCAATGACACCGGATAGTCTATCTGTTATAAATTTATGCTGGTCACTTCTCGTGGATACAATGAATCTTTGTATTCAACAACACACGCACCCACCATAACTTCAGCATGTAGTTAATTTGGGGTTGAGTACTTAGTGTCGTGGTGAGCAGTGCTGAATCAGTCGTGCGGATGTGGTACACAAATCGATTGCCAGGGATTGCCCTAGCACGTCTGAAAAATTATCTGTTATTCATGCACTGGTACCGGTTTACTTTATTGAAATATCGGTGGCTCGCGATATATATATATACACATATATACTTATATATTTTGGTTATCCGCATTACAATAATTATTTATTATATGTAAACTGTCATGTTTGATGTTAGTATGCTGTTACACTCAACAACCAGTTTTATATATTACGTAAACGAAACGCATGACAGATAGGATAATCGAGTTATTTTGCTTACTCGCGTTACATTTGTGAGAGGGTTTATCTGGACAGGAGCTACAACTCGGGAATGCACTCAAGTCATGTTCCTCTAGTGAAGCAGTTATACCCTTTCAAAGTGATGAATTAAATCCTTTAAAGCGCGCAACAGTATAGTAAATCATTTACATATTTTCATTAATAAATTAAGTGGACACACACACTGTATATATATATATATATATAATTAGTATGTAATGATAGTCATATCTTTAAAAAATTACTCATCGTATCTTAACAAAATATGTAAAAAAATGTATGATATACGCCCATTTTATGTCCAGTTGCTTAATGTTACATAACGGTACATACATTTTCATCAAACGAAATCAGTTCTTATTTGTTCTGCAGGACACTGCAAAGTTTATATGGCGCAGTTGTGTGGGAGTTGCTCGCGCAATCTAAACCGCAGACTAGATCAAAGGGAGTAGCGTTAGCGGGCTGGGGTTGACTGATTGCGTAACTTATACGCCTGCCGAGATGGTTGTCGAGTTCAGCGGTTCATCAGATGATCAGCAGTAAGCGACATAAAATGAGTGGCTAATTATTTATTAGTCCCGAATATGTGCAATGTTGTGCGCGTCTCAGTTTCCACCCATTGTTGTAAAAAGTGCGTATTACGGTGTCAAAATGTGTATTCCTTTCATAACGCGCAATAAGTTTGATTTGATGTGCCATATATAGTGTGCGTTGAAAACAAAGAATACATTCTCATAAACCAAGGCTAATGGCCAATATACCAATACATATCGTTTTGACAACAAATCTACATGAATTTATAACGTTTTAGAAATATTGTTTATATGTCATTATATAACTTTGTATGTAACAATTAAAGTAACTGTGCCAAATGTACCTACATTCATCACAGTTTCTTGATAACGAATAATATACCTTGCAAAGCCCGTTGACATAATACATGGGCCCGAATTAATATACACGTCGTAATAAGTATGTAGCGAAATTAAATAGTCTTTTCAAATGTTTTATTATTACATTAATAAGTGATCAGATGGTATTTTTAGCTGGGGTATTGCCAAATACTGTGACTATTTAAGTAGTTATATTTGCAAGAATTTATTTACCCGCTAAGAAAGCGCACAACACCCTTTTTATTATAAAATCATCGACAATCTGATAAAATGACTGTCGTCACTGCGTGTTCACCTAAAGCATTTCACAGCGCTCGAGGTGTTGAAAGCACTGACACTTTTACAACTGTTTGAATCAACGCACTAAGCCAAACATATGCCGTTTACAACCGTCTTCGGTTCTGGGTGTATCCAGCGTGTGACTGTCCCCATTCATTACCGTAGCATGTGATTGTTTCAGGTAATTAGTTGATTGATTTAACATCGGTTTTGTGCATTAGTGACGGCTGCAGAAACTGACGCACAGCGACCCGATGTGCATGGGCGTTCCCAGGAACTGTGGGGTGCATTATCCCAGCAGTGTCCAGCTTGTCGGCACATATTACAATTAAGTGAAAGGAAATACCACAGTGTTTCTCATAAAACAAGAACTTATTTGAGAACTGCCGTGATATATGAATGAGTTTCGATGTTACAATAAGTAATTTTGGAAATAATAATTCCCAAACGCAAAAATATTAACCTTCTTTGAAAAGTCGTAATATTGTTTTGTTGTTTGGTCGCCAGTATGTTAACGTTTTCCTCACAGACGGCTTGCACCTCAGGCGCCAAATTTTCAAGGATTAATCTACGACCCCACGGATGTAACGTTCAGAGGTGTGTCTGAATAAAAGTTGTAATTCGCAACAATGTGCAACTGGGGCAAAACAACTGTATTGCCATTAAAGCTATTGTCACTTCGTTTTTTGGAATCAGCCTATTTTGCGGTAAAAATGGCTATATTCTAAAAGCGGCACACTTAAACACTTATTTTACAAGACGCTCACGCTTTTGGGTCAGCAGGTTAAATACTGTTGGAATGCAGTAAGAAAACTACTTTATATATTAAAACAAGGTTCGGACCATTTTAATAGAGCTGATTCCCGGATTAAACAACGCGCACGACTATCACTTATGATATACAAAGTCATCTCGTCAGAGGACGGGTATGTTTGCTAGTATTTTTAACACATGTATTTTACGTTTCCTCCCTGTTATCAGTGTAGTTCCTGTAGGCCTGTCTTCCTTTTTTATGTAGTTTGTACACACAAAATAGTTTCTTCTATGCATTTCATATAAATTCGTGAATGACTAGACATATATAACATGCGTAATTATATCATACGATAAGAATAAACGCGGCGCACATTAGGTCTACGTGGAACAACAAAGTGGGGCCACTAAAAACTACAAACGAAAAACAATTGTAAGTGGCAAAATGCGGTAACTTGCAAGATTGATTGTAAACGAGCGCCAGCTGCCAAATGCAAAGATCCACATCATTCAAGATTGCATTGATCCGAAGAACTTCGTTGACACACTTGAAGCTGTCAAGCAGGTCGCAGGTTATGATGCTTCTTCACGAAAGTACAAAACACCTAGCCTTGCTCTCAGTCTTGGCTATTATTTGAAGAAATGTGCAAAGATTTTGTACTGTGAGGGGTTAATGGAAGAAGATGAAACGAAGAAGAGACACAGCAAGACGTTTGAGTAGCTTTATGATGTAGTGGGATAGTCAACGCAAGTTCCTACGCTGAATTTGACAGCTACACGGTGTGCGAAATTACAATGTTCAACCGAAAGAGGGCCGGAGAAGTTCAACGGATGTGCAAATTGCACTGAAAGAAATGTCCGTGCCAGACAAGAAGATAGAGCTGTCCTTGTCAGCAACGGAAGTAAAGTTATGTAGCATAATGAAGAGGGTTGAATTGTGCAGAAAATGTTGTCTGCTAGTTGCCTTAATTCTGACGCGAAATATGCTAGACAATATTTCTACCATGGTAGAGGTAAGGAAGGCGGTCAACGTTCACGGCAACTATCTGTTTTGCCAATCAAACTCTGAGAGGCCTTACCGAGGAGCAGATTCCCTCAGAGAATGTGTCCGGGAAGTGGCTTTAATACAGCCGGAAGGCTTCACCTGGACCGGCCTGAGAAAACACTTGGCCACACTCCCCCAAGTGTTTGAATTGTCCGAAACGTCCCAAGACCAGCTAGCGCAATTCATGGGACATTCCATTCGTGTTCACCGCGATTTCTATTGGCTACCGTTGGACCTCGTCCAGAGAGCGAAAGTGGCCAAGTTGCTACTGTCCACGAATCTAGTTCGCCACCACCCGCTGCAACGATTAAAGACATCACAGTCGATTCGGATGGTGAGTGAAATGTCATTGTATCGATTTTTGCTTTCCTTGATTTATCTATGTTTGGTGTGCAGATACAATTACGCTCTTTAGGCAGTTCTTGATTAAGCAAATTGCACTGTTGACATGTCTTTTTTACATGACATAGATGCGACCTTTGCTTAAATTGATGCAAAGCGGGTATTAGTATTACTGTTATTTCATTTTACTGATTTAGCTAATTTGATATCAACCACAAACTAGAATGCACGAATTGGATGTGTCATGACCACTACATATTTCTTGTTCATCAATACAATTTCTAATCGTAAATATAGCATATTTCGACACGAAAATTGGTATATGGATTTCATTCAATGTCACCTTTATTCATGTACGATACCCAGAGCTCTGTGGAGAGGCATACTTGTTTGTAGAGTGTGTTTTACGATCGTTATTATCATTAATTTTGTATCCCGTATTACAGGGCAGTGACAATTCGCGTGGCCAATAAAATAGATAAAGTGCATAGTAAAACATTTGGTCTTCCTCAATCTGGGTCACTGTAGCCAACAGTATGTTATGAACATTAGCTCAGCTTAAAATGTCATGTACCTAATGAATTGATGGTAGACACAATGGGTTTAAATATATCAATATACCGATTACCAATTATGGAACATGTCATGTCATAAACGTCATTACATACATTCTTGTAACGTTGACTGTATTCAATCTAGTCATTGACTACATTATTTTAAATATAAAGCAAAAGTAGTAGGCCCGATTGGAGTTGGAATCCGAATCGAAAGGTTTGTTGGTTACGGAATCAAACCGACTCCAGCACAACTTTTGGTCAAGTTGAATCAAAAGTTGTGTTGGAGTTGGAATTGGAATCGAACTGAGACAACCGGTGTTGGAATCGGAATCAGAAATGAAAAGGTCTCTATTTCCAGCTCGTGGTTGAGCAGACTATCTTTGGGCATTGTCTTCTCATTATATGTAATTTCTATGTATTCAATACACTGGTCCTTATCATTATCTGAAATATCTACCTATTTTATATTTACGTATACTTTCTACCTATTGTTGTTCTACTTCTAGCTCGTGCTTGAGGCACTGGCAAAATACGTTCTTTCAGCTATGTGGCCACTTAATTCTCGCTTGAAGTCCCCGAATGGAATTTAACAGCTGATTATATTTTAACATTTTGGTCCTTCTCATTACGTATATTGTCTACTTGTTCCTGACACTTTTTACTTTACATAATTATATTATGTCTTCTACCTAAATTTGAGTTTGTCCTTTTTTGTAAGCTAGATGTATATTGATTCCACCCTTGAAGTCTTCGTGTGGAATTTTACAGCTGACAATCTATGATCCTTCCATTTGTGTGTACATTCTACACCTGTGTGTGTACTTGTACTAATTGAATGATGCTATCTCTTTAGATGGAAATAATGTTGATATGCATACGGTATCTCCTCCTAACGCTACTTGCGGACATCTGATTAAGTGTGACGTTTTTGTAACTGCATCAGTATATGCATTTAAACAGTGTGTGGTGTCTGCTTATAACTTACATCTGAATATGATTTAACCCGTTGAAATATCAAGTTATTAAAAGTGTGGAAATGTTCTTTATTGCACATTATACTTTGTTGATGTACGAATTTAAAATTTGCTCAAAAATTAATAGGAAATGCCAGAACAACATTGACCTTCGCGATGCGACAAAACAAACATGGCAATCAACGTCGACGTCAACGCGAGTTTCAGTGAGCGTATCATAAAAATAAATATAATTTTATAATAATATATACATCTGAACCATGTAGTTTGCATGTACTCAATTTTTCACAGAAAGGCTGCGTACAAAAGTTGTCGAATACAACAGAGATGTGATGTTTGACCGAAGTCCCCAGTTCCAGTGTGTGAATGTGTGTGTGATACGAGGTCCCCAGTTGCGGTCTTCAGAGGCGCATTTCTAACTTCATTTATGTGGCTTAATTTGAACACAAATAGAAAATGTGCTTACCGTACGCGCTATTTGTCAAATAAGCCACCATACGGTTAAACAGTGAGCTGGCCAACTCATGTATTTTATAGGTCCCCACTTACCACTACAAATATTAGAGTCCCCAATTGGGCCTCTATACTCACATGTGTGTGTGTGTGTGTGTGTGTGTGTGTGTGTGTGTGTGTGTGTGTGTGTGTGTGTGTGTGTGTGTGTGTGTGTGTGTGTGTGTGTGTGTGTGTGTGTGTGTGTGTGTGTGTGTGTGTGTGTGTGTGTGTGTGTGTGTGTGTGTGTGTGTCACGTGGCGCACGTGCTGTAATCCCTACCACACTTCAGGACAAAGTGCTGAAAATGGCCCACGAAGGTCATCCCGCGATCGTGCGAACTAAGCAAAGCTGTCGCGACACGTCGAAGATCTCATCAGAGATTGTGAATCATGCGCTGTGTGTGAGAAATCAACCAAACCTATACAACCAACGATTCAGCCCATACCATGGCCGGAGAAACCATGGCAGCGAATACAAGTCGACATATTCGGCGAACTGCAGGCCGGACCTCACAGCCAACGATTTCTGGTTGTCATACAGGACCAACATTCTAAATGGCCGGAAATAGACGCAACCAGTACGGTGATGCCTTCCGCCATCATCCAGATCCTGAAGGACATGTTCGCTCGTTGGGGAATCCCGGAAGTTCTCCAAAGCGACAACGGACCACAGTTCGTGTCATACGGGTTTGAAACATTTCTGCAGAAACTTGGTATCGAGCATCGTCGCAATGCGCTATACAACCCACAGTGCAACGGAGGAGTAGAGTAACTAAATCGCGTCATAAAAAAGAGTCTCGCAGCTCAACTTGTGGAGGGGAAAACGTTCGCAGATGCAGTACGAACAGTCCTGCAAACGTACCGACCGATAATATAAGCGTTGACACAGCGTACTCCAGCAGAGTTGATGCTAGGTCGTAAACCACGGTTTCCTCTGGAAAACCTGAAACCACCTCAGGCATCTCCACCGAACATTTCAGTGTTAGTTGAATCGATCGCAAGGAAGCAGGAACGAAACAAAGCGTACACCGGCAAACGACGTCGTTCGCAAAATACGATGATGAAACCTGGAGACTGGATCAGAACGAAACGACCTATCCGGAAACACAAGCTGGCATAGTCATTTTCGAACCCGAAGAGTATCGCGGCTAAAGCTGGTCCCAATACGTTCGTGCTTGATGACGGGTCGCGCTGGAACTCACGGCGTTGTTTTCGATTGCGACAACCAGGAAATCAACAGCTATCGCCAGACGCCCACCTTGATGACCTTGACGTCGGAGGTCTGCCTGCTCAACAACCCGGTTACTCGCAGTACCAACGTCCCAGGCGAAACAGACGTCCACCGCGGTATCTTCTGACTAACTAGTGAACGTTTGTTGCGACATTAGTCCATTGTTAAATTAGCATGTGACTTTAAACATCAGTGGCTACATTGGTAATTTGAACGATTTGTGTGCGCCTCTCTGTTGTTCGATTTCGGAACAGTAATCTTTACAGAGAAGGGGGAATATGTTGTGTTCTGTTACTTTAACAGTGTGCCTTTAATGTACTTGATCAACTGACGTCAGCCTCGTTCTGGGGTGAAACGTGGCTCCGCCATGATGCTGTATTACAACCTGTTCAACATTACGATAGTCTGGTTTTTTTTATTTTTTTATTTCCGTGTTATCGACATAACAATAACGATGGTGTTGGTGTCAGTTGTCCAATCACGGAATATTTCCGCGGGGTCCCGGGTGTCTCTGATGGTGACACCTTGCGGAGTTTCGACATACTAGGAATGTAGACATTTATGTAACATGGCGCCCAAACGGTAACTGCGTTTGGGAGACTTGTGGAACTCGAAGGTAAAAAAAAACCAAAGATGTATTTTGCGCTCAATTTTATTGTTATAGTATGTGCCCACATTAAATCAGAATGCTGGAGTAGCTGATGTTGAATTACTGGTTTATGACGGTGGTGGGAGTAGAAACCGTGCAGGCTGATGCCACTACGTCATTAGACTAGTCAGCACTTGTATTGAATCCGGACCCATTTGAAGCCAGAATAAAAACCGTGCATCCTACTCATTAGTCAGCACTTGTATCGAATCCGGACCCTTTTTAAGCCTAAATAGCGACCCGGTTTCCGTAGTCTGTGCCGCTGCGGCCGTGCGTTACTGCACAGCTCGCGTAAAATGAGCAATATTGCAGCGTATGTTGATAAAAATCGGGGCGCTATTTACGCCTCAAATGGGCGTAAGACGCAATATTCTTAAAGGTAAATATGCTTAGGATAATGTTGAATGATTGAAATATCTCACTGAGGTATCAACATTTGGCAAAGCTCAAGTTATATCGGCGGAATTGAGGCGGGTCCGGATTCGACACAGTCACAAGTGCCCACAAGTATATTAAACTAATGTTCTATGCCGGGTTTTTTTTTAAGCAAAATAAGGAATGTGTTTCGTAAGATATCTTTGTGCTAAATATATAATACAAATTCCCACAACGTTGTGCAAACAAACTTTTGGGAAAGTTGATTTGAGTGAAGTACTTACGAATATAAACCACCAAAGTTCACTTCACATTTCATAAAAGATGCCTATTGCCCCAAACAGTATACTAACGGGTTATCAATAACTTAGGCTAGACAATGCACAAAAATTTGATATACTAAACAACTTATACTGTTTCATAAAAGAAGAAAACAGAAAGAAACATACTTTTGTGGCATTCCAGAAATGACTGTTTAATTGATTGCATAGCATGCTAGCAACAAATAAAATTTAATCTTTGGAACATAAACCGCCAATTTACCATTATTATGATATTATAGTCATTTAAAGGCGATGGTGAAAGAGTCTTCAGATGATACCACTGGATGCTTCCCAGAAAAGTTGAGATGGTGTTCGACTGAACAGGTCTGCCTGGGAATCAAGTGTAATGCGCTTTGAGCAGTCCTTAGGACTGGATACTGCGCTATATAAGAACTTACCTTTTACGTTTTACTGACTCTCTCAGCGTGGTAACAAGGCCTGGGGTTAGGGCAAGACAAACATCACCACAACCAAGAACCAGTGGTCAAGTGGAAACTACACCTCAACTGAACACCAGTGGTAAAATGGAAACCACACCTCAACACGATGAAACAATCATGATTACTGACTTTTATCAATCATGATTACTACTTTTACAATTAGTGTCTTGTTGTTTTATGTCTTCTCCTCTATATTCAAGAGTAAAGGTTAAAACACCTCAGAAACCATTTGTAAGCTATTTAAAAAAATATCCGGGGGAACATGTCCCCGGACCCCCTAGCAACGCTTCGCGCATGCGGCGCTCGCGTAGCCCACCCCTGTAAAGATACACGCTAGAATACGATTTAATATCTCAGATTGACATTGAGTAACAACATGGCTCGAACCAACTTCTCATCGGGAACATAACGTATTTTAGTTACATGGGGAGCACACCTTATTTCGTGACATCTTCCCCTCTAACAGAAAAGAACATAATGTATGAATGTAATTTAAACAGCAACTAATAGTTATTGCAACACAAGTTATATCGTATATATATATATATATATATATATATGTTAATTATATCGAAATGTCACTGTTTAATTGTTTATAGTCTCAATGTTCTGAATTAATGTTCAACATCGAAACGTTCAAAGTCCAAGTGGATTCGCAACATCATCAGACATAGTCACGATGTTTGACATTTTGTTGTACGCAAACACTTCGAGCGTCTGAGTGCTGGATATGCACTCTTCACAGGTGTCGCAGTGGCAGCTACTGAAGGCTCAACAAGAACAGCCGGCGCATCTGGCTGCTCCGTATGCATCTCTGACTTGTCAACATTGCCTAAGTCCTCGTTCAACTGTCGTTCTTGGGATGGTGTACGTCAGATGTCTCGACGAATTCGATGATATGTGCTCGTATCAACTCGGATGTCGTATGTCTTAGCGCCTGTGTCTCCGTCGCAGGTACCAGGGGTGCAGGTCTTCTCACCCGGCAATTGTATGCGCACACTAGCACCGGTATTCTGACCTGGTAGTGGACGTAAGTGCGCGTTGTAGTAGTGCTCCTGCTTTGCCTTGGCAGCAGCGCATGACTATCAGTCACAGTGGAATGACGTGGCTGTAGCAGAGGTGCAGCCATGGGAAGCAACGTCTTGCATCTGCGACCCATCAGTCTGTGTGCTGGACTCGTGCCCATGTTCTCAGATGACGTGTTCTTCCAATCGAGGAGAGCTAGGTACTCGGACACACTATCTTCTTTACACTTCGTGAACAGCCTCTTCACAGTCTTCACAGCATTCTCTACATTACCGTTCGACTGCGCGTAGTGTGGTGAAGATATCACATGTTCTTTTGCAAAGCTAGCAAATTCTGCGGATGCGAACTACTAGTACGTCTGGTATCCCGTGTCTGGCGAACAGGGATGACAACACACGTATCACTCTCCGCGATGTCACATATGTGAGACTCCACTTCCAGGTAGTTGCTAACAGCAACCACCAGCAACGTGCGCCCATGCAAGACACACATGTCTACGTCCAGCTTGGCCCATGGACGCATGATCACTTCATGCTGCGTAAGTGGCTCTTACTGTTGAGAGGCTTTGTGTGCTAGACATACGTCACACGTCGATATGTACTTCTTCATGTCCTGAGACGTGTGTGGCCACGAGTGCCTCCCTAGTACGGCGGATACATCCCTCTACACCCACATGGCCTGAGACATGTGTGGCCTATAGAGTGCCTCCCTAGCACGGCTGAGACTTCCCTCTACACCCACATGGCCTGAGACATGTGTGGCCTATAGAGTGCCTCCCTAGCACGGCTGAGACTTCCCTCTACACCCATATGGATTGTGTGTGTAACTGCCGTTAGTTCAGTTCTCACACACGCAGGAATCACCAGCCTGTGACCCTTGAAGATGAGCTGGCCCTCCACAACTAGCTCATCACGATTACCCACAACAGGCGACGCATACCTCTTCTCTCCAGGCCAGCCAGCCAAGATCACGTCACTCGGCAGGGAGAGTACTGGATCTTCCGATGTTGCATGTCTGATTTGCTGAAGTCGCCCAGCGGTGACAGGTAGAAACATAGTCGCATCAATGTTCTCCACAGATGGCCTTCTGTCACAGACATTCACTGGCAGATACGCCCGGCTCAGAGCATCAGCCAAGTACACCTCGACCATACACATACGCGTCAAACTTCTCACACGCGTACACGACTGCTAGAAGCTCTTTCTCAATCTTAGCGTATCTGGTTTCAGCCGACGTCAGCGCTCGTGACGTAAACGCTACTGACTGTCCCAGCTGCATCAGTGCTGCACCAAGGACAGACTGCGAGGCGTCACACTGTAGTGTGACTTCGTCCTCCAGACTGTAGTGCCTCAGTACTGGAGCACTGGAGACCGCATCCTTGATCTGCTTGAACGTTTTTTTCTGCGCTTGTCCCCATGTCCAGTATGTGTCCTGGCGAGCTAGTTCTCACTGAGGTCCCATGATCTCGGTCAACCTAGGAACGAACTTCGCTAGGTAAGTCACCATGCCAATCAGTCGCTGCACTGTCGTTATATCTTCCGGCTCTGGCATCTCAACAATGGCACGCACCTTGTCTGGCTGTATTTTCAGACCGTCGCCTGAGGCCACATGTCCTATGAACGGTGTTTCCGTTTGGCGCATCTGAAACTTCTCCGTATTCAGTCTTACATGCCTCTCTTCACAGCGATCTAGGAACCTGAGTAGGTTCTGTTCGTGGACCATGATTGTAGCCTCCATGGTTGAGCCACAGCCAATTACTGCAAAGTAATCAGCCACCACTTCAAATCCCGCGAGACCTTGAATCAGTTCGTGCATTTTCCCCTGGAACACTTCCGGTGCACTATTGATTGCTGTGCTGTTAACACCTCTAGCTTATATACAGCTTCCTCGTTGTGAAACTCGCCCACTTTTCCCACTGTCTTCTGGTATGATTTCTGCAAACATTTCTTGGCAAAATAATTTTCTCCGCCGCACTTGCCGCATTTCTTGCCGTATGCTAGGCAATACTCCTTCTTAAACTCGTGAAACTGGCCGCATATTTGCATTCGCCTGACCGTGACGATGTCCCTTCTGTTTCTTTGGCTTGTTTTTTGTTGGCTTACGTACCACGTTAACAGATGCTGTTGGCGACGACACGCCATCTAATTCACGCATCTGTGCGTTAGACAGTCCGGACGCCCGAACAGCGTCCAAAACCTTGATCAAGGTTAAGCCATCTTTGCGCAGTAATGTTTCCCGTACTCGCCCGTCTGTGATTTATTATATTTTCAAAATCATAACTGTTGGCGAGTTGCCGCAACTCTGTGACATACTGGTCGAACGTTTCTCCTACCTACTGTTGGCGCTTGTAGAACCAATAACGTTCAACCGGCACATTCCTTCTTGGCCTCAAACTTGTCCAACAACGGCTGGATCTTCTCTGCATCTGTTGCGGGGCTCCACTCAAACGTGGAGTACACACGCCTCGCCGAAGCGCCAATCACTGTTAGCATGGATGACACCTGTACCGGCTCGCACGTGCGTAATGGCTAATGCTTCCAAGTTTGCAACCATTCACTCAACAGCTCTGTCGCTGCTGAACAGTGAATGTCAAGTGGCTCTGGTGCGGTAGTTGCGATGCGTATGCCATATTTACCTAGTTTCCGCTGCCACCATGTAAAGGTACACGTTAGAAAAATAAGACAGCAACAGAATGCTGGAATATATTAAAGAGTAAAATTAAGTGCATAGTCAATAAATTTGTACCCTTCAAAAAACAAGGGAAACGGTCCAAAAAGAAACACTTATCGAAAGAAGCCATTAGAAAAAATAAGTATAAAGAAATGATGTGGAAGTCATATAGATGTACCGGAAATGATGAAGACTACAACATTTATATAGAAGCACTTAACCAAGCTACAGCTGAAATTAGAAATTCAAAGAGAAGCTGTGAACAACAATTAGCTAGTAATATAAAACATGACAGCAAGAATTTGTATGCGTATGTTCGAAGCAAACAGAAAGTTCAAGCTAAGGTCGGTCCTCTAGAAGATAGTGCTGGAAATATAATATCAGAGGGATTCTTAATGGCAGAAGACCTGAATGAGTACTTTAGTTCAATGTTTACCAGGGAAGATATTAGTTCACTGCCAGTACCAGAGGCTAAGTTCAAGGGGATAGATTCAGAATATTTAGGAAAATTAATTGTAACCCCGGAAATGGTAGCTAAGAAAATAAGGGCTATGAAGGATAATAAATCACCTGGAGTGGATGGGATTCCGCCCAAACTACTATTGGAAATTGTAGAACAAATTAGCGTACCGCTTGCAACAGTTTTCAATTTGTCATTAGAAGAGGGAGTGGTTCCTTTAGAATGGAAAGAGGCAAACATTATACCGTTATTTAAAAAAGGTTCGAGAAACAAGTCAGAGAACTATAGACCAGTGAGTTTAACATCAGTGATTTGCAAATTATTAGAAAGACTAATTAAAGATCACGTGGTGGATTTTCTTGTTAAACATAACTTGATAAACCCATCTCAACATGGTTTTTTTTAAAGTGAGGTCATGCTTAACAAATATGTTATGTTTTTTGGAAGACATCACTAAGTGGGTAGATGGGGGATCACCAGTAAATATCGTCTACTTAGATTTTCAAAAAGCTTTCGATAAAGTACCACATCAAAGATTACTGCTTAAACTAAAGGCCCATGGCATAGGAAATGGTATAATAAACTGGATAGAAAAATGGCTGATTGACAGAAGACAACGTGTAGTAGTTGATGGGGAGGCCTCAAACTGGAAATCGGTATTGAGTGGGGTACCACAGGGATCAGTACTAGGACCTATATTATTCTTAATATATATCAACGATTTGGATGATGAAATAACAAGCAAGGTGTTGAAATTTGCGGATGATACAACAGTGTTTAGAAGGATTAAAAGTGATGGAGATAGACAACATTTACAAGATGATCTTGACAAGTTGATAAAATGGTCTGAAAAATGGCAAATGCTGTTCAATTTTGGGAAATGTAAATGCCTCCACGCAGGACATGGGAACGAAGAGGTAGAATATAAAATGGGGGGGGGGGGTACTGTACTAAATACTACTGTAAAAGAAAAGGACTTAGGGTTAACCATTAGTGCTGATATGAAGGTTTCAGAGCAGTGCGGGATTGCAGCTTCAAATGGAAATCAAATCCTTGGATTAATTAGGCGAAACATAACGTATAAGGAAAAAGAGCTAATAATACCGCTGTACAAAACAATAGTTAGGCCTCATTTATAATATTGTATTCAAGCGTGGAGGCCATATCGCAGGAAGGACATAGATATGCTAGAAAGAGTACAGAGGAGAGCAACTAAAATGATATCAAAACTGAGGGATCTTAGTTACGAAATACGCCTTAAAATGCGGCTTAACAACACTGGAGACCAGGAGATTGAGAGGAGATCAGATAGAAGTGTCTAAAATAATGAATGGTTGTGAAAATATTGATAGAATTTTTTTCAGTTAGGAAAGATAGAAGGACTAGAGGACATGAAGTTACATTAGCAAAGGAGCAGTGTAGATTATATATAAGAAAGTTATCATTTTCACAAAGGACTGTAAATGAATGGAACAGATTATCTGCTGATTGTGTGGGTGCTAGTAACGTGAATATGTTTAAAAATCAAATCGACACATACTTCAGAAGGGCGGGATACACATAGATAAAAGGGTCGGACTCTCGATAAGCCTAAGGGCTTCCTTGTCCACCTGCCACCTAGAGTTAATTCTGTGGGTGGCAATCTTGTTAAATCTTGTTTGAATACGATTTAATATCTCAGATTGAAAATGAGTAACAACCTGGCTCGAACCAACTTTTTGTCGGGAGCGCAAAGTATTTTAGTCACATGGGGATACCTTATTTCGTCACAACCCCTACCACCTTGCCCATCATTTTACCCAGGGGAAACACTGAAAAGGTATTGCTCTCAACCCAAAACGATATTGTTCAAATGTTAACTGGCGTAATATTTAAAGAGTTTATATTTGTGTTGTACCTAGAGCGTCAGCGCGGCCCGCAGAAGCGCTGAATATAGCACATCTGCGTGCTGGTAAGACGAGATCGAATAGTTGGTGATGTATGAAAACCGGAGCGTCACAAAGAACCAAATATATGGCGAACGCGGCGTCTCAAGAATGTTTACATTGTAACAATATCACTTAATGACGTCTCCCCAGAAAGTAGAATAACAGGCCGCTCCCTCGTCGCAGCAGCCACGTTTAATAAAGTTGGTGTACTAGAACTATCGTCTCTGTTCTGTCTGAATATGCTAGCGTCTATACAGTGAGGCCTGAACAGATATTATAACATGGTGGCGTCGGTGAGATATCGACGGTAACTGAATATGGCAAGGCAGTCCTGTCAAAAGTGACATTTGTGTTAAAGAGTGAACTATGGCTGACGATAATTCAACTGTAACGACCGGCGTGGCCGCTGTCGGGGCACCTGCTGTGGCTGCTCCAAATGTCGAAGACCCTCGGTCTCAGAATCACATCTATGTGAACTTGCCCAGTGGCTCGCCTCCACCTGCATTGGAACTGGAAACCAATCACGTCGATAACTGGAAGTTGTGGAAACAAATGTGGAAAAACTATCTAATCGTGTCTGGACTCGACACTAAGCCAGACAGATATGTGACGGCACTTCTTCTACACTGTATTGGGAAAGACGCACTACGCGTCTTCAATGGTATGGATTTGACGGAAGAAGAACGGGTCAAGCCTGCTGAAATCATCAGAAAATTTGACTAACATATCTTGGGCGAAGTAAAAGAATTCTTTGAAAGGTATAAGTTTAACACCCGAAATCAGGAAAACGAGTCGTTTGAACAATTCTACTCAGTGTTGAAAAATCTAGCAAAAACCTGAGGGGTTTTGCAATTGTATGCGAGACAAGCTGATTGTTGACAGAATAATCCTCGGTGTAAGGAGAGACAAAATCCGCAACAAACTCATTTCACAATCGCAACTTGATCTACCCAGAGCAGTAGACATCTGCCGGTGCATGCAAGAGGCTGAAGAACAATGCAAAATTCTGAATAAAACAGAAGCAGTGAACCGGGTCTACACTAGATACAGACGCTACACTACCAAGTCGACATTCGGTGGAAGAAAATCTGCTAGTCAGCGAAAATGCAAATTCTGCTGCAAAACGCACCCCATGAAGAAAGAACTCTGCCCTGCATGGGGCAAGACGTGTGATGCATGTAGGGGTCGAAACCATTTCAGAGGCTCCGTGCAATGCCCTAAAACTGTTCACAGTGTACAAGATGGGTTAGACTCGTATATCTCCGGTGCTAGCTTTGGCGATATCAGCTGCGTCACTGCCGATGTGCATGCACTCTCCTCACAAGATGGTCCCATTTTGTGCAACATGCTGGTCAAAAAGCAGTCGGTGAAGATGCAGGTTGATTGTGGTTCAACTGTCAACATACTGCCCAAGAAGTACGTGAAGGAGAAAGATATCCGCCCAGAACCAATCACTCTGAAGATGTGGAACAATGTGAAGACAAGCTCTCGACAAGTGCCGAGCTAAAACCGTAAATCCTGCTACAGGAGACAAGTTCAAAGTGAACTATGTCATAGTGGATGATGACAAACTGACACCACTACACAGCCGTAAAGCTGCTGAATGCATGAAGCTCATCACGGTGAACTACGATAACTTTGAAACTGTACCTTCAGTCTCCAGCTGTAGAGTTGCTCAAACTCCATGCACTGAAGACTATCCTGAAGTGTTCGACGGTAAACTTGGCTCGCTTCCTGGTGGGAAAATTCGTCTTACCCTGGAACAAAAGGCTGAACCGGTTGTGAGACCACCTCGTACCCTACCAGAATCACTGAACAGTTCCGTGAAAGATGAGCTAGACCGACTAGAACACACTGGTGTCATAGTCAAAGTGGACCAACCTACTGAGTGGGTGAACCAAATGTCTGTTGCCAAGAAACATTCTGGAGCTCTCAGGATCTGCATTGATCCTAGACCTCTCAACCTAGCCCTAAAGCGTGAACACTACAAGCTTCCTGTGCTGGACGACATTCTACGGCTTGAAAGTCGGCAGTGAAATTTTCCAAAAGCGTCTGCAAAAAGCACTGGAAGGGTTGGAGAATGTGCACTGTGTTGCTGATGATATTATCATCCATGGATACGATGACTCTGATCTCTGTGTCAAGATCCAGAAGCTGCTCCAAAGATGCAAGACACATGGGATCAAACTGAACCGTGAGAAATGTCGCTTCAATGAGAATGAAATCCAGTTCTTAGGCCATGTTGTCACAGCTGGTGGTCTGAAACCTGACCCATCCAAGGTCGAAGCTGTTCTGAAGATGAAGAGTCCGTGTGACAGGGAAGCTTTGGAGAGGCTAAGAGTTACATTAACTTACCTGGCGAGATACGTACCCAAGTTGACTGATGTATTCCGTCCCATTGCTGCTCTTGTACAACGAGATATTGCCTGGATGTGGGGAGATGCTCAGAAGAAAGCTTTCACAACACTGAAACAACTCCTGGCTGAGGCACCCACTCTGGCTTACTTTGACGCGAGTAAGCAACTGGTCATTCAGTGTGATGCTAGCAACTATGGCCTGGGATGTGCACTACTTCAGGAAGGAAGACCAATTGCTTACGCCAGTCGTGCTTTGACTGACACAGAGACCAGATATGCCATTATAGAGAAAGAGATGCTGGCCGTCGTCTTTGCTCTTGCGAAGTGGCATCAGTTCACCTATGGTCGCCCCATCCTTGTCTACAGTGACCACAAGCCACTAGAGGCAATAACAAAGAAACGTCTGGACAGAGCACCCAAACGTCTACAGGGCATGCTCCTACGTGCACTTGCGTATGACATTGATGTCAAGTACTTGGAAGGCAAGAAGATGTCTCTCGCTGACACGCTGTCACGTGCCTTCCTGCCAGCTGGACAGGAACAACTGACCACTGAGTTCGAAGCTATCCACGCTGTGAACTATCTATCCATGAGAGAAGATGTTGTCCAGGACATTCGTAATGCCACCGAGCAAGATGCCACTCTACAAGTGCTGACAGCGGTCCTGCAACATGGCTGGCCGAGAAACCAGATGTGCCGCCACCTGCTGTGCCATACTACCACTTCAGAGATGAGTTGGCCGTCACTGATGGGTTGGTGTTCCGCGGCGAAAGACTTGTGATTCCACAATCCATGAGATCACAAATTAAGAAGGATGTTCACCTAGGCCATGTTGGCATTGAAGGATGCCTAAGAAGAGCAAGGGAGTTGGTGTTCTGGCCTGGCATGAATGCAGAAATCAAAGTGTACATCCAAACGTGTGAAGCCTGTCGTGAGTTCGAACGTTCTCAGACTAAGGAAACTCTGATGAGCCATAAAGTGCTGGACCGTCCTTGGCAGAAGGTCGGTGTCGACATGTTCTCTTACCAAGGAAAGGACTACCTAGTCACCACTGACTACAGATCAAACTTCTGGGAAATAGACTATCTACCAAAAACTGGCTCCAAGGCAGTAATCACAAAGTTCAAAGCTCACTTTGCTAGGATGGGAATTCCGGACACTGTAGTTACTGACAATGGTCCACAACTGGTGTCAGATGAGTTCGCTCATTTCAGCAAGAAAATTTAGCACTGCTGAATATCCGCAACACCCCAACTCAAGGAATGGACAGTAGTCCTGCACAGAGGCTACTAGGTAGGCGGACGAAAACAATTCTTCCAACAGCTGTCTTTTGGAGTCGCGGTCGTCTGTGCAGCAACATGAAACAGATATGTTGAAAAGGACATAACGCCGTCAAGCCAAGTACTATGACAAATCTGCTACAAATATCCCACATCTACATCAAGGTGATACAGTCCGAATGAAACCGTTCAAGCTTGGAATCAAGTCATGGAAGAAAGCGAAGGTGGTGAGACGACTGGATGAAAGGTCCTATGAAGTTGAAGATAGTGAGGGAACAGTGTACAGGCGCAACCGTGGATACCTAAGAAGAACACACGAAACACCACCTCATGTGTTGGTTGAGGAGTCCATGGATATCCCATCCCAAGATGATCCTCTAATCACTCTAGTTGACCCAATTCGGGCCATCACACCAGTTGAAATTCAGCCGAACACACCGGTTGAACAACAACACCGGAGTGACCAGACAGAACCACACTCTCCGGTACGTCCAACGACACCCAGGAAGTCCGAGAGAATCAACAAGTCCAAGCTACCCAGCAAATACAAGGACTATGTTGTATCTAAATGAACAGTTGGTGATACTTACATGAACATTGATGAGTGCACACTTGATTGATGCGGACTCGCATGTATGTTAAATTGTGGATGCTCCATCCATGTGTTCATACAAGGACTATGTTGTGTCTAAATGAACAGCTGATGATACTTACATGAACATTGATGAGTACAGACATGATTGATGCAGACACGCAAGTGTGTTGTCTTGTGGATGTTCCATCCTATTCCATATGTTCATGTTTGCCATGTTCGTATGAGCATGACATGTTGTCTGGTGCTATTCTCATAATTGAGCGTTTGCATGTTGACCATGCCATTTTGGCTTTAGCATGACATCAGGAATGTTGCTGCTGTTGTGAAATAGTGTGTTATGTTGTGTTTAGCGTTAGCTGGAACGTTTCGTGATTCAGTTATGTTGCATTCAGGTTTTGGCAACTTTATTTTATTTATACCACTACGAAACATTGATGCTGATCCATAGACGTAATGAGTTGGTTACTTTAATACGTTAGTACGTTTAACATACATGATTATAAATGCATGATTAAATATGCCATTATGACGCAAGTCAAATTACTTTTACGTGGGCCTAAAAATTAAATTTACGGTATTCACGTTGGACCTAGTCACGTGACAATTTCTCACTATAAAAGGCAACGGCCAGATTGCCACTTCTCCACTTGGAATTGTCACTGTGAAAAGGTAATCCGTTTAATTGTTGTCATTGATATTTATATTTTGTTTTGTTGATTTACGAGATCTAATAGTTGCTGCTACGAGTGTACTTCATGTGTAATCATAGCATTTGCAGTTATAAATATGTTGGAAGTTAAGGTTCTCGGTCATTCATTTGTTCGTCTTTTAGGTCATTATTCGGTGGATCATAAAATTAATTTTTAGATTTCGACCTCGACACGGATAAATTTCAGGTAACGTTTGTAGCTAGAGGCGGTCTAATGTCACTCGATATTGGCAAAGAAGTAGAGCCTGCGTTTGCAAGTCTCAACGACAGCAGGGCATGCGATACAACTCGATTCCATGCGAACTCCTGAAGTAAGTATTCGACATCAGAGTTAAATCATAAATGTTAAAGTAGGCACTTCAACAAAACATGCCGACCACGAGATTTTCCGTACGCGCGTGTCTTTGCACGGAAAAGCCGTTGGGTTTACTCGGCTCCTAGGTGCGTCTTTGCGATTCACTTATGAAAAGCTAACAGGCGCTTTTAAGCTCGCGATTCGTCGTTAGGGCAAGGGGCGTTTGACACATGTGTCAAGCGCGTGTCATTTTGTTTTTCGCGGGGAGACGTCAGGGCTTGTTATATGTTAGCAAGGGGTTATACGTACACAGACTAATTTTACGAACAGGTAAGCAGAGCTATACGTACACAAACTAACTTTACGAACAGGTAGGCATGGCCCTACGTACACGTACGTTGATCTAGATTATGTTATTTAGCGTTCAATTTAGACTGATACTGATTAGGGCAGTCGCGAAATCCATTAATTGTCAGCGATAGAAATAAGCCAGAATATTTACTTGTCCGGCGGACAAGTAAGTTTTGAAATCTACTTGTCCGCCCAAATTCATAACTTGTCCGAGAGGTTGTCAACGGGAATCGAAGCTTCGGAAAAAAACGTAGTCTTTTTATTTTTATGACAACAACACAATGTTCCTGCTGTTTCGTTGCATGTACATCTGAGTGACTTGTGGTCAAAGACACGGTTTGATTTCATCTGCAAATTTTGAAATTGCAAAATTATATTTGCAACTATTTTTCAGTCCAGTATCATTATTATTCATCACGAATATAAAAAGTATGTATACCAATATTTTAGTGATGCTGATATGAACACTTTTTTTTATTAATAACAAATAATTACGATGTTAGGAATGAGACAATTGTTTTCTTTGCTATTTGTTATAATGTTGCAAATACTTTTAATATGCTATATATATATAACACTGCTGTATAATTTTGGCATCAGTTTGTCATTGAAGATGCCACTCAACCATCAGGAACACGACCAATGCAAAGCCAGGAAATGTCACAAAAATCATAATAATCTATAATATAATCTGATATTATTTTGTTCAACTTCTATCAGTCTATGAACTTCAGTATTAACAAAGTTCTGTATTTTACAAACGAAGATAATATTAAATTGATCATCAGCAAACAAACGCATGTTTTTGCTAAATGTTATATTACTATTTCAATGATGATACAAAGTTTTAACGGTGCCCGAATTACATTTACGAGGCGGAATATAATTTATAGATTTAATTACGTCGTAACATTGCAGACCGCCGAAGTTGGCGGAAGCCGACATGTAAACAATGGTTGGCACCCCGTCCCCGGTTCGCGTCTTGCATAATTCGGCTTCGAAAACTTATGGTTAAATGTTACATATACAGCAACACTTCTGAAATTCCATTAATATTCCGTTTATCAACCACCACCATAGATTTAGCGGAGAACCAGTTACAAGTTTTGAAAATTTTCACCGATCTGGATCGCCTAACGTTCGATGACTTAGTCTTGCCACTCTTGAGTCTTGGTCTTACTCTTGGACCTTGCCCTTGGTCTTGGAAGACTGCCGAATCCGCGTGGGTGTGTCTAAAAGCCCGACCACTCGTGAACATGACGTCAACCACAACATATGTACCTATATTTAGCATTCGAATGGCGCTGCGGCGCTGTGCAGCGCCACGGCAGGGAATAGTTCCTAAATAGGCATACAATTTGAGAAACTTTATATGTATCACATCCATAATAAACTAACAAAACAGTAATTTAAGACTTTTGCGTTAAGCACACTATACATATGTACGTTATTCTGTCGTGTGGCTCATTCCCAGGTATCACTGACACTGTTCACGAACACTCGGGCTTTTAGTCTTTCCTAGGAGGAGAGGCTAAAAGCCCGACCATTCGAGAACACTTCTCTAGTACATCCATATTAGGCCTTATATTTAGGTATAGTGAAAACTGCTACAGAAGGATACTAACGTATTTTTTATTATCCAACAAGAGTATATATAACATATTGTCGTTCCCTTGTGTCACTGGTCCCGAAAACTCGTTCTATGAGCTTTTGCTAAAGGGAAAACTAAAAGCCGGAACATTCGGGACCACTTTTTTAGTCTATGCGTCATATGCCTTGTATACACTTTATATACTAAACAATGCTAAAATGTAGGATAATGGTGTATTGCGTAATTTCCAACAAGCAAACATATAACATTGTCGTTCCCTTGTGTCACTGCATAGCCACGAATAGTCGGGCTTTTGGCCTTTGCTAGGGTGATAACCAAAAGCCCGACCATTCGGAACCTCTTTTTAGTCCATGCATCATATATATAGGCATTGTATATACTATATACTGAACAATGCCATAGTAGGATAATGACGTATTTTTTACTTTCTAACAAGAGAAAATATAACATCATCGTTCCTTAGTGTCACTACATGGTCCCGAAAACGCATGTATTTCGCCTTTGCTATGGTGAAATGCTAAAAGTCCGACCATTCGGGACCACTTTTTTAGTCTATACATCATAAGCCTTGTATCTTATACTTGTATATTATATCGAGCAATGCTACACTATTTAATGACGTATTATTAAAATTTTCGTCGTATCCTGTATTGTGTTACCGGTCCAGAAATTTTTTTTTTCCCCTTTGCATACTAGGGTGAAAAAAGACCGTTCTTGACCATCGTCGAGGTCTACTATATATTCTGTGTTTGGATACGCGTTCGACGAAATTATTATTATTTTCATAATTGATGTGTAATTGTCAATTATGTGACAGGTTTTAATTAATAGTCACGTGTGCGTGCGTGCGCGCGTGTGTGTGTGCGTGTGTGTGTGCGTGTACGTAGACTCTGTGTGTGTGCGTGTGCGTGTGTTTGTTTAAGTGTGCATGTGTGTGTGTGTGTGTGTGTGTGTGTGTGTGTGTGTGTGTGTGTGTGTGTGTGTGTGTGTGTGTGTGTGTGTGTGTGTGTGTGTGTGTGTGTGTGTGTTTCGTTGCGCGTGCGTGTGTGCGTGCATGCGTGCGTGTCATGCGCCCAGTTGCGAAGCAGTCGGCCGAGCCTTCTCGATCGGGGTGTGAAGTCCATTATCTAAAAACTCCGTCATTTTGATGGTCACAGGTTGACAACATACACCTGTATGGACAACGATTGTTCCACGCGTACTGCAGGCCTTTTGTGAAATAACTTATTGAAATAATCAAGAAGTATTAGGCACGTTAATTGTCATATTCGGTCGTGCGTGCGGGCCATTCCCGTGCGTGTGTTTCCTAGTGGGAAATGCTAAAAGCCCGACCATTCGGAACCATTTTCCTAGTGCATGCATATAATGCGTTATCTGTGGTTGTACTTGTATGGTCATTCAAGAAGCTGCAATGCTGGGTGTATTTAAACAAATCTGTGGTTGTACTTGCATGGCAAACAGTTCCCATTAACACATTCCAATACAATAAGTTTTGTTTAATTTGTATTACACTGATAATTAGTTCACGGAAACTGTTTGGCAGTAGCTGCCTAACCTGAAGGAGACGAGAAACAATTTTGGATCATCATCAATGTCACGATCATAGTCAACGCAATATGTGTGTTTTTCATGATATAATTTGCCTGCATTGAATGGAGAAATAAAACAGTTTAATTGCATTATGGTATTACCTTTATTAATTAAGTGTATTTAATGTACAGATGCATGTGCAAAAACTTCCATGCAACATAGGTGCATGTTCATATCAGTATGTAGGCATTTGTTGTCATATTAGTATGTAGGCATTTGTTATGCAAGATATACATTTTGACTGTCCTAGGAGTGATATTGAGTAAGGAATAAAAAAATCCCTGATACAATCTCTTCAGGGTTCAACTTAAATCTTCAAACACTGTATATGTTTGATTTGTTAGTGTGTTGTTTATTGAATCACATAAAAATTAATACATCACTTCAAATAAAAATGGGCCAAGAGGCCTTGAAGTCCTTGATTATATTGTGAGTTTGTAATTATTAATGAAATGTTTTTTGTGAATCATAGTTTTAGATCATTAAGAGTTATGATGGAAGTAAAGTGTTGACATGTTTAGTAGCTCTCTAGACTATATGCATGCCAGTGAAGATACACCTGGAAATAAAGTATTCGAGTAGACTATTTCGTGAATATTGTATATATTAGTTAATGTGTTATTAACAAATAGTGTCAGATTTTATCCCGATACTCTGCTATTTAGGCCGATTTCCAGTGGTTGTAGAAACCTTGCAGGAGAGTTGGTGAGCTGCAATCTCGCATGTAGCACAGTAAAACATTAAGAAAATGCACATGCATTATCTGCTCTCATTTTGTCCCTACCACCCTCCCCCAGAATGGGAAGAAGAAAGAGATGAACTATGATAAAACTTTATTTGTTAACAAGGTACCATCCATTTTGACTTAAAAACAGTAGTAAAACAGTTAAAAACAGTAGTAACTACATAATACTGATATAACTGGAGTGACGGAATAGCTGCAACATGTATAGTAAAACATCTGAATAATATTCCTTATAATTTTTGGCTAAATATTAACCTTTTCGAGTATGCCTATGTTATTTTATTTTATATATATTGTTTTATACCTAAGTTATTTTATTTTAATCCTAGGTCATATTTTTGCAAAAACAGAGAAAAAGTTACTTAACAGTTTTTTGAAAAAATAGGCAAAATGTAAAAAATTTCCAGTTTTGGGGCCCTTGGAGGCCCTAGGGAGCCCTTAGAACGATTTAGTCAAATACACATTTCTCGTGCACAGTGGCAGTGCCCTAAGATATGTCTATGCAGAATGAGAGAAAAAGTTGCTTAACGTTTTCTGAGATACGGCAACTAATGGGGGACTTCGGACCCACAGTGATGGCAATAGTCCGTTGGACCTTCGGCCCAAAGGACTAAAAAAGGTAGGTAGGGACCACATAAAAAATTAATTACACATGCTGAAGGCAATTAATGGAATCAGTGGATGTGCACAACCAGTACTGTTTTGGATGCAACATTCAAACACCAGCAGGAATTGAACCTGCCACACATCACTGGACCACAAAGAACTCCACTGCTCTGACACGTGGTAACATTGCATGAATTACAACATAGAAAATAACAGTAATCTATTTCAAATGAGCTAATTTTGTTAGATAAATGTTATACATTACATGCCACTTAATTTCTGAAAATCCTTACATTATTGGTTCATACAATACAGATGTACATGTAAAACTAAAAATGAGTGCTTGTAAATAATGTAATGAACATTTTAAATAAATGTTGTCATTAATACTATAATAGTATTACTTATATGAAGAATGTTATGCTGTGTAGCTAGCAAACAAACCAAGCTGGTGGAAAGAGGAACTTTGAGCTCTACTCAACAGTGCCATTAATTGGACAATGGGTCACCTGACATAAGATGGTGCCTGATTATGTTCTGCCCCATTCTGTTCTGTGCGATATCTACTGGGAAGTTGTACATCACTTCGTGTTTCAAATGGATGTGTGCATCTGAAAGCTTTGTGTATCAAAATGCATAGCAGTGGTATTAATAGGACAATATGTTAACTGACACGTTAGTGAAGAACATGCCTGCCTTTGTTCTGCCACATTAGTTCCGTGTGGCTTCTGATGGGAATATGTACATCGCTACATGTTTCAAATGGATTTGTGCAATCGACTTGTGCATCCAAAATGCACAACATTCCATCATTATTTTGCAAAACAGGAGTACAGTGTACAAAATAAAATGTATGCTTTCTTATGCTCATCATGCTTGGGTTGTGTTCTACAGCATATTCTTCAACATTTGCTGAAACAAGTTTGTGTTAAATGAACTATACTGGGAGTAGTGTATAAAAAGGTGCCAACAAAGTTGATTTTACAATAATTTTGAAAATTCATAGTATAAATGTTCCACAACATTCCAAATATTTTAGGGATCTTCTTGAGTTAAATACACCAATGAGGACTGAAAACTGTTTTAAAATATGTGTTACTTTTAAAGTTTTGTAATTTTACAACTTTATTTCCATCATACAATGGCCATTTTATTTGTCATCGAAACGGGAGTTCGACAGAAACAAATTCAATACCTTTTACTCTAAATAACGAGCAGAAATAATGATGGCACTCCCAGTACCAAATAAAACATATTACGCTGATGCAATATATTTTAATATTTTGTCGACAATAATGTTATTATGCTCTTTGTAGATCTAATAAAATAAAATTAAATTAAACCTTATGTACATAACCACCTATGCTATTTTAATATTGTACATTATTTCATGTGATGTATAATGTTGTATTTATGCTGCTTATGGAAATAGTAGCTGGATTTAAGGTGCAAACAAAATGCTTTCATTATTGAATGTTTCTCGGCTTCAATAAGTTTCTGTTATCTAAACGTTTCAGTAAAATTAAACTTAAACATTTATAGCCAGATATGCCAGGAGAAAAAAGAACATGATAGTACCATAGGTGAGATTTTGTATGTTTTTATATTCCAACAAAAACAATGCCAATCTTTCAATATGTCATCGGTGTTTTTTTTAAATCAATCCATCTGTCATGAGCTGTCGTTATATTCATTCTCCATTTATTCCATATATTTTCCTTCTTTTCTTTGCTAAATCTGTGACATAAACAGCAGCTGGTCCACGTTTCCTTTTGATAATTTTATCGGTCACAACTCATTCGCATGGCGGTGGCTAATCCAAATACACACATGTTGATGATGTTTTTCTTGCATCTATTAACTCGACGTAGCTAATCGAAGTCTGACGGACAGTACCGAATATTCATGAGAATGCTTTATACGGATCGTGAAAGTGGAATGTATGAGCAATTATTTTTCCGATATATTGTTAGAGTCATTAGTGATTACTAAAACATAATTCTAATGAAATAAAGGCATACAATTACATGAGATAATCATATTAACAGGATTATTTAATAACTGTGTACATTACAAAGAGATTAAAATTATCAAAGAATCACTTTAAGTTTTACTATTATTATCTTTAATGTATACATCATGGATAGCACAGTACAGCATATAAAACAATATACATCATTAAATTTTGCAACAAATTGTTAGTAAACACAAAATAATATATACTGACTGCATCATATTATGATAAATTACCTCTGGTAGACAATATTAAAATGCAGCAATAATTACTCAAACTAATAACCGTACTAAATACCCTCAGCTGCTGTCAACATTAAGTTTAACGTAACGTTATTTAATTAATTATTTTAATGAAATATTGTGTATTTTATTGACTATGATAATAATTATTGTCAAAAAAATGATGAATTGTGTTCTATCCCCACGTCTGAAGGCATCCATAAAATAAAGTGGCGCCACCTACCGGAGTTTCCGATGGAATTTAATAAATGTAAAAACGAGTGAATTTCTTGTACATTTTGATGAATAAAAAACAGTAAATTATTTTGTTTTGATCACGTGATAATTGTGCATGTGTAGAATAGGTGTTGTAGATATATTATGGTGTGAAGTTTGGTGACTGTAGGTGACCGTTTTCTTGATTTTTTCGAGGTGCGGGCCTAGCCTAGGGCCTAGGCTAAGAGTTACTAAGACGTTAACTGCAAAACTTACCAAAAGTACCCGAATTTATTTCGTATATGTATAACTACAGGGGCAAGGCATTTATTACTGTAGGCCTACAAAAAACTACATATAATTCTAACGCTATGCCTAAGCACGCTTTGTGTAGACCCTTTCAGTTACCACCCAAACATTAAATTGTGAACCATAAATAATTCTTACGAAGGCCTAATATGTATATGCACCCTGGCCATTACCAATTAAACGTAAGGCCTAGGCAAAACGTCCGGTAATCACCAGAATCGGCATCAGACATAATGCCCGGGCGTGATTAATAATGGCAGTAGTCAGTATACCGATTGCCGAACGTCCCATATAAAAAATTATAATCATCATGATCATAATTGTGTTCTAGTCAGTTACGGTTGGCCCATTCTACTTGGCATACTCACTTTTCGAATAAGAATGCAACGAGCTATCGAAGGTAGCATTATTATGATTTACTAAAGTCTAAAACATAAACTAACATATTTCACAAACTGGCATATTTCACAAACCGTTTCCCTCCATTTTCCGTTCGTTAACCCGCTAACGGCGCCGTATCTGACTATATTCATGCGCGGCATGTAAATAACGAAAATGCACGTAAATGGGTGACGTCATGTGCATGAATCCCGAATCCGCGTGGGTTAGGTACAATAATGGTTAAAACTATATAATTATTCAAATAACAGGTAGCGATACCAAGTCTACTATTTCCAAAGTTCATCAAATATGATCCGTGAGCGGAAGCAAGTTGACGTCGGCCAAACTGAACGATTTACGATTTTGTGAAATACAGCCTCAGTCAACGATGGCTGATACCGAATCTGTCCTGCGCGTATGACAGAGCTAGGTCGGTGCCCTCAGCGGATGACCCTGTTAACGCAGGCACTAAACTCGGCGGTCGAACGTTGACGTACAACACACTGGCGGCGGAACGACAAGACACCGACAAAGACACTAACAAAATTGCAACGCACGCGATTGCTAGCGAACTTCAATTACGTTTGAATTTCCTCAAATAAAAAGTTTGCAATGTTGCACGCGTCACTATTTACTGTAATGTGTAACCATGTAGTCTCGGACAAAAAAGTGCTATTTCGAACCCTGAATTATAAATGTTGTCATACTGTTATTTTAACACATTGTAGACACGAAGCAAATAGGTGCAATGTGGAACAGCAATTACGTTTGCATTTATATAATACAATTCTAGAACACGCACAAAACTAATAATTAATTAATTTGATCTTAATCGAGCTAGCATAATTAGGGAAGACTATTCTCAATATAGTAATGTAATCGCGGTCTTCAAGTTTTATGATGAATATTTGCGATGGGATGGGTGTAAAATTACTAGAATGTTGTTTATTTGGAAGAAGGATATATGTGGAAATATTTATAAATGCTAGCCAACTAATGTGTTGTAAGTTGTATTCAGCACAAATAATATCAGACTCAGGGCCGGGGACAGTTTCACTAACATTCTTAAGAGCTCTTAAGCCTGATTTTGCTCCATATAATCGAGTGTTCTCCTTACGTAAGAGCGAAAATGAATTTTAATTTGGGTCCATTTTCACCCAGAGAACCAGTTGTTCACTGCCAAATAAGTCTTCCAAATGTTAGCCATTAAAATTTTGCTAAAGCATGATTTGTTTACACGACATTAGCGTCGTGACCCGTTGACGTGTGCGTAGCGGTTTGCGGCTTCGCGAAGGTCAAGGTTGTTGTGACATTTGTTAATCAGTTTTGAGCAAAGGTTAAGTTGTATCTAACTTAAACTCCACATTACTGCCCTTCATATTACTATACTCGACGGCACAATTTCGGTTTAAGTTGTTGGCGCTCTCTACGCTCTTGTAAACTGAAAATTGTCAACAACGACGCTCCCGTCAAAACATTGCACCGTGTGTGACGCGGAAATATTGTCCTCTGTGATATGTCGGCGGTTTCTGTAAGATTTCGTTTTAATTCTTCGCACAGTGAACAAAAAGTCATGTGTTGTTGACAAGTGGTTGTTGGGCCGTATTTTCAAACACTTTTTGACAACAGTTCAATCTCTTTTGTCAGATACCTCTCAAGTATCACAATTATTATGAATTTATGTGTGATATAAGGCATTATTATATAATTTTACACTGCTCCCTTGAGTAACAGAGGCAGGGATATGACAATTATTTCACAAGATTTGCATGTAGAATCAAAACAGTTATCATTATATAATACACGATGACCTTTTCATTTCAGATATTTTTTCGCAGTTACATGCAGTGACACTGATCCTACACTGATCTATGTCTGACAGTGGCAGTTAACTGTGAAGGTACCAAGCCACAGAGTCATCTGAATGTGACACCCATCACCTGCCTGCATACGAACACATTTAATTTAACATGACACGAACATTACTTATAAACATCATGTTGAAGAACACAGCGTTACTTTTTTGTAAGATACTGAAATATGTACCTCGCTGCACAGAACTTGCAGCCTATTGGCATTAAATTATGAGACAATCAACTTCCAATATTACAAAAAGACTATTATGAGCAGAGCAGACTTCTTCAAGGCTTGACTCCCATGGGCCATGGGGAGTAACGCCGAAACCAATCTTGCATTTGGCACATTTGGATTCAGCGACGGAATACTGTGAACAATTTATAAACATTACTTCATAAAGTTCATGTAAAAATGCGGAACATTACATTATGAAACAGTGACAACTGATTACAGGTCTGTACAGAGCCTGCAGCATTCATCCACATTTTCATGACAGTCACATACGAACACAGTGAACTAGGAGGATGAATAATGTATTTCATTGTCATGTATTGATCTGTTGAGTTTGTGTGCTATTCAGCTAATATTTACTTATTAATAAAGTTGCTAATGCTACATGACCGGTTAATGTATATTTATTATAATGTTTAATGTGGTTGTAAACATTGCATAAATTATATAACTGTCTTCATAATTATGGACATAACACATTCCAGCCTTTTAACGAAATGTAGCGGTCAGTCCTTAGCATGCTAATATTAGCCAATATTAACTTATTAATTAAGTTACTATTAATGTGAAATGACTGGTTAATGTGTATTTATTATCATAATTAATGTGGTTTACTGCTTTCATAAATTATACAAATATCTTCATTACTGAAATGTGTCGGTCTGTCGAGGTTGCGCACTAATTAGCCAATATTGACTAATTAATTAAATTATTTGTTAATGTGTACTTATTACCATTATTAATGTGGTTATACACATTGCATAATATTTAAATATCTTCGTAATTGTGGACATTATGGCCTTTTACTTAAATGTGTCGGTCAGTCGAGGTCGTATGCTAATTATCCAATATTTACTAATAAATTAAATTATTATTAGGCTTATTATTAAATTATTTGTTAATGCATATTTATTACCATTATTAATGTGGTTATACGCATAGCATAAAATGTATAAATATCTTCATAATCATGGTCATTATGGCTTTTAATTAGAACGTGTTGGACTGTTGAGTTTGCATGCTACATTACTAAAATTAACTAATTACATGTAATTTTGTTATAATTAGTACTAAAAATATTGTAAATTTATTACTCTAGTCTAGTGTTTGAAAACCCTGAAAGCAGTATTTAAATATATATATATAAATAAAACAGTTATGATGAGTCCATTTTGCTATAACTTATAAGTAAGAGATACACAAACATTACGCTGTGTTGCCGTTTTAAAATCGCAATAACGTTTGATCTATTAAAGGTATCTTAACAAAATAAACATATATATTCCGTAAGCTATCACCTTTAATTTAAGCCCATTCCCAATGTTCTATCATATTAATTTGTTTGTTGAAGTGCCTAGTTAAAGGCCAAGCCGGCCGATAACATGAATATGCTGCGGGCCCGTCAAAGGATTTGAAAGTCTGATAATCCGAGCAATGAAGCGGTTTCTCTCATCTTAAAAGGCTGTGGAATCATTATTCAAATAGTGTACGTAAATGGGATACTATTTGACAATAACGCACCTCTAACAAAGATTAATTATGATGTAATAATTTGTATTCCAAAATAACTTTATTCGATGCATCAAAAGAATTGAGTTGATGCTGGCCGCTAAGGGATTATCTCAAAACGTCGATGTCCGATATCAGACCAAATTATTTTCGTTTATGGGAGGAGCAGTCAGAGGCAATTTTACGCTTCGGACCGATATTATTAATATATATTTCCAAGATATCTATTGAAAATCAATGGTCAAAAAATAGTAGCGCCATCAAACGAAATAATGTTTAATGTGACCGTTTTATGCGAAATGTTAGAAATCAAAAAAGATTTTAAGACATGCACTATTTTAAACGATGGTGATATCAGCCGTATTATTACAGAAATTACTGTATTTTAAAGAATGTACAAATGCCTTTTTCAATGTGCGGGATGTGCATTCCCGTTTACTTGTCTGGTGTTTTCTCCCATCCACTCTACATGTCCAGCACACTTTAAAAACTCCTCAACCGCTTCTTCTTAAATCATTCATTCACACCACCCTCCTCCCTCAGATCCTCCATTATTCTCTACTCGATTCTCTTCTCTCCCGCAATTATTCTTACTCAGTTGCTTTCGCAAGCCAGTACTCGCTCCTGCTGTTTTTCGCCATTGCAAAAAATCTGGCTTTATTAATCAACATGCGTCTTTGTTTCAGCGATACGAACTAATAATGAGTCAAGACGTCCGGTCAGTTCTGTGTGTTGGTCTCGTCTGTGTCGACGTTATCTGTGTGTGTGCTGAGTATCCGCGCGAGGATACACAAGACAGGTATAATCCACCATAAGTAGATTTTCTCTTGATAGTCAGGTTCACAATGTTAACATTTGTATTTTCGTTCATTTTTTTCGTGATTTGCAAACCTATACATTTGTGGAATACATTTAGCGAATCCTAAAACCAATGTTTATATTTTTTAAAGGTATATATGGCGGCCATCTTGGATTTGTTATATGGTGGATACTCAAAACCTGTATTTCTCAATATCTCAGCTGCTAAACCACCCAGCCTTTTGATTTTGGTGGCTAAACCTACATATTTAGGGGCAAGGAATCCAATAGGATCAATATTACAATCACATAAGCATAATGAAATTACTAGTTTATGACAGTTATACATGTTATAACTGAATAATGTACATTTAGCATAACATATAAACAAATGTATTTCGTTCACTTTTTTGAGATTTGCAAAACTATACATTTTTGAAACGTTATGATATAATGAATATGAAAACCAATGTTTACAATTTTACATTTATATATGGTGGCCATCTTGGATTTTTTAAATGGTGGACACTGAATACCTGTATTTCCAGGAAAGGGAGGCACAGAGATCCGAGAATGCCATGTTCAGATCCAAGATGGTGTACCTGCATCGAGTGGAGACGATTCTGTTCTTTGTAGCATCATCATGTAACGCAGATCTAAACCACCATCTTGAAGCAGGAGAAGAATTGAGCAAGCCGTTCTTTGTTATGAACCGAATAAAGTACAAGAGACTCTGGCCATGTTACATAGCTGACATGCACACACTCAACGCTGACCACCCAGAGACGTGGAAGGAACTTGAATTAGGCAACATATCAGTCACCAAGACTGCCATCCCATTTGTCTCCATTTGGGGCAGGCCATACTTGTGAACATCTAAACAAGCTCATGAAGGTTCATTCTGGTCTCATCGGAATCTCCAACAATGCCAATGCAAGACAACACTTCTTCCTGGCCTCTCCCGAACTGTCGTGCATGGCAAGCGAGTTCAAAGGTCAGTTCAATGTCAAAGACAACAAGAATAGTGAGAACCATGATCTATCCATGAGTGTGGTCAAGTGGGAGCTTGATATCATCAGCAAGATGAAGGCTGCCATAATGAGCCATGACAATCCATTCGCTGTTGAAGGTATTACGCTAGTCAACTTGATTACTCATGCATACATTCCATGCGAGTACGTTCCACATATCCTGAACGTGGACGAGACTGGACTGAAGTTGTACGAAGACTATGTGGCAGAGAGGATAAATGGAAATATCAGCATTTGGGCACCTCTCAAGAAACAAAACAACAAGATACGCATGTCTGGCAGCAAGAAGCTTGCAGTCAAGATCCGTGACAAGACAGTAGATCTGCGAGAAACCAAGGACCTGATGGTCCTTGCCCAGTCAAGCAGAGATATTGAGTTCACCCTGACGCCAAGGGCACCGTTTGCTCCAAGCGGCTCAATATTCCATGCAAAGACAAGTCCAAGTTCTTCCATGTCCTTGAGTAGTTGGCAACAACAGAAACTCACACCGATAACTCTCAGACGGCTACAAGCAAAACGCATGTTAATGTACCAGATGAGGGAGCCATGGACTTGGCATCTGCTGAATTTAATGGTCCCCATCTAAGTAGGAAGATTGCGGTCGTAGATGGTACGGTGGTTGTCCAGAAACTGACGAAGAAGAAAGCAACCATGGCAACAGTAAAGGATATCAGTGAATGTTTCATTGACAATGTGATGGACCTCACAAGAGGCTATGATGAAATCATTCTAGTTTTTAACACGTACAAGGTGGATTCACTGAAGAGCACATCCAGGAGAAAGAGACAGAAGGGAATGACCCAATCCAGTACCAAGTACGAAATGATACCAGCGTAAAACACATCACCATGAGCCATTTCCTACCCCATGACCAGACGAAAGGTGACCTCACAGAGTACCTGCCTGATAAAACTCTACAGTCCAACCGAGATTCCCACAAGCTGGTTATCACTTCAGCATCTGGGTGAACAAGGAGCAACAGGGACATTCAGTTTGAAGACAACGACCATAAGAAAGCAGACACCTTAATGATCTGTCAGGCTGTCTTGGCAGCACAAAGGATCCCAAAGGAAGATGTTGAGCTGATGTTCTTCTCGCCAGACACTGGTGTCCTTGTGTCCATCATAGCTAATTATGATCTGCTGCAAAGGAAGACCTCGATCTCGATGGCATCGGGCGTATTGCCGATTGAGCCATTCTGGACAGCTCTCGGTGCAAAAAGGGCCAAGGCATTGCCTGCATTCCATGCCTTCTCTGGGGCCGACAATACAGGGACGTTTGCTAGAATAGGCGAGGCTACATGGTTCAAGATCTTTCTTGAGGCCGGCGCTGACGTGGTCAATGCCCTTATTATGTTATCAGCAGCCAGTGAAGTGACAGAAGATATTGCAATGCAAATTGTCCCAAGGGCATCCAGATCAAGCGCATTCCAGAACTGCTATGGCACCTCTTCTGTAAACACATGGCGGAGAGTGATAAGCTACCACCCACAATTGTTGCGCTCAACCAGCACATACAGAGAGTACACCCGCAGGCTAGAGTGTGGGGCCAGGCCAGCACTGCTCAGCAGGTGTGTTTGGACCCATTGCAGAATGGCTACCACAAGACTGCTGATGCACGCCTGACAGGCCAACCACAACTGACATCCTTCCAGCACCCAAGGCCGTCATCGAGATCGTACGATGCCAATGCAAAGGAGATTGTTCATCATAGAGGTGTTCCTGCAAATGCAAGGACTTGCAATGCACATACCTCTGCTTGTGTAGCACACAGTGTGAGCATGATGATGATTCACACTTTGAAAATTGTGTATCTGACGACGACAGTGATGACCAATGTGCAGTATATCTGGTCACAACAGTATTATAACAAACGAGACATATGTGTGAAATACATGCAACTGTGTAGTGATGATGATATGATGGTTATGATTGTAATTTATCCTGTTGGATTCCTTGCCCCTCAATATGTAGGTTTAGCCACCAAAATCAAAAGGCTCGGTATAACGATAAACCATATATATGTCGATGTATTTAACAATACTTTATTGCCGACTTTGTTTCGTTTACACCGAGTCACCGCGCATCATAGCGCCAACACGCAACACGACGTTGGCTTTTTGTGTAGCCACTGGCATGCTAACATCCACCTCGTTCGCCAGGTGGCGTTTCGGTTTATCACGTTAATTGCGATATCGTCACTGTCGGTGGTTTAGCAGCTGAGATATTGAGAAATACACGTTTTGAGTGTACACCATTTAAAAAATCCAACATGGCCACCATATATACCTTTAAAAAGTGTAAACATTGGTTTTCAGAATCGCTATATTACAACGTTCCCAAAAATGTATAGGTTTGCAAATCTCCAAAAAAATGAACAAAAAACATAACAAACCTGACTATGATGTCAAAAGGGTGATTAGTGAGATGTTTTAGTCAGCCTTAGGAGGGGTAGTACTGAATGTTTTGGTGATGGGGTGCAGAGCTTGAAGTTTTGGCGATGGTTAAGTCCAGTTGGAGGTAACAGTGTGTGTATGTGTGCGCATGCGTGCGTGCAATGCCGTGCATGCGTGTGTATGCATGCATGCGCGAGTGTATGCGTGCGTGCGTGCGTGCTTACTATCCTCGCGATGAACACAAGACGTATCACTGGCGTTAGTAGGCTTTCTCTTTGATATATCTCTGGCGCTGGTAATTCCCATGGAACAAATGGATGTGTAGTTTACATATGTGTAATTAGTGATTTCTATGATGCTAGAAAGCAGTATTGGGTTCTTCTTTTCGCGTGTATTTACAACATAGACTTACAGTGTGTTGTCGAGCAGCCACACGTGGGTCGCCAGGTCCAGCTCTGCGACGCCAGTCTCGCCGTTTGGAGCACCGTAAAGAGTGCAGGGTCTGACTGTGCCGCCTGTTTTCGTAGTGTCGGTGGTGCAATGCCTGCGAGCGCAGATAGTTGTTCCACTCTGGTTGGTCGCAGTCATCCAGTGACATCAGCTATTAATGTTGATATCCACTTTTGATTTGTGTGCACTCCTGCACCACACTGATGCACAGTATTCTGCCGGCGCATACACTAACGCCAAGGTGGAGATGCGTAGTGTATTTGTTCATGCTCCCCAATTGGTGCCAGCAAGTCGGCGAATCAACGCTCCATCCACGTGATGCTACATTTGCGCTTAAGTTTTCCAGGTATTACCTGTAAGTCAGTGACTTGTCTAGTTTGATGCCCAGGTATATAGAGGATGTTTGACAGACGAGTCGTGTATTGTTCACAAACACATCCATTTCGCGATTATTTTCTTTGTTGTACAGATGGAAAACGGCAGAGACCGTTTTCTTGTCGCTCAGTTTCAGTCGCCATTGTTTTATGTAGGTGGAGAGGAAGTTCATGTCTCATGTGAGACGAGCCTCAACATGGGACCATTGCTTGAGCATCAATAGTATTGCAAGGTCATCCGCATATCTGTACTTCTTTGAACTTGTTTCAGGCAGATCGCAGATGTGGGGCAACTCACTGTGCTAGGACAGAACCTTGCGGAATACAATTCTTTAGTCGTCTTAGTCTGTTTCGCTGCCCATCGTTGTTCTTCAGCATGTTCACTTTTCTTGTGAAGTTGCGGTCCATGTTTGGCGATTTTTAGTTCTGCATAAGTTGCGGCGCGATGGCATTAACTGTGACTGTGCACTTTGTGTGTAGGTGCTCTTCTATGCAGTCAGGTGGTTGACTGTCTGCCATGCCTTTTGGAATGTTGCTGCCATGCCTCGAGAGATGTTTCGCTTTGCTGCATTTGTTAACATGTCGCAGTATGTTTTACATGTGTCGTCTGTGTTATTACAGTCCGGCGTGGCAGGTACTTGGTGCCCAAGTCTGTGTCTGCTGCAAACATCTTCCATTGAGCCTACCAAAAGTCCCACCTCTTAGCTTTCTGTTGGAGCCACGGAGAATGATGGGTAGATGAACGAGGAGTCGATACTGTTACCGTGGGATATTTCCAAGGACACGTTTTTCTGGTAGTGGTTCTTCTCTGTTTTGACCAACAAAGGCAAGATTTGGATTCGATGACATTCCAGCATCCAGAATGGTTCCTTCGTGTTCTGTAGTAAGGCTAGGTTATTGGCAGATTCCCTGTCTGCCAGACATTCGCCATCGTTGTTGTTGAGCCTGTGTCCTCATTAGTAGTGATGTAGTCGTCTCCAACACCGGTCATGACCCCAGCTCAAAGGCTTTTCCGTTTTTTATAAGTAGGACTCCCTACGTTTTTTAGCAGTAATGTTTTAGTAAACGTCAAAAACAAAAAAGTGATTGATGGGTTTCCTTAGAAAGAGGGTGTCGCCCTCTAGTGACTAATCAGGTACTAATTAGGTAAATAAATAGGGTAAATAATTAAGTACTAATTAGTAACAAATGAGTAGCGCATTCACTAGAGGGTAGCACTAGCAATAACTAAAATAGTAATGGTTATGTAATGGTTATGCGGTGGTGTGGAGTCACGTGCGCTTCAAATTATATAATGCTGTGCTGACATCTAGTGACTGAAAAAGAAAGCATGTCCCCCTAGTGACTGAAAAAGGCGCGCAGCTATATAGTGGTTACGCGTGAGGCGCCGCCGTAGTATGTCGTCGACGCGTATACGGTCAGATCAAGCTCGGCGAATTGTTGATGGCGGTGCATATAGGCGATCGTAACGTTGTCGGCGCACCAGTTGTCGCTATGGACGGAAAGTGGAAGCACCCTTTTACGTGTATAGTGTCCGGCCCTACGGGGTGCGGGAAGACTACTTTTGTTGTACGCCTGTTAAAGTTTGCTTCGTGTATGATTTCGCCGCCACCGGAGAAAATTCTGTGGTGTTACGGCCAGTGGCAGACCGCTTACGACTCTATGGCCGGCGTAGAATTTGTAGACGGTTTGCCGGATCCGTCGCTTCTGGACACCAAAACGAGGACGCTTCGATGACCTTATGTCGGAGACCAATAGTAGCGTCACGACTTTGTTTACTAAAAAAGTCACCACTGCAACGCGTCCGTCGTACAGCTTTTGCAGAATCTCTTTCCGAAAGGGAAAGAAAATCGCACAATCAGCTTAAACGCGCAGTATATGGTCCTCTTCAAGAGTCCCCGGGACGCTGGACAAGTAGGTCACCTGGCGAAACAGATGTACCCGGGTAGTATCAACTACATGGTGGAGGCGTACAAAGATGCCACGTCGGCCGCCTACGGTTACCTCCTGGTAGATCTGAAACAGGAAACGCCGGAAACCATGCGCCTGCGTACGGAAATTTTTCCCGACGACCCCATTCAGTACGTCTATGTGCCGACGAGACTATAAAAAAGGCGGGGCGCGCCGCGACCGCCGTCATTCGACAGGATGACAGATCGCGTGAAGAGGCACATCCTTACCCTGCAGCTGTTGCGTCGCTACCAGCGGAATACGAATCTGAGAAAGGCGGTAATCGCCCACGCGGACGCCGACCTCATCTGCAGTCTGGCCGACTGCGCGTACAACATTCTGCGAGGGAACGTGAAATTGACGCCTAACAACCGAAAAGCGCTGATAAAGTACAGGAACAATTTGCGCAAGTTAGCGTCGAAAAAAGTACCCATCAAACGGAAGAGGGCCGTCCTGCAGACGGGTTCGGGCGCGTTTCTGACGGCACTGCTGGCGCCGTTGGCGAGCACCTTTCTGCCCCTCCTCAGGCAGGCTTTCGGTTGATGCAGCACGCGAAGAAGATGGCGCTGGTAGACCCCCGGTTGGTGGAGCGTCTACTTCCGTTACTATCGCAACCGACCACGACCACGTCGCGTGTGATGAGTAGCCTGGACAGCGACATGAAAGCCGTTCTCGAGCGTGCAGATTTATCCGAAGGCGAAAAGGTGGCGGCGTACAATCAACTGCTGAGTCGTTACAACGCCATGGAGGCGTCTCGCGCGCAGCAGCCGATGCGCGTGTCCGTAGTGAAGAACGAGTCGCCGTCGTCCGATCAGCCGCCGCCGCCGCCGCCTACGTCCGATCAATTACCGGGGGAGATGGAGAGCGAGGTCGTGAAGAGCGTACCGAAAGTGCTGAAAGAAAAGGCCCGCCTCCTGTTGACGCGACTGAAAGCCGACCCGCTGATTCGCTGGAACGATCGAGCGGAGCTCGTGTACGACGGTACCCCTATCGCCGGAAGCAATATGGTAGATCTCGTGAACGATCTCATGCGAACGAGGAAGAGGTCCCCCGCGCCGGTTGGCTGGGAAGTGTTCGGCGATCATATAAGGCGGCTGAACGTTCCTATGGAGTTCGTCGGCAACCCCCAGCGTCGGGCGTATATACAGCGCGCGCAGAAGCGAAAGGGGCGCACTCGGTCCGTCGAGCGTATGCCGTGGTCCAGCTTTTAGCGCCCCGTAGAGGATGCCCCCCGCCCGAAGATCAGTATTCGTCGTCGTCGTCGCCGTCGTAATTGGGCGGTCATCGTCGCCGCCCTCTTGTTCGCCGTATCGTCGTCGGCACCGCACGATCCATGGCGGTGGTGCCCCGGCGGACTCGTGGTGCGCAACGAAAGCGCCAACAACGCGACGGCCGACTGAAGCGCGCCTACTTCGACCCGAAACGGGCAGGTAGTTATGGCGGCGTCGACGCGTTGCACCGGGCGTCCGCGGTGCCCAAGCCGATCGTCGGGCGGTGGCTGGCGGAGCAGGACGCCTATACGCTTCACAAGCCGGTTAGGCGCCGATTTAAGCGACGTCGCGTTATCGTGGGCGGTCGAAACCAGCAGTGGCAAGCCGATCTCGTCGACGTGGCTAAACTGAAAAAGCACAACGACGGCATAGCGTTCCTATTGACGGTCATCGACGTATTCTCGAAGCGGGCGTGGTGCGTTCCGTTGAAGCGCAAATCCGGTCCGGCGCTAGTCGCGGCCTTCGAGGGGCTACTGTCTTCGCCGCCGCACGTCCTGCAGACCGACAAGGGGACGGAGTTTCTCAACAGGCCCCTTCAGACGCTTTTGAAGGCGCGCGGCGTCCACCATTTCGTGACGCACAACGAGAAGACCAAGGCGAGCGTCGTGGAGCGATTCAATCGTACGCTGAAGACGCGCATGTGGAGGTACTTCACAAAGCATCAGACGCTGAGGTTCGTGGAGCCGTTGCAGGACTTCGTGCGGTCGTACAACAACGCCTACCATCGAAGCATCGGTAGGACGCCGGCGAGCGTCGACGCGTCGAATCAGGAGAGCGTGTGGCAGCGTCTGTACGGCGGCGGAGGGTGTCAAAAAAACAAAAGCAAACCGAAACTGCGAGCGGGGGATCGCGTACGCATCATCAAGGCAAAGGGCCTCTTCAAGAAGGGGTACATGGCTAACTGGAGCGAAGAGCTCTTCACCGTCGTAGATTTGCACCCGACCGATCCTCCTGTTTACCGACTGATGGACGTCGCCGGCACGATACTGGACGGCACCTTCTACGAGCCGGAGGTACAAAAAATGATCGTTGCGAAGGACAAACTATATCGGGTGGAAGCCGTTCTACAGAGACGTCTTCGACGACGCGGTAAGGGCGAAGAGGTGCTGTATTAGTAGAATGCAGAGGAGAAGAGGGCCGCGCCACCACCGTCGCCCCCACGCCCGTCGACGAACTCGCTCTATGGTGTGCCTGCGCGATAAAGGAACGACGCCGTAGCGTCGGACGGCAGTAGCGCGATGTGTACGGCCGAGACGACAGCAGCAGCAGCAGCCAATGCAACCGCCGGCCACCGCCGTCGACTCAAGCGCATTTGTCGGTACACCCGCCGACGACTCATGCGTCTCTGTGGGTGCGCCCGATGCCGTCGACGCCTCCTCCGTCACGAGCGTTCCGTGGCGTCTCTGCGGCAACGAATGCCCTAAGGCCGAGATCGTCTTCCTGTGCCAGATCGTCGTCCTGTACACGGTGATCGTCGTCAGTATATACAATCTAACGCGCGGCACGGGCGACTCCAACCTGTGGACGGCGCTGCTGAGTAGTTGCCTCGGCTACCTACTGCCGAGTCCGTCTATGAGACGCGATGGCGTCGTCTGACTTTTACGTGACGTTGCCGAGCAACGCGTCTATGAAAGCGCACCCCGAAAACACGTTGACGCACTACACGACGAATCTGCCGCAGCGCGTCGACCTGTCGGGGCAGTGGGAATGCGAGCTGGTGTCGCTACAGTACACGCATAGCTGGTACAATGTGAGGCCGGCGGACTCCTACTTCTTCGTGGCGTGCGAGACGGGGGAGGTGGGCGTTTTCACCACCGAGTCCGGGGGCAAAATTGCCCGACAGGGCAACATTCCGCACGGCTTTTACAACAACGCCAAAAAGCTGATGCGCAAAATCAACGAGGCGTTGAGGAAACTGAGCACCGACACGGTCAAGGCGCGAATATTGTACAGCGCCATCACTAATCGGATGACGTTGCTTCTATCGCCGGGCGTCGAAATTAACATGCCGCGGGACGGGCGCCTGAAACAGATACTAGGCTTCGAGTCGAACTATATCGCGAGTTACGGGTCGCCCGCGGACGGCGGCTCCCTGCCCCCGGGGTACCTGTTCGAGTTCGAGGCGAGCCACCCGGTGGACCTGAACGGCGGCGTCGACACCCTGTTCGTGTACACGGACATCGTGGAGTCGCGCATCGTCGGCGACGTATTTGCCCCCCTCATCCGATCCGTGCCCGTCTACGGTTCGAACGGCAGCATCGTATCGAACATCTTCGACCGCGTCCAATACGCGCCGCTCCTGCGGCGCCAATTCGATTCGATCGAGATAGATATAAGAGACGACCTCGGTCAGTCGATACCATTCGAGCACGGAAAAGTCGTGACGACGCTTCACGTCAGACGCTGCAAGTCGAAACTGTTCTGACGATGACGCGAAACGTGTACGAGGACTACTACACGCGGCAGGTCGGCGGCGGCCTGCCGGTGTTCGTAGGCGCCCGATCGCAGCGGGGGCACGGACTGGGTAATCTTTTCGGCAGCCTGTTTCGAAGCGCCATGCCGCTCATCAAGAGAGGGGCCGTGGCGCTGGGCAAGCGCGCGCTCAAGACGGGCGCCGACCTTCTCGACGGGTTGTTGAATAGGCCCCCGCCGCCGAAAAAGCGACGACGACGCATAAAGCCGCCCGGCAAGCCGGCGACGGCCAGTAAGAAGAGGCACCGTCGAAAGAGGCCGAGCGACGACGTATTTCCCGCGTAGTAGGGTGGCGTTCGTGCATCGGTAGTCGTAAAGAGCTTTACCTCGGCGCACTTCTCGTTGGGGGCCGCTGAATGCCCTCCCGCGGCCGCCTACGAAAAAGCGACGATACATAAAGCCGACCGGCAAGACGGCGACGGACAGTAAGTGGAGGCGCCGTCGAACGAAGCAGACGTATTTTCCAGCGCCGCCGCAGGATGGCGTTCGTGCATCGGCGTAAATGCGAGGGCGTAAAGTCCGAACTGGACCTGTTCAGCGTTCCGACGACGCAGACGAGCATCGAGAGCGGTCAGTGGATCGATCACCAGCCGCTGACGGCCCTCGACGCTGGCGGCCCTATCGAGTTTCTCATTCCGGGCTCCGGAGACGACTATCTGGACCTGTCGTCCGTTAGACAGTACGTGCGCGCCAAGGTGGTGAAGGGGGACGGTACCGCTCTCGCGAACGACAGCGTCGTGGCGCCCGTCAACAATTTCCTGCATTCGATGTTCAGTCAGGTCGACGTGACGCTGAACGGCACGCTCGTGACGCCGTCGTCGAATACGTACCAGTTTCGGGCCTACATCGAGACCCTGCTCAGTTACGGGCCCGACGCCAAAAAGTCGCAGCTCGAGGCCGACCTGTGGTGCAAGGACACCGCCGGGCGCATGGAGGCGACCAACAACAACAACGGCGGGTACGCGCATCGGCACGATTTCATACACGATAGCCGCGAGTTCGTCATGATAGGACGCCTGCACGTCGACGTGCTCATGCAAAACCGGTGCCTGTTGAACGGCGTCGACCTGAATATGCGACTGGTGCGAAGCAAGGACACCTTCGCGCTCATGGGCGACGTCGTCGATCCGGGGTTCAAGATCGTTCTGCTGGAGGCCTACCTGCAGGCGCGCAAGGTCAAGTTGAACCCGGCCGTCCAGCTCGGCCACATCAAGGCGCTGAAGCACGGGACGGCCAAGTATGCGATGCGCCGCGTCGACTGCAAGGTGTTCTCGATACCGCAGGGTACGGTGTCGCACACGCACGAGAACGTCTATCTGGGCACGCTCCCGAGACGTGTTCATGTGCCTGATCGACAACGACGCCTACAACGGGGCCTACGATAAAAACCCGTTCAACGCGAAGCACAACGACATAAACTTCTTCGCCCTCTTCGTCGACGGACGCCAGGTGCCGAGCAAGCCGCTGCAGCCGGACTTCGCGCATCGGCGCTACATCCGAAGCTATATGAACCTGTTCGCCGCGACGGGGAAGGCGTACGAGGACGAGGGGTTCGACGTGACGCGCGGCGAGTTCGGCAGCGGCTACACCATATTCGGCTTCGACCTGTCGCCCGACTGCTGCGACGGCGAACACTTCAACGTCGTGCGTACGGGGAACCTGCGCGCCGAGATCCACTTCGCGCTCGCGCTCGTCCGGACGGTGAACGTCGTCGTGTACGGGGAGTTCGAGACGGTGCTCGAAGTCGACAAGAACCGGAACGTCGTGTACGACTTCTGAGATGGACACGTTTCAGCTGATACGTCGCCTGGCGATCGACGCGTACACTAAAAACATCGTCGTGGGTGTCGTGCCCAAAGACAAGCTGCCGGGGCGGCGGCTCACCGCCTACCCGACGGCGTTCGTGTGCAACACCGACGACGGCGACGAACCGGGAGAGCACTGGGTGGCCGTCTACGTAGACGCCGACCGGCGAGGCGAGTACTTCGATTCGTACGGCCGTCCGCCGCTGCACGCCGACTTCCGCGACTTCCTGAACCGCAACTGCGATTCGTCGACGTACAACGACAAGGGACTGCAGAGCGGCGTATCTAACGTGTGCGGACAATATTGCGTCACCTACCTGCTCTTACGATGCCGCGGAATGCCGCTAAGCGGCTTCCAGTACCTGTTCGGCCCCGATAGGGTGGCCAACGACTGTCTCGTATTCGACTGGCTAAAGCCTCATTGAACGCTGCCTATTATCGCTTGTTATTATTAGACGACCGATAATCCGAACCGACTTTGTTGGACCCGCCGGTCGCGGGCTCCTCGCCGCGCTAGGCAGCCAAGACCGAAGTAGTGAGGTTGTATTATAGCGCTATCTGCTCTTCTTGCGAAACCGCTAAGCGGCTTCCGGTGCCCGTTATCGCTTGCTATTACCGAAGTAGTAGTTAAATAAAACAACGATGAAAACTGTACCGAGTGTTCACATTTTTATTCGCACACATACATACATACATAGGACCCTACCCCTAGGGGTAGGTCCCTACCCCTAGGGGTCCCTAGGTAGGTCCCTACCCCTAGGGGTAGGGAGGGAGGGAGGTCCCTCGTTATACGAGTATCGGCGCCGTGGTGACGCCGTCGTCGAGCACGCGACGTTTGGCGTAGAAGTATCTCAACGCCGCGCGCTCCAGAATGTACGTCAGCACGGACGACTCCTTCACTTGGAAGCCGCGGTTCCGGCCGCCGGCGCTCCGTTGGCTGCGCAGCACATCGAGGAAGGCGTCCTTGTCGACGTCGTTCTGACGCTTGCTCAGCCCCTTCGTACTTGTCGCCGTCGTCGCCGCCGAAACAGTAGTACGTCTTGCTGCAGAGCGCGACGATCCCGCGGCCGGACCATTCCTCTTTGAAGAGGCCCGGCGTTCGCTTGTCGTACTGGCGCCGACGCGCGCAACACTCGTCGGGAGCGTCCCACGCTCGGCCGGCGAGCCGGCACCGCAAGTACGCCTCCGCGTGCGCTTCGCAGTGTTCCGACGGGAACCACTCGCCGCGGTGTCGAAAGTAGTGTTCGCGCTTGGCCGTCGCCACGAGCTCGTCGAGTCGGCGCCCCGCGAGGCTCAAATACGCCGAGTCCGTGTCCATCGCGCAGTACTGGAACAGGGGGCGCGGAATGTAGGCGGCGATGAAATCGTAATACGACGTCGAGCTGACGGAAGCGACGATTATTGATCAGCGTCGCGGCGCCGGCGGACGTGCAGAACTTGATGTCGCGGTGCAGGTCGATGCGCGTGATCGTTTTCCCGTAGGAACTGTTGCCGAGCAGTTTAAACGTGTCGGCGATGATGGCCTTGTCGGGGTCGGCGTCGCCCGCGCGTCGCGCGGCGGAGACCGTGTCGCCGAAGCGGCGAAAGCACGCGACCGGCTCGTACTCGACGATCTGGTAGACGCGCTCGACGACGAGGCCGTGCAGCAGATACCACCGCAGTAGCGGCGTCGCGAGCAGAATCTTGGCGCCGAAGAAGCTCCCCACGAGCGTGCGCTGAGGCCTGACGAGGAGGTCGTGCGTTTCGGCGTAGCGACGCATGAACGTCGCGCGCGCTGTAGGCGTTCTTGAAGATCGGCTGCATCTCGGCGAAGGCGTCGCGCAGCGCCTCCGGAACGGCGATGTCGCACTCGACGAGGCCGAACAGCGTGCCGTCGAGCACGGCCTTCAGGATCGTCGACCGCGTCACGGCGCCGCCGGCGCCGGTCCAGCTCCGTGGCGGCGGCGGCGGCGGCGGCGGCGGTCTCGTCGCGCGCCACTGGCACTCCCACATCTCGACGACGGCGACGAAGCGGCGAAGGTAGGCCGTGACGGCGGCCGTCTCGGCATACAGTTGGCTCATCGGCTTACCGTTCACCGCGTTCGTCTCCCTCCCCGTGCACGGGCAGCCGTGGAAGAAGCACCCTTGGAACTGGTACGCCGTCCGCGTCGCGCCACACCAGCCGTCGACCCGGTACTTGCCGACGCGTTTCTCGCGCCCGTTGAGCTGGTGACGTATGTGCGCGCCCGTCCGCGCTGCCTCCCACGTCAGCCACTCGACGGCCAGGCGGCCGTAGCGGTGTATGCGCTCCGGTCGAAAGGCGTTGTCCGCGCGCCGGCGCGTGTACCACCCCGTCGGCATCTCCTGCGTGATCGCATATAGGTAGAGGCCGTTTGCGTCGAAGCCGACAATAGAGCGGCAGGGGCGCGCCGACTCACCGTACTCCTCGCCCCGAAGGGCGGTCACGCCGGCCTCGTGATAGCGCGCGAAAATGATCGAGGGGCCGCCGACGATCTGCGACTGTAGGAGCCGGTGCAGGTCCTTGTTCGATTCGTTGAAGAGCGTGAAGTGGAGCGACGACGGCAGATCGTTGAACAGGTACAGCAGCGTCAGGTCCGGCACGCTGATGGCGTCCTTGAACATGTCGATGATAGAAGGCGAACTGCTTGTCGATGGCCTCCAGGAACGGCACCACGTCCCTATTGTTATACCACACGAGGTAGTCCCGCAGCGTCATCATCCCCTCGTCGCGCCATACCCGCGCGCAACACTCGTACTCGGCGGCGGAGATGCCTTCGCGCTTCAGGCGGCTGTAGAAGGCCTCGCGCGGCGGCAGCCGGGTCTCGTCCAGTTTTCGCAGGTCGTCGAGGTACTCGTAGGGGAAGTGCCCCTTCGTCGCCTCGCAGCCGTAGGCCTTCAGAAACCGGGCATAGCTGACGCCGGGGGCCAGGTAGTTGGTGATGTCCAGGAACTTGAGCGTCGCCGTCGTCAGGCACATGAAGTTGTTCTGACGCTTGATCGTGAACGCCGACGAGATGCTCTGCGCCTCGTCGGTCATGAACAGGGGCGTCAGATATTTCTTAACGACGTTCAAGTCGTACTTCCCCGAATTGAAGCCGAGGACGGGGAGGCGGCGCAGGTGCTGCCACAGACGGTCGCCGAGCACCGTGTACGGGCTCTTATCGCGCGACACCTTCGCGTGCCCCCGCCATTCGGCGTCGAGCGCGTCGATCGCCTCGAAGGTCGCGTCGAACGACGGCCGCAGAGCCGCGCACGCCGCCTCGCTCATGTTGCTCCAGGGCGTCGATCAGGCGTTTCGCGAGCTCGCCCGAATCGCCGGACGTAACGAAGCAGCGCGCCGTCTCGTGCCCGGGGACGTTCGAGGCGACGCTCACGCTGAGTAGCTCGTGTCGCGCGATCCACCGGCATTTGGCGCTGTCCGCCGGCAGATCGTGATCGTCGAAGTAGTACTCAAAATCGTACGTCGCCCTGTACGGATAGTAGTGCAGGCGTTTGTCCACGTAGACGCCCTCGTCCTCCAGCTGCTGAAACACGGACGGCGTCGGATGGTAGACGCCGCCGGGAAAGACGTGGCGAACGCCGCCCTCGCACCTCGCCTCGTGACGCCGCAGCAGATGGGCGGTGCGCCACAGCGAATCGCCGCACTGGCCGCATCGATACGAACGACAGAACAGCGACACGTCGGCTATGAAGGAATAGTGCGTCTCGAACAGATTGACGCTCATGGTGGTCGGGTAGCGATGGAGGGAGCGGCGGATAACTTCGGCGGTGGCGCCCTCCGCCGTCAGCCGATACACGGCCACATTCGTTTCGAAGACCTCCTCCACCCGACCGAGTTCGTTCAGCGGGACGCCGGCGAACGCGTAGTAGGGTTGGCCGCCGTAGTCGTCGTAGAGCCTTAAGGCGGCGGCCGTCAAATCGTCAGCGCGAAAGTCGGCGCACCGATGCAGCGCCAGACAACGGAAGAGGCACATGTTGTCGGCATACGGACGGCTGTGGCGATCGTTCACTAGGCTGACGAGCCCCTCGTTGCGGCGCAGATAGGCGGGGAGGCGCTGCTGGCGTGCGCACCCGATAGGATGGTGGATGATGGCGTTGAGGAAGTACGTAACGTTCGTTACCAACTCGGCGATCCACCACGAGTCGGGTCGCTGCGCGATCACGTACTGCAGAACGTCGGGCTGCCGGGTGGCGTCGAGGAAGCGTTCGAACGACGCGGCGTCGGAAACGAGGACTGGCGACTCGAGATAGCGTCCGCAACAGTTACATGAAGAATGGTAGTAACGTAGTCGACCCGTCTCCCTGTGCCGCAGGATAAACCCGTACGATAAGTTTATTTTAAAGGCCCGAGTCTGCGCCTCGGACATCAGTCGTAGTTGGGCTTCGTGCGCGGCCGTATCCCCGTGGCCGGACAAATGGAAATTATACCAAGATTGAACGGATCCGCGCGCCACAGACGTACGGATACTCGCCCAGTAGTCGCGCACGACGCTCTGTAGGTCGTCGTCGACGACGTCGTCATCGCGACATAAATGGTGCACCCTATCGGCGTGCCCGTCGAACGATCGATTGCATTTTGGACACACCTCATCGACGACGCCGCAAGTTCGCAGATGCCGCAACATACTACCGCGCTGCTCGAACGATCGATCACATTTCGGGCATACGTATTCATCGCTGCCGAATGTTTTTAGATGCTTCGACAAATGAAAAAGACGGACGAACGATCGATCGCATTTCGGACACATGTGCATCGTCGGTTTAGGCGCGCGCTCGGAACGCTATTAACTACGACGAAGCGCGCCGACACCACTTATAAGGCCGCCGTCGCGCCTAACGACCGCTAGGGGAAAGCTTTTTCTAAACGGCGGCGGCGGTTTTCTCGCAGCTCTGACCGTCAGGTGGCGGCACTGCTAGCCCGTCGTCCGTGGACCGCCGAGGTGGCGACAAAGTTTTTTGTTTTCGTGGCCGACAGGGGAGCAACGTTTTTGTGGTGGCCGACAGGTGGCAGCGCTGTGCCTGCCGAGGGACCGAGGAGACGGCACAGTTTTTTTTTTTTTACGTTTTGTAGTAGAAATTTCGCCTGTCAGCGGCGCCCGGATACGCGCAGCGGCAAAGATTTTTGTTTACGTTTTGTAGTAGAAATTTCGGCTGTCAGCTGCGCCCGGAGTGTTTTTGTGCAGTAGTTGGACAAGCGTTCGGTAGCGGCATTGAATGTCAGCAACGTGTTTTGTTTTTTGGATGGCGTCGAATGTCAACAACAGGAGGCGGGAATTGAATTGTTTTCATACGTTTTATTAAGCAGTCTCGTACTACTACATCACCACAGTAAGGCTTTATGCCACGGTAAACAGTAAAGAGGCTTTATGCCACAGCAGAGTAAATAATAAGGCTTTACGCCTCCAACAGCGGCCTATAGGCCATAGCGAAATGAAAATATAATGTTCATCGGTAAAAAATACATATTAAGTGTTCGGCGGGCCTTATGCCACAGCGGAGTAAATAATAGTAAGGCTTTAGGGCCACAACAGCGGACTATAGGCCGCCCGATTAAGTTCATCGGCTTTATGCCCTATTCAATTCGCCCTGCTAATGTTCATCGGCGTACCTACTAATAATAATAAGGCTTTATGCCATAGCGAAATGCAAAATATAATGTTCAATTACTAAAATACTCATCGGCAAAAATACATATTAAGCGTTCGGCGGAGAAAACGTCGCCCCATCAGACGTCGAGGCATGCCCTTTTCAACAGGTAATACTGCACGGCGACCTCCAACAGCGAACGATCGAACGTCGCCGTCCAATCCGTCCCCATGAGCCAGTCGGCTACCTGGCGCATGAGGGAGCCCTCCGAAGCGCGATCGCCGCGCACGCAACGCTCCTCCAGTACCGAGAGTATACGAATAGCGGGCAGCAACAACGTCTGCTGTAGAAAGCTGTCGAGTGATATTGAAAAAAAAGCACACATTCAGTGCCGCCACGTTTTCGTACAGAATGTTGTACCGTCGGCTCGGCTTCCGTCCCCTGTAGCCGCACATGTGAACGAAGGGGCACCCCTCCTCGGGAGGGCACTCACCACATTCTTGGCACGCGGTGTCCATCACTCGTTCGCCAATTAGCTCGGCAAACGTGGCCATCATACAGCGCTGCCGACCGGCGTACGAGTGCAGAACGCTCCATTCCGAGTCGGCCTGAAGTGTGCCCACGATCACAGGGCGTTGTTGATGTTTGTTGCGGGCCCACGGAATGAAGTCCTCCGACGAAACCGACAACACGTCCAGAGGCAGTGGAGACGCTGGCACGGCTGCTGCTTCTGTTGTCGCCACCACCACCGGGGTTAATGGCACGGTTGCTGCTTCTGCTGTCGCCACCACCACCACCGGGGTTAATGCAACGTACGTGGGCGTCGCGGCGTCGCTCACCGGCCCGTGCGGTGGCATGGGCTGCGTGCCTTCCGCCTCAGGAGCGCACGGCCAGTACGGCATCGCTTCTTCTTCTTCTCTCGTCAGCGGTGGAGTGTTGGCGCCAGCGAAGCATGACCGAGGCGTCGTTTCCTTCTTAGCGCGCTTCTCGGCAGGGGGTGCGCACTCGTCAGCAGCATCGAGAATTCCACGCAACGCAGCAGCAATTACAGCGTCCTACAGAACAATAACCAAAGCAGCAATTACAACGTCCTACAGAACAGTAGCCAAACGTTAGTCATTCAAGCGTATACGCCGGGTTCGCTCGCCTTTTTCGACACGACCCGCACATCACGGACAGTATACGTGTCCAGTATGCCATCCCACACGACCTTGTGCACGGTCAGCTCCAAGACTGTGCCAACCAGGCTCGCCACAAAGCTACTGCGCAACTGGTCTGGCAACAGGCCTGACACATGATCGGCATCGTAATCGCCGATCGACGAAATCGCTTCGTCGAACAGGGTGATCCAAATGCTGGCCTCAGTGTCGGCGTCCTTTTCGTCTTCCACCAAGACGCGCACCGAAAAATACGTCTTCGCCTTTGCCTGCACACCGTGTACAGTGCACACCCGACCACCGCTTTCAAGACCTCGCACTTTGCGCTTGCAAACGCCACAGCCGATGTACGTGCATTTACTTTTCCAAGCCACGCCAACGATTGTTACGGGCGTAACAATCTTATACGTGCCATCGCAGGCTAGCACGAACTCTTTCAACGATACCTCGGACGTCAGCGCGTCCGCACTCACCACGGCCTCAAAAGAGGGCGCCGGCTTAGTAGGCGCCACGTCGGCAGTCGGAAGCGCCTTCGCGCTGGCCTCCGAAGCAGGTTTCGTTTTGCCACCAGACGCCACCGTTGGAGGCTCCCTCAGCTTGCTGCTATTCTTTGGTGGCGCCTCCGTGAGCGGTCGGCGGTGACATGATCAACAACGCTCTGCAACACACAAAGTTACTGCAACGGTAACAACACCACAGCGACGATACATAGACGTTCTCCGTCCAGCCCCCTATATAAGCGCTTTGCACGCGGCCCGCACGTGGCCCCCGTGAGCGAGCGCACGCGCGCCACAAAGCAGCCGACTCTTACAAGGTTACTAAAACTGAAAAAAATCTCTCGGTCAGACTAGTGCACTAACAGAACGCCTCTTTTATTTCCTAATATAAGCTTACCATAAGATTCTCTAGGCCCCACTGACTATTATAGACCGCTTAGTTTGCTCACATTTCACCTTTAACGGTCGTTTTAAACACTTACAAACAGTTACATAAGCTCGTTATATAAACAGTGACGTCAGCCCCTTATGTAAGGCTACGGCGTACGTGTCTAGGCCGCTACACGTTACCGCGCGCAAAACAACGGCGCACCAACTGCGCAATTCATTTCTCACGATGGAGCCGACCGACCAAGTTCACAATTATGCGGCCAATTCCCAACAACCACAAAACAGGTACGTTTTACTAACTCAACTAACACTGGCTTTCCTCACATTACTGCTTTCTTTTATAGCGTTCACTAATTAACTAACTAACTATTTTTTACAGCGAGCTGCCTCCCCAAAACTCCGGGATTGGGGCTGCACCGACGACTCCCCAAGTCGCCGGGAATACGCCTCCCCAAGCCGCCGGGAATAGTGCTGTTCCGCCACCTATCCGTCTACCCCCGCCCCAACGCCCCGGAGAAAGGTACGTTTAACGATACTAACTAAATAACGCTTTACAGACCGCTTTTTTTTAATTTACCTTTATTTGTAGACGCCTATTACGGACTTTTGATAAACACTATAGCTGCTTTTCCGGATTAACGTGCGCCCCACTATTTACAAACGCCCCGTTACAGACTTATTGAATACTGCTTTTTTTACAGGCCCCCACCTAAAAGAGACGCACCGTTACTTTAATACTTTTTTCATACTTGCAGACGAAACATCGCCGGATTCGATACACTGCATATAGGGCGCGGGCAAACCCTTGCGCGCCCCTCACACCGAAATGGTTTCATTAATAGATCAAGAATAAATTTGAGCCCAGCCGATCTGATTATGATTGATAGAAGACCGCGCGCCGATAGGCCTGGAGCCACATTGTTCCTTGGACGTCGCCGATGACGTCACACTACTGACCCTTAACACTTTTCCTTCGCCCAAAGATTTCGCCTCTTGATCGTGGCACCCGAACTAATCAATCGGCTCCTTCCCCTTGCCAACCACACTCACCGGAATGGAAACTCGGCAGGACGAACCCCGCGCGCCAGTAATCGCCACCCCGACGATAATTGAACTTTTCCTTTTCACCACAGAAGACACCTCTTCGTGATCGCCCCTGAACTAACTCATCGAAGATACGCCATCGGACGGGGCGTTGTGGTACACTTCGTTGAACCTACCCCTCGCCCAATCAGCTTCGCATCGTCACCACTCCGCCGCCCACTCTTAGCCGTCGAGCCACAACAACAACAACAACACGACACAGAAAACTTCGACAGCGACGGTTACAGTAGCACCGACGATGAACCTTTATTATTTCTAGCCACACCTGCAGACAACCCCCAACCAGAAGAAGAAGACGAAACTTTCACGCAACCCTTCTCATTTGCTTCCATATTTCTACGTGCTCAAGTTCTCCTCCCCTCATTTGTACAAACTATTCCAGCCCATCTTTCCGTTCATTTAAGTTACCCTGCACAGCCACCCGGCCGCCACGGATTTGGCCCACCACCACCCGATCATGACCCCTTTCCAAGTTACCCTGCACGGCCACCCGGCCGCCACGGATTTGGCCCCCCACCACCCGATCATGACCCCTTTCCGCCGCCTCCATCTTCATAATAAATTCACCGTTCATCTGTATACCAATAACATTTATTTCTCACCGTTTATTGCTGTTTCTGTGTTTCGTTTCGTATAAAGCGCGCCACCAGCATTCCAACTCATACACGAATAACACCATTCGAAAGGCTGCCTATATTCCAACTACACACATTCGTCGTTGCAACACCAAACACCAGCGGTCTCCAACGCCACAAGCTTAATACACGCGCACAGCCCAACTTATTCTGACAGCTCCGGCCTCCAGCTGCTATAACGATATTGCAACGCCGATGCACGCGTATCAGCTGTTGCCAAACATCAGCTGTAACGCAGCCAGCACTGACAGCCAACACCAATCCACAGCGGTCTCCAACGCCACAACCTTAATACAAGTGCCTATGCGTCGCTGCGCACAGCCCAACTTATTCTGGCAGCTCCGGCCCCCAGCTGCTATAACGATATTGCAACGCCGATGCACGCGTATCAGCTGTTACCAAACATCAGCTGTTACCGAACGCGCACGGCCAGATGACAGCCGAAATAAACATTTATCCGGCCTTCCGACAAACAACGCACATAAACTCCAACAGCGCAGACTGACATACGATACCCCCATTCGCCAGTGAGTCGTGAAAACCAGGCCACTCGATTACCCTCCTGATCTCCAGCGCGCCAGGCGTAAACTAATCCGGCCGATTAACCTCGATGATCCCCAGGCACGCCACTGCACCGCGTTACAGCCTAGAAGCTTCTAGAACCTTCCCGTGAGTCGTGATATTAACCTCGCTGATCCCCAGGGACGCCACTGCACTCTAGAGCCTTCCCCACCTCCCCCGTATACCTAATTAATACTGATTAGTCGATAATTACTATTTTTAGTTATTGCTAACGTTCTCCTCCAATAATTGCACTACTCACTTATTACTAATTAGTACTTAATTACCCTAATTAGTCACTAAATGACTAATTACTATTTTTAGCTTATTGCTAGTGCTACCCTCTAGTGAATGCGCTACTCATTTGTTACTAATTAGTACTTAATTAATTACCCTATTTATTTACCTAATTAGTACCTGATTAGTTACTAGAGGGCGACACCTTCTTTCTAAGGAAACCCATCAATCACTTTTTTTTTTTTTGACGTTTACTAAAACATTACTGCTAAAAAACGTAGGGAGTCCTACTTATAAAAAAACGCAAAAGCCTTTGATCTGGGGTCATGACCGGTGTTGGAGACGACTATATCACTACTCTCATTCGACGTGTTGATAGTTGAAATCACCGGCGTATATGCAGGGCGAGCTGACCGTTGGAAGAGTTGCTTCCAGTTTCGTTGGTGGCGGTTTGTACACGTTAACAATGTTCGTGCTTTGTACTTTTACGATGTGCCATTCAGTCTCTGACTGAGGTGGTGACTGGGATACGAGCGACCACTCAATGTCTGCATTGATGAAGGTTGCCAGGCTGTTGTGTTTATTAGCTGTGTAGGCTGCTAATTCAAAATCTGGTATATTTAGCTTTTCTAGTGTTTCGCAATAAAGCACGATTTTGTTTTGTTGTAGGTCAAATGTTCAATAACGTTGAACTTGGCGATGGAAACGCCCTTATCATTTAACTGCAGGACGGTTACACCTTTGCCTTCGACGGATTTTTCCGACTTCCCTGAAGAGGGCGCGATGTCAGGCACAGGCTCACCATCATCATGATGGCGGTTTAGCTGTAGACTTGTTGACGGCATCAGCTTCTTAACACAAGAGAGTTAGTACTGACAGGAATACCACCTCCCCCGTCGGGTTGTAACTGATTCAACCGCTAAATCAAACGTATAAAATAAGGCCTTGACAATAGTTAATGCTGCTAATTCTGGAAATGGTGCAGAGAGCATATCATTACTCCAGTGTAGCTACTGGCATCTTGTCGGGCGAGTTGTATTACTACCCCAGCCATATACCTTCCACAACGTACGGAGTTTCGCTGAATCAGTTGTGGGAACCAGTTGTGTGCTCAGCATAAGAGAACAAGTCGAGACAATTCCTATAGATATCCATCCGACCAGTCTCACGAGCAGCCTTCTCGTTGCAACTGCCACTACGCCAAAGCTCTTCAGTCTGATAGGCCGTAAGATGGAGATTGGACAATCAATAAATTCGCATTTTGGGTTAAGCATATATATATGTATATATACATATTCTCTTATATGATATTTTAAAACTAATAAAAAACAGTAACAAATACAATGTTTCAAAATTACTCTCTTCACAACCTACCAACCAAAACGTTTGTGTAGACCTATATGTTTTCACACACCCCAACTTATTTAGACTTACTTCATACTGTTCCTTTTGGGACATCGGAGGACGAGCTTTCTCCATCTATTACGGTCTTTCGCTATTTTGTTGGCCTCATTCCAGGTAATTTCCATTTTTGCCAGATCTTCTTTAAATATCTTGTGCCAGGTCTTAGTCGGCCTTCCTCTCCTTCTGCTTCCACCTTCAGGCACCCAATCGATTGCTACATGTGCTATTCTCTCTCTTGGTAAATCACACTTCAGATGGTTCCTGTTGTAGGTGTCTGTCCCAGTGGCGCCACCTGGGGGGCAATGCCACCAATGACTGTACAGTGTTGTCCCTGCTCGGAGCGCCAACTGAGTTTCTTGGCACAATTGCGCGATCACATGAACTCCCGTAGGTTGACTGCTCATTATCACTCTAAGCTAAGGTGATTTAATGAATGACATTGTTTGGATTTACCTTGATAGTGAAATTATGTCTAACATATGTATATATATAAATATAGAGAGAGAGTCTCTCTCTCTCCCTCTCCCTCTCCCTCTCCCTCTGCCTCTGCCTCTCCCTCTCCCCCCCCCTCTCTCTCTCTATATATATATATATTAAAAAGACATAAATATATATATATATTATGTCTTTTTAATATATATATATATATATATGTACACACACACACACACACATATAAAGTCACTGACATTTCAGCTTCTCTGATAGACAACATATTCACAAATGAATTGCGACACAATCTCACCTGTGGCATTCTGTATAATGATATCAGTGACCATCTGCCAATATTTGCAGTACGTGAGTATCAAATATGTAGAAATACTAAAATGAATACTCAGTACACTAGAGTAATAAATAAAGACACCTTAACTTCTCTCTCACATGAACTAAGTGTACAATTTTGGGATGATATTTTGAACTTGCGTGGTGTAAATATCAGGCGTATGATCTATTTTTAAACAAATTTATAGGCTTGTTCAGCAAGCATTGCCCTATAACAATTATTTCAAGAAAAAGTGACATTTATAAGAAGCCTTGGTTCACTAAAGGTTTGAAATGTTCTTGTGCCAAAAAGAAGAAGCTTTACAAAGCATTTGTTATATCCCGCTCACATGAAGCTGAACTAAAATACAAACACTATAAAAATAAATTAACTTCTATATTAAGGTTTGCTGAAAAAAGCATATTACTGCGCAATGTTGGAGAAACAACAAAATAATATAAAGGGCGTTTTATCAGAACTGTTCAACATTTTAAGGGTAAAATGTCAACAGATTGTAATGATTTAAACATGAGCATGATTAAGGTCATTATTGCTCACATTGTAAAACCGTTGAAGCACATATGCAATGTTTCCTTTATCACTGGAATATTTCCTAATCAAATGAAAACAGCTAAAGTCATTCCAATATTTAAGTCTGGTGATAAGGGTGTATTTACAAATTACAGACCTATTTCTTTGTTGCCCCAGTTTTCAAAAATACTGGAGAAATTATACAGTGACAGGTTAGATAGTTTTGTAAATAAGTATAATATACTCAGTCCTAGACAATATGGATTTAGATCAAGCATGTCAACATCTCATGCCTTAATAGAATTGGTCGAAGAAATTACTAATTCTCTTGATAATAATAACTATGCCATTGGCATATTTGTTGACCTTACGAAAGCATTTGATACGGTTAATCATGATATATTGGCAAACAAGTTAAATTTGTATGGTATTTGTGGTGTTGCACATCAATGGATTATGAGTTACTTAAAAAACAGAAGTCAGTTTGTTCACAATGATAATTGTGACTCAGAAATACTCAAAATATCTTGTGGTGTCCCACAAGGATCTGTTTTAGGTTCAAAGTTGTTACTTTGTACATAAACGATATTTGTAATGTTTTAAACATCTTTAAGTTCATCTTATTTGCTGATGATACCAATATGTTCTACAGTAATAGTGATATAGGTGAACTTCTCAGGTTGACAAATATTGAATTGGAAAAGTTACATGTATGTTTTGCAGTAAACAGTATATATTATTTGGTAACCGTATTATAGAGACATGTGTCTCTATACATATAAGTAAGGAAGACATAAATAAGGCTGAATTCACCAAATTTGTTGGAGTTTTGATAGATAATAAATTAACATGGAAAAAACACATTTCTGTGATAAAATCTAAACTCTCAAAGAGTTGTGCCGCAATGTATAAAGCCAGCTTTGTCATTGACAAACGTGGAATGCTTTCTTTATACCATTCCCTTTTTCTTCCATACATTATGTATTGCATTGAAGTATGGAACAATGCGTATGCTACTACCTTAAATTGTTTAGTATTGTTACAAAACAGAGTGGTCCGCTTAATTTGTAAAAGGTTGGATCACACTTCTTCTCTATTCTTTGAATTACGTATCTTGAAAGTGTCAGATATTGTTGAATTACGAACTGCATTTATTATGTACAAGGCAAATAGCAATTTGCTAACAGTGAACATACAAAAGTTGTTTACTTTGTACAGTCCTGTCTATGCAACTAGACAAAGCCCAAATTTTAAACAAAATTTGGCTCACACCAATTTAAAGAGAACGTGTTTTTCGTTTAAAGGTGTAACACTATGGAATTCTCTAGACAATTCTTTAATATGTTCTAGAAACGTCCATTTCTTCAAAAAAATACACTGATAATATTTTGCTTACTTATTAAAAATGAATTGTCTATACTGGACTTCACAAATTGTTATTCTTTAACTCAAGTGGTATTGGTGATATACACTGTATATTTCATTCTTTTAAAAATATAAATTGTATATTGTAATCACGCATGTTGCATATTGTAATATATCTTTGATTGTACTTATATCAGTTAAAAATTGGGCAAGTGTTATAAGTGACACACTTCTTCTTGCCCTTTTCTACTTCAAAACTGTGGTTTACAATTGTACATTTGGCATTTGTTATTGTATACTGTGCATGTATTATGTTGTTGTTGAATAAACACACTTGAAATTTATATATGTATATATATATATATATCTTTAATATCAGTATTTCTGTGTTATACACCTGAACATGAATGTTGTCCTTATATAGAACTGTTAACCATATGCTATTGTATACTGTTAATCAGCAGTTTTCTAAATGTACTAGCCTGTTGTTTGCTGTTGATATATAACCAATGTATTTTCGAAATATACAGCCCTTTGGAAAAAAAACATTTCAGAAGACATGTGTCCACATTGATATAAATCAATGTGTTCAGTACTGTAAGTATAGTTATACTTATTTTGTTTGGTCTTGCAGTTTCCTGCAGTCTGCCTTTGCCGGGTATGGCATTGACATTTCACACTGCGTCTACTACGACGAATCTCACACCCCGATCTCCATTGTCATCATAAATGAACAAAATGGGTCACGCACCATTCGGCATTTAAACAAGTTTGTGTGACTATTTAGATATTCATTTGTCAGTCACATATGCATGTATTATATAATGTGTGCGTATGCGCGTGTGCGTAGGTGTTGATGGCAGGATATTCCTGTGCGTGTGCATGCGCGCGTTTGTGTGTGTGCGCGCGCATGTGCGTGCGTTTGCATGCGTGTTTATTACAGTATCGAAGCATTGCTAATTTAATAATTATATAATTTGTTTAGCAGCTCAGCACGTAACTCTAACTCAACTGAGCTAAAATAAGTTTTATATGAAAAAATCGAAAAGATTATTTTAATGGTTGGTTTATAGAGATCTGCCAGAGCTGACATTCAAGGATTTTCAGACAGCAGTTGATCTGACTCAATACAAATGGATTCATTTTGAGGTGAGACAGATTTGAATGTGCTCTTTTATCTCATAGTTCATACCAGTTGAAGACAATGTTGAGTGGGTGTCAACAAATCAAAAATTAATTAGGCTTAGTTTGTAATATGTTTGTACTCAATTTCAATATGAATCAATGAATAAATGACATTTTAAAATTGTATACATAGGGTGGGCTGAGGCGGAGTTTCATCACTGATCACTCTCGCGCTGCCGCAGATACGTTTAATATTTGTGAGGCTCACCGGACACCTACAATTGTACTCCCTTGAAGCCCGTCAAAACCAACTTCAGGCTCTCCAAAATCTCGATTTGCACCCCCTTGAGGCTTGCTAAAACACCTCCAGCCTCACTAAAAATGCACTCCCTTCCCTAAATATTGGGGTGCTAATCCTATCTCCAGCCTCCGACCAAAAATTACAACCCCAAAATGCACGCCCCTTCCCTAAATACTGGGGATAATCCTACCTTAAGCCCCCTCTCAAAAAATATATATACTATACATGTCTAACCAATGACTTTATCAACCATATAAATAAATCCCGACTGTGTTCGTTGACGTTTAGGGATGTCCAACGGTAGATGAAATTGTGAAAATGCTGCAATACATTGACGACTACAACACAAGAATTGCCGCCCCAGACCGGAGGATCATAACATCGGTGGAAATAGAGCACACGAGGCCACAAGGTTTTGTTAAGATATATTTTATTTGAGCAAAATGTTTCTTCAAGTATACAAATACATATGTAATCTTACAAACTTAGTATAGATCGTACACTTTCAAATATTTCCCAATGTTGTTTTATATTTACATATATATTACATGTATTTATGTCATTCTGGTTGGGATTATGCACAAGCTATGGCAAAATACTTGTAAATATAAGTTAAATGCTTAGATTGCAATTGAGACATACTCAGTATTTGGAAATTTGAATTTTTTTATATCTCAGATCTTTTTATTTCTGTGTAAAATTGCATTTAGTTGAAATACTTCTATATAAATTGTTTGTAAATTGTTAAAATTACACAATTCTTTGTTACGTAATAAATGTACTGTACTGAACCACAACAGAAACGCGAATATTTCAACATACATGTTTTTGTCGTGACACAATGAACTAGCCAAACGTTTTCAACACACAATGTTGTGCCGGGCGCACGTTCTAAGCACGGTTGAGGACGTTTCATGTACAGGCCCATAGCCATGGAGTTCACAGAGTTCATGTGAACCCCCCTTTTTGTAAACTCCCTTTCTCCAAAATGTGATCCCCCTCAAATTTCATCTTTAAGATGTGAATCACTAATTGTTTATTAGTATTATTCCCTGTTTCCGAAAAACGTGACCCCTTCCTAAAAGCTGTCTGATGTGCAAATTTATACAGATGTTAAAGGGGTCAGGACACTGTTGGACTTCCTGCTTGGAAAAGTGCAATTTATTTTTGAGAAATTATTTTTTTACAAAATTCACCTGCTCTGACATAAGTGCATTTGAGTAGTTAGATTTCCCAGTGTGATTGTAGAAGGTGTTGACAGTAAAATGGTGCATTGGTAGCTGATTTTACTAAGCGGAAGGGTATTTGGCAGCAATTTGGCTAGTTGACCCTTTAGCCGGATTACTGCCTGCATCCATTCGTAAATATTGACGGGTGTCACACATACAGGCATTTTATGAGAGCTAGAAATATTAGATTTTGACTAAACTCGACCAGCATGTCAATGAGATGATAATAACAGCAGGTGAGAAGTTTAAGACAGTTTACAGGTCACGTTTTCTTATAATCACACAAAATGTTAACATGGTCGCCAATGGAAAAACTAACAGTGTGCCGAGTCCTAAAAGGAGAACCCTTATCTATTAAATGAACATCAATGAATGAATGAGTGAGTGTGTGGGTGGGTGGGTGGATGGATGAGATTGGATGGGATGCCTGGCTATGAGATATGTCCTTATTGTCATGTGTGAAAGCACTGCATGCCCTGTAATCTCGATCCCGATTACTACAGACTAGAGGATTTATGTGTCTCAGTTTGATATCGATACTTGACTGCATAATGACAATGATTCCGACAAGAATACTGCTAAATACTAGTGAAAAGGTGTGGTGATGATTTAGCACTTATTAAAGAAAAAATACGAGCATAGAAACTGTGTGCTAGGAGCTTACGTGGGTAGGTTAAGGTTTCCCTCTTAGACGGCTTGAACCTCGAAAGCCACACTTTCACGGATTATTCTACGACCCCTGGAATAGGACGTGCCTCTGCATCTTTTCAAAATGCTCCATATATGTCAAGACACCTTTATGTGTGCCGACGCTGCTTGTTACAAGGATATGAATCGTGGCTAGTTTTCTGAATAACACAAGGCAGATATAAGTTTGTATAAGAGCTTTATATATAAAGCCACAATCACTATGCATGAATATATTATGCAGATTACATAATTAAAATGATCATTCATTACCTAGCCAACATGATTATAATCTAAATGAGAACAGCAAAGGTAGGGGAACCAACCACATCCGGCCATTCGGTAATCAACGATTGCAGGATGGCTCCCCCACCCCACAAGATTCACATATCCCCTAAAACTGGATAGAAATATCATCATAAACGCCAATAGTACACATTTGTTTCCACGTACCGCCCCACCTAAGTAGAAAGCATTGGTGGTGGAAACAACAAATATTGTGTATTAACACAACCCTGATTGCCAATATAAGAACACGAATAATGTTACTTATATAGCCCCACCTAAGTAGAAAGCATATCTAAGTACCACTACAGTTTAGGTGTATTTCATGGCAAGCATTTATTACCCTAAGAATCCACTGATCAGAGCTAAAACCTAGGAAGCCCCACCTAAGTAGAAAGCCTCCTGGTCACTAAAAATAACGAACTCGGATATCTAGTGTGTTTATTTACTGTCTTCTGACATTCTACGTGTTGGTCATTGTAGATGCAACATAGGGATCCGGATGTATTTGCGAAAAGCTTGGGATCTCCAGCGTCCCATACGTTGGATTTCCTCATCCGACACCCCGTGCATTGCTGCTGTAGTGGCGGCACCGATGCGGAAACTATGACCTTTATAAGACATAGTTGATAAACCTGCCCAAGTCAAGGATTTTTTCAGCTGGTCATTGAAGAAAGATTTTGAAACAGGAGTACCTCCTGGAAAAATAAATACTGGTCCTGGTGACCTTCCCCTCACTGCCAAATACAATCTGACAGCCTTTACTGGACAAAAGATGGAATCCGGATGAGCTGGAATAGATAAAGACACTGGAGGGCCATGGTAATGCTTGTAAGTGTGAAAAACGACTGTACATTCAGAAGATGATTGCGCCAGCTGGCTCATCTGCAAAACACTACTAGATCGAGCTGGTGTTGCAGCAGCAATTTCCCCAATTCTTAAGAAAGCATGGAATGCCAAGAGATACTTGCTGAAGTCAAAAGGCTATTGTAATAACAAGGTGAAATATGTGGAGTAGAACTGACCAATTGTTGTAGAACGGGTTTTGTAACTGGTGCCCTCTGATCACAGGATGGCTTCAGCTTGGCTGCTCCCTGAAAAAGTTTCCGAACGACAAACGTAGCAGTTGGATCGACAAGGTGATGCATTTTATGGACGTATGCAACAGCAGATAACGTACTGGCAATAGATGAAGGCGCATATCCTTTTTGAAAGGAAAATGCAATGAAAGAAACCACAGCTGATGTGTTCGATGGAGATCCGGCGGGATGACCGACGGTACTGGCTCGAGGCCATATTGCCTGCGCAGGTCTGGCGTGTCCTGGAACCGAGACAGTGCGTCCGCAATTACATTATTTTTCCCGGGAACATGTTTTGCCCTAAGAATTACATTGTTCTGCATGAGTGACACAGTCATGGTACGGATGAGTGACATGAGTTTCTTGTCTTTGCTTGTCTGACTGTTTATTACGTGAACAACAGCTTCGTTGTCACACAATACAAGAAGTCGTCTGTCAGCTAGCACCAGAGGCCACAAGCGTAATGCCAGAACAATTGGAAATAACTCTTTTATTGCAATATTGTGATTCGCCCATGAAGGTGGCCACACCCCTTGAAACCAATGACCTTCAAGTAAGCCGGCAAACCCAAACCCTGAAGCATCCGTGAAAAAGATTTCGGAGGAATTCCATAAATCATTAAGCAGAAGTGATGTCCCATTGTAACTTTCCAAAAACAAAGCCCAAGCGGCCAAGTTTATGCGTGCTGCTTGCCCTAGGCGAATATGGAAATGCGGTTTGTCAATTCCGATGGTTAGATCGATTAATCGGCGGAGAAACGGGCGTCCCATGATTATTACTTTACATTACGATAGGCCCTTACTAACTGAATTGCAGCATCCAGTTTATCCTGGGGCAGCCTAGCCTGCATCCGCACAGTGTCTATTTCAATGCCATGAACAATGACACACGTGGACGGAACCACGGTTTTCCTCTGATTCACAGGAATAGACAACAATTGGGCCAACGAAAAAAACTGCTGTAGGTATACATTACAGACATGTTCAGAAGGCGACAGGAAAATAAAGTCATCCAATATGTGTGACATGTATGTCACATGGAATGAGGTTTGTAGAATCCATTGCAGTGAACAGCTAAACTGCTCGAATATTTTGCACGATATAGCACAACCCATTGGAAGACACTTATCGTAATAGTAGTGGCCGTCAAAAGTAAACCCCAGTAGATGATAGTCATAAGGATGTATCGGCATGATTCTAAAGGCAGATTCGATATCCGCTTTGGCAATAAAGCAGCCCTGTCCTACTGTTGTTAACGACACAAAAAAATAATAATCTTCATAAGAGACTGAACAGAAATCTTTTGGTATACTAGAATTTACAGAATCTCCTTTTGGAAATGACAGATCGTGAATAATTCTAAATTTTCCGGGCTCTTTCTTAGGGATGAGTCCCAGTGGTGATACCACATAATCGTGTAAAGGTACTGATGTGAAGGGGCCCGCTATACGACCCAAGCCTTTTTCCTTATGAATCATATAACTGGCCATTGCAGCATTTAATAAAAGAGATGGGTGATTACATGGTATTGACCTGTGACTTAGGTCCCCCTCAAAGGGGATACGGAAACCGTCTATAAATCCACTGACAAGTGTCTGTTGCTGTGGCATCGTAACTACTTTCGTTTAGCAATCGTCGGAGCTGGGCAGCGCAGACCGGTGTTGGGAGCCGGAGGCCTGGGGAAGGCAGGGGTTCGGCGTTTGGCTGGGCATTGTGATGGGACGTGTGGGCCATTGCAGGTGGGGCATGTGTGCTTATAGGCACATGTTGGGTATTTGCAGATCCCAGTGGCACAGAAGGCAAAACAGTAGCCGGCAGGAAAGGACTGCCGACGGGGATCTGGCTGCTTTCGTATGGGAAAGAAGGTTGGTTTGGAGACACTGGTGGCCTTACGGGTCACCTGATGATAAATTTCCGGGTGGAGATGATACCAAGGCATGGAATTGATGGCTCGTAGTTTTCGAAAATCCTTGTCATACGTCAGAAACACGCTAGGGTGTGAGCTGGTCCCCAAAGAACGAATAAATTGCATATAGTTGAGGATGTCCTGAATCTCAGTGGGATGTTGTTGGACATAAATAGCTATATATATACTAGAAATGCGTTGGACCACTGCTCGATGTTGGTAATTTTTGTGGTAGGTTGATCTTTGATATGCACATTTGATGTTTGGGTGACAGGATCGAGAACCAACAAGGTTTGTGGTGTGGATTCACCAGCGAGGAGGCTTAAGTCAACAAATTGTTTTCCCCAGATTTTTGACTTGATACGGTCGTCAACCAAGCTGCCTAGCGGTACAGAAGCAAAAGTGTTCATGGTAGACGGGTAGAACTCCACGTCCTCACCTCCCTCTGTATGCACTGGGGAAGACAGTGTGGCTGTCTCCTCCATTGCTGCCGTCGTTGCTGAACCGGCGGCTGCCGATGCTACCGGCCTCGCTGCCGGTGTTGAGGAGGCCATATTTGTGATGACATCACCGATGGCCTGCATCTGTTGCTGCATCAGGTTGATTTGCTCCTGCAGTGCAGCGGTGGTGATGGGCATTGGGTCCTCAATAGCCGGAGCCACAGCGCTGGTCCCCACATCCCTCGCTCGTCTGCGGACTGGCCCAACGGTTGCACCCCCTTCGTAGCGTTTTGGCGTTTTCCGCTTTCGTGGAGGCATTCTGTAACTACAGACGGACGAATCGGCAGAAACTGGCCAAACAGCCATTACAGTATAACTAATCACATTAACATATATACGTGATCAGTGTTATGTACACAGCAATTTCTTAACGCGCTCACCATAATGGCAGCATATATGCATACAGGCGGAAATGTGTACCACTAATATGTCCAATTAAAATTATAATACAGTGTTTTTGTGCACTGAACACTTTAGCTAAAATCTTACATACCGCCGGAATATAGGAACACCCTGTGAGCAGTTGTAAATGCACAAAACACCCTGAAGGCAACTAAAAATACAGTGAAAATGTCGGACAGATGTAATGGCTGACCCAACGGTCACCAGCAACTGACCCAACGGCCACCAGCTGGGCTAAGAAAGGGCTACCATTTGAGCCGATCATAAGGATCAAAAAGACGGCCACCGATTGGGCTAGTCTTAAGGACCTAATCAGAAGCCACCAATTGGGCTAATCTTAAGGACCTAAACAAAACCACCAGTTGGGCTAATCTTAAGGACCTAAATAAATGCCACCAGTTGGGCTAATCTTAAGGACCTAAATAAATGCCACCAGTTGGGCTAATCTTAAGGACCTAAATAAATGCCACCAGTTGGGCTAATCTTAAGGACCTAAACAAAACCACCAGTTGGGCTAATCTTAAGGACCTAAATAAATGCCACCAGTTGGGCTAATCTTAAGGACCTAAATAAATGCCACCAGTTGGGCTAACTAATCTTAAGGACCTAAATAAATGCCACCAGTTGGGCTAATCTTAAGGACCTAAATAAATGCCACCAGTTGGGCTAATCTTAAGGACCTAAATAAATGCCACCAGTTGGGCTAATCTTAAGGACCTAAATAAATGCCACCAGTTGGGCTAATCTTAAGGACCTAAATAAATGCCACCAGTTGGGCTAATCTTAAGGACCTAAACAAAACCACCAGTTGGGCTAATCTTAAGGACCTAAATAAATGCCACCAGTTGGGCTAATCTTAAGGACCTAAATAAATGCCACCAGTTGGGCTAATCTTAAGGACCTAAACAAAACCACCAGTTGGGCTAATCTTAAGGACCTAAATAAATGCCACCAGTTGGGCTAATCTTAAGGACCTAAATAAATGCCACCAGTTGGGCTAATCTTAAGGACCTAAAGTAATGGCCACCGGGCGGAGGGCTAATATTAAGCAGCTCATGGCAATAACAATACCAATGACATAGAAGAGACAGCACATACATAAATGCCTGTTAAAGTACTGAACGTATCAGACAGTAGAGCAGATTGTCACTTTATGATTAATGAAAACCTGTGAATGACAGTTAAAGAAATAGTTTGTTATTTACAATTGAGTAAAAGTAGTAGGAGGACATCAGTTTGCATAGTCTTTAACGCCAATCAATTCACAGCTTATTTGATGATGCAAGGACTGCACCCCGCACGCTGTTGTAGTATTTGCGGTTACCCTCCTGGTTGAAATGAACCCCATCTAGGAGGTAATCGGCCCAATTTTTCCAAATTCCGCGGTGACACCAAAAATCGACTTGGTCGAGGGATTCGGAAGCTTCGCGCAAATAGTTATTATACACGACAACCTTGTCGTTGAAATTATTGCAGATATAGTATTTAGATTGGCATGCATTGCGGAAGAACATTTGCGAAATGACAACTTTCCGCACGTCGGCCATCACAATCAAGTATGTCACTATGTGGTGTACGCCAAAACACTGTCCGCCAACTCAACGGGACTGGCATCGTTAATGTCATTAGTGCCGACGTCAAGAAAAATTACATCTCGACTAGCTTGTAATATAGCGGGCGTCAAAGCATACTATTGATTGACTTTAAGCCCGCCTCGCGCAACAAAGGTAACGTGTAAACGCTCAGGATTCAAATCAAGATTCAGAGAGCGATGCTCCAATGAATATCGGGCAAGCCGTGAGACAAAGGAATGCCCGACCAGAGCGATTTCGACGCATTCCATCACAGCTTATCCCTCCTTAATTACGGTAAATAACGGTTAGAACAACACACGAGGAACTAACGAACCCTACTGGGAATATTTTATAGCGTGTCAACGCGCCTCGTAAATGTTATAACCGAAACAAATATTTATATCCGTCACAGCATAAAAAAGATTACCTTTCTGAGTAACGCGCGAATGAAAAAGAGGCCCAGCTGTTGTGGCTGGAAGAGCTTGTCCCATGGTTAGGTCGGTGTACCGTACATTTCAAATATAGGCTGCAGCAACGCCCACATAAATACCATTTGAGCTTTGATCAAATGTTGGTTTTATGGGGGTAAATCAGTTCGTTCCTTAACGGTTCTAAACTTAAAACGTAATGTTATCAGCAAATCAGCAGCATGCTGTTTAACAATTTAACGGGCCTCCGTTTAATGCTGGTGTTGTTTTCGAGGCTATATTTGGCGGAGATAGATCGTAGAAATTGGTGGTGCAAAAAAGTTGATAAACAAGTGGAATTACTGATTGATAAGTATTATTCTTGCCTTAATATCATTCTTAAAGTTGCAGTTAACATATATTGGGTAGCAGTTGTGCTTAAAGTTAGTTAGTTAAAGTAGTTTAGAACACCTTAGTATAGTGAGTGATAATAGGGTAACATAGCCTTCGATAAGTTGTAAACAAGATTTAACAAACCTGATTATGTGGTAGAATATATAGGAGATAAAGTAACAACCATCGAACTACTTACATAAGATAATATCTGTGTAAGCCAGTGCTTGCTAGATATTTTGATTAGGTAGCATTGTTGTCCGATGGTCGGCTACGTAACCACTTCGTTAAAATTAAGCAAGGGCGATAGTCGGGCGGCGTAACCTAAATAAATAAAGCAGCCTAACGTAAAGTAATTGATTGTATTTAAATTAGGTCACTACCGGTAATGTTAGCGTTTGTGATAAAATAAATAGTCAGCTGTATAATTGAAATCTGTAACATAAAGTGTGCTTTAGTACACAGGAAACAGTCTTTATAAAGACTAAGTTAGTTAAGTTATTAAATAAATTCTGATAGGGATATGGCGCCTTGCAAGCAGCAAGTCAAGGCAAAGCGACACTTGGTGTGCGATCATTGCTACAGCTGGGTAGATTTTGCATTGTCCGGCTGTGGGAAGTCATGGGCAAAAACCATGGAGGAAGGATTCACCTTTCAGTGCATTGGGTGTTGGAAGGTGGAGTGTCTGCAGAAGGAGATAGTTAGGTTGACAGATATTGTGAAGGGAATGGAGATGGGAATTAGAAAGGAGACAGGTCGAATGGAGAGAGACGACAGGGAGAAAGGTGAGAATACTGCAAGACTGATGGAGAATAGCAGTGGCAAGAAAACTGAGGGAAGGTGATTGGAGGGGAAGAAATTGGAAAATCAACGACAGAAAACGTGACAAGCGTGAAGGTGACAGGGGAGAACGTGACCGTAGAGAAGGAGGGAGGGAAGATGGGACGGGAGAGGAGAGAAGAAAATGAGATGGGAGGAAAGATGAAGGGACGAAAGGAAGTGAGAGCAAATGTGATAGAAGAGAAATCGATAAAAGGGACGCTGACAGGAGGAAAGGTGACAAGAGAAAAAGCGACAGGAAAGAATGGATCGGAAGAGAATGTGACAGGAGAGAAGACGACAGGGGGAAAAGACAACAACCTGACAGATACAACCCGAAGAAGGAGCTACTCTAAGGCAGTGGTTGAGGGGGCAATGAGGAAAGAGAGAGTGTTTATGGGCGACTCCATTATGAGAAAGACGGACAAGACACCGAGCGAGGGGAAGGACATCGTTGTTTGTCTACCGGGGGCTAGGATTGAACATGTGACTGACAGGGTAGAGAAGGTATTGGGACATGGCAAGGGAGGGTCTATACTGGTATATATAGAAACAAATAATGCTGACAGGGAGGGAACAACTGGGATAGTACAGCAGTATAGACAGTTACTGAAAAAGCTAAAGAAGACGAGTTGAACAGATAATTCTGTCAGGAATTTTGCCAGTAATGGGAGGAAGGGGGGCAACGTATAGGAACTGCAAGAGGATGACGATCAACGCACTAGTGAGCAGATGTGTAAAGAAGAGGGGGTGGGATTCACTGATTTATGGGGATACTTTGTTGAACCTACTGCGATCTGTTGACAGTGGGACAGGTTGCATCTATTTAAACTAGATTCGCAGGGGAGTCTCACAGAAAAGCCTGAAACTGGAGGCATAGATAAAGACAGCACAAATAAATAAGCAAAGAACAGTCTGGAAAACTCTTCTGAAGCTGGATATAATTGTGTTTGTTTAAACGCAAGGAGTATAGTAAACAAAAGAAATGAACTAAACATTATGGTAGAACATATTGATCCTCACGTAATAGGTATAACCGAATCCTGGACCACCACCGATATATCAGATGCCGAATTGGGACTGGCAGGATATGTAATGTTTAGGAAAGATAGAATAGGAAGAAAGGGAGGTGGAGCTATTTTATATATTAAAGAATCTATCCAGACGTATGAAATGAAATTAGAAAGAGAAGCAGATTGCGAAGAAGCTGTTTGGTGTAACATAGTTACAGGAAACTCAACATTAACAGTTGGGTTAGTTTATCGAAGTCCAAACATAAGCATAGAAGAGAATGAAAAAATACAAAACGCTATAAGGGAAGTAAGCAAACGGGACTGTATTATTATGGGGGATTTTAACCACGGGCATATACAATGGAAATCTCTACAGAGTGTGGGGAGTGAGGACCACAAGTTTTTAGTTTTAGTTCAAGATACTTTCCTTTCTCAACATGTGCTAGAACCAACCAGGGGTGAGAATGTGTTAAACATAGTTTTGTCCTCACAGAATGAATTAGTTGACAATGTCAAGATACGTGAGCCACTGGGGAGTAGTGAATACAACCAGATACATTTTACCATCAAAGTAAAATCAGAAAGGAATAGTAAAAAGCAGTATAGGAGAAATTTTCACAAAGGCAGGTATAAGGACATGAGGAAATATTTAGTAAAGACAGACTGGAATAACACACTGAAAAATAAGACAGCAACAGAATGCTGGAATATATTAAAGAGTGAAATTAAGTGCATAGTTGATAATTTTGTACCCTTCAAAAAACAAGGGAATCGGTCCAAAAATAAACACTTATCGAAAGAAGTCATTAGAAAAATTAAGTATAAACAAATTATGTGGAAGTCGTATAGATGTACTGGAAATGATGAAGACTACAACAGTTATAAAGAAGCACTTAACCAAGCTACAGCTGAAATTAGAAATTCAAAGAGAAGTTATGAACAACAATTAGCTAGTAATATAAAACATGACAGCAAGAGTTTTTATGCGTATGTTCGAAGCAAACAGAAAGTTCAAGATAAAGTCGGTCCTCTAGATGATAGTGCTGGAAATATAATATCAGAGGGATTCTTAATGGCAGAATACCTGAATGAGTACATTAGTTCAGTGTTTACCAGGGAAGTTATTAGTTCACTGCCAGTACCAGAGGCTAAGTTCAAGGGGGCAGATTCAGACTATTTAGGACAATTAATTGTAACCCCGGAAATGGTAGCTAAGAAAATAAGGGCTATGAAGGATAATAAATCACCTGGAGTGGATGGGATTCCGCCCAAACTACTATTGGAAATTGTAGAACAAATTAGCGTACCGCTTGCAACAGTTTTCAATTTGTCATTAGAAGAGGGAGTAGCTCCTTTAGAATGGAAAGAGGCAAACATTATACCGTTATTTAAAAAAGGTTCGAGAAACAAGTCAGAACTATAGACCAGTGAGTTTAACATCAGTGATTTGCAAATTATTAGAAAGACTAATTAAAGATCACATGGTGGATTTTCTTGTTAAACATAACTTAATAAACCCATCTCAACATGGGTTTTTTAAAGCGAGGTCATGCTTAACAAATATGTTATGTTTTTTGGAAGACATCACTAAGTGGGTAGATGAGGGATCACCAGTAGATATCGTCTACTTAGATTTTCAAAAAGCTTTCGATAAAGTACCACATCAAAGATTACTGCTTACACTAAAGGCCCATGGCATAGGAAATGGTATAATAAACTGGATAGAAAAATGGCTGATTGACAGAAGACAACGTGTAGTAGTTGATGGGGAAGCCTCAAACTGGAAGCCGGTATTGAGTGGGGTACCACAGGGATCAGTACTAGGACCTATATTATTCTTAATATATATCAACGATTTGGATGATGAAATAACAAGCAAGGTGTTAAAATTTGTGGATGATACAAAAGTGTTTAGAAGGATTAAAAGTGATGGAGATAGACAGCATTTACAAGATGATCTTGACAAGTTGATAAAATGGTCTGAAAAATGGGAAATGCTGTTCAATTTTGGGAAATGTAAATGCCTCCACGCAGGACATGGGAACGAAGAGGTAGAATATACAATGGGGGGGTACTGTACTAAGTACTACTGTAAAAGAAAAGGACTTGGGGTTAACCATTAGTGCTGATATGAAGGTTTCAGAGCAGTGCGGAATTGCAGCCCTCAAAGGGAAATCAAATCCTTGGATTAATTAGGCGAAACATAACGTATAAGGAAAAAGAGCTAATAATACCACTGTACAAAACAATAGTTAGACCTCATTTAGAATATTGTATTCAAGCGTGGAGGCCATATCGCAGGAAGGACATAAATATGCTAGAAAGAGTACAGAGGAGAGCAACTAAAATTATACCAAAACTGAGGGATCTTAGTTACGAAATGCGCCTAAAAATGCGGTTTAACAACACTAGAGACCATGAGATTGAGAGGAGATCAGATAGAAGTGTTTAAAATAATGAATGGTTATGAAAATATTGATAGGAATATTTTTTTCTCAGTTAAGAAAGATAGAAGGACTAGAGGACATGAAGTTACATTAGCAAAGGAGCATTATAGATTAGATATAAGAAAGTTCTCATTTTCACAAAGGACTGTAAATGAATGGAACATATTATCTGCAGATTGTGCGGGTGCTAGTAGCGTGAATATGTTTAAAAATCAAATCGACACATACCTCAGAAGGGCGGGATACACATAGATACAAGGGTCGGACTCTCGATAAGCCAAAGGGCTTCCTTGTCCACCTGCCACCTAGAGTTAATTCTCTGGGTTGCAATCTTGTTAAATCTATGGTTTCCTTGTGATATTGGGGGATCCTTTCCATTAGAAATGTGTGATTAATATGACAATCTTGTTGTGTAGTGATCACCTGGGAGCGTCCTTTTAGCGGCTCATCACGTTTGTCTTCAATGCCTACTCTGCCAAGGATAGCACTGAACGCAGATGTATGTTTGGGACGTTTTTAATCCAGTTGACAGAATTAACAATGCCCACCCCTCAGATACCGTCTACGACGCATGCATTTGTATCACACGTGCACACACACGCACAACCCTTAAACTACGCCGGCATGACACGGAGTGCCAAACAATTTTGCCGCAGAAAGAAACACACTAGACCTACTTTGTTTCTTTTCTGCAGGTACATTATTTGGCCTGACCGACTACGTGTTTGTGAGCAAGGACTACGCCCAGTTCCATGGCCACGCCTCGAAGGAGACGGCCGCAGCTTCTCTCGTCCAGTTATGTCGCCCGGGGTAAGTGATGCTAGGGTAGAGTAGTTGAGAATGTGTCACTGTTCCTCCAAAATCACACTTTCAGCATGTCTGTAATGGCCTATGTCAAGGCCATGGGCATGTCCAGAGAGGGTAGTCTGAGGGGGGGCACATAAACCTCCATAAACCCTCGTTTCCTTATGATCTGTCATTCCACATCGGTTATAGTACTTATACTTTATGATAACTTCTTTATGACCCATACCACATCAAAGTCAATATGTTCATATAATATTATTGTATTATGTTTGCTATTGTGACAAACATGACACATCAGTGTTCAGACAGTGGAATGTTAATAAATATGTTACATATCCTGTTTTAATCATAACTTATATTAGGTGTTTATTTGAAATTATATCATTCACCTGAAATGTATGATCATGACAATGTACTCTTAATTACCCTTTACAATTTTGTTTGTAGTGCGACCTTGATCTGTCCGTGGGGTGTGGATGGGACCATTGCCATGGTTCAAGGCGGGGCGACCTACACCACCCCGATATTCGCCCCTGTCAAAGTAGTTGACACACTCGGTGCTGGTGACACGTTTGACGCTTCTACGATCTTCTCTCTCTCCACCGGCCACACTTTACAGGAGGCAATCATATTTGGGTCAAAGGTTGCAGGCGCAAAATGTGGAATGCAGGGATTCTATGGTCTGCGTGAAGAGTTTGGACCAAAGTTGACTGTTGCAGCAGATAGGGAATTGTCTATGTAATTTGGCAATTTTGTGAATCCCAAGACCTACGTATCATTAGGAAATGACTTGCTAAGTTAATGAAACAAAACTAATTGACTTTAGATGTCCATCTAGATTGTGTGATTAGCAGGCAAGTTGTCCGAAATGTGATGTCGTTTTTAATTATTCATCAGATAAAACTTTAATGCATGTGCATCCATATGACTAATATATGAAATTATATATTATTATTATTGAAATTAAATTATGGAGAATCATGTAATATTGTTTGGGTTATTTAGTATAGTTTGCAATACAACATATTGCATTGGATTAGATATGTGATCAGTTGTGCAGATATACACTTTTACGTGTACATTGTTTTCTCAGTAATAGTAGCATGGCTGAATGCTCCCAAGAGAAGGTGAGATGGTGTTCGATTGAACAGAGAGTATTTATTTTGACCATCATGATCATGTGAAAATGCAGTATAATAAGGACGGATACTCCAATTGAGACCATTGTAATGTTGCTATCATGGGAGTGCCCCTGGTAATGTAATACAAAGTTGTAAACATGATTAGATAATCATAATAATTATAATGAATGTACACATATATACACACTGTATATATACATGTATATATATACATATACCTTATTATAATCCAGCTTGCGTAGGTAGGTTACGATTTCCCTCTTAGACGCCAAACTTTCAGGATTAATCTACAGCCCCCTAGAATAGGATGTGTCCCTATATTTTTTTTAATATCCCATATATGAGCGCATAATACGTAAAACGCAACTTAACCACGGAACCACGCGCAGCAGAAACTTCGGGGAAAAGGCCCCTGCATAATATACTTGGCATCATGGAGTAGACGCATACAAAAGAATGCTAAAGTCTAACCTCATGCTAATAGCATAGCAATACACAACAAACAACGAATATATATTCAAACGCGTTATGATGTTTATGTGACCATGTGTTTTCTAACATTTTGTAAATATTACCTTTATGACTGCCTTCTACCAAGGCATCCCGTCGGGTGACGGGCATTTTTGCTAGTATATATAAAATAATTGACTGTGTAACTTATTCATCATACACGACGTAAAAGGCCGTTTAATAACGTCGTCGCTTTCCCGCCCGTATTGCTGCATAACGCATAGTCAGTCTCCATATCAACCGAGTTCATCGGTATTGGTTGTGTCTATCAAGAATGTTAAATTATAACTTTAGCGTCATTTCATACGCCATCACGCCTCGGCACATACATGTAATTGTTTCAGCGCACGGCAAATGATTTATAGTCATGTCTTTGCTAGTTCAAACTGTCGATATTCGATCAAAGTGTGCGCCCAAAGTCATAAATTATACTCTTAATTGTGTACATAAAATTGTCAGTTTATAAAAATGTTATGAATTGATCTATTCGTATTGCCTTCATAATTGCACACGCTATCAAGCGTCAGCACGGATTCAAGTTTGTTTCGACGCACATCAAAACCTGTCGACTCGCGGGAATTTGTGTATGTGTGTGTTTCGAAAAACAACTTTATAAACGTAAATGTGCAGGCCCGTAGCCAGGGAACTCATGCGGTTAACGTTTCTGTTAACCCCATTCTCCAAATTGTGAACCCCTTCCAATTTCATCTTTAAAATGTGAACGAACCCCTAATTGTTTATCTTAATATTATTCCGTTTTTCAAAAGCGTGACCCAACCCTCATAAGAGCTGCTTGATGTGGTTCAAATATTACCCAGCATACAGGTGTTGAAGGGAGAACCCTCATCTATTAAGTGATCTTCAGTGAATGAATGGGAATCCATGGCTATGGGGTATGTCCCTAACGTCATGTGGGAAACTAGCATTCACTTGAGGAATGCGCATCCATTGCATCCATTTAGCCATGTAGCAGGACTTCACACAATCCTGCTATGTAAACTCATGTGATAACAAATCCACAAGAAGCCAGTTTTACCCCAACAGTTACATTACAATTTTCAGAGATGAGTGATGCATTTGATGCAAACAAAAACCAACACTCGGTGTAACCAATCGGCTAGCACTACCTGTCCCTTAATCTCCTTTACCACGAACAGAGCTACACTAGAGGATTTATGTGAGTGACTGAATTTGATATCGACATTTGACTGCATAATGACAAAGGTTTTCACAAGTATATTATTAAATGCTAGTGGATCAAAGGGATGACGATAATTGAGCAATAGTTAAAGAATAAATGCGACCGCAGAAACAGTGGATTGGCCCATATGAAAAGTATTCTTAGCATCTCGTCAGAACTCTGTTAAAGGTTAATGAGGGGTGCTGTTATTAGTATACTGACTGAGGTAACTAGCGCGACTATCAAAGGGGCTTTTCTCTACAATCAACAAAATAAGATGCTGCAGCTAGTGTATTCCATGCAAACGACACACCTGTAGACAAATTCATCTGGCTTGACACAAATCAGTTTTTTCTTATTCCGGTAAAACACGCATTTAGATTAATAATTTTATAAAATAAAGATTAGCTGTTTACCTGGTTTAAAACGCGCGTGCTGGTGAGAAACTGGAAATGATGTGGCCTTATGGTTGCCTAAATCCCGTGGTTGCTAGATGCATGTTTATAGACCTCAGAAAGGGGAGCCTAATCTTGGATGGGGAGGCAAGAAAGTGTTAAGGGGCTTTTTCGCAATTATAATGTTCGTTTTCTGTGTTCGCGCTAGGGCTTCGCCATTCGCCATGCACTAATTTTTGTACGGTTTGGCGAAAAGAAAAATGCACATGATCGCCAAATTTGCGAAACATGAAATGCTGGTTTTATATCTTTATCTGATTAAATATCACTGATTTAAAATTGTTCTTCAATATCTTCAATATCGCCTGATCGTTCAGTTGTGAAGGGCGCTTTTATGACACTATGTTAACTGAACTGTTATTGGTAAATAGCCGAGGGGTTCTAGCCAATGAGAATCCTTATCACAAATTTGGCGTCGCACGTGGATACCCCTTAAACCATTTAACATGAATCTGTCATGTGACATATCCCAGTCAAGCTGGGCGGAGTCTAAATACATGTACGGTTGGAAGAAAATCAGAAACAAGTTGTGGTACTTTTGCAATTTAGGCCCGCACCTCCAAAAAGCCATGAAAACGGTCACCTACAGTCACCAAACTTCACATCGTACATCTGCTATACCTATTGTACACATATACACTGGTCACATGATCCAACAATTTAAATTTACTGTCTTTCATTGATCAAAATATACAATAAATTCACTCATGTTTACGTGTATACGTTAGTTACGGCGCAACTTTATCGGCAACTTCAGCCGTGGGGATAGATCACAATTCATATTTTAATGATATTGTCAAATGAAGTCAATAAAATATGCGATATTTGATTAAATAAGGTTAATGTTGACAGTAGCTGAGGATATTTATTATAATTTATTACAGCAGGGCAAAGTGGATTTTTGAATGGTTGGCTTCATCGTACAGAATTACAAGTTTTGATGCACTCCTTCATGTTCATTTATAAACTAAATACACCTTAAAAAATTGGCTAAAGAATATTTTATTTGGCTAAAACAAAATGACTCCTTTTAGCCAAATTTGCCCAAGAGAATTTAGGTCTAGCGCTAACCCAGCGTTCTGTTTTCCATATACCTGCCCAATACAGTTAACGTTTCCCGCAGTCAGTGGGGCCTAGAGCTTACAGTACTCGATTATTTGATACCGATAATATAATTCAAATTCCACAAGAAGACAGTTTATCTAATCTTAATTCTATTTACGGTACACATTTTATAAAGGTTATTAAATTTCTAACTGAATTATGTTATTGATTAATAATGGAAATTTTGCGCTGCAGATCAGATACGCATAATGTATTAATTGCCTGAAAACATCACCAAATATCACCAAATTGTAACACTTTAGGTGTTTATTCTAAAAAATAACTTGAACACACCCACACACCTTGGTGCCTTGTTTGTGATATCATTATGGATATATTCAAAACTGCACACATGGTGAAGGGTTTCGAATAAATAATTATGTTTTATTACTAATATAATATCATTGATCTAATGTTTTCAAAATCACCAGTTAATACAAAACAGCTCTTTATTTCTAAAACTCATACAACTTCACATTTAGCCATGCTGGCATAAACCCGCTCGAAGCGTAAGCCCCCAAACTCCCTAGTCATCAATAATGTTGTACTACCGGGAGTAAGCCTCTATTTCTAGCTAACAACATCACATCTCTCCTCTCTTTACCACAAAGTTAAACCACTTAAAACAACTGCTTACACTACAGTGAAAACTAAACTATACAATGCACTGTCCACAACAAAAGTCTCTGATGTGACAATCATCATAAGTGCATTGGGAGCAACGTCTTCAAGCTTTAGCTCAGAGGGAGAATTACAAAGTGTTTGGTCAACAAACTACTACGTGAACAAGTCCTATACATAAGTCTCTGCACCACGAGATCATGTACTGTTCACAACCACTAATAACTAACACTACGATTGCCTAACCTGAACAACGGAGGAGAGGTTACCAGCACTTCACTCCTAGGCGAGTCTTTACCACTCACTCTGATTAACACATCTTATGACATAGTTCTTCAACCGCACTGGAGCACTCTTGTTCCTGGAAGATATTCTCACAGGTGTCTCAGTGCATCCACTTTCTGTTTCAGGTGCACTATCAGATGTGTCTGTTTCATGTGGCAATGTCTCCGGTGTGATCACAGGCTCTGGTTGTACATCTTGTGACGTTACCCCACAGTAATCCGGAATTTCCTTCATATGTGATGAATTGCGAGTGATCACATGTTGTCCGACGCTGCAGTTATCATGCTGCCTTTCTTTTCCACAACTTCGTACGGAACTGGCTTGTACGGCGTTGACAGCTTGTCAGTCTTCGGCTGTTTCACAAGTACTTTGTCTCCAATCTGCAATGTCGTATCCTTGGCATTGCTGCGACTGTCAGATAGCTCCTTCATGTAGCGTTTCATACGTGCATATCGTCTGGTGGCGAAATCGAGCTGGTCATCGAATGACACACTCTTTCGCCTGGAAATTGCTGGGACTTTTGTACTGAGTTTCCTCTTATTCAGCATTTCAGACGGTGACATCCCTGTTGACGTCTGAGGCGTTGCTCTGTAATGACGAAGGAATGTGAACAACTCCTGTTTCCAACTCCCTGTTTCTATCATTGCAGTTCGGATAGCCTTTCCAAGTGTCCTCATGTATCGCTCCGCTTCTCCATTCGCTTGGGGCCACAACGGCATTATTTTGCTATGTCGAAATCCTATGAACTTCGCCTAATTGTCAAATTTGTCACTGTTGAAAGGCGGACTATTATTAGGTATGTCCTGTCTTGCAAATATTGCATCCAATTTGGGAATCGTTGCCCTTGCAGACGCGGAGTGTGGTATCTCTATTTCAGGATACCGACTGTAGTCATCGATGACTACAAGTATGTATTCACCGGTTTTGAATGGTCCACAAAAGTCTATGGACATTTCTTTCCATGGCTCCTTTGGCAGCTCTGTCATCTTGAGTGGTTCTTTGTTCATACTTTCTTTGCATGCCTGACATGGCAAACAATTTTTGACAACCTTTTCCACTCGTTTGTCAATGCCTGAAAACCATACGGTCTCTCGGAGTAGGGCTTTCGTCTTTACGATGCCCTGGGGGCTGGCATGCCACGGTTCTGTAAGATCTCTGGGAGAACTATCCTTTCTCCTCTGAGAACTAATCCATCCAGTATTGACAATTCGTTTTGACACACTTGTACGCAGCATATTTGGCATCTAACGCGTGCCACCTTCCTGAAACAATGCATTCCACAATGAGCTGCAGTTCCTCGTATCTTGCTGTTTCATTCTCGAGCTCTTCTCGGAGAATACTCTTCTTTCCTTCGTTCTGGTAGCTCTGAATCGAGTTGATGATGAGTTGACTAGTCTGCAGATCTAGTCATGATTTGCTGTCTGGTCTTTCTTCAGATGGAGGATGTCGAGAAAGATAATCTGCCGGATTCAGCTTTCCCGGACGATATACCACTTCCATCTTGTAGCGCTGGAGACGCAGAAATATTCGATGAAGTCTCGCTGTCGGTAATGAGGTAACTTTCCTCATAATACCCTCGAGTGGCTTGTGGTCCGTGACTACCACAAACTCTGAACCCTCAAGGTAGTGATTGAAATGCTCACAACCCCAGCATATTGCCAATGCCTCTCTTTAAGTCTGGCTATACATCGACTCTGTGTCTGTTAGTGCTCTACTGCCATATTCGATTATGGAGACCTCTCCATTTGTCTTCTTCTGTGTGAGAATCGCACCTAGACCATATGGGCTGGCGTCCACCACGAGTTCAGTGGGCAGCTTTGTGTCGAAATAACTCGGCGTTTCCCAGTCCGCCATTCGGTCTTTCAGCTCATTGAACGCTCGTCGTTGATCCTCTCCCCAATTCCAAGGACAATCGTGCTTCGTGAGGAATCTCAACGGCTCTACTACAGTGCTGTTCTCTTTAATGAATCTGGAGACATATTGGGCCATTCCCAACAGACTGCGCACTTCTTCAACATTCTGCGGCTGGCTTGCATGAGTGATAGCGGACACTTTGTTTTCACCAGGACTAACTCCATCTTCACTGAAGACATGTCCGTAGAACTGGATAGTGCTCTTGAAGAATTCAAACTTGTTTCTGTTGGCCGTGACATTGTATTCTCTCAGACGCTGGAGCACGTTCTTCACAATCTCCACGTGTTCCTCTGCTGACTGACTGTACATTATGATGTCGTGAGACATGTTCTTTACTCCTGGAATTCCAACCAGCATAAACTGCCTTCTGAAACAACTCTGCGGCAGATTTGATACCTAGACTTAGAGCCTTGTGACGGTACAGGCCTCTCTGTGTGACAAACGTTATGATGTACATACTCTCAGGAGCAAGCTCTAGTTGATGATATCCTTTGTTGAGGTCGATCTTCGAGAATACCTTCGATGCATTCATGTCGACAATTAGGTCCTCTATGGTGTTCATGGGATATCGTTCTCGCTCGATGGCGGTATTGATAGCTCGGCTGTCGAGACATATTCGCACTTGACCATTGGGTTTGTGTACCAACACAATTGGACTCACCCATGGCGTGGGACCCTCTGAATCCTCTATCACATCTAAATCTTTCAGTCTCTCTATCTCTCGGTCAACTTGATCTCGGAGATGGAACAGAATGCGTCTCTTCTTCTGGGCGATCGGTTTCACATGTTCATTGATGTTCAACTTGACTTGTACGCCATTCATCTTGCCGAGGCCTTCAAATCTGTCTTTGTAATCGTCTACTACTTTGTCAAAGGATACTTCATCCACCTTCTTTATGAATGTTATCAAGCCAAGCTTCTCAGCCGTTTCACAACCTAGGAGATTGCTAGCTTTTCCTTTCAAGACGTAGACGTCAGTTACGGTTGCTAACTTCGTCTGTGGTGCCTTCACTCTCTCCTGCAAACAACCTAGCAGTGGCAACTCTCGTCTTTCACCCTCTGGACCATATGAGCATAGCTTCTTCACAGGACTATCAAGCTTCTTGATTTTCAGCTTTCGAAAAGTGTCCTCTCCTATCAGGTTCACTTCAGCACCGGAGTCCACTAGGCAGCAGACATATATTCCTAACATGATTATAGTCGCACATCTGGTGCCATTCTTTTGCTTCCCTTCAGAAACATGGGGAACTGTCACACAATCTTCGACTTTGAGTGACAGTTCTTTTCGAAGTGTCCAAATCTGCCACACTTCCTACACTTCTTGTCCTTAGCCGGACAATCGCATTGGTGTGGGTAGTCACCTCCACAGCGAAAACATGTTTTCTTTGAATCCGGTTTCTTACTCCCACGTCTACTCTTGGATCTCACGGCGGTGTGATAGCCTGACACGGTGTCGTGATCGACTTTGATCATTCACTGCACTCACTGATGCTGATCTGATCAACTCCAAATCTCGAAATTGCACATCCATTCTTTCAGTAGCTCTGGCAGTGTCCATAAACTGTTTTAGTGATAAACCATCTCTTATGGCCTCCTTCTTCACCTCTGTCACCCGACAGTTATTTACAAGTTGCGCCAGTTTTATCAGCTCAATAATCTGGTTCTTCTCCAGTTCTTCCAGTTTCATTTCCGTAACTTTTTCGTTTACACGAATGTAGAAATTGTCGATTGACTCACATGGTTTCTGTTGGAACTGATGCAACATGTTCATGAGGTAGACACGGTTTAACTTCGGCTTTAAATAACCATTCACTGCATTGATAGGCCTAGTATAATCTCCAACTTCATCAATATTTTCAAGACTCTTCAGCAGTTTTCTTCCACCTGCACATATGTAATACATGAGCATGTTCCTCTTCTGCCCCGCGTTTAAACACGTTAGTTACTCACACAATACCGAGTCTACGACTGTTCTCCGCATTTCCCAGTTTATCCTCGTCGCCATTCTAATGTTTTCAAAGTCACCAGTTAGTACAAAACGGCTCTTTATTTCTAAAACTCATACAACTTCGCATTTAGCCATGCTGGCATAAACCCGCTCGAAGCGTAAGCCCCCAAACTCCCTACGTCATCAATAATGTTGTACTACCGGGAGTAAGGTAAAGTATCTCTATTTCTAGCTAACAGCATTACAATTGAGTGCTGGGATTTATGGATAAAACTGTGTATAAGTTATTTCTGGCCAGGAACTGTTGGAGAATATGTACTCGGTCATGTCAATAACTGAGGGCAACAACTACTTCAGTTTTGTGCAATAATATAAATGACCTGTTCATTATCTATACGGTATTCCAACATCAGAAGAGCCACATGGATATCACCAGATGGAGGAACTTTAAACCAAATAGACTACATTCATTCTAAAGAACTGTGGAACGTACCGATCAGCGGAAGTTGGATCAGATCACTTCCTTGTCATCGCACACCTGTACATCAAACCCTTCAAAATCACAGAAGAAGGTAGTGAAGAGATACGGCGTGGACAAACCATCTGTTCTAGATCAAGATTGATGGAGCCTTTGAACCACTATTGGCTCTTGGTGATAGACCAGTTGAGGACATGTGGTTAGATTTCAAAGAGAAAACAAATGAAATCACTGAGAAGGTGGTTGGCTTCAGACACAGAAAGTCAATCTTCCATCAGTTATAGCTACTGACTGTGAGGAAAGGAGAAAAGCCGGCATAGAATATGTGAAGAACACGTCAAATAACGAGAAGCGAGAAATATATAGGGACAAGAACAAACTGGTGAAGAAGGCAATGCAATACGAATTCACAAGAGAAAAGAGCTTGATGATAACATACAGCATATGGAACAGGACTTCAAGAAAAACAATGCGCATAACCTATTCAGAAACGAACGAGAACTTAGTAACACGTCTCATAAACATCCTGCTGCAAAGGTTAATGACGGAAACCTGAAAACGGCTCCAGCTGAGGTCTTAAAATTTTGTGAAATCTACTTCCAGAAACATCTTAATACAAGCTGGTCAAGAACACAGGAAGCAGTCGGCAACATTCCAGATAACATGGGAAAGGGAGGGAGGGAGGGAGGAGGGAGGGAGAGGGAGGGAGGGATGGAGGGAGGGTGGGAGGGAGGGAGGGGGAGGGAGGGATGGAGGGAGGGTGGGAGGGAGGGAGGGGGAGGGAGGGATGGAGGGAGGGTGGGAGGGACGGACAAAGGGAGGGACGGAGGGTCAAATTGGCCTAGGCATTTAAATCAAGTTAAGTCAACTCAAATTATGTGTAATCGGCAACAAAATGGGGACATTTCCAAAGACCACATGCCCCAGCCCCACTCTATCAAAAAATGCACCAACATCCCACTTCCAAAACAGCCTCGCTAATAGCCTGCTAGTGATGCTAATGTGGTGTTTGAATATAAGATCAAACCACACGGTTCACGAACTTCACACCCCACATGATTGCCCTTGCAGCTAGAAACCTAACCCTCTGCATTATGGGAATGAACCCCCACGTGAACTTGTGGCGCCCTATGCATTGTGAAAATATATACCGCTACACGTACGTGTGGCGCCCCTGGAGTCTGTATTGGGAAAATATGAACACCCCCGTTGCGAAAAGCTGGGTACGGGCCTGATGTATTCAACCTTCGTTTGGTATATTTTGCTTCACTACTGATCGATGTTACAGTCCTTAAAACGTTATTTTAGAGATATCCAACACAATTCAATTCTTTATTTCCAATTGAGAATACAACATATACACACAGTACAGTTGAAAATGGAAAGGGAGAAAGTATAAACTCAGTGCTTACACGTCCAAACATTACGTAGGGTTAGAGCTGGGGCTAGTCTAGCGTTACCTTTTTCGTATACGTATACTCCCCAAAACAATATCAAACTTTCTTGAGTGGAACTTACTGTACATCCGTTTATTAGACAAACTGCTTAAAGTTATGTTGCATTACTGTTGGCTGTGACGTTACATTTCCATTGTTAGCAGCTGGGTCGTCTTCCGGTGTTTCTGCACAACAAGAAGGTAAGGAACTGTTTTTTTTTGTTAATTTGTATTGAGTTTACTAAATTATTCTATTAAAGTTACCGTCCGTCAACGATGTTGTTAAAGGCCTCGAGGTAGTCCGTTCGTTTTATTGTAAACGTTTGTTATACGTTATAAACTATTCTAACATACTTACCGTCCAAATAGGTTTTAGCGAAGCAGAAACAACGTTTGAATTCATTAGTTCTATATTTAAAAAAATCACCCAGCTATCGATCAAATCTCCGAGAAGCGCAGTGGCGTAGTAACACGGGTGCAGAGGGGGTGTACTCGCACCCAGGGGCCGGGTCTGGGGGCGCCGAATCGACAGTCAATTTACATACGCAATTCTGCTCTTCAGTTTTAACAACCATAACTTGAACTTGGCTATTTTGGGACAAATAAAACGGTATCTTTTTGCACGTTCAATTCTGCGATTAAATAAGAGTACAAAAACCTGAAGTGTCCGAGTGGAGACTATCGTAGCTATTAATGACTGGTTCGATGACATTGTGTGACTACTTGAGAAGCTATCCGAGGATCTGAATGAATCACCAGACACCATCGTCGCAAGCCAGTGGCCGCAATTGACTATACAAACCCGTGACAGGTATCCCACGCAGTGTGCGGAAGGTGGCTGAATTAGTTGCACTGCAGTGTTTGGACCGTCCGTGCAGTGGGAACCGTGGGAACGGACGATGAACAATTGCCCGCGCCCCATATCAAAGAGCACTTTTTTGAAATCCCAACATAATTAGCCGTTCGGCCAACCCCCAAAACATCTCCTTATTTCGATTAAATATTCACGCAAATGCGCACACACACGCACGCACGCACACACGCCAACCATATACGGATCCATGAAGCTTGTGCTCCCCCCAGACCTTTGCAAATTTCTTTGGAATGTACCCGCGCTGGCGTGACGTCCCCCCAGACCTTCCAGTGTTGCTATTTTGGCGAGCCTCAAGGGATGTTTGGTGAGTGCTTGGAGTGTTGGTATTATTGGCGAGCAATTTGACTTTTTTGGTGAGCCTCGTCGTTGGTATTGTTGGCGAGTATCAAGGTGGGGGCGCTTTTGGAGTGTTTTGGGCCCTCGAAACTACCCTGTTTAGAGTCGCCTCTGCAAACTCACACAAGGACGCGCGCGCGCGCACACACACACACACACACACACACACACACACACACACACACACACACACACACACACACACACTTATAAGGATGGTGTTAGGGGTGGTGTAAATTCCAACGTTACGAAGCGTGATAAAGGGTCGATGTCTCACAGATGTCAACAAATCACAAGCCGTGTTTTATGGGTGGCCCCTAAAGCACATTAAACACATATTTCCTTATATATTACGGCATGACAATAATTTAGCTGGGCGCAGCCAATTTGTCCGTTCGTCTGGTTACGCAAGCGAGCTCTCTGATTGGTCTATATTAAAAGGTATTGCTCTCAACCCAATACGATATTGTTCAAATGTTTACTGGCGCCGCGCTGTGACGCCTTAGCCGCAGAAGTGATGAATACAGTTGGCGCCCTGAGCACATCTGCGTGCTGGCGAGAACAGATCGAATAGTTGGTGATGTACGAAAATCTGAGCGTCACAAAGCACCAGATATATGGCGAACGTTGCGTCTCCAAAATGTATAGATGTTTGTAAATCCATTATTAAATAAATTAATACAATGTATATTGTTAAAGCTTATACTCAATGAGATATAGCAACAGAACAAAACATCGTTTATTATGTACCAGAAACGGTAAATTGTTATACAATAGCGTGAGCCACCAAATCACTGTTAAGCGATGTTGATCTTCCTCGTGGTCTCTCGTCAGAGACGGGAGGTCCCATTATTTGAGGGGAGACTACACCATATATAACGATGGAGTAGAATATGGCGTAGCCATATGTGGATGAAGGCCCACAGATGTCACTCGATATTGGCAAAGAAGTAGAGCCTGCGTTTGCAAGGTTCAACGACAACAGGGCATGCGATACAACTCGATTCCAGGTGAATTCCTGAAGTAAGTATTCTCCATAAGGCTTAAATGTTTAAGGCCAAGCCGGCCCATAACATGAATATGTTGCGGGCCCGTCAAAGGATTTGAAAGTCTAATAATCCGAGCAATGAAGCGGTTCCGGTCATCTTAAAAGGCTGGTACATCAAACGAAGTAATGTTTAATGTACAAGTTTTCTGCAAAATGTTACCAATCAAAAATGGTTTTAAGATATGCACTATTTTAAACGATGATAATGCCAGCTGTATTATTACGGAAATTACTGTACATAAAGAATGTACAAGTGCCCTTTTCAATGTGCGAAAATAAATATTGTATTATTATTATTTATTTTGATATCACCATAACAATGTTTACAAACTTTCATCTGACGACGGAGGGTGGGGGGCTGAGGCCAGATGAAAGTAATTCCGTGCGATATCGCACTTCGACGTTATGAGATGATCCATAATGTTGCGAAATCGATAGAGCGAATGTTTGTGATATATTCCTGCGGCCTCGCCGTTTCATCGACTTCGTTCTTTTGATAGTCACCCTGCTTCGTAGGGATATGTACGCGCGCACAATCTAGCGTCTGGCTGTTCTTCTTTCTTTATTGCATCCCAATATATTCCTTGTTCACAATCTTAGGACTTTCCCGTTTACTTGTCTCATGTTTTCTCCAATCCATTCTACATGTCCTTTAATCAACTCCTCAACAGTTTTTTTCTTAAATCATTCATTTACACCACCCTCCTCCCCCAGATCCTCCATGTTTCACTAGTCGACTCTCTTCCCTCCCGTAATTATTCTTACACAGTTGCTTTCGCAAGCATGTACTCGATCCTGCTGTTTTTCACATTTGAAAAAAATCTGGCTTTATTAATCAACATGCGTCTTTCTTTCAGCGATACGAACTTATAATGAGTCAAGACGTCCGGTCAATTCTGTGTGTTGGTCTCGTCTGTGTCGACATTATCTGTGTGTGTGCTGAGTATCCTCGCGAGGATACAGAAGACAGGTATAATCCATCATAAATATACTTTCTCTTGAGGTCAAAAGGGGGATTAGTTGGATGTTTTGGTGAGCCTTGGGAGGGGTACTACCGGATGTTTTTGGTGATGGGGTGCAAAGCTTGACGTTATGGCGATGGTTAAGTGCAGTTGGAGGTATCAGTGTGTGTGTGTGTGTGTGTGTGTGTGTGTGTGTGTGTGTGTGTGTGTGTGTGTGTGTGTGTGTGTGTGTGTGTGTGTGTGTGTGTGTGTGTGTTTGTTAATGTACGTGTGCGCGCGTGCAATGCCGTGCATGCGTGTGTATGCATGCGTGCGTGTGTGTGTGTGCTTACTATCCTCGCGATGAACAGAAGACGTATCATTGGCATTAGTAGGTTTTCTCTTTGATATATCTCTGGCGCTGGTAATTCCCATGGAACAAATGGATGTGTAGTTTACATATGTGTAATTAGTTATTTCCACGATTCCAGCAAGCAGTATTGGGTTCTACTTCTCGCGTGTGTTTACAACCGTGACTTGCAGTGTGTTGTCGAGCAGCCACACACGGTTCACCAGGTTCAGCTCTGCGATGCCAGTCTCGACGTTTGGAGCACCGTAAAGTCTGACTATGCCGCCTGTTTTCGTAGGGTCGGTGGTGCAATGACTGCGAGCGCTGATAGTTGTTTCACTCTGGTAGGTCGCAGTCATCCAGTCACACCACCTATTAATGTTGAGATCCAATTTTGATGTGTGTGCACTCCTGCCCCATACTTGTGGAGAGTATTCTGCCGGCGCATACACTAACGCCAACGTGGAATTGCGTAATGTCTTTGTTCTTGATCCCCAATTGGTGCCAGCAAGTTGGCGAATCAGCGCTCCACGTGATGCTACATTTGCGCTTAAGTTTTCGAGGTATTACCTGTAAATCAGTAACTTGTCTAGTTTGATGCCCAGGTATGCAGGGGATGTTTGACAGACGAGTCGTGTGTTGTTCACAAACACATCCATTTCGCGTTTATCTTCTTTGTTGTACAGATGGAAAACGGCAGAGACCGTTTTCTTTTCGCTCAGTTTCAGTCGCCATTGTTATAGGTCGGTGGAGAGGATGTTCATATCTCGTGTGAAACGAGCCTCAACATGGGACCATTGCTTGAGCCTCAGTAGGATTGCAAGGAACACAATTATGTAGTCGTCTCAGTCTGCTTCGCTGACTATTGCTGGTCTTCAAGCATGTTCACCTTTCTTGTGAAGTTACGGTCCATATTTGGCGATTTTCGTTCTGTATAAGTTGCGACGCAATAGCATTAACTGTGACTGGGCAATTTGTGTGTGTAGGTGTTCTGCCGGTCAGGCGGTTGACTGTCTGCCATGTCTTTAGGGATGTTTCGCTTTGCTGCATTTGTTAACATGTCGCAGTGTGCTTTAGATGCGTCGTCTGTGTTATTACAGTCTGTCGTGGCAGGTACTTGGTGCCCAAGTCTGTGCCTGCTGCAAACGTCTTCCATTGAGCCTTCAAAAAGTCCCACCTCGAGCCATCGAGAATGATGGGAAGATGAACGAGGGGTCGATACTGTTACCGTGGGATCTTTCCAAGGACACGTTTATCTGGTACTGGTTCTTCTCTGTTTTGACCAACAAAGGCAAGATGTGGATTCGATGTCGTATTCCAGCATCCAGAATGAAAGGTGTCTGGTTCATTCGGGTTCTGTATCAAGGCTAGTTTATTGGCAAATTCCCAGTCTGCCAGACATTCGATGTGTTGACAGTTTAAATCACCAGCGTATATGCAGGGAGAGCTGACCGTTGGAAGTGTTGCTTCCAGTTTCGTTGTTGGCGGTTTGTACACAATATTCGAGCTTTGTACTTTTACGACGTGCCATTCAGTCTCTGACTGAGGTGGTGACTGGGATACGAGCGACTACTCAGTGTCTGCATTCATGAAGGTTGCCAGGCCGTGTTGTTTACTAGCTGTGTAGGCTGGTATGTTTAGCTTTTCTAGTGTTTCGCAATGAAGCAGGATTTCGTTGATATAGGTCAAATGTTCGATAATGTTGAGCTTGGCGATGGAAAGGCCTTTATCATTTAACTGCAGGACGGTTACACCTTTACCGTCGACAGATGTTTCCGCCTTCCCCGAAAAGGGCGCGATATATTATAGATATATATATATATTATATATTCTCTTATATGACACTTTAAGAGTAATAAAAATACAGTAACATATTCAATGTTTCAAAGTTACTCTGTTCACAACCTACCAACCAAACATTTGTGTAGACGTATATGTTTTCACACACCCCAAAACCTATCACACTTCAGATGGTCCCTGTTGCAGGTGTCTGTCCCAGTGGCGCCACCTGGGGGGCAATGCCACCAATGACTGTACAGTGTTGTCCCTGCTCGGAGCGCCAACTGAGTTTCTTGGCACAATTGCGCGATCACATGAACTCCCGTAGGTTGACTGCTCATTATCACTCTAAGCTAAGATGATATAGTGAATGACATTGTTTGCATTTACCTTGATAGTGAAATTATGTATTTTTAATATATATATATATATAGTATTGTATATATATATACACATATATATATATTCATACACACACACACACACACACACACACACACACACATATCTTTAATATAAGTAGTTTTGTGTTATAGACCTATACATGAATGTTTTCCTTATACAGAACTGTTAACCAGATGCTGTTGTATATTGTTAATCAGATGCAGTTTTCTAAATGTACTAGCCTGTTTTTGCTGTTGATGTGTAACCAATGCATTTTCGAAATATACAGCCCTTTGAAGAAAAAAACAGTCAGGAGGCATGTGCCCACATTGATATAAATCAATGTGTCTAGTGCTGCAAGTACAGTTGTACTTATTTTGTTTGGTCTTACAGTTTCCTGCAGTCTGCCTTTGCCGGGTATGGCATTGACATTTCACACTGCGTCTACTACGATGAATCTCACACGCCGATCTCCATTGTCATCATAAATGAACAAAATGGGTCACGCACCATTCGGCATTTAAACAAGTTTGTGTGACTATTTACATATTCAATCACATAAGCATGTATTATATAATGTGTGCGCGTGCATGCGCGTGGGCGTAGGTGTTGATGGCCGGATATTCTTGTGTGTGCACGCGTGTTTGTGTGTGTGTGCGCGCGCGTGTATGTGCGTGCGCGGGTGTGTGCGTGCGTGTTTATTACAATATCGAAGCATTGCTAATTTAATAATTATATAAATTTAGCAGCACAGCCCGTAACTCTAAAAAATCAGGAAAGATTATTTTAATGGTTGGTTTATAGAGATCTGCCAGAGCTGACATTCAAGGATTTTCAGACAGCAGTTGATCTGACTAAATACAAATGGATTCATTTTGAGGTAAGACAGATTTGAATGTGCTCTTTTATCTCATAGTTCATAGCAGTTGAAGACAATGTTGAGAATAAAAAATTACTTTAATTAGGCTTAGTTTGTAATATGTTTGTACTCAATTTCAATATGAATCAATGAATGAATGACATTTTAAAATTGTATATTTTATAGGGTGGGCTGAGCCGGAATTTCAGCACTAGCCACTCTCGCGCTGCCGGATCATGACATTGGAAGGCGGGGGGGGGGTGCTGTTTAATATTTCCACAGATTGTTTAATATTTGGCTCAGCGGAAACCTACAATTGTATCCCCCTGAAGCCCGTGAAAAAGTACCTTCAGGCTCTCCAAAACTTCGATTTGCACCCCCACTGAGGCTCGCCAAAACACCTTCAGGCTCACCAAAAATGCTCGCCGCTTCCCCAAATATTGGGACTAATCCTATCTTGAGCCCCATCCAAAATATATATAATATACATTTCTAGCCAATGATTTTATCAACCGTATAAGTAAATCCTGCGTTCGTTAACGTTGGTTTAGGGTCGTTCAACAATAGATGAAATTGTGAAAATGCTGCAATACGTTGACGACTATAACACAAGAATTGCCGCACCAGACCGGAGGATCGTAACATCGGTGGAAATAGAGCACACGAGGCCACAAGGTTTTGTTAGGATATATTTTATTTGATCAAATGTTACTTATTTGTAAATGCAAAGATCTTACAAACTTAGTATAGATCGTACACTTTCAAATATTTCCCAATGTTGTTTTATATTTACATATATATTGCATGTATTTATGTCATTCTGGTTGGATTATGCACAAGCTGTAGCAAAATACTTGCAAATGTAAGTTAAGTGTTCAGATTGCAATTGAGACATACTCAATATTTGGAAATTTACAAATTGTTATATTTCAGATCTTTTTATTTCTGTGTAAAAATGCATTTGGTTGAAATACTTCTATGCAAATTGTTTGTAAAATATTAAAATTACATAATTCTTTGATACGTAATAAATGTACTGTACTGAACCACAACAGAAACACGAATATTTCAACATATATGTTTCTGTCGCGACACAATGAACTAGCCAAACGTTTTCAACACAGATATGAGTGATGTTTCGATCAAGTCAACAATGTTGTGCCGGTCGCACGTTCTACGCACGGCCGAGGGCGTTGCTGTAAGCGAAGCATCACATAGCTGCTTCGTGATGCGTTGACAAAGTTTCGCTTGTTCATTGTAGCGCGACAAGAGCATCTATATAATTATTATTTTGAAAAAGTCGCCTGCATGACACGGAGTGCCAAACAATTTAGCCGCAGAAAGAAACACACTAGACCGACTTTGTTTCTTTTCTGCAGATAAATTATTTGGTCTGACCGACTACGTGTTTGTGAGCAAGGACTACGCCCAGTTCCAAGGCCATGCGTCGAAGGAGACGGCCGCAGCTTCTCTCGTCCAGTTATGTCGCCCGGGGTAAGTGATGCTAGGGTAGAGTAGTTGAGAATGTGTCACTGTTCCTCCAAAATCACACTTTCAGCATGTCTGTAATGGCCTATGCCATGGCCAGGGTCGTGTCCAGAGAGGGTAGTCGGGGGGGGGCACATAAACCTCCACTGGCGGCCGAACCAAATTGATGTCGAAAATAGAGAATACTATTTTATATGGAGACCTTTACTTCATTTATTTTTCTCGGTAGATCGCTCAGTCCGGCCGAGATTTGCATCACCTAGTTATGTCCAACTTGTTTGGTCTTAAATCGCATGAATTGTCTAGCTTCCTTACCGCGAATCCCAACTTCGAAGTCACCCTTGACAGCCACTCTTGATTTCCGTCGGCGTTAGCTCCACCTCCGCCCATTTTCCTTATCAGTAATTTTTTCTCCTGGCTGTCTTTCTTTGCGACATGTCCACACCACGTATTTTATTGTAGAAGTTTTACTGATATTTTACTATTTTGATATTTAAGTTTTCATCATTTCCACTCCCTGGTAATTGTTTTAACAGTATTTATCCGCCGCTGTCAAATCGGGCCACACATGAAAGCCCTTTATTCTATGTTGGTCCTGCTGTGGGCCCAACAGTTTCAGTTTGTTTTATTGCTTTAACAGTCGTTCATATTGATGTTAGTTATGATATTGCATTGCGGGCAAATCCTCGTTTCCTTCTGATCTGTATTTCCACATCGGTTATATTTTATGATAATTTCTTTATGACCCAGACCACGTCAAAGGCAATATGTTTATATAATAATTAGTGTAGTAGTTTTGCTATTGTGACATATGTGACACGTCAGTGTTCAGACAATGGAATGTTAATGGTTGAAATTTATAAAGTTCATCAGGCATTATCTTTGCTGGCGAGTCGTTCATCCTGCTACTACCTGTGCAACGTTTATTGGGATGATTAACTTATTTTAAAATTATTATGCGATATCACCTGGATGTAATTACCTAAACTATTCTTTCTTCTATGTCAAAGTGTATGTGAAAATGGCATTAGATGAAAGCGTTTATAAATAATAATGCAATTAAATATGTTACAGATCCTGTTTTAATCATAACGTTTATTAAGCATTTGTTTCAAATGATATCATTTACCTGAAATGTATGATCATTACAATGTACTCTTAATTTCCCTTTACAATGTTTTTGTAGTGCGACCTTGATCTGTCCGTGGGGTGTGGAAGGGACCATTGCTACGGTTCAAGGCGGGGCAACCTACACCAGCCCGATATTCGCCCCTGCCAAAGTAGTTGACACGCTCGGTGCTGGTGACACGTTTGACGCTTCAACGATCTTCTCTCTCTCCACTGGCCACACTTTACAGGAGGCAATCATATTTGGGTCAAAGGTCGCTGGCGCAAAATGTGGAATGCATGGATATGATGATCTACGTGAAAAGTTCGGACCAAAGTTGTAATTATTACAGCAGATGTGTAGTTGTCAATGCTGGCGGACGCTTAAGCAAAGGAACACAACCTACGATAATTGAGTCTAGATGTCCAACTCTCGCGTTTGGTCAACAGGAGTGCGGAATACAATATCATGCAAGTTGTAATTAGGGATGGTCTAATAACTTTGCAAAGTCCAAAAAAACGTTGTTTAAACGTTTAGCATCGGTTCACCCGCCTCCCACACCCGCCCAAAATGGCTAATGTCATCAAATATATTGGCATTAACATGTTGCACCTACTAGGTGGCGCCACTTTATCAATTTATTTCGCGGCGACACGTGGAGACGACCACGTGACCACACACCTTATGTAATGCTTAAGATGTGTTGGGACTTTATGAACTTGCGCGACTACCCACAAGATAAAACTTCAGAATAAACATCAATAAAACGCCTAAAAGTATACAACTGAGTTTTGAGTATTGGTCGACAAGTAAATTTCTTCGAGTCATTTCAACGTTGGCCCGTGTGTAAAAGAAGCATGGACGGAAGGTAGGTTCCACTATAAAATATAGTTATCAACACTGCATTAGGATGGCTCTCCTTTTCTATTGTATTGCAGTTATAATAACTCAATAGGGTAAATAATGTACAGCTGGTTTGGTTAATGAACGTATTACTGGTGTTACGGAGATTACATTGGAAAACTGCACTGCCCCGAGGCATCCAGTCAGAGTCATATGCCTGCTCTCCTATTTGCTATGGCCACTGATGTCTCAATACCTTCGTACAGACTAGCCTAACCGTCCTTACGGAAGCCTACCAAAGGTTATGGCTTTCCATTAGCACCAGAAAAACCAAGGTTATCCACCAGCCCACTCCAGGTAACAAATAAGGACTCCCGAAATCAAAGTATTTGGATGAACTCTAGAAGTTGTTGAACATTTTACTGTACTTATAGAGTAACCTGTCGCAGAAGGCCACCATCGACGCAGTACTTCAGCATCGAATCTGCTGTGCCAGCACATCCTTCAGCGCCACTGAATCTCCGATGACCACAACCTCAAAAACAGACTAAGGTGGAGGTCTCCAAAGCTGTTTGTGTAATCACTCTAATCTAGGGGAGCGAGGCTTGGGTCACATATCGTTGTCACCTGAAGACCCTGGAGAAATTCCATATACGATGCCTCAGGAACATTTATTGCTTTCGGTGGGAAGTCCGCCGCATCAACGACAACGTCCTCACTGATGCAAAGAAAACCAGCATTGGGTGAGGCAATGATCATGCAGAATCAGCTCCGCTGGACTGGCCACTGTGTCAGAATGTTAGACTCCCGTCTCCCCCGAAAAGTACTGTTCACACAGCTGACGCATGGTTCGAGAACATGTGGCCGGAGAAAACACTTCAAAGACACTGCCACCTACGCGAAAAAAGGCCAGCTGAACATAACCACTTGGGAGAACATCGCAGCGGACCGACTACTTTGGCGCCGCAGCATCCACGAAGCAACGACCCAATTTGAGACCGACTGCCTACTACGTGAGGCAGAGAAGAGGCAGAAGAGAAAGGAGAGGGAGATGTCTTAACATCGACATGCCTCCCTTCCACCCAGAACTTCCTGCTCACACTGCAGCAAGATCTGCAAATCAAGAATCGGGCTCCTGATTCACCTCAGGACACACACTCGATCCCTGGCAGACGTCATCCTCGTTTCAATGGGCCACTGATGATGACGACATTCGTAAGTCCCGAACGGCTCCAACATGTGCGAGTGCGTGCGTCCAAAGTATATATCAACCGACAAGACCTTGCAGTTTATGCATATGGAGGTAGGCGAGTCAGCGAGGTTGTGCACGCTCGAGGTATCTGGGAAGTTAATTTGTGTGACGGGGAGCAGGACAACACAGTGGATGCCGAGTGAGATCGAACGTCAGACGTCAAGACATAGGCCCTATGGTCTATGACTTGTGTTGCAACTAGTGTCGCTGAATTTTGTCAACTGTTGAGTATACGGTAATCTGTGTCTTGGAGAAAAACACCGATTTGATTTCTTCTGGTGGGGATGTTGACACAATCTCAACGAAATCCACCTAAAGGATCGGGTAGTTAGGCAAACAATGCACCTGTTTATAAAGGTGTCTTTATCCTCAAACTGTCGCATCTGAAGTCATCCTGAGTAGTGAACAACTGGTCCACAGTGAGGCTCCGTATTACCTCCGGACACCCTTGGGCAGGATTTGTCTCGGAAACAAACTGGTCCACAGTGAGGCTCCGTATTGCCTCCGGACACCCTTGGGCAGTATTTGTCTCAGAAACAAGCTTCACCTTCTTAAAGGTCTGATCACTGACTGTCACTAAGCAGACATATTAAATGCCATTACACTGAGTTATGTCGCTAGTAATTTTCATGAACAAATGTGCATTTAACATGTTTAGGAATATGAAATGGTTCAACAGAAATTCAATTGTGAAAACTATTAAGATTTTTTGCATACAAATAGCGACATATCTGTAGAATGTATTACTATTTACAACATAAAACAAATTAAAATGATGTTGCAACTGCCACTATCCAAATTCATCGGGTCCTGGGTAAAATTCAAAAAAGTTAAAATCTACGAACCACCCGAACAGGCTGTCGGGTGTTTGCAAGCACACCTATAACATTTCAGCCCTGTACATGCGAAATTGACAGACAGACAGAACACACTTGTGTTTTAGAATAAACATATGTAATCCATCAGGTCTTTTTATTTAATTTTTAGTATTTCATTCTCACTGCATGTTTTTTCAAACATAATAATTCAGCAGTGGTCTAGTTGTGGGTAATTTCTACACCCTGGTAACATAATTCTTATTTGGGATATTTATATTTAAAATAAATGTACAACACGTGACGTTTTCCATGGCTGTTTGTTTCACTTTGATGTAGTTATGGTTATCTTGTTTTCAAAGTTGTGTTCATAGTACGTCAAACCAATCATTTCATTGGTAGATTATTTGTAATAAAACTGTTGTATTGCAACCACTTTAATTCCCCACTTATATAATATTCTTACAGTGAAGGTTATATTCATATGATATATCCACAAACAATACATCATTTCTGAGCACACATTTGTGTGCATACAGAAATATGGTTATAAGACTATGCATATAATGTTAAATGCCAGAAAGAGGCTGTTCCATCAGGTGTTTGCACCGTCTGCCGCTATTCCATCATGTCGGCTCCCTCCCCGCCAGTAGCATCTTCAGCAATGTGCAAGTCATCAAGCATTTCAGCGAGACTTATCTTCGGTGCGTCTTCATCATCTGTGTCATCTGTGTCCACGGCGAGCTTGCTTGGATCTGTCAAAAAGTACAATAATAACATTACAGGTGTCATGTAATTAAGAGTGTAGTCTAGGCATTTCCGCTGCCTCTGGGAAAACAACCCTTCTTCCCTCCTTATGTCTGCCGGGCTAACAGTTGTGACTGATGGTTCAGGTATCGTGTTCTTTTCTGGCTACACCATTACTTTAGTTAAAGATAACCGATAGGAACATTCAAGTTGCCCAATTATTTCTGTTAAACTAGCATGACTAGTTCAGTTAACTGACGTTTAGTTAAATATGGAACGTAATAGTGTTGTTACAACTGAACAATGTAATTGATGCATTTATTCAAATACAATTACTACTTTTACAGGCTGTAACAATATTGAGCTACATTATACCAAATAACTTCTGTTATCTAACTGGCAACTTTTCATTTGGACCACTTACTTTAAAAAGACCGCAATCTTTGAAAACAATATCCAATATTGTGCTTTTATCAACAGCAACTTTATACAGTAAAATAAAAAATGGGCCAAGAGGCTCTGAAGTTCTTTGGACTATTATTGTGAGTTTGTAATTATTAATTAAATGGTTTTTGGTGAACCATAGTTACAGACCATAATTCGAATGATTCAATCAATTAGAGATTTCTTGTGTATAGTGGCACTACCATATGGAATGTCTATGCAAAATCAGAGAAAAAAATGTGAAAATTTACGTTTGGGGGCTGAGGGGTTAGAATGATTCAATCGAATGCAGATTTCTCGTGCATAGTGGCAGTACCCTAAGATATGTCTACACAAAATTAGAGAAAATGTTGCTGAACGGTTGTGATATGGCAACTAACGGCGGACGCAGAGTGATGGCATAAGTCCGTTGGACCTTCGGCCCAAAGGTCTAAATACTGTTTTATAGAAGCAACTACCGAGGTGGAATTCCTTACATAATTTCATTTTTGCAACTGATACAACTTTTGTAATGTAATAAAGCTAACTGATGTTAGTAAATGGCCCTAGTGCACCTGGGGACCATTTCACAAAAATAATGAGGTCATAAAGAAACCATTAAGCAGAATCCACGGTTGTTGGGAAGGTTTTCAAAATGCAAATAGTCGTCGCTGCATCACAGTGGACACTATTTCCCTGACACACCGGCAAAAGTGTCCCGGTGGCGTGTCCTGGGGTTGACAAACTTCAGTAAACAAGATGGAATGAAATTTATTTTAAATAGCAAACCATGGCTTGTGGGATCGTAAGAAGTGTAGCGGTCCCCAGGTGTCACTACCCTCAGCGTTCCCAAACGACTGCCCCTGGAAAACAGCCCCGACTCCTCAAGGGGGCGGACAGAGTTGACTCACCCTTGTAGATGTTGATATTCTGTCTGTATTCAACGTCCTCCTCCAGATCCTCCAAGAACTCATTGTAATCCCTACACACAGGAAAGACATTCATCAGCGGTCATTTCCTAGTTGTCCCATGACTAAACTCAGTATTCTGAAGCAACAGACATGAAAATCCACCCTAACTATTTTCAGAGTTATAAATTTCACTTCCACACACTTGTAGTACAGAGCTGCCAAGCTGGGTCAGAAAATATGTGCGAGATCCAGTTCCTCAACAGGACACCGGGTGGCAGCACTACCGTTCACCAACAAGACACGATGTGGCAGCACTTTTTGTCATTCAAATGTGCCCCAAAACAACATTTTACATGTGTCACTGACAATCACAAGAATAACCTCACGGAGTCCGCACTATCTACCTGTGCACATGAATAAATATATTGGAATGTGCATGAAAATTAGCTAGTTTGTAATAACCTCGTCAATATGTGCGAGATTTGCAGATAGCTCCACAAGAGAGCCTGAGATGGACAATACATATTTAAGTTTCATGCCAAGTGTGTGAGACTTGGTAGCTCTGCTAAATAAGACTTGTTTTCTCACTTGTAGCAGAATGACCCCCTTGGTAATATAAAGACAATTAGGTGTGAAAGGATAGTGCTACCATGGAAATGTAATTCGACATTCACAGTAAATCATGTGTCGGGATATGTTAATGTTTTCCTGCTAGATGGTAGGGATCTCAAATGCCAAACTTTCACAGAATAATCGATGACCCCGCCAAAGAATTTACATTTTAACAAACATAATTTACAAATGTGACTTCAAAGACAGCATCAACCATCGTAACATTTAAACTGAACAAAATATAGATCTGCTGATCTACAGGACAGATTTGTTTCACTGCATACCTGGTCTCCATGGTGGCCTGAGCTCCTTCATCCAGGTGCTTCAACTGCCACTTGCGTTTACGAGCTCGCTTTGTGCTGTCAGTGTACATCTTCTTTATCAGAACCTGTAATCACAATACAACAGCTTTAAAACATTGTAATGTTTAATGTGACACTGGGGTCGTATTAAGGGTGCCTTGTTTCTCACCATCTCTACCCCAATAATAGGTTCTAATTATTTAATGAATCAAATTTAAACCGTCCACTCTATTTGGAAAATCTTATGTCTTTCAAATATGCACAGGCACCAAAACTAAGCTAACCTGGCCAAGCATGCTTTCACAAAAACTGAAAATGAACTGTTTACAATAAAATCATCTGAGACTATAGCTACCATAAACAAAAATCTCAAGATATTTTTTAAATTGCATTTCCACCCTACATCCTTGGCAATCCTTAGCTCAGATGATGACTGTGGATTGTCCCTGTTCATGATATCATATGCAATGGTACTGGTTCTGGCGTGTTACAGGTTCCAGAGAATTTAGGTGCTATAGAAGATTTAATAGTATTGATCAGTCTGTGGAAATGTCAAATTGAAAACAGCCTTGCACACTGTTGGCTAACTGAGTTGGTCTGTATCACTGATATGAGGCAGAGTAATTCACTTCTACTCACCACATCCGGGAGTCTGTCCGCTCGTATCTTGTCCACATAAGCATCGTTAATGTTGGCTGCCCTCACGTCAAACCTGAAACAGACGGGTGCCTCAGTTTTAGGTCATTCTGCTGTATGTCGTTATATTATTTTACATATATTTACTAATTGAAATGATGTTAAAGCAGCCACAAACACCTTCCGTAGTATATGTCAACTCACAATTGTGTAACACCACAATATGCAAAACAAAAGTTAAATTAATAAACCACAAATTATGAAATTTGATTCTTAATAACTTATTTTAATAAATAAGAGCCATGGCACAAATAGTAACTGCAACCAGACTTTGCATCAAATACGTTTTGGATAAAGTGTGTTGCCGTTTTAAATTTCAAATGCAATCATGTTATATAAAAACTTCAAATACACAAGGTTAAAGTAACGTGCTAGACCATGCATCACGCAATATACAAAATGTTGGGATAGTGTAGAAATGATTGCATTAAATGGTAAAGAAGAAGGTAATGTCAGATAGATATACATTCACCAATATTTAAGACCTTAAAAATGCAAGCTAAAGATAGTCAAATAAACTAAATTACAAGTTGCTGCATTTGGTGTCTATTTAATGAAATACACCAAATAAGAACATAAAAACAAATATGCCAAATCTGTGTATTTAACTACAAATAGTACTACTACAAGCGCACATTTCTGCCTGACAACAGCCATGACAGAGTGTGAAATGCTACCTACCCAAGTGCAGTGTCTCCCGGCCGCAGCAGATGACCAAGGTAGGTGTGACAGTAGAACTGTTGGTCAGTCACTCCCAGCTCACTGGCCTTGACCACCCAGACACCCGCGAGAACATGCTGGGGACAACAAAGTGACAGTGACGCATCGTGTTCTCATAACACACGCATTAACACCACATCAATATACAATAACAGCCACATCAATATACAATAACAGCCACATCAATATACAATAACAGCCACATCAATATACAATAACAGCCACATCAATATACAATAACAGCCACATCAATATACAATAACAGCCACATCAATATACAACAACAGCCACATCAATATACAACAACAGCCACATCAATATACAACAACAGCCACATCAATATACAACAGCCACATCAATATACAACAACAGCCACATCAATATACAATAACAGCCACATCAATATACAATAACAGCCACATCAATATACAACAACAGCCACATCAATATACAACAACAGCCACATCAATATACAACAACAGCCACATCAATATACAACAACAGCCACATCAATATACAACAACAGCCACATCAATATACAACAACAGCCACATCAATATACAACAACAGCCACATCAATATACAATAACAGCCACATCAATATACAATAACAGCCACATCAATATACAATAACAGCCACATCAATATACAACAACAGCCACATCAATATACAACAACAGCCACATCAATATACAACAACAGCCACATCAATATACAACAACAGCCACATCAATATACAACAACAGCCACATCAATATTCAACAACAGCCACATCAATATACAATAACAGCCACATCAATATACAATAACAGCCACATCAATATACAATAACAGCCACATCAATATACAATAACAGCCACATCAATATACAATAACAGCCACATCAATATACAATAACAGCCACATCAATATACAACAGCCACATCAATATACAACAACAGCCACATCAATATACAACAACAGCCACATCAATATACAATAACAGCCACATCAATATACAACAACAGCCACATCAATATACAATAACAGCCACATCAATATACAATAACAGCCACATCAATATACAATAACAGCCACATCAATATACAATAACAGCCACATCAATATACAACAACAGCCACATCAATATACAACAACAGCCACATCAATATACAACAACAGCCACATCAATATACAATAACAGCCACATCAATATACAATAACAGCCACATCAATAACAAAGCACACATAGCAGCCACATCAATATACAGCCACATCAATATACAATAACAGCCACATCAATATACAATAACAGCCACATCAATATAATAACAGCCACACAATATACAATATACAATATAACAGCAACAACAGCCACATCAATATACAACAACAGCCCACATATAACAGCCACATCAATATACAATAACAGCCACATCAATATACAATAACAGCCACATCAATATACAATAACAGCCACATCAATATACAATAACAGCCACATCAATATACAACAACAGCCACATCAATATACAACAACAGCCACATCAATATACAACAACAGCCACATCAATATACAACAACAGCCACATCAATATCACATCAATACAACAACAGCCACATCAATATACAATAACAGCCACATCAATATACAATAACAGCCACATCAATATACAATAACAGCCACATCAATATACAATAACAGCCACATCAATATACAATAACAGCCACATCAATATACAATAACAGCCACATCAATATACAACAACAGCCACATCAATATACAATAACAGCCACATCAATATACAATAACAGCCACATCAATATACAACAACAGCCACATCAATATACAACAACAGCCACATCAATATACAACAACAGCCACATCAATATACAATAACAGCCACATCAATATACAATAACAGCCACATCAATATACAACAACAGCCACATCAATATACAACAACAGCCACATCAATATACAACAACAGCCACATCAATATACAATAACAGCCACATCAATATACAATAACAGCCACATCAATATACAACAACAGCCACATCAATATACAACAACAGCCACATCAATATACAATAACAGCCACATCAATATACAATAACAGCCACATCAATATACAACAACAGCCACATCAATATACAATAACAGCCACATCAATACATCGACTACTTGTGTCCACTGTCAACACAAGACATATCTGGTTAGAGTGCCGTCAGTATGCTGTTATAAACTTTTGCAGCACACGTTTCTTGGCTGGTGGTGGTGCCATTTCAATCTCCGCCATCATTTCGTGCCGCATGAATTCTTTGTGTATGAGCTCGGAAATGTGAATTTATCGTAACGCTGTTTCCTATTGGTCAGACTACGACCAGAAGCAGTGAATGAAACACCATGTCACAACAAGCTGCGTATATATGATGCCTCGTGTTGAATACAGTGGAAGCTAAATTTGAGGAGCACGGAAGTGATTGACGATCATTGTAATAAAGACAGAATCCGTAATAGTTTCATCCCTCGCCGTAATATGAGGTGTGTTTCCGGAATTATTCCGGACAATCCGGAATGGTAGGCAGGTCTGATACAGCCACCTCGATAATACAGCCACCTCAGTAATACAGCCACCTCCATAAAACAGCCACCTCAGTAATACAGCCACCTCACAATTAAGGTCACCATGCGACAGTCCCAATTTATTTCAATAAGTTCAAAGTACAGGAAATTAGTCCCACTAATACAATCACCTGGCTATTCAGGTCAGTTTGGCCCAGTCCAAGAGTGACCTTAATAGGGAGGTTTCAATGTACATCTTATCTCACATTTAAACTTCTTTTTAAAAACTTACAAACAAATCAACATCACAACAGCTGGGCACAGTTAAAACAAGTCATGTTTCTGGAAATCCTGCCGAGTCAGCAAATCTGTGTCGTATCACAAAGAATTGTCAAACGGATCCTTTGTCAGGACACGTCACATTACTCACGCACCTTTTGTGACACAGTGCCGCGTCCTGCCACGTGACGCTTGTCCTTGTCAGAAATGATCTCTACTTCCATGACGATGAACTCAGTCATCTGATCACGCCCACAGACAGCATTGAAGGGGGATCTCCAGAAGACAGCACCCGGCACCTCCGCAACTGGCACACGAAGTAATCACCATGTGATGTATTGATGGGTGACACAGACATGTTGATAGATTTTTAGAAGACATTAGCAGCATTTCCCGTTTGTAACTGTTCCCAAACACAAAATATAACATCGCAAACAAAATTATTATTATAATTTCAAGAAATACTGAATACTACAATTTGTTGGAAACTAAGCTAACTGTCAAGTCTCCTTGCAAACACTCACACAATCATACAGTCTACAGTTACCCAGCTAAGAAACCCAACAAATAAAACATACAACCTGCCTATACCCCCAACTTAAAATAGGTGGTGTATTTTTACTGTTCCCAAAGCAGCATTCACATAACAACTCACTCTGACATGTATTTGGGTCGATGATGTGGATTGCCTGTGTGACGCGATACACCACACACAGCTGCCCTATGTTGCCCAAGTGTTGGGCAAGTTTGGGTGGCAGACACACAATCTCGTCCTTGCAGATGGGAACGATCTCGACGGAGTATGTGTGCTTGTAGTTGAAGACGTTACATTTTGGGTCATGTGACACCAACTCCTCCCCGGTCTTGTACCTGAGAACACGACAAACATTGAGACATCACGTTTGTTCTGTTTGAAGGGTTTCAGGGTTAAACACGATATACGTATATCCATTTTCTTGGTTTTGAGGTAAAGTCGCTTTTGTGTTTGTTTTTCATCCTCAAAGTTTTTATTTAAACTTTGAGGATGAAAGACAAATGTGACGTTTTCTCAAAACCAAGAAAATGGATATATTGCATTTTGCTCTTCCATATATAGGCACACATGCCAGGCATTTCCTGAAACTACCTTTGATAGTTAAACATGTCATAAAAAAATTAACTTTATAACCTTGCATATACAACGTAGCTTCTTGGCATATCGATCCATATGTTGACGACTTTATATGGCTGATCGATTCTGAGATTGACTAACCCTTTTGTATTGATGCGCCTCTGAGCTTGATTTCCGAGGATTTAGGCACAAAAGAAGTTACCTTATTATTATTATAAAATGTATATCTTAGGCTGACCTACCTGCAGGGAACCATCGACTGGAGAAACTCAACCAACTTCCTGGCATCTTGCTTCTGACCGTAGAAGAAATCCAGACCATCTGTGATCCAAGCACACAAGAAAGTGAACAAGAGACCATGCTACTAAGACCACTTAAACCAATTCACATCTCAACTTTAATTCTCAGGGATAAATTATGGGCATAAATTCAGCAGCTGTTTGTGCTAATAGCAATAGGCCCCTATTTAAATTTTATTACATCTGTATAACTGGACACATACCAGGGACCTGTTTGATAGTGGACGTGTTCATGTGGGCCTTGTACTTCAAGATCATCTGCTCCAGATAAAACAAAGTCTTGCGGTGGATGGTCTACAACAGAATTTAAAAACAGTGACAACCTGATCATTGATTAAATAAGTACACCATTATATATGTGTGTGAATGTATAGAAATACCAGTTAATTATTAGGCATTGTTTACTCCACAAGAAAGTTGGTTGATATCTACAAAATAGATTCTTCATTTCACAAGAAGCAGTTTCTTACAGACAATATTTCAATATTTGAAGAAATATATCTAAGGCAAAATTGGAACTACTGTTTATGTTATCATGACAGACTTGGGGCGATTCCAACTCCGGTATCGGAATCAAAGGACGATCCCAACTCCGATTCCGGATTCAGATTCGGAGTTGGACTCGTTTGGAGTTAATTTAGTGGAATCGGTTGGAGTTGAGTCGGAATCAGAATCGGAATAACAATGAGTGGAATCGGAATCGTCATGGGTGTAAGTGAAATTTGACTATTACTAATAAGTGTAAGTGTAAACACTGAACACCTGCCCAATTGCAAAAGTTATTGATAGGATCTCAAACAGCCACGGTGAGATGTTAGTTGTACTTGGTTCATGGTGAGATGTAAGTTGTACTTGGTTCATGGTGAGATGTTAGTTGTACTTGGTTCATGGTGAGATGTTAGTTCTACTTGGTTCATGGTGAGATGTAAGTTGTACTTGGTTCATGGTGAGATGTAAGTTGTACTTGGTTCATGGTGAGATGTTAGTTGGACTTGGTTCATGGTGAGATGTTAGTTGTACTTGGTTCATGGTGAGATGGAAGTTGTACTTGGTTCATGGTGAGATGTAAGTTGTACTTGGTTCATGGTGAGATGTAAGTTGTACTTGGTTCATGGTGAGATGTTAGTTGTACTTGGTTCATGGTGAGATGTAAGTTGTACTTGGTTCATGGTGAGATGTTAGTTGTACTTGGTTCATGGTGAGATGTTAGTTGTACTTGGTTCATGGTGAGATGTTAGTTGTACTTGGTTCATGGTGAGATGTTAGTTGTACTTGGTTCATGGTGAGATGTTAGTTGTACTTGGTTCATGGTGAGATGTTAGTTGTACTTGGTTCATGGCGAGATGTTAGTTGTACTTGGTTCATGGCGAGATGTTAGTTGTACTTGGTTCATGGTGAGATGTTAGTTGTACTTGGTTCATGGTGAGATGTTAGTTGTACTTGGTTCATGGTGAGATGTTAGTTGTACTTGGTTCATGGTGAGATGTTAGTTGTACTTGGTTCATGGTGAGATGTTAGTTGTACTTGGTTCATGGTGAGATGTTAGTTGTACTTGGTTCATGGTGAGATGTAAGTTGTACTTGGTTCATTACACTTTACACAAAGTGGATAGTAAAACATTTGGTCTTCCTTAATCTGGGTCACTGTAGCCAACAGTATACTTTGAACATTAACTCAGCTTGAAATGTCGTGTACCTGATGAATTGATGGTAGACACAATAGGTTTCAATATACTGATTATCAAATATGGAACACATCATGACATAAACTTCATTAAATACATTGTTATAATGTTGAATGTATCCAACCTATTCATTGACTACGTTATTTATAAAAAAAAAAAAAAAAGTACTACCCGGGTAGGCCTGATTGGAATTGGAATCAGAATTGAAAGGTTTGCTGCAATCGGATTCAAACCGACTCCAGCACTTTTGATTGAACAGTTGTGCTGGAGTTGGAATCAGATTGAAAAGTTGTGCTGGAGTTGGAATCGAACCGAGACAATCAGAGTTGGAATCGGAATTGAAAAGGTCTGCTGGAGCTGGAATCGTTGATGCGGAATCGAACCCAGGTCTGTATCATGATGAACATATATCAAAGTTGATTTCTGAGTTTACCATTTTAATCTGCTTTTTAAAGACATTGTATGTACAAAATTAATCATACTTGTACCATATAATGTATTATGTTGTGGCCAGCGGAATAATAAATCTAAGGCAGACAGATATAATTTTTCATCTGTTGCATATTGTTGTCTTAAAATTGCATATGATGAACAAAACTTTATATTGAGTTGAGGAACGTTACATACAGTGTATGGAGCATGGTGACTTTCTGTAAATTTGTATGTAAGACTGGTGATCTCAGATTGCAATTTTAAGTGCAGCCATTAGCCAGCCAAGCATTGGTAATTGTTGCATGGTTCCCTAGTGACATAACATGATATCCTGTCAACAAGATTGTCATTGAAGGCTTGACATGAGCCTACCTTCTGTCGTATCTGTACACAGGCACGCCAGAAATCCTTCGCCTCAACGCGGTGGCAGCCATCACACATCTGGTTGTGAACAACAAACTCGACAACAAACACCTGTTGCAGCAAGGCTCCATTCATCACCTGTTGCAACACACAACTGTAACGGTCAAAGTACCCCACAGATAGAAATGTGTGACCTGTCACAGCAAACCGGGTATTAAGATGCACAGATCTATTCTCCACATGGGCCAAAAATGTAAATTGCATCCTATCAACTTTGTGATTTGGGCAGATATGCATACCTGATATAATCTCACCTTTCAGTGTCCAGTTTAATTTCCGCAACAATTAGTCCAAAACTAATAAAATACATGCATGCATTTACAAACACACAGATTAAAAACAATACAAAATGTGATTCAAAATGACCTTATTTATTAAAACGATGTTTTGATATATAAACTTTGCTTCTATTTTATAAACAAATAAAAAACTACTGAAGATATTTCAACCAATGAGGTATCATTTTAAAGCTTGTGATCTGTGGAATCAAAAAAGGTAAAAAATCCATTTCAAAATTTTGCAAATTAACACCCCATATTAGGTTAAACCAGTGTCTGAAAGTAGCCAAAATAAAAAACTGCCCCAGGCTGTTTTAGAACTGGCCCTGCTGAATTTGAACTGGCCCCACTATATTTTACAAACCACAATGGCATGTTTTCGTGAATTTTCCACACTGTATACTCATGTTTTGCAACTGTCTCCATGTTGAATTATAAACATTAAGAGACCCCAGTCTTACACATTAAACAAAGGTAAACATTATAACATTTCAGCCCTATACATGTGAAATTGACGGAGATATGCTGGACCTAAAGAGAAACAGAGACTCACATTCGGCTTTATAAAAATATATAGATTACGTACTAAATAAAATAATATACATTTTATTTAAAGATATAGCATCCAGTGCAGTGTGTTTGCTGTTTTTTGGATATGGCAAAAGTTTGTAATTATCCCGTTAGATTTGACAATCATTTCTGCTGTTTACACAGTATGTTTGGACTACCAGGTAACTAATAATAATTATTAGACCAAAGTTATGGTCACAATCTGCTGTCAGAATCGACAAGTCGCATTAAAAAATTTCACCATTATGCGCTTGATATTAGTTTATACGCTGAATATCACAGATTGGCTGACAATGTCCTTTTTCATATATTTTACTATTGCACCGTGCTATGAAAGTGTTTATATCTGACCAAATTACCCTGCCGTGGTATTCACGTATGTATACCTGACCCCAGGGTACTTACCTCCTTCTGAATGGTCAGTTTCACCTTGATCCTCTTTGAGTGCGGCTCTGTCCAGATGAATCCTGCGTCCACCAGTCTTACCTAAAAAAAGTAAAGGTAACTTCTTATATAGCACAGCAGATCCCATCCTCAGGACTGCTCAAAGCGCTTTACACTTTACTCCCTGGCAGACCTATTCAAGTGAACACAAAAGCAAGATTTATAAGTCATATAATAACAAAGAGAAAGTTAGAACATGCAGTACCAAGAGGATAGAATGATGGGGAAATTATATAGAGGATGTAAAAATAGAAATAACAGGAAGTCTATCAACCTGGTTTGGAAAAGCGTAACAGAACTGCTACAAAATATAAACAATCGAACAATCACTAACGCATCCATCAGACATGACACATGGAAGATTATGTGAACAGTACTAATTAGGCATGGGTTAATTTAAATTATTAATTTGTTAATTAAATTAAGTCAATTAACTTAATTTAATTAAGTAACCTTTTTCAAGAAACACATTTATTTTATTTTATTAACTTTTCTGGAAGAGGTTAATTTAATTTAATCGAGACAATTAACTTTCAATTAAAGTAATTTTATTGGGTATTATTTTACCTGGCCTGCTGTCAGTATATTATATAGTTAGCTTTGATGATCACAGTGCACACTAGAAGAAGTCCATGACCCAACTAACATGAAAGAAAGCAATTAGTTAGACACAGGCAAATGTTTGAAGAGTTTCAAATGTCCAGCCAGTGACTGAGCTAGTGAACAGTTGTGTTCAGGTGTTACAGCTGTAGGGTGTCAAGAGTACTGAATACAGGACTGGGTTTGCCCCAAAACTTGTATAGTCTGGTACTAGTGTGCAGTGGTGCCTTCCAGCCTGGCTAAAGAACAAATGGGATAATGACCCATGGACACTGACAGGTGCTAATCCATCCTCTGAGTAAACACTAGCTGTGGACACTGCCAGGGGTTCTGCCACTGCCAGCCACATGTCTGCTTCATCAGCTTCTAGCACCCACCCAAGTACAAAGTGTATCTGAAGTATGTAGGTTTTCCGAACATAATCCAACATAAGGGAAAATGCGAAAAGTGAACTAAATCTGGCAATACAGTATTTAACATTCAACTTTCAGAAATATTTATCCAATGTAATGATACTTTACTAGCATGCTTGCCGTCCTACACATTTGTTCTAGTTAGCCCCCTCAGTGTTTATCTCCCTTGTATTAAAAATAATTGTTAACTGAGTTGAAGTTAATTGTTAATTTAATAGAACTTAATTTAAATTAATTGAATTAAATTTAACTGAACAATTTGGGAGTTTAATTTAATTGTCCTGATAAATGTGAGAGGTTAATTTAATTGGAAAATATAATTAATTATAATTTAAATAATTAACTTTCCATGTTAATTGACCCACGCCTGGACAATACACACTAGTTTGTTGAGTCCTTTGATCCTCTTCAAGCAGACAGACAATAACTCTCTCGACTCAAGGGAAGCCTTGATCCACATGTTTGGTGGCTGCAGGTAGCTGAAAATATCAAACAAAATAACACATCAAAAGAGAAACCAAAAAGAACAAAACAAAGGGCTCCATGTCTCATAAAATGTCCACAAATCTGGCCGTGCTCCCATTACCACAAGAATAACTTTAATTTATTGGCAACACTACTTGCAGTTTTCAATAGGCAGTGTGATGAGCCAACGTTTTATGAAACCCTACATATCCACACATTCCGATCCTATCGTCCCAAGAAACTGATCATTTGACATGGCAGAGTTTCAGAATGATGGATCCCAAACTGTACTCTGATAGACATGGAATCCAAGAATATTTTCTAAAAACATAGGCTAAACAAAAATACACAAGTTTGTAGATTTTAGGGAAACAGTGTGAAGTCAATCAAGTTATACTCTACAAGACCATTAACAACTGGTGGATGACATACAACAAAACAAAACTCTACAAAAACATACAGAATCCACCTAAATACTGTCATTACTACTCATTGCGTTACTTCCTCTTCAAAACTGGACAACACTGGACATGACAAACTGACCGTTCACAGTTGCGACAAAAGAAGAGTGAGGCTTGCTTGGGGATGCCTTCTGTGATGTCAACCTCAGAGCGAAGGCAAGCAACACACATGTTGGCTGGATTCGGCTCAATCTGCGTGCCACACTGACAACAGAGGCTGCAACGAGACAAAGTTCAATTATTATACTTTATAGTATGGTTGCACACAGGAGTATATAACATTTATCACACCTGGTCATTACACCATAATAAATTGTTCTGCCCTTTTCAAGTTTTGGCAATACTTACAGAAAATCTGACTGATTGGATTCACAAATACTTTCTATTTAGTTTCTACATATGGTGACTATGGTCGATTCTCACAGAAGCGCAACACTTTGGTGTTTTTTCAGTAAATAATGAAACCATTTGGGAAAAGTCTGACCAACAAACATCATTGTAATATGTGTTGATGCATGGAGTTGTTGGCTACCATTCTAAAAAAAAAATTTTCCTGTAACAAAAACTGTAATTTTCATTAATTTTAAAATGAACAATATATAATGAAAATATAGTAATTCATATCGCTTATTATCCCAGACACATACTCAAAGATGTTGAACATGCGTATGCATGGTCAAAGAATGAATTACGTATACATAATTATCCCAGGGTTGAAATTAAAAGGAAAAGTGAGAAATGGTTAAAAAAATGCATAACCGTACAAATAACCTTCAGATTATTATAACTGTTACATATATTGAGATTAGAGAGAGATATTTAATGCATATATTATACATAGGCTAAGGAACATGGAAAACCAATCAAACCTTCATAGGCTTACTTTGTAATTCCTGCAGTCAACCAAAAAACTTGTATAACCATACAAAAACAACCATACAACATAACGATGATTTCTGGAGGCGAAAGGAAACAACTGGGCCACCAAATGGATACAGCATGTACTACAGCATGAGCTGACACATGCATGCAGGTGAATCAAATAGGAAACACTTAGAAGAACCCCACTTTTCTCTCTTTATTGTTGATGATACAGTTTAAATACATGTTTGCAATAATTATTGTTATGATCTGTCAGCCCTGATGGGTGGTTTATGTGTAATGATGTATATTAAAGGGAAACATAAGGGAACTGTTTGGTGTTATGCACCTAACAGAGTTAATGCAAACTAACTATTTCCAACTATAATCACAATTTTAACGTCAGTGGTTTACTGGTAATATTATCTCAAAGTGGAAAATTCTAATGAAATCTTCGATAACACGAAGGCAGCCATCTTACTGATGACAACCAAAAGCAACCAATAAACGAGCAGCATTATTTTTACAGCGGTCTTCCCATGATGTAAGCAATGTTGTCAACACATGTACACATGTTACGGCATACGCTGTACAGTTCATTCTGTTTGGCTCATTTTGAAGAAACGTGTTTCGAAGTGGATGTATATTTTGTAATGCTATGGGATAAGGCCCGTCGAAACGTCGGCGACGTCGGGTTTTGAAGCTTGGAGCAATATTTAGTTACAGACCACAGCCGTCGAAACGCCGCACATTCTCCGTCTAGGCTCTAGCGCGCTGTCAGGTGAAGTCAGATCGCAAGAAGGTTAGTATTGAGTATTCAGTACCTAAATGACAATCTTGTACCATTTCATATTGCAGGATCTGATGTTATATACGTTAGTTAGTTAACTTTCTAGTTTGGGAATGGTATCGGCAGGAACTGAACCTCAGACAGACTTAGCCTCTGCCCTGCCTCTGAGCCTGAGGAATGCATGCCTTCCACCGGGAATTTGACTTACTTTGATTGGTATCACGGCCGCGTGAACAAAGGGATAGGTATGCAGGGAATAATCTAGAGCTACATGACACATTGAAGACTAGAAGAAAGCGGACGATTAGGAAAAGTTAACGGCAATCAATTCGCGTGAGCGATAATATAGCACTTTGATTAACGTCACCGGGCAGAAAAGTCTGGAATTGTCGCTATGACCCCCATCATCTTGTTATAGTTAGAGGAAAGAAAGTAACGGACACAGTGTAACGGTATAAAAAGTAGCACACTGTTTATATTATTATTACTATTTTATATATTATAAAAGTACTTTTATGTTAAAATAAAGTGTGTGAGGTAAAACTTTCATTTTTTTAATTTGGTGTCTTATAATTTATTTAAATGCCAGTGAATAAGTGTCACTTTTATGATGTTGAAATTCAATCAATATATATATTAAAATGTGTTATGTTTTGTATTCGCAAATTCACCACCTGTTTCTAATTTTAACAAATCATTAAAACTAATTACTTTGAAAGCCTAATCTGCAATACAGGTAATTAGCTCATCCATCACTTGAGATGCAACAAAGATCAATCCCTTCAAACCCATTTCTCCATAAACCACTTGGTAGGCAGGTACCAATTGCAGTTACCAGTCAGGTTTTAGGCTGGTAATAAAACTGGTGTAAATAGAGAATTTAGGGACTGAAAGAGCAGATAAGAGAAATGATGAACAAAGGAAACCAACCTGGGTTATGTAAAGGGGCAGTACAGAAGGGTTTTTCACCCAGGTGTTGTCAGGTAATAAACCCTTTGTGTGTGTACTGGGACTGTTACCATTTATAAATGTAAATTTCTATAAGAAATCATTGTAAATGCAGTAAACCTCGCCTAAGTCGGATTCACCTAAGTCGGATCTTCGCTCAACTCGGACAGATTTCCGAGGAACGGTTGATTTGTAATGAATTTCCCATAAAAATCTTTGTGTAAGTCGGATCTTTGCCTAACTTGGAATAACTGAGTCGGTCCATTTGATCTGAGATAATGTGTTTTTCCTCGCCTAAGTCGAATCGCTGTATTCAACAAAATCACAGCTATAACCTTAGAGATCCGTGCCAAAATGAATACTGTATGATGTTGTATGCTGCTTGTGGACATCAACATTTATAGAGTTACCGCGTTATTTACAGTTATCTAAGGGCTTTTATAGGGTTGCCTTTGGCGCTGGGATATGTCATCTTCGGCTAAGTCAGATTTTTGCGCAACTCGGATTAAATCACTCGGTTCGATTGAATCCAACTTAGGCGAAGTTTACTGTAATTTTTTTGATCAATTCATTCAATTCCAATTCAATCTGTTTTGATTTTTTATTCAAATGTATTTGTATGTTTTATCAGTTTAATTCCAAATCAAATAAGAATTGATAGTATGTCTGCGACAAACTATCCTTTTCACATAAGACGGGTTTAGTGGCTGCTTGCAGACTATTGAACCTAAACTCCCATTGGTGTGAAAAATATCACAATATTATTTTTGTACTGGTTTTACAATTTGTACTTGAACTGATACTTACATGTCAACAAAGCAGCCGTGTAGCAGTATCGTTTAATTGGTTAACACAAAAGTAACATTATTGATATTATGATTTTATTTATTCATTATAAAAAAACTACAAATTGAATAAGGCAATATATATTAACATTTGAAATATTGATTGTTTCATTTGATTTTTAAACTCAACGTAATTATAAATTTAAGTTCTAAATGTCAAATTGCTGTAGCCCAAAAATTACTGGAGTTGAGAGGCTCCTATTTTGGTTTCATGTTCATCTTCTCAAGGGATATCACCAAATTGATTATTCGAAAACTGAAGAGTTGAGTGCAACCAATTTCAGAATTATTGGTTACCTTCACATAGAATGACCCACTATATGACCATATTATTAATGATAACAAACACTCCATAATTAATCCAGACATGAGCTTTATTCAGTATCTGTCTCTATTGCAGACCATTACACAACCATTGTCCACTCGCATTCCGCTGTCCCCAGGGCCTACTACATCAAGCAAGTCTACTGCACATCACATCAAGTCGGTATGTACTGCATTATTCACATGGAAACTCTTATTGATTTCTCACTTGAAAAAAAAGAATTCTACATTATCTTTTTTGTAATGTGATAATTTAGCAAATGCTTTACCGTAATAGTGCACAAACACAAAGTCATGTTTTACAGATTCCACGAAAGAGGGTTGCTCCTACTTCCACCATTACACCATGACATGTTCTGTCAGCTCTTCCCCACCTGACAAATTACTGCCACACTGGACAACTTAAAGTATTTCACAGTTACCTGCTCAAGTACTGCTCCAAAAGACTTGACAAATAAATGAGTACCTGACAGTGATACTATGTTCGTAGTATATGCTGTGTGGAGCTGAATACTTCCCAGAGGAGGATGGTGGTTGAATGGACAGGACTGTCAGGTGTTAACTATGACACAGAGATGGCGTGAATACTTCACTAATTTTAGTGTAATAAATTCTCCATGTAATAGTAACGATAACAAAATACAGTCACTGTATATACCATATATAAGATACATGACAAAAACGAGTGAGGATAAATGCAACTGTGGAGGACTGTCATAATGGGATGCCTTGTTTGTAAGGATCAATATAATTTTTCAATGTCTGATTATGAATACTTGGCCATTTGAGTATGATTCAAACAGTCAACATTTTTAAACACGATTACTGAGTGCAATTATAGAAGACATATAGAAGACATATTTATACATTATTGTCATTTGGAAAATGGCGTTTCAAAGTTCACTGAAAGCCGACCAGTCGAAAGGAAAGTAATTCACAGCAGCTTACTAACAAGATATAGATGCTGATGGGTCTGTTGCTTTTTGTTGGTAAGAATTTTATTACAATACTGTATGTCCTGTTTATTATAGGGACGAAAGCACGGCTCATACTGTCTGCTCTGGTATGGAAGTTCTGGCCAAGCCCTAGCGCAGACAACCCTGTTAACGTTGCGGATGTCTGGTCAAGAAGGCGCAATCAGTGGGTGCTGCGGACGACAAAACACAGCAGCAGATTTACCTGCCAACCCAAATGTCCATGGAAAGAGTGAATGATGTCTGTGAGAAATCTGAAACAGCCAGGAATCACTGTCCCAATTGGATTTGCAGTCCTTGGGGCAGATGTACCCAAGCCAATGAAACATGATCTGCTGGCATCAAGAGGCAGTCGATTTGTAAATAAATAGTCAATCCAACTGACAATTGACAAGGACGTTTCAAGGGACTGGCTGTTTTGTTTGCATTTCGACCTACAGCCATAGTTTTGTATAAGGTAACAAATGCATCTTCTAGTTTAGTCTAGTTCAGTCCTCCAGTTCCAAGTGGAATCCCTCATGTTGTGTCCCATCGAGTGCAGGGAAGTGTGATCGTATTTGATGGCTGGCACACGCTGGTATAACTCTCCGTACCTTTCGGTCCAGCCTGCCATGGATCCACCAGATGAACTGTCTATATGCAGCCCACCTCAGACCTGAATTAAAGTAAGGCGCAAATAAATTTACTAACATTGTCAGCAGGTGATGTATGAAAATAGGTTTGAGGTAGTTCATTTCCTTATCAAACTGGTATATATCAACAAGTAGGGTTTTTATGAAATCATTTGAACCTTTCTTCAATTCTCGCATAGGCATGCTACTCAAAATGTTCTAGAATGATCCTATGTTGTTTACTATTAAACATGAAAAAATGTTGGCAGATTTCTACTAACTATGCCTAGTATATACAGTTTATGAAACTTCATACATATTATGTTTATACATTTTAAAATTGCTGTTGCTTTGCTTGATGTTCTGGTTACTGTAGTATTATCGTCATTGTTAATATATGTCAATAAATATTTAACAACACATTTCACTGCTGTTATAACACATGAATATATATTTACTTGTTCGTTGGCGGGTCTAGTTGCCAGTTATCTAACCGAATGTGATTCATAGCAACTAGTATATTTCCTTGGCCATTCGTAACGCATCGTAGTCCACCTGCAAAAAAACAGGATTGTTATTACTAAAGTGGAACCTCGCTATATGGTGACCTTGGTAATACAGCCTCGGTATAGTATAGGATATAAGTACTACCGCTGGTAAGATAACTTTTATCCAGTCCCAAGGGTGACCTTAAAAGTGAGGTTCCACTGTTCCATTCTGAATGAAGCCAATGTTACAAGCAGCATGGATTAGGATTGTCTTTCTGTATTTATACAAGAATTATGCCCCCTCTCTATAAAATTAAATTCAAGCCTATTAAAAGAACAATTAATACTGCCACACAGTTTTCTCATACGATGATACACATGCATAGTCGTTACTGTAAATATAATAATGGGGATACAACAGTTAACCTGTTTGTTTTCTATCATGGACAATTTTGAACTCGGTTCCTGGAACCGTTTTTAAAACGGCGAAGGTATAACCTTAGGTAATATTCCCATAAAATGTAAAACTGGACACTCGGACACCGAGCCCACGGCACTGGCATGAGAACTGAGGACTGTCGTCGAATCGAGGTGCCACCGACCGAGCGATCGACTCCCTCAGTTCATACGTTTATTTAAATTATTACCCAGCCCGGATCTCATAATGAACAGTTATTTATACTAGACACATAAATAATTACCTTCATCGACATGCTCTGCGTGCTGACGAGTCGCAGCCGTTTTCTGACAGCAGACACTCCTTTCTGAACCAAAAAATAAACTTGACACTTTCCACAGCGACACCGTCACCACCAGTCGACAGTCAGTTACGTCTCGGCTTGTTAGTCGCCTCTGCATTTCTACTTCCCGCGCGTCTTCGTTATCATGCTTATGGTCACCAGAACGCTCTGGTCTATCTTGCAATACTGGCCCATGTCTTTGCAGTTGAAACCGATATCCAACTATTTCTGAATCTATTTCATCAGACGAAGAATCAGAACCGTAACGACACGCCATCTTGTCTAAACTCAATGGGTAACATCGCACAGCGCCACCTGACGTTTTTTGGAAACACTAGTACACACAAAATCCAGAAAAATACGCAGCATTGCTTATGTCATTTTCTGTTCAAAATGGCGGAATTCATGAAATTCGATACAGGGTGTGTTCAAATATTTTTTACTACTAAACCACTGATGTTAAAAATATGATTATAGTTAGAAATAGTTAGTTTGCATTAACTCTTTTAGGTGCTTAATCCCAAAAAGTTCCCTTATGTTTCCCTTTAAGGAGTCTTATGGTATTAATTTTATGTTGAAGTCATTTGTCTCTCATGTGAGCAATGCTAGGAGATACTCAATGGTATACTGTAGTGTTGGTGATAAACAGAAAACTTAATGTCATATGGTTATGTGCCAAAATGCAGGACGTCTCCATCTGCGCTTCAAGGACGCATGCAAGCGAGACTTGAAGGCACTAGACATAGAGATGTTGACAACTGGGTGGAGCTTGCTGGAGACCGATCCACACAGAGGCAGGGACTACACAGGGGTCTCAGGCTGAGAACAGAGCCGAGAGCGCCTTCAAGTGCAGCATATGCAATAAAGAATTGACCTCTACAGCCACAACAGAAGCTGCCCAGCCAACAACTGATCTTCGACACCAGGGCACAGATGCATAGTCTTACGAGACTGCAGGATGCCTACTATGTTAAAGGTATCTTTCCAGTGGTATCAGTTTTACTGAGATACAATGTATTCTATAAAAATAGTTACGTACCTACATAGTACATTAAATAATCATTATTTTTTATTTTTATTATAACGCTGATGTTAGAAGGCGTGGCAGAGGCATTAAATTTAAGCAAATTATAGTTATAACTGAAACACCGACGTGGGTCCTGATTCTACACAAGTGCTGAAAACGTAACATTATCAGTGTTTAGCCAAATGTTTGGCGAATATGACTGCACATTGGGCAGGCAAGCAGTGCGGGTGTTTCATATTGCGTTGCACGCCTGGCGATAATAGGGTACTTACTAACAGTATCGTAAAAATGACACCTTACAATTGCTTTACGAGTTATACTTACATCATGCCAGGACCCGCTGTGGGTCGGTCTGACATGTACTCCATTATTGCGATTATATGTTTTGCGAATTATCACGTTCTGTTGAAATCAACATGAAAATTAAATGCCAGCCACATGTGACAGTAACTACGCCCTCTGGTGCATTATTTGGGATTATTCATCGGGCCGCCACCTAGCGGATACATCATGTGATATTTATGATTTTGGGTGGATATCAGATTTTTTGTCTTGAGACCGTGATACTTGTAAATAATAAAGTAGACACCTATGATATTGAACACAACTTTAAACGGTGTTGTGATGTTTTGGTATAACTTGGTTATATACTTGCATATACGCCAGATGCATATCATGGGTGTCCAATCGTAGAATAATAATTATTATAAAGGCGCGTAGCATAATATATACAGTAGTTCCCCTCTTATAAGGCCAACCCTTCAGCAAATCTAAAGTGGCAGGCCCGTAGCCAGGGGGGTTCACGCGAACCCCCCTTTTTGTGAACAAGAACAAGAACAATATGTTTATTTTGACCCCAAAGAGTACAAGTATAATCACAATATCGTGTACTTCAACTATTAGTAAACATGACTTAATTATAAATAATTAAAAACAATGTAATAAAAAAGAACAGTGAAATGGGGTCAGTGACTCCTGTTAAGACAATACGTGTCGCAATCACAGGAGCCACTCATAGTATAACAACAATTTAATTTACCCCCTTTCTCCAAAATGTGAACCCCTCCTCAAAATGCATCTTTAAATGTGAACCACTAATTGTATTCCATGTTTCTCAAAAGCGTTAACCCCCCTCCTAAAAGCTGCTTGATGTTATTCAAGCATTACAAGGAATGTCAAGGAAGCCTGATTTGTACAGACATTAAAGTGAGAACCGTTATCTATTAAGTGATCATCACTGAATGTATGGGAGCCTGGCTGATGGATCTGTCTCCAATGTCATGTGTGAAAAGGGCAGTCACTAGAGGAATGTGTGTCAAAGGACCATTGCATCCAATTAGCCATGCAGAAAGGACTTCACAATATCCCAGGGTCTCCTGTTACGTAAACGCATGGGAAACAAATATACAAGAAGCCAGTTTTACACAAACGTAACATTATGAGTCCTAATTGTAGTCACTCAGATATTATAGATGCAGACAAAGTGAATGAACGGGTTGGCGATTATTTAACAATTATGAGCACATAAATTAAGCCATATAAAATAACTCATTATTTCTCATCATAACTCAGTTAAACTGTGCGGCTTTTTATTTTTAGTATGCTAATTAAAGTAACTATCGATAGTCAAATAGGCTATTCCCAACAATAAATAACTTAAGATGCGTAGCGATAGTATTTTTTACAAGCAGCAAACCCGGTAGACAAACTCATCTGGCTTAACACGAATCAAAATATTCAACTATTGAGCTGGGACGCGAGTTTCGCTGAATAATTGTAATTAACCAATACAAAATAAAGTGTAGCTTCACCTTTTTTTAAATGATGAGAAGTCGTGTAATTGTGTGGTTGCCGAAATACTGTGGTTGCTAGTTGCATGTTTGTAGATCTCAGAAAGGGGAGCCTTATCACTGACGAGGAGACAAGAATGTGTGAAGGGCCTTTATTATCGATTATTGTGTCCATTTTGTGGTCCGTATAGTTATAAAATACAGTTTGTGTTTCCTGGAGTCAGTATGGTGTACAGGATATGGTACTTGACTGTTTGACACCTAGAATTTAATTCAAATTCCACAAGAGGACAATACTTTTTTTAATCTTCTATTTAGTGGGTATGTTTTATAAAGGTTTGTTAATTTACTAACTTAATTATGTTTAAGATAAATTATGGAACTTTTGCACATTAGATCAAATAAATATAATGTATTAACTGAATGAAAACCAGATAGTAAATGTCACACTTTAACTGTTAATTCTGAAAAATAACTTGGACACATCCACACTCGTCGGTGCCTCGTTTATTATATTAATAATATGATCATATTCAAAACAATTGCACACACGGCGAAGGGTTTCGAGTAAATAGTTCAGCTATATTAAAAACAAACTATCACTGCGTGTTGGCTTTTATGGATACAATTCGGTGTAAATTAGGCTTAATCAGGCAACAAAATGGGACCAATCTCCACAGACCACATATGAGTCCCACTTTGTTTGAAAACGCACCCCCAAAACGACTTCGTTACATATGGGCCTGCTGGGGATGCTAATGTGGTGTTTGTATATAAGATGAAAGAATATAAGATGAAACCACATGGTCCACCAATCTCACACCCACTTCATTGTTCTTCCAGTTAGAAATGTAACCTTCTGCATTATGAGCCCCCACGTGAACATGTGGGGCCTTCTACGTTGTGAAAAAATATAACCCTACATGAATGTGTGGCGCCCCCTGGAATCTAAATTGGTAAAATGTGAACCCCCATTGTGAAAAGCTGGCTACGGGCCTGAGTGGCCTTATAAGGCGGGTGGTCTCTGGTGAGGGGCGCCATCGATGTCACATGTGAAAATAAAACATATGGATAGAGAACATAATTTATTTGTGAACAGTACCGGCTACATGGTGTTCTTGCCAAGAACATTAATTCAATAGTAACGTGTGTGTTGGAATATAGGAAAATAACAGTTGATTTGTCATAGATAATGTAATTTGTAACACAAGTACGAATGCCAACTCAGCACGCCGAGTGTGTAAAAATAGCACTTTCGGCTGCCGATTGGCCGCTGCTGAAGGGTAGACTCTTCCTGTAACCCCGGCCGTTGGCCGCGTTAGCCAGGTGGCCGCTAGTGAGGGGTGGTTTGTATTAGACAACGCTAATGCAATGCAAATATGGCCGCGTAATCCGGGTTGCCGTCGGCGAGGGGGGCCTTATAAGAGGGGGACTACTGTAAATTAATTAAGGATATCAGAAAGGGGGACTAAAAGGTCGGGGGCCAAGCTAGGTCGTCCACTAGTTTTTTCATTGTAAAATATACTGGCACAATAACTACATCAAATAGGAGAAAATTAATTAAGGATCTCAGAAAGGGGGACTAAAAGGTCGGGGGCCAAGCTAAGTCGTCCACTAGTTTTTTCATTGTAAAATATACTGGCACAATAACTACATCAAATAGGAGAAAATTAAGTGGACAAAACAGGCAAAAATGTGCCATATGCCACAATTAATGCGTGTTACTATAATAAATGAAGACAAATAAAGGCGTGTTTTACTTGTCCCCACAAGCCCCCCCCCCGGTTCCGACGTCTATACAAACACCAGTCAGTCACCATCCATCAACATCAATAAATAGGTCCTGCTGGTGTCCGGCTATTATCACAAAAATGAGCCTCTGCGCACGATGACTCGGGATTATACGTAGAAATAAAACTAACCAAAGAGTTCCAAGAACAGATAAATGTCAACAGGTCAGAACAGGCAGTTGGCTTGGTCGAAGATCCCGCTGCACTGGAACGCCGGGTGACATTTGGCCCCGAGGCTGCGAGAGGCGTCACTGAATTTGAAGGTGATACTGAACTCGACACGCACACCTATAATCAGGTATCCAACACAAGCAGACGGCATCCGTACGACAGGCTATCTCTCACGTCAGCTACACAAGACAGCAGGACTTGATTATAATTGGGCCAATGATGGCCACCGCAGAACGTCCATCATTGGCCCAATGAGTTTTGCTAAGAAAGTCCACTGCTATATTTAGCACGCCGCTATCAAAGGTTGCAGAGCAAATCGGTAATTCTTTCACTGAAAAAGATAATTTGTTCTCGCGACTGTATGTCGCACGCCAAACCCGAGACGATGACGTTGATGGATTTTCATTTCATGGAAATCAGGCATTCCGCCATTTTTGTCACAGTATGAGAAGCTGTGATCCTGTACCTAGGCTTATTTAATAGGGCCTATTGTGTTTGGAAATAGAGTCTACGAGGCGACATATATATCATGGTCCCGCCAGTGGAGTATTTATGGGTGAGTGGACCATGGCCCCCTTTAGCACGTTTGTATCTACTTATAATCGACCTTGCCTACGCGGGTTGAGCGACAAACATTCAGGGATTAATTTACGACTACTAGAATAGGATGTAAGAGCTATATATTTTCAAAATACCCCAAACATGTAAACACTATCACCTGTTATGGGGTAAATCAGTTGTTCGAAACGTAAAACGTAATGTACGAGTAATGCGTACAACGTAACCTAACAATCGCAGGAACCACGCGAGCGCGGCAAATACTTCGGGAAAACGGACCCTGCGTCATGGACTTGGCAACATGAAGTAGACACTGACACAATAATGCTTATGTCTACTACCTTCATCCCAATGGCATAGCTATACGATTACTATTTGACAATTCTACACTATCACGACTGGGACCTGTCGATGGACGTGAACTTCACATTCTCTTCAATATTCGTCCCTTTGAACAAACAACGAGTATCTGCGAGCGCGTTATGGTGTTTATGTAACGATGCTGCGTGTTTTCTAACATTTGGTAAATATTACTATCACGACTGTCAACTTCCAAGCCATCCCGTCAGGTGAAGGGCATTTTTCCTAGTGGACAACTAATAATTAAGATCGTATACATTTTAAATTTAATGTAATATGTTTTACAAGAGTCACATATATCGGAAGGCGATGACTTTTCTTAATTTTTGTTGCATTGTTATAACGCTATAACTCAAGGTAAAAGTTGTAGCAGTAAAGGAGGTTTAGTAATATATATATATACATATATATATATATATATATTGATAATAAATATAAAACAGAACTAATTATGAACCTTAATATATATATATATATATATATATATATATGAATACTGGGAAGGATTGATTATTAAAATAATTCGTGGTAATTTGTCAAAAACTTTAACCATTGGGTTATAACAATGAAGAGATAAATGCTTTTATGAATGAATTGTCATCAGCTGTAGCATCACTGGAAAAAGTAATCATGAACTAATTATTGCAGGAGATTTTAATATAAACTTACTCAAAATAAATGAGAATGATATTTATAGTAACTTTTTGATACCTTAACATCACACAGTCTTTACCCCCAAATAACTCTTCCCACTAGATTTACAAGAACACACGGAACCCTGATAGACAACTTTTTCTGTAAACTTGGTCAAGTTGTATAATAAATACGGCAGGGATATTAATTAAACGATTCTCTGATCATCAAGTTTATAATGTATGCAGATGACACCAGGTTATTTAGTACTTTAACATCTTTAAATAATAACATACAATATAACACAATTGAATATATATATAATAAACAGTGAACTGTCCAAAGTTGTTGAGTGGTTAAGTATAAATAAACTATCACTAAATGAAACTAAATCAAAATATGTGATTTTTCATGTCCCCAATAAAGGTATACAACCCCTTACACTTAAAATAGATATTACAGATATTGAAAAAGTGGATGCTATTAATGTCCTAGGGTTAACCCTGGATTCAAATTTAAATTGGAAAAAAAATACCGAAACTAATTGTAATAACTGTGCAAAACTGTTTAACATATTAAATAGGCTAAATATGTATGACTTTTAGAAGAAAAAAAAAAAGTTATATGAATCGTTAATGTTATCACATATAAACTATTGTATTATGGCATGGGGACACAAAGGAAATAGATTAATGAAAATTAAGAAAAAAGCTGTTCATATAATAACGTCAAGTGGATACAATTCTCACACAGAACCACTTAATTTGTTAAAAATAGAAGATACATAAAAATTACAAGAATTTTAATTTTACTTTAAATACGTTCAAAAAAATCTACCTGTTTACTTATTAAACAAACTGGCAGATTACTTCAAATATTAATATACACCAACATGACAATCATAAATGTAAAAATATGCTTACTGCCAGAACTATACACATTAATTTATAAAACAATGTCTTATATATAACTTTCCATACATTATAAACTCCTGAAATAGTGAAAGAAAAGGTATATACTCATGGCCTGCGAGGCTTTGCAATTTACTCTAAAAACGATACATGTACATTTCTAAATTGTTATTCACATCACCGAAATCAGTAATGTTAATTGTTAATTAATGGACGAATTTTAGTAGTCAAGTACATACACAGTTTTGATTATATCAGCCGCCACAAAGAACATTTACTGCCATATTCACACGATTACATACTTTAGATAGACACGTAATTTAAAAGGTGATCATATATTTAAAAAAGTATTTGTCATAACTGCGGTGGCTCCTGTAATAGGGACACTATGTCTTAATTGGAGCCAGTGAGTCCTATTTTTCATACAATTAAAAGGTGATCTTCTGTTAATTAATTACTATATTGGTTTCAAAAAATGGTGTATACACATATTATTATGTATGCATACATATTTTATTTGTATAAATGTATATACCTGGTATGTTTATTGTGTCAATATTTGTTATATTTTGGGGTCAAAATAAACGTCTTGTTTTTGTTCTTGAGAAACTTACAGTGAACAGTGAATTTATTTGTTTAGGCCTCCTTTTTATCTCACTTCCGACCTACTCGACACACTACTTGTTGGTGCAACAATCATATTTAAGGGAAACAAAAGGCAACAGTGTGCCTATGCATCTAACAAGAGATAATATAACCTAACCATTTGCAACTACAATCAACAATAACACGTCTGTGGTTTCCTTAACTCAGATTTTTGTCAAAGTGGGAGATTCTGGTAAAATCTCACAGTCCCCGACGGCTGACATATCGAGACACGCACACAATGCTTGTTCAACAACAAATTATGCGACGCAAACTAGGTAATTAATTAATATTCTCAGTTTGACGACTGACGACTGACGAACTGGGTAGGGTAGGCATTGATGACACCAAGCTTTCTGTCTCAATTGCTCAGTCCCTGCAATTTAAAAGATGTGTCTTCAACAAGGTTATTCTTGTACTCTACCGACATCATATTCTTGATTGTAGTTGCAATGTCATGCATGTTCACGTGTTCCCGAAATTTCATTCCACTTAATTCCGGACAGCCGGTCGCGTTGACAACAAAAGGGATATCCACGTAAAGGAAAATCTTAACGCATCAACCAGGAAAAGGAGGGATATACAACGAAATTTATCATCAAAGCGATAATGTAAGTTTAAAAGTGTCCAGTTCGCAACGCCTTGTTGCGGGCTAGACACTATACACATCATTTATTTGAATTTAATGGGCTTTTAGTTGCGTCTACCTACCAGGCATGTAAATACTTTGAAATAAAAATACCAGACCTGGGGCGAAAGTACTCGGTACTCGTGTACTCGAGTAAATTTTTGAAGTACTCGTACTCATACTTGTACTCGTAAAACTTATGGGTCATGTACTCATACTCGTACTCATACTCTTTGTACTCAGATTTTACAAGTACATTACGAGTACATCTGAGTATTTTCTCAATATGTACCGGGGAAAATAAATGTATTTGTAGTAGGCAAATGGACGATAAGATCATAGGATGCCACTGAAATGAATGCCAACGAAATAAAGAGGTTTTTCACAGTTTTCCTCATAACAAAATATTGATCAACTGCCATTGCATATTCACTTGTGCTCAGTTAGATTAATTAATAAAATACGTTATTATTATTTTTTTTTTTTATAAATGTACTCGTACTTTTACTCGTACTCGTGAGAATGTACTCGTACTTGTACTCGTACTCAGCTTTTAGGAATGTACTCGTACTCGTACTCATCCATTGTCAAAGTACTCGTACTCGTACTCATGAAAATGTTCTCAGCCCCAGGTCTGAAATATACGTGGGACTGCAACAAAACAATCTTGTTCATTGGCTCACTTTACCAACTATGACCTCCTCCGATTCCTCAGTGGGACTCACGTGATTCACGACCCATGTGCAGTCATATAAGAATCCACGACGATGTCGCAAGAAGAACACAGTGGCTATAAGGTATTTGCATCGTTGAAGGTCTTATAATCGTAGGATATATTCGTCGGAGTGTCAGCACGCTGTTCGTGAATGACCGCAAGTTCAGGATAGGATACCCCTTATATTACGTCTTCTTCTTACCTTTTAAAATAAGAACATTTTGAAGTGCACTACCACCACCTAAATTTGACGGCACTTTGCGTTCCACCTACAACGTTGACATAGTCAAATGATTAGCCATATAAAATAATTAGTTACATTTTTTGTTCCACAGCGGAATATCCATAGTGCACAATTAATATGAGTAATACAGCGTTTGTACCACATAGAGGTATCGCCATACTAAGGTCTGAAGTTGATAAATGTAACATTCGTTGCAACACGAATGCAATGGAGTCGTTCTGCTTGGTCTCACGAAGAGGCTAACGCAGGTATCTGTTGGCATATAACGGATATTGTCCACAAAGAATGCTTCAGGCAGTGTGCACTATAGCACTCGGTGGTGATTGTTGTGTCGTTTTTTCAACAAGATCCATCTGAGGGAATGTGAATGTGATTTAGCACAAAAGACGCAATCATGTACACAACTGTTGATGAAACGACACACGTACAGTCGACGATTCTTCGATGATCCGCTGTCCACCTGTTGCGCATAAAATCCGCGGTTAAATCGTACTTTTTTTAAAGCCTTCAAAATGGGTGTGGATTTATTCCAGATTAATGCGTATTTATATTGAGGTGTTCATGATGTGAAATGTGTGTTACTAATTATCACGTCCGGAACGTGGCTTTTAAGGAGGTGCATTTAGCATCCCATACAGCATACGCAAGCGCGCGCACGCACTCATAACCACACACGCAGGCACACACCCACCCCACACACAAACATTGCATCAAAAGTATCCTGGCAACAATTCATTGCAATGAAATCAAAATTAGAAGTCGCTACCAAATGATGAAATTGGGTCCAATAATCGGCAATGGTACCGTATACGCGATTCTTCGAAACCACTTATTTTAAAACGTTACACAGTTATCATGTGTCATGTAATTTGTATGACTACTGTCAGACATGACACGTGTTCATTGGGACAGTAAACGTCTTTATTCCACAAATAATACGAAACTGTGTCGGGCTCGGTGCTGTAGCAAGTATTGCACCAAACTATCGATCACGGGGAGCGGGGTTACAGCCGGGCAATCGATCGAGGGAACGGGGGGTCGAGACGGACTATCGATCAATGGGACTGGGGTTCGAGTTCATCTACTGCTCTTTTGACACTTGAACAATGGTGTTATCCCACGTAGCCTGTGTCTATTGCAAGATAAACTAAAAGCGAGCGGTCCCTTTTACCTGTAGGTTTACCTGTCTATACGAGGGGAAGCAAATAGACTACACACGGGGAACCGTGTAACATGTTGTAGATTAACTGAGCTTGTGATCTATGGTTGTAAAACGAATAAACGCAGATCGTTTTGCAGCAGCAACAACAACAGTTTTCTTTTTTTAAATCCAGTACATTCACGCAACGGAGTATCCATTGGTACCAACAGGCAATCCGATAACACGATCTTAGTTAGACATTACATTTCCATAGTAGCTGTTGCAGGCAAGTACGCATCTCATATTAATGTATCTTTGTCGTTGCGTACGGCCTTATTTCCTTTGAGCTAGCTGCCAAGTGTGAATGGTTACACAATAAACCACTCGATCTTCCAATGTTCCCGTGAGCCAATCAACGACGCCACGCTAAAGACGCTTCTGTCGCATTCAACGTGCCCGGGCTAGAATCAAATAAACCAAGTGCGAGCCAGGCAGACTCGCCACGGTGTCAGTAATTTATGCGGTGGCGTTCATACTGCAACAGTGTCATCTTCATTACTTGGTAGACTGTTCGCAAACTTATGTTATTATTCACCGATCCGTCGTGGTGTGATGGAGTAATGTTTCTTGAGCACGTTTTACTGTTGACTAAGCAATGAGCAACCATTCCTTGTATCGCAAACATTATACGACAACTTGTATTGCACTCACTATCGCGTACTGAATATACATATACACTGCTTGTTGAGCATGTTTTATAACTGATTTCGTCACTGTTCACCGAGCAATGTCACAACATTTGAATGCGGCTAGTCCTTGTCAAACACGAAACAACCAAGTCACAGGTAAAATCACTTCTCAATTGGTGGTCTTTCATAGTAGCTACTCTCTGTTCGTCAGACGTGGACAGTCGACTCGTGTAGAAGTAGCGGCAGTGGGAGCTATCGTGGACGGGGTTCGGGACAAGGCGAGGACGTCGACGTTACGAGTAGAGCGCCTTCAGACCGGTGTAGTTGAGTCGCTCGGGCTGGGACAAGCTGTGGCGCTTGTGCAACGTCACCTGAAGCAAATGAATGCACTCTCGTACACAGTCATTTTGAAAACCGTATAACCTTGATAGAGCAGACCTATTTGCGCGTGTGCGCGTGTGCGTGTGTGCGCGTGTGCGTGTAGATGTTCCTTACACCAGGAATCTATAATGTCCAGTATGTGTGGCATGTGGTGTTAACACCACTCTAACACAACCTATTATATACCCATGTATTGTCGAACATAGCGCTGACATTTACATTTCAGGCATTTATTATACAGTAGTTCTTCCGTGTCGTCGAAACTAATGGCAATCTTTAAGATGAACGCAGGCAGCTGCATTAAGTGGAGAAGGCGACAAAGATAACAAATTATGTAATATGTCTTGGTTTCCAGGACTGCATGTCTACAAACAAGGCTGTTTCAGAAATGATTAAAATCACGCCTTTATCTATCGCTTTTGAGTGATATTTTCCAACTATGCTCACTGAGTGTGCGGATATGCATTCCCTAAGACGCAAAGTAGTTGCAAGGCAGTCGTTAAGTTATTAGCATTGCGCAAAGTGCTTTGTTAACTAACGTATGTATGATGTATTTCATAACAGTGATAAGATGGATAAACGGTGTCAAGAGATATCTCAAAAGGGCAGGGACATGGATGGCAGAGAGCGATAATAAACGGAGACAACAGAGGGACGGACGAATCAAGTGATGCGGATCCCACCGCAAGGGATCACTTTATGGGGTAGCTGAAGAAAAAGAGAAGAATCTTACACCAACCAGGCAAGTGTCGCATAAACATTTAGCCTTCGTACAGCAATAACGCATACATATATGTCGTATGTCGTTTTAATAAATAATGAAACTAAACGAATAACACGACGAGATATATAAGTTACACGCGAGGGGCAACGACGCAACTAACCGTGTAGTATCCTAGACAATATATCGCAATATCAACACAATTAATGCTCACTTTTCTTGTATCAATCAGAAGTAATCCCCTAGAGAAAGTGAATGTATTACCCATACGTGCATTGCGATATTCCTATCAAAGGAGCTGCATCTGCAATTCAACAACATAATTCGTGTTGGTCGACGTGATTAATGACACGGAAGACGACTTACGTTTGTTTGAAGCTCCTTGATGATGTCTGGAAATAGCAACCTATCGCTCGGATTGTGTGACCAACATCTTTCGATCAGACCCTGCAACACCAGTGACGCACGTTGATAGGTTTGCGGTTGTCAAGCGGTACACGAGTTAAATGCCACCACTATTACCTGTAGACGTGACCCGACAAAGGTCGGTGGTCTTCTATCAGGTCGTGCACGCTGCGTCATAATTTTTATCATTATCGCTACGCGTCGCCAGTCAGCCAAACATAAAGATCGGATAAATGTCATCAATAGAGGATGTCGGAAGCACTTTTGAAAGGTCATATTAGACTACCAGAAATATGTACAGCGCACTTACAGACACACGACGTAGTCCATAAGAAAACAAATTACGCAGATCGTCATTTTAGTTCTGCAGGATTCACAAAGCAAAATACACGCATCCTTGCCGGAGACGTGGTACATGGGGATAGTTCGGTAAGGTTCTCGCAGTAAAGAATAATAATTATGGTAAAAGTATATATACCTTAAGTACATCCTCAAAAGTGTCATGATAAATGTTGACAGGAGAGCGTGGTTGTCTTTATTTAACTTATATTAGATGGCTATAACAAATGCACACATTTATATCGTTCTGAACATAGTACAGAACAGCAACTTATCAGTAATTAATACAGCCTGTTTCCCAAGAAGGACTGCAAGACATCCCGGCTTTCAGGATATAACAATACTACAGAACTCCTCAAAGACAAAGCTCGATGACTGTGGTTACCTTGAGCGTGCTGCTACACTTGACGTGATCTAGTGGGTGTTTCTGACCGCTTCCCACTTGCCAGATGATGCTCTCAGCAGGTGTCGAGTGAAACGGAAACTGACCTGTCGTCATCTCGTACAGAACCGTCCTGTGGTGTGTAAGGAACAACGACGTTTTTAGTGTGTAAGGTTTATGTAAATGTACGTAACTTCATACTCGTAAGCAAGCACACGCAAGCAAGCACAAACACACACACACACACACACACACACACACACACACACACACACACACACACACACACACACACACACACACTCACACACACACACACGCACGCACGCACGCACGCGCGCGCGCGCACACACACACACATACACGAACTTACTAATATAAACACACGCACACGCAAGCACGCACGCACGATCACACGCCCGCACACTCACACATGCACGCACGTACTCACATAATACTAGCATAACAATACAAGCTAATACTGTTTTTGATAAAATACTGGAAACAGAACGTATCCGTTTAATTGACAAAATAATAATTATGTACATGTGGCATAGACACTTGAAAGTATTCGAAGGTAATCCCGGGGATAGCATCATTTCAACAATGAATACGTCTTCGTTTATCTTGATTCTAAATGTTTTCCAAATCAACTGATGCAGTTTACGGGGTGATCACGAGGTTTCTTCCTGTTAACAATACAGACGTAGAACGTTCTCGACATACCCGAATGCGTATACATTGGTAGCAGAGGTACACGTTTGGAACGACTGGATCTTAGGAGACACGACACGCAGTGTAGTTAGTACTTCCGGTGCTATGTATGTCAGGTGTCCTCTGGGAATGCAACCGCGATTTGACCTGAAAGAACAAGTTTATCATTTAGCAGCGATGCATTGTGTGTATGCCATTCAGTCGCTGGTTGTTGGTCATCTGTTTGTCTTTCAGTCTATCTGTTGTTCTGTTCGCTTTAATATATGAAGGGTTTCAGGCAAAACGGCGATGTATATATTTTGTTCGTTTTGAAATAAACTCACATGTATATGGAGTTGGAATATATTAAGAACCTGTTCGGGCGAAATGTCTTAAAATTACGTTTATCGCGTTTTTCCCTGAAACCCTTCACTGTGTACATAATTGTGTCGTTACACAGGTTACCCGCCCCTAACTCTATCCCATCCCCTGCCTCTCCACCCGCCAGTTCCGTCCCCCCGCCGTCTCGCCAAGACCGGCCTAATTGCTAGGATTCCGTATGTACGGATGCTGCATACCTATGCAGCATGGGATACGCGACAAAAATGGCTACAGTGGAAATTAATAAGAATGATTGCACAAGTGCGGATGCGGGTGCATTTTATCACGCGGATGCGAATGCGGCCAATCGAATCGCTCCATGTAGCAATTCAAATCTTATCCGCACACGAGGCGGATAGCGTGGATGTAAATGGCCCGCGAATTCGCCAACGCTTTCGACGGAGCCAAGGATGGTAGGTATCCTACTATTACGGCTTCGCTACGTATTGTCACTCTTGACAATAAATGCAACAGACCCGTGGCATTGTCTGACCTAGTCGTATCCATAGCCGTACAATTCTACACTATGTATAATGATATGTTACTAAAACACACTGCTTGTTATGTCGATAACATGGAAATATCACAAACAACCACCAGACTATCGTAACGTTAAACTGACTGTAATACAGCATCACGGCGGAGTCACGTTTTACCCCAGAACGAGGCAGACGCCAGCTGATCAAGTACATGAAAGGCACAGTGTTAAAGTAACAGAACAAAACAAATTCCCCCTCTCTCTAAACATTACTGTTCCGAAATCGAACAACAGAGAGGCGCACACAAACCGTTCAAATTACCAATGTAGCCACTGATGTTTAAAGTCACATACTAATTTAACAGTTGACTAATGTCACAATAAACGTTCACTAGTTCGTCAAGTAGTCTTGAAGGTACCGCGACGTCTGTTTCGCCTGGGCCGTTAGTATTGCGGGTAACCGGGTTGTTGAGCAGGCAGACCTCCGATGTCAAGGTCATCAAGTTGGGCGTCCTACAATAGCTGTTGATTTCCTGGTTGTCGCGATCGAACACAACGCCGTGAGTTCCAGCGCGACCCGTCTTCAAGCACGAACGTATTGGGACCAGCTTTAGCGGCGATACGTTTCGGGTTCGACAATGACGATGCCAGCATGTGTTTCCGGATAGGTCGTTTCGTCCTGATCCAGTCTCCAGGTTTCATCATCGTATTTCGCGAACGACGTCGTTTGTCGGTGTACGCTTTGATTCGTTCCTGCTTCCTTGCGATCGATTCAGCTAACACTGAAATGTTCGGTGGAGATGCCTGGGGTAGTTTCAGGTTTTCCAGAGGAAACCGTGGTTTACGACCTAGCATCGACTCTGCTGGAGTACGCTGTGTCAACGCATGTGGTGTCGATCAGTACGTTTACAGGACTGTTCGTACTGCATCTGTGAACGTTTTCCCCTCAACAAGTTGAGCTGCGAGACTCTCTTTGATGACGCGATTTAGTCTCTCCACACTTACGTTGCACTGAGGGTTGTACAGTGCACTGCAACGACGCTCGATACAAAGTTTTTGCAGACATGTTTCAAACTCGTATGACACGAATTGTGGTCCGTTGTCGCTTTGGAGAACTTCCGGCATTCCCCAACGAGCGAACGGGATCTCGATGATGGCGGCAGACGTCACCGCTCTGGTTCCGAATATTTAGTACTAATATTTTAGTTGAATGATCATGACGCATGATGTATTGCAAAGCGCCATGAACAATTGTGGATATGGCGCTATAACACATTAAATATATTATTATTAGAATTAGTATTATTTCCGGTCATTGGTTGTGTGGTGCGGCCTGCACTTCGCCGAATATATCGACTTGTATGCGTTGCCATGGTTTCTCCGGCCATGATATGGGCTGAATCGGTGGCTGTGTAGGTTTGGTTGATTTCTCACACACCGCGCATGATACACAATCTCTGATGAGATCTTCCATGTGTCGATCGATGGCGGGCCACCACACCGATTCACGACAGCGTTGCTTAGTTCGCACGATCCCGGGATGACCTTCGTGGGCCATTTTCAGCACTTTGTCATGAAGTGTGGTAGGGACTACAGCACGTGTGCCACGTGACACACACACATCGTTGAAAACGGATAGCTCATCTTTGAGTCGGAAGTAGGCTTCCATGTATGGGCCAACCATTCTGCACGAAGTGACGGACCTGCGTCAAAATGTCATCCTAGGAAGAAGCGTTTTTCAACTCGGCTGCAGTAACGAGGTTGTCCAACTTAACTTCCATGACACAGTCGTCTGTCATCGATTCACACTGTTCTTCTTTGATCAGCCTGCTGAGCATATCTGCTGCCTGGTTCTAGGAACCAGCAGTGTACCGAATGTCAAAGTCATACTGGTGTAGGCGATCAGATCGGTAGATTCGCAATGGCCTGTGGCCCGAACCGGAAGTCGCTAACAGCGTTGTGAGTGCCTGGTGGTCCGTCTTCAGCGTTAATTTTTTTATTGATGAGAAACACATGCTTCACGTTCTCTTGTGGAGTACTTCCGTTCTGTTGCTGGAAGCGTCTTCGATGCGTACGCGACTGACCTCTCTTGGCCATTTAACGCTTCCGATAATACCACACCAATGGCGATTCCTGAAGCATCCGACGTCACGATCGTTGGTGCATCTGGATCGAAATGTGTGAGAATTGGAGCAGACGCAATTTTCTGCTTCAAGTTGCGGAAGCTTGGTCTTGCTCGGCTGTCCATTCCCACTGAGCGCGTAGTAGTCGTCTAAGTGGCGCAGCAGTTTCCAAGTAGTGTGGGACAAACTTCAGGTAGAAATTCGTCGTGCCCAGAAACGAAGCAACTTCCTTTGCATTGGTCGGTTCTGTTAGATCTTCAATTGCTTTCACGTTGGGGTGTAGTGGTAGGACACCCTTGGAGGACACGTGGTATCCCAGGAAGTTGATTTCCGTCCTGCCAAACTGACACTTCTCGCGATTAAATGTGATGTGATACTCAGCCAGCCTGTTAAGCACTAGCTGAATTCGTATGTCTTGCTGTTCCTGTGTGTGTGTTCATGGATGACTATGTCACCCAGGAGGTTAATGTAGCCATCTATCCCCTTCAGTACAGAAGACAGAATCTTCTGGAAGGCACTAGGTGCTGAACTAAGTCCATACGGCATCCTACAGTACTAGAAAACTCCCTCATGTGTGATGAATGCTGTCAAGTACTTTCTATCTTCAGCCGTGGGGACCTGCATATATCTTCGTATCATGTCCAGCTTGGTGAAGACTGTTGAGTGGTGAAACTCGGCAGACAGTTCCTCCATTGTTGGCAGTCAGTGGATACTTGTTCGGAATGATAGCTTTGTTTACAGCTTTCAGGTCAACACAGTCTTATTTCACCCGACTTCCGACGTGCGACAACAAGATTTGAAATCCAGGGTGATGAGTTGATTGATTCGATCATGCCATCGTCTTGTAGACGTTTAAGTTCATGCGACACTTCGTCACGCACTGAAAATGGAAGACGACGTAAACCTTGTGACACAGGTTTAATGTCTGGGTTGAATCGAGGGCGGTGTACAAACTTTGCAATTTTCCCAAACCCGTTGAACACTGTGGGAAAGGCAGCAACAATGTCAACTGACTGAATGGCAGTGCCATTCCTTGTGACTGTGAATTCGAGACGGTTGAACAAATCTATTCCCATTAGGCTAGGTCCGGTCTGTGTGACCTAGAATAGGAAACTTCGTCACCGTTTCTGACTGGCATGTCACTGGTAGGTGGACAATCCCATTTAATGGAATTTCCGTACCGTCGTATGTCGATAATATTTTGTCAGGTTTGCACAGGGGATAAGCCTGGAAATGTTTCCTGTACTGAGAATTGACACCGTTGCCTTGTGTCCATTACTAGTGTCACTGGTATGTCTGCCAGCAACAGATCACACGTCTTAAATGGTTTCGATGTTCCGCTCACTGAATTAACAGTGAAGGTCATTGTATCTGGCTCACCAGTTTTGTCCAACAGGTGAATTTGCCCGACTGTACCCCGATTCGCAGAACGACAACATTTCTGAAAATGGTTCATTTTGGAGCACAACTGACATTTCTGTGCTATGGCAGAGCTCCTAGGACTTCCTGTGGCATGAGAGTTATAATCACTGTTGCCACGTGCTTAACGCACATGCGCGTGGTTGCTTCTACCTTTGTTTTGTTTCTTCCCGATTGTTTGTGCCTTACAAGGTTGTCTTGGTGTTTCCAACTGGAACTTTTCTGTTGTAGGTTCATTCTGTCTCTGAATGCGTATACTTTCAGTTACAGCAACTTCGATACGAAACGTCAGTCGGCTTTGACAAATGTGAGAGTGTCCGGTTCCATTAGCAATCGTTCCCTAATTCGCGGATTGCTGGTTTTCACTATGAACTTATGACAAGTTAGTTCATCTGTGAGACAGATCCCCAAAACTACAGTTCACAATCACCACCAGTTCATACAGCGCTGTTATGTACGCTTGCACGTTTTCGCCCGGACGTTGTGCGCTTTGGCGAAACACATATTGTTCCATCATGACATTCCTCTTCGGGCCGTAATTATTCCGTAACGCTCTTTCGTGTCCGTGTTTGCCAATGAGGCAACCACTCGCTGCCCCTATGTTCCTAGGCAATTGATTAGTATGGCTCGACGCCGGGCCTCGGCTACATTCGCACCGTTAAAGCTGTTGGCCACAAGATATGTCTGGAAATTCATGTACCATCGATTCCATGACACCGTGGGCTCGCCTGGTGAAGCGAGAAACGTTTGTGGGGACGATAAACTTGCATCTGCCATCCTCGTCGCCAAATAATATGTTATGTCGACAACATGGAAATATTAGAAACAACACCATATTATCGTCACGTTGAACTGACTGTAATACAACATCATCGCGGAGCCACGTTTCACCCCAGAACGAGGCTGACGTCAGCTGATCAAGTACATTTAAAGGCACACGCTGTTAAAGTAACAGAACACAACACTGCATTCAGTATATATGGAATCATGCTCACACAACGCACAACGCATACGCTAACCGTAATAGCATCTGCATGTCGCATATGTGCGCATGGAATCCTAGCTTTTCTCCATTCCAGACGATATAAAATAAATGTCACCGTTTCACACAATTTCAGCGAAATGTCGTCGTTTGTCACTGCAACTCATTTAATTATCCTATTAATACGATGGCACTTTTGCGTATTATACCATTTACTACTCCATGGGTTAACGACCATTGTGGCACAGTGCGTTATATGGCTGTCGATAGACTTGATGAAATTGGTATTGGACATTAAATTTCAACATACACGTCTTTTATAGGAACTTCCCCGTAGTGTCTGAAAATCCACCAACCAAATTCACGGCGAAATCCGGCGTCCGGCAAGGATGTGTCTAGTCAGTTTTTTCTACACATTAACCATAGACTGAGCAATGAAGAACGAAGAATAGGGGCAACAACGAAACAGCTGACATAAAACGGAGGAACAACATCGTATTCACTCGAATATCTAACCAACGTAGATGACCTTGCCATCTCAGAACCGAGACAAGAAAACAAGCAGGCTAGAACAACAAACCCATTCCATTGACGTCACCATTTTATACGAGTAACACGAGGTGTTAAAAACAACGTATCATAACGTGAACTTGAGTAAGTCATCGAGTACTCATGACTGATCAGTAGCAACATCACTCAAGGAGGCAATAAAGAGGACGTCACACCACGATTGGGTAAAAACATGTCTGTATTTATAAATGTAGGTTCTCGCTACGCCGTACACTCCACAAGGACTGCATCCATAACTCCCCGATGTATTTTAACAATATTTAACAAGATTGCCAATCAGAGAATTAACTCTAGATGGCAGGTGGACAAGGAAGCCTTTTGGCTTATCGAGAGTCCAACCCTTTTTTATCCACGTGTATCCCGCCCTTCTGAGGTACGTGTCAATTTTATTTTTCAACATATTCACGCTACTAGCACCCAAACAATCAGTAGATAATATGTTCCAATCATTCACAGTCCTTTATGAAAATGAGAACTTTCTTATATCTAATCTACACGGCTCCTTTACTAATGTAACTTCATGTCCCCTAGTCCTCCTATATTTCCTAATTGAGAAAATTAAGAATAATATAGGTCCCAATACTGATCCCTGTGGTATCCCACTCACAACCGATTTCCAATTTGAAGCCTCCCCATCAGCTACTACCCGTTGTCTTCTGCCAATCAGCCATTTTTCTATCCAGTTAATTAAACCATTTCCTATGCCATTGACCTTTAGTTTAAGCAGTAATCTTTGATGTGGCACTTAGTGGAAAGCTTTCTGAAAATATAAGTAGATAATATCTACTGGTGATCCTCGTGTACCTACTTAGTTATGTCTTCCAAAAAACATAACATATTTGTTAAGCATGATCTCGCTTTTAGAAACCCATGTTGAGACGGGTATATCAAGTTATGTATAACAAGAAAATCCACCATGTCATCTTTAATTACTTGTTGTAATAATTTACAAATCACCGATGTTAAACTCACTGGTCTGTAGTTGTCTGACTTGTTTCTTGAACCCTTTTTAAATAACAGTATAACATTTGCTTCTTCCCATTCTAAAGGAACCACTCCCTCGTTTAATGACAAGTTGAAAACTGTTGCAAGCAGTATGCTAATTTGTTCTACAATTTCCAATAGTAGTTTGGGTGGAATCCTATCCACTCCAGGTGATTTATTATCCTTCATAGCCCTTATTTTCTTAGCTACCATTTCCGGGGTTACAATTAACTTTCCAAAATAGGCTTTTCATAGCTTCTCTTTGAATTTCTTATTTCAATTGTAGCTTGGTTAAGTGCTTCTTTATAAATGTTGTAGTCTTCATAATTTCCAGTGCGTCTTTATGACTTCCACATAATTTGTTTGTGCTTAGTTTTTCTAATCTCTTCTTTCGATAAGTGTTTCTTTGTGGACCGTTTCCACTGTTTTTTAATGGAACAAACTTACTGACGATGCATCAGTTTCATTCCTTAAGATATTCCAGGATTATGTTGGTGTCTTATTCTTAAGTGTGTTATTCCAGTCTATCTTTGTTAAATATTTCCTCATGTCCTTATATCTTCGTTTTTGGAAGTTTCTCCTGTACTGCTCTTTATTATTCCTTTCTTATTTTACTTACTTTGATTGGAAAATGTATCTGGTTGTGATCACTACTCCCAAGTGACTCACATATCTTGACATTGTCAACTAATTCATTCTGTGATGACAAAACTATGTCTAACATATTTTCTCTACTGGTTGGTTCTAGCAAATGTTGAGAAAGGAAACTATCTTGTACTAAAACTGAAAATTTGTGGTCCTCACTCCCTGAACTCTGTAGAGATTTCCATTGTATATGTCCATTGTTAAAATCCCCCATAATAACACAGTCCCGTTTGCTTACTTCCCTTATAGCATTTTGTACCTTTTCATTTTCTTCTATGCTTATGTTTGGACTTCGATAAACTAACCCAACTGTTAATTTCGAGTTTCCTGTAACTATGTTACACCAAACAGCTTCTTCGCAATCTGCTTCTCTTTCTAATTGTATTTCATAAACCTGGATAGATTCTTTAATACATAAAATAACTCCACCTCCCTTTCTTCCTATTGTATCTTTCCTAAACATTACATAGTCTGTCAGTCCCAATTCGGCATTTAATATATCGGTGTTTGCCCTCAATTCAGTTATACCTATTACGTGAGGGTCAATATCTTCTACCATAATGTTTAGTTCACTTCTTTTGTTTACTAACTCCTTGCATTTAAACAAAGTCATTTATATCCAGCTTCAGAACAGTTTTCGAGGCTGTTCTTTTCTGATTCATTTTCACTTAATCTACGCCTCTACTTTCAAGCTTCCTTGTGAATCACCCCCCTGTGCATCTAGTTTAAATAAATGCAACCTGTCCCACTATCAACAGATCGCAGCAGGTTCTCTGAAGAAAAAAACTGCTACCCCTTTTCCGTTTAGATGCAGGCCATCTCTCATGTACATATCTTCCCTCCCAACAAAGTATCCCCATACATTTATGAATCCAACCCCCTGTTCTTCACACATCTGCTCCACTAGTGCATTGTTTGCCATCCTCTTGTAGTTTCTATACGTTTGTCCCCTTCCTCCCATTACTGGCAAAAGTCCTGTTATAACAATCTGTTCGACTCTTGTCTGCTTTAACTTCCCGACTAACTGTCTGTATTTCTGGACTATTCCAATTGTCCCTTCCCTCTCTGCATTATTTGTTTCTACATGTACTAGAACAGTAGAATGGTTCCTCCCTTACTAGGACCCATCATTTTCTCTACCCTTTCTGGTTTAATGCTCTATCTTGGCATCTCCTTGTCTTCTCCTTCACTAAGCGTCTTGTCTGTCTTTCTCATTAAAGAATCACCCATGAATATTCTCGCTTTTCTCCTCACCTCTTCTGCCTCTCCTTATATAATGTTCTCTGTATGCTTCTCTATGGCTCGGAGTGCTAGCGCTTGACCCAAGATGCTAACAAATATGCCATTGTCTGCCTATTCAATAAGATACACCAAATGTATCCATTGCATTTGCACGATACCTTCTCCAACACCAGGCCTCACAAAACAATAAAACATGAGAACGTCTACGTCGTCCTAAAAATGAGAAGATGGATATGGTTTTCAGAATGGCCAATGACCCTCTAGCGAAGACAGAGGTGAATGGGACCCTAGAAGGGAAGAGTAAACGGGAAGACAATCAGCACAACATGGGGATGATCCAAAAGAAAGAAAGAAGGTTGCTGTGCACAATGGCAAAGAGACCTTAAAACAGGCGGAACTGGCAAAATCGTGTGCGAGCCTTGACTGATAGTGTTTTTTTTTTATATAGGAGCAAAGAAATTAAGAAATGTTGTCCCTTGGGTACAACGAGAAATTGTGTCCCTTGGATACAACTAGCCTTATTGTTCGAATACGATAGATGAGCAAACTGCAACAGGAACCAGGTTCTTTTTGGGTCATCAAACCGCAACATCGACAATGACTTGGTCTTTCTGGGTCATGATACGGAAACACTGATGATGACATTGGTCTTCCCGTGTTACTAAACTGCAACAGGGATAATTACATGGCCTTCTTGGGTCATTAAACGAAAGCACGACAACGATGTAGATATTTTGGTGTCATTACAATATAACAGGAACAACAACATCGCTCTCTTTGGGTCATTACATCGCAAGTGACAAAAAACAACGGTCTTTCTGACATCCTGTGTTAGAGAATTACAGACGCGTGAATTAATTTGAATGTGTAACCTCTCATGATTTGTTATTTATTATGTTAAATGATTTGGACTCATTTACCATACTAAAGTATAACACCCACGAGATCCTGAAATGTACCTGTCGTGTTTCTTCTCTGCCATTCCGTAGTCCATCAAGCACAGTTTCACTTTTGTCTCGAGAAATATGTTCTTTGAATTCAACTTGCAGATGACTATTCCCCTGGCATGCAGATATCCCATTCCTTGCGCAACCTGGCGAGTGATGCTGATGCCAAGATGGACGCTGACCTTCTCTTCCCGGATGTGAAGATGCTCGTAGAGAGAAACGCCTTTCTGCACACTGCAACCGAACAAAGACATTACATGCATGCGTATGACAGTTTTGGATAATATTAGTTAATGCCAGTTAGTTTGTATTTGGCTATTGATAATTATTGTTGGTAAATTTAGTGCGAGTTGTGGTTAGTAGTGTTAACACAACTGTTGGTATTGGTATTTGTAGACATTTATTATTCCATAACCATTTCCATGCATTTTAAATCCCAATCAGTGAGATTGGTCAGAATATTATTTAAGTAGCAACACAAATGGCGTATTCTGATTTTCATGTTGAATGAACTATTGTTAGCAATAAAAATAATAAATAATTCAATGTAGGCTTTAATTAATGAAGTATACAGCTCTTTATAACTGTCATGGGTGGCCTGTACGCAAGCGGTCGTTCAGGTCTTAAATCTGAGCTCGACTCGTCTTCTTTCGCCTCCCCCTCTCATAATGCACTGTCAAATATAATAGAGTACACTATGTTGCGCAAGCCAACACAATGCGAATCGTAATAAGCGATTTTGTAATATTGGCAAACAGTTCATCCTGCCATTCCTAGCCTGTGCGGACAGCTATATTGTTTCGACCGGTCGGAGTGATTCACCGCTGTTTGTTGGCGGTGAACGACATAAATCGGTCAGTCAGTTGACGCCTGTGAGTTATTTGAGCCGAGCGCTGTCGTCATCAACACTGACGATATTAACAGGCGACCTTCATTACATGCTGCGTGGAGCGTCCGCCCGTAGACACGGCACTCGCTCTCCCTCGCTTGCTCGCTCTCGCACTTACACATCTCCTTTCTCTCTCGCTCTCCCCTCTCTCTCCACTCTGTCTCCCTGCCTCTCCTTCTCTCTGTCGCTGTGTATATGTCTCTCTGTATTTCTGTATCTCTGTCTCACTATTTCTTTATATATCTGTCTGTCTGTCTGTCTGTCTGTCTGTCTGTCTGTATGTCTGTCTGTCTGTCTCTCTCTCTCTCTCTCATACACACACACACACACACACACACACACACACACACACACACACACACACACACACACACACACACACACACACACACACACACACACACACACACACACACACACACACACACACACACACACACACCCTCACTCTCTATATGTCGGTCTGTTTGTCTGACCATTATACAAACATACAGCCAGCTTAGCCAAGTGAAGTCATGGCAGAACACCCATAAGAGAAAGATAATGTCTCCAACTAACACCTGGCCTTTCTCTCAGTCTCTGCTACTTGTTTTGAACAACACACACCCGTACGCTTGCATGCTCGCGCGCGCGAATACATACACACACACACACACACACACACACCTGTCCGCATATGGGCAATAAACGGCTAACAATAGCTGCGCCTGATTGTACGGCCTCGACGCCGCTGGCCACTGACGCACGCGATAGTTGTTCTACATCACTTGTAAGTCAGCCCTACGGGCCGGTGACGTTTCTGTGACCAGGAAGTGATCCAAACTCAATTTGTTATCCTGTCATTTAATGGACACCGGCTGGAAGGCTGCTCCAGTTGCGACTGTCGTACAGTATATCATTTCCTATTTTGATGACACTCAATAATAATGTGTGCGTTGGACACAGCCAATATCATCAGTCAACACAGTTATTATCTGATAGGTACCTGATTTAATCAAGATGCCATGCAACCTGAAAAGGTTTGAGGAAGCATCAGTTATGGTGTACTTCCTATCGTTGCAATATATTTACCGTATGTAAAACGGGAATTTAACTGGCGCAAGCAATCTTTCCCTTTCTCTCGCACTCGTTGTCTTTCTCCCTCTCCCTCTTCATCGCCATCCCCATCTCTCCATTTCTCTCGTACTTAGTATCTTCTCTTCTCTCCTCTCTCTCTCTCTCTCTCTCTCTCTCTCTCACACACACACACACACACACACACACACACACACACACACACACACACACACACACACACTCTCTCTCTCTCTCTCTCTCTCTCTCTCTTCTCTACATCGTACAACTGTTATGTCTGATGTTGTCACCTAATCATGTATCATTGATATCTATGTTGATCACACTAGTTACACAAAGTGTGTGGATATTATTTATAGCAAACCTATGTGCTATAAACACTACAACTAAAAATAATACAGTTGATCCTTATAATCAACATCACCTTCATCATTAGGCCAATATGAATAGAAAGATGGTCGTATTAACGGGACTGAATTCTTACACATTTCTTTCGTCGAAATCATTTAGGACTGTCCTAGGGTGACCACAGTTATGAAGTGGTTGTATTACTGACATGACCATAAAGATAGGCTCAGTGAACCAGTGAAGATCTTTATGAGTGCCACGTGACCCACCTAGTGATGACCGCCAGATGGGGCGCTGTGACGCATGCGCCCATGAAGAGGGCTATGTTCTCGTGACGTATCCTGCTTAGCTTGCATACTTCCTCCCAGAAGTGACGCACTTCCTGCTCCGATAGCTCCCCGAAGGAATGGATCATGACGTCACCGTGCCACCGCCCGCTGGCACAGCAAAACATAAAAAGTCAGAATCGGGCGAGGAATATATACATGGCATGAGAACGTAATACATGGTGTCAACATTGTATGCACTTCATCAGTTATGTTGTTTGTAAGTGATGCACCATTGTATTATGATCCTGTTAAAAGTGTTATGTAGTGCAAATGCAACGAGATTGTACGTTGTGTGCAAATAGCCGATGACCGCTCTGGTATTTCTTCTTGTTTACGTCGAATAAACAAACAACAATGCTCTTTAATAACTATTGGGTGCACAATAAAAAGAGTGCCGATACTAAGGTGGTTGGTAGTCGTGGTCATGTAAACGTATGGTCGCTAAACGGTTGTTTGTACTGGCATAAATTAATTAACTAAAGCTTTCAGCATCACATTATTCGAGCCAACTGTCTAGTAATGGGAATGGCTTACGAGTTGCCTGGCCATATATTCCCGCGAGATGTGGATTGTGCACGTATGCGTGTGCATTTATAGTGATAACTGCTTTCGTTTATAGCAGCGGTTCTTAAAATGTTTTGTCTGCGATCCAAATTCCGGTCGCGGAACTTGCGTGACGACCCATGCATTCAAACAGTTTAAACTAGTGATACATAATAAAATAAATAATGATAACATGAATAGGCATAACACAAATAAATGAATAACACTCCTTGCAACTCGAAAGCAAATATTGCGAATGGAGTCGGGAAGTTCGTAGGATTTTAACAATGTTTGAAGGATATTGCACTAATTGATTTAATAAGCCTAAGGTCCTATTAATGATGATAATGAGGAAAACAATCCAACAGACGTCTGCACATGCTGGTTAAAGCTACACGTATGTGTGAAATGTGTATTGAAGGCTTTGATATGGAGTGAATCGTAAACGTCATCGATTTCCGTACAGTGTGGGTAAGATGCAGTTTCAGCGGCAACAAACACAATATGATTTACCCAGACCAGAAACAAGCAAAACGATCCATTGACGACACATATCGTGTGAATTCGAAATGCTGTGTGATATTATTTTATAATATCTGAGTAAAATTGTATGTAAATTATTCACGTCACATGTATTTATTACGGTCAAGAGGGAATAAAGGAAAGTTTGCACGGTCAATTAATAGGTCCTACTGAAACCTGTTGGCGACCCACTCAAAATGGCTTGGCGACCCATAGATTAAGAATTTCTGGTTCATAGTAATGACTGCTTTCGTTATATCCGGGTCACTCACAGGTAGATGTTGCGACGTCGCCCGACCCTTATACAGTTCCCGAACACGAGGTCTTCGAAGGGGATGCTACATTCCCTCAGCGTCCAGTGCAGCTCCGTGTACTTCGTCTCGTCCCCGTCCCCGCCGCAGCAGTGACAGCGCCTGCAGGCCGATCATAATATCACTTTTACAGCGTCTAAATTTTCAGGGAGCCGCGCTCACAGGCGCAGCAAACAGAATCGTTAAGCATCAGACCGTTAACAGAGAGATTCACGGGGGCTATCTTATATAGCGAGGGGCCGCCGAGGATTCAGGGAAGAAAAGAGGATCTGCATGCAAGGCGGTTGGTGTTTTGCGTAATTTTATAGGAAAACAAAATACAACTTTTTGGCTTGAAGAGTGAATACAAACTAACTGTTTGTAACTACAATCATTTTCTTAATTTGTACTGGTGAAAGTATATCTAACAACGTAAAATAGAAGAACACGCACGCATACACACGCGCATACATACTATACGCACGCGCACACACACACACACCAATCTAATTTTGTTCAGAATGCAATAATGTGTTCATTACACAGCTATATTGTACTCACGCAAACTGACACTGTAATATCATTTTCTCGCACACAGACTTTGGTGTAAACCAGTACGATGATCATAATATCGTGTTACTCGCAACTTACCCGTCGGGATCATCATCAAATACCGGTTCGTCATAGTCAACATCCAGCGACGTCACTATTTCATCTTCTGAAGCAGAGGACATTAATCAACGTGGACAGTAGTGCTTGTTGTCTTGGTCGACACTTCAAATCACCGTACATACTATCAACATTAGGTTACTTACACAATTTGTCTTCCGTGAAAGATTAGCAGATTACTACATGACGAAACAGATCGACGAATGTCATTACAACATCAAAGTGAGAGTCACACATTGATGGAAAAGGAACAACAGAACAAATGTGATTTAATGATAGTTACAAGGAGAGTTCAGAGAGTTCAGTTGTGGCATTGATCTACGTCCGTGGATGCACTGTGTATTAAAGTAACCTACTCTTGTAAAGGTCGTTCACCCTTCTGACAACATGGTTTATGATCTGACTGAGAACTGTGGCAGGGTAGCCTGGGACAGTTCGGCCCACCTATGTAAAACGTTCACGTTACACACCATGAAACTATGCTTACATGGCTAGAGCATCGGAATCTCAATCGACAAAACCCAGTTTTGAATCATGTGCTGCCGTTTCGAACTTTGGGCAAGTTCGCTCATTCTGCATTGCTCCAGTTCACTGAGCTGCATGAATTAGTGCCTGGCTGTTGATAGTGGTGGATATCTGTTTACCAATAGTCTTCGCGACATGGCTGAATGCTGTCTATGGAAGTCGAGATAGTTTTCGGCTGAACAGATCTATCAGGGAGTAAAGTTTAAAGCGTTTGGATCAGTCCTAAGGACTGATTACTGCGTTATATAAGAACTTGTTTTTACTTTAATGTGTTCATATTATAGACAACTATACGTTACCCACAGGGAAGCTATCTTTATTAGATAGAAAAACAATTGCGATCATGATTTGCTCCGTTATATAACGAGCATGATCGACAACAAATATTTTGTTCGTTAGATAATTTGCGAAGATGAATAGCTTCGCTGAGATTGTTTGTTTTCCCGAAACGAGTATCGGTTCAACTGACCTAGATTAATGTCACAGTTTATCCGATGAATTCATCAGAAATAAATAACAACATTTAATTCGTTTCATAAAGGAATGCTTGTTAAATGAGTCTGAAACGAGAGGGGGAATGGGAATGGGAATTGTGTGCCGTTGTGGCTCAAGCACGAATCAGTTCGTCTCTTCTAGTTTTAAACCAAAACACTGCGTTGTGGTCGTATTCGCCCAGGACACCACAAACGTAGTTTCGGGGGCTCATTAATTTCAATGTGAGGTTTAATCAGACCACACACATTTTCGATGGAATAAACCGGCATATCATTTACTCTTGCGTCCTTTCATTTCACCGTGTTATGGGCAATAATTAATTTGTTACATTTTTTCCACAAAGTAACTCTTTTCGTCCTTTGAAAAACAATCCTTTCGCTCTTTTATGCTCACGTGACCCCCATGACGATTTGGCTTTACCTGATCACCAAATATTGTATTGTGCGCGTGTGAATTACTTTTTTTAATTAATCGCTTCTACCAACTGGTTGATTAAGGATTCATGTATAATTGTGTAAACTGAGAAGGCCGTTTTTCTCTATACGATAAGCTGATACTCGAAATTCGGGAAATTGCTTTGAACATTATGTAAAAAGGTTCAGCGTCAAAAGTACGAAACTGAATATTGAAACCGGCGTTCAAATGGCAAATAAATAACGTATCCTCAAAGATGCGTAGTCGAAAAAGTGGTTTTTATCTACACCTAGCGAAAAGGCGAAGGAACAATCATAACTAGCCCACGTGCTATGCCTGTTTTTCTGTCACCACTGTTGTTTTATTTTATGGTTTAAGTTATTAATATAATTAATTGGTGTTTAACGGCATACACCACGATGCATCGGAATTGCTGAGCGCCTAAGTTCTTATACAGCGCAGTATCCAGTTCTTAGGACTGCTCAAAAGCGCTTTACACTTTACTTCCTGGCAGACCAGTTCTATCGAACACCATCTCGACTTCTCTATGAAGCATTCAGCCACGCTGCAATTAATGCGCGAAGACCATTCGTACACAAATATTCACCACTGTCTATAGTCAAGTACTCATTTATACACCTGAGTGAACTGAAGAAACGGACAGTAAACGAGCTTGCCCAAAGTTCGACACGACAGCACCGGACACGAACCCGAGTTCTCTCAATTGAGAGTCCGATGCTCTTGCTACTGTGCCACTGCCTACGTGTGACATTAGTTTGCTATCGTCGAGGAACATTTAAACAATGATCTATCCATCGTACGAAGCACCTACCGTAGACGCTCGAAGATTTTCCCGTCGGCGGCCAGGTGGCGCACAGTGTCTCTCTGTCCCTTCCGGCCGCCATTGACTGCGCCGATATCTTTCGGTTTGACGGACAACTGAGCGTCGTCGTGAGATGCGTACGTATGCAACATGTGTCCGTCCGAATGTTTGTCGCGTCCGCGCACGCATCGTCCGCGGCGCGCGCGTTGCACGTTCGCTCATCGCCGCACGGCCGACAGGGATCGCCACCGGTCGTCGACGCGGGACTTGCTGACGTCAGCGACGAGCACGTGGACGTGTCGACGCCACTGTCGTCCGACGACGCCGACTTCAGTTGACACTTGAAGGGAGCGACACTCGGCGGATACTCCGGCGACTGGCCGCTCTTCAGCGCCGCTTGCTGGTGTTGGTTCGAACTAACACAGTGCGACGTCCGCCGGAAATCCCGATGTAGGTGGCGTCGCGTCGCCGCGAACCACCGACAGAGGCGCTGGTAGACAGAGGCTAGGAGACCAGGGTCGACGGAATGACATCTCATGTCGGCGGCTATGAGCACACTCGGCCGGGTCCAGCATGCCGACGGCAGGTGGCCGCCGTCTCCCAGAAGTAGCGTCTCGTTCGCCTGAAGTACCTTCGTCCAGTGCTCGTCGCCTGCATCGCAAGACGAGATCACTTGTTTACTTCCCAGTTCAGGGAAGATGAATAAAGTACCAATGACGTTGAGATGGTACCCCCGTATATTAGATTGGGAGTACCCTAAAATAGTTATATGAACATGGAAATTCACGCACGAACGCACACACGCACGCATACATGCACGCACGCATACACGCACGCACGCACACACACACGCACGCAACTATATAAATGTATGTATATATATATATATATACATATATATATATATATATATATATATATATATTATTCTCGAAATATGTATCGGTGTTCATGCATAAGATATCTGAGTAATGAACATACCTGCTATAGATCTGAATGCCATACCGATTCATGTTAATCATCAGAACAAACGATTGTCTGATATATATATAACGCACACACACACACACAAATAATTATTTTCTAGCATTGCCTCAGTATTTATAACACTAAAACCTAACAATTCCTATGTCGCCGACTTACCGCCGTACGGCTTGAGGCTGCTGTTCCTTCGATGGTTGTGACCAGCACATTTCCTGCGGCAGCGATATCTGAAATCAAATTGCGCGAATGTACACTGCGTTTACACGAGACAACATCGTCGTCACAACGAAGCGCTTGCTACGCCAGTAGATCATATCAATGTACAGGATATATAGATTCAAGTACGTATTTTATTACTTCAGTTTATATCAGCAAGTACATTTAATGTCGTATATCGTTTACTAATCTGACCTCGTGTCGCTTTCCGGTGCACGAGTCTGCCTAATTTGTTATGGTCTGGTGTTTGTCAAGATATCTCTTAATTTCAATTACATACAATTATGTATGGTGTCTATGTGGAAAATGTAAACAGAAACACAATATCACTCGATTTTGTTTGATACTATGTAATGCTAGGCACACACCAGCCGATTTTCGGCACACACTAACCGACTAGTCGGCGTAAAAACCGTCGGCCGACGGCAGTCGGTTGGTGTGTGCCGAATTTAAGCCCGACGGTCGGCCTTATAGCGCCAACTAACGCCGAGTCAAATGTTGAATCGGCGGTCGGCGTTAATCGGCAGTCGGCGTTAGATAAGGAGGTATCCGGTGACAAGTCGGCGCATATCCGATGACGAGTCGGCTGGTGTGTGCAGGTTTTTTGTCATAACACGACGGTCGGCGGTAACTTGGCCAATAAGAAATCATAGCGCGATCATGTGATAGTCCTCGATACAAGTCAAGGCTATGTCCGGCGTCTTTTTTGAGTTTTCAAACCATTTTGGTTTCGGGCCATATGCTTTTAATTTTTTTAATTTCATATTTTACTGACCTGGCGGGTAACCAACGTTTCAGAAAGTGATAGATTATTTGTTATCCTATTGCCATTGACCATCATCATTTTTTTCGCTTGTTCATAAAACAGGCGCCACAAATAAACCTAATTTCCACCTGACTTTGTAAGTTTGTTTCACGTTTCCGATATTAATCGCCATTTTGTTTTGAAAAAAACGCTACCTCTGGTGGCGCCGCTACTGGCGCATATATTAAGCCTTAAAAATCCGCAAAGCGGCGCTAGCGGTGGAAAACGTTTTTGAGGAATTCGTTGGGTGCGACTGATTACACTTCAAGTTTCAACATAACTGTTAACTGAAACAGCTAAATATAACGTTCTGCTACTGTCATAAAACATAGCTCGACACTATGTGTTTCTTTGCTGGAGGATATGCTAAATGCTCAAGCCATATCGTCGTGAAGGCTGACGGCGAAGCTCCGACTTACTATGTAACAAATTTCGTTTTTCTGATAGCTGTTTTGGGCTAATTTTTACAAATGTTTCATATGTTTATTGTAGGTGTATCGAAACACATTGTTAACTCCGTAGTAAACACGCGTATTTATAGTGGATTTTTCCACAAGGATCAAGCCGAGCACCGACGGTCGGCGCGAGTCGGTTGGTGTGTGCTGGCTGGTGTGTGCGGGCAGATATCGGCGCTAGTCGGCGGAACTAATTGGCGTTTAGCACCGACTGCTTTTTGCGCCGACTGGCAACGCAAGTCGGCGTTAGTCGGTTGGTGTGTGCCTAGTATTACGTTACGCACATGCGCAGAAATTGCGCTGCCTTGTCTATGTATCGTTTGTACCACTCCGCCAGCTGTGGCAGTGTCGCATACGTCACTTGACGCTTCTGTCGGGGATCATGTCCGTGAACGTGTAAAATGCGTGGTTCGTTCTTATTACTTTCCGCAATAAAGTCATGGACAATGAGTCAACGAAACATTAAAGCCAAGACCGTTTAATATTGCATGCGTCGTTGTTTCAGAATAAGTAAGATCGTATTACAAGCGACGTCATCGCGAAAAAAGTTCACAGTTTACGTGGACGATCTAACTGCATTTGTTCCCTGCGATGTCTATCGCCTCGTGACTACGAAATCCCCCCCACTGGCACAGTGCATAGAATAACTGCCCACGCGAAAACGTTTTTTAAAAATTGGATATGAGCCAAAAACTGTCTCATTTTCATGGGATTTTTGTCGAACCCTCATCATAAGATCGTAACAATGTCACACAAAGTGCAGCGTCCTAATTGATTTCCTGCCCGTTTCGCCCGCATTAGTTTTTGACCATAAACGGAAGAACTCTTACGATACTGGAGGCAGTAGATTCGGTTAGTTGTCCTCAATCCTTCATCATTCCTTAACAGAACTCAGGTGCGTTTATGTTGATTATTGTATCAAAATGCAAATTTTGAGGAACAGTGTTCTGATAGATTAGATGTAGTTGGTTTTAATCAATGCATACATAATACTTCCAAGGTGGAGTTTAGCAGACATTCGGCTTACCTGCAGTGTTTGCAGCGATATACACTGAAGAGCGCCACCTTCCGACAGTAATTGCACCGACGAGTCCCTCCATATGTGACACTGTAAAATGCAGATTACTTCTAAACAGTTGAAATAGTTGCAGGGAAACACAAGGCAACTGATTGCGTGGGCCTATACCTACACACCTATAGTTATTACAAACTAACCATACAATATCACGCTTGTGGTTTACTCAGAATTTATTTACAAAGTAGAAGTTTCTAGTGAAATCTCACAGTTCCCGACGGCCGACATATTGAGACACGCCCCCGATGCTTGACCTATAAGCAAAGAGACTCTAAGCGACTAGAGCATCTTTGACCATGATGCTGCGGTGACGCGGCGATTGCCCTGTTTCCTCGACGTGTATATGACGACGCCACTTCATTATATTGGTTTCTCGTATTCCCTTCGATTCACAGTAACACATATAGTTTTGTACCAACTATTATAATGCCACACAGTGCATCATGCGGGCGTAACACGTTTTATCGTTACAACGCCAAAACAAATTCGGCGAAGCAAACTAGAGCAATATTCTCAGTTTTACGATTGGCGAACTGGGCAGAGTAGACATTGGTGACGCCAGACGTTCTATCACAATGGCGGTGTCCATGTAATTTAAATCAGAGTATGTGTCTTCAGCTTCAGGTTATTCTAGTAAACTGCTGTCGTAATATTCTTGATTGTTGTTGCTAATGGTTAATTTTATTAATTCTTTTAGATGTATAGGCCCAAAATATTGTCTTTTGTTTCCTTTTAAAGGTAACGAATACAAAACTGTTGAATTGTTGTATGGTGTCAAGCCGGACCTCAAAAGGGTGCTGTCAGTTATCAAACGAAGGAAATGGCTAAAGAACCTATACCAACAAATGAGTAAGAACCAATAAGTCAACGAGGTAACAAACAACACCAGGGCGGGTTTGGCAATGACATTGTATCCATATTGTTTATAATAAAGACACAGTCCATTAAACACAATTATACGAAATAACGTGATAAATCATGAGTTGAAAGCAATATTTAGACAAATGGGCCAAGAGGCCCTGAAGTCCTTTGGACTATATTGTGAGTTTGTAATTATTAATGAACTGGTTGTTGGTGAATCATAGTTACAGATCATTAAGGGTTGTGATGGAAGTAAAATTTTTACATGTTAGTGGAGACTATATGCATACCAGAAAAGATACACCTGGAAATAAAATATTCGAGTAGACCGTTTTGTGAAGATTGTATAATTTATATTAGTTAATGTGTTATTAAAAATACTATATAATGTTATACCGATACTCTGCTATTTAGGCCGATTTCCAGTGGTTGTAGAAACCTTGCAGGAGAGTTGGTGAGCTGCAATCTCGCATGTAGCAAAGGTTGTCAAAGAAAATGTGCACACATTTTCTGTTCTCATTTTGCCCCTAACACCCTCCCCCAGAATGGAAAGAAGAAAGAGATGAACTATGATAACACTTTATTTGTTCACAAGGTACATATACATAGCGTGCATTATCACTTAAAATAAGTAGCAATAATTACATAATACTGATTGAACTGGGTTGACGTAATAGCTGCAACATGTCTAGTAAAACATCTTAATAATATTCCTTATAATTTTGGCTAAGAATGTTTTAGCCTTTTCGAGTATACCTAAGTTATTTTATCTTATATATTATTTTGTACCTAAGTTATTTTATTTTATTCCTAGATCATATATTTATTTTGCATTTATAGTTATGTCTATTGCTGTTTTAAAGTTAGGTTAGCGGTCAAGGCCACAGGTAGCGTGGGAGGTTTTGCGATACAGAAGGTGTTGTTTTGCCCGGTGCATCCAAGGGGATCTGGTAGGTTTAGAGCGAGGACGCCTGACTTTCAAAAGAAGGCTGAGCTTTTTAGCACTACGGTAAAACGCTTATGCTTACAAATGTCAGTCCCGAATGTGAGCATGAATTTACTCAAACATGTAAAATTTACAGCGAAGGTCCCTTCCTTGCTATGTGACGGGGTCCACCTGAGTAACGCAGGATTAAAGCTTGCGTTACTATTTTTCGGTGAGAAGGGCTATAGTCGCCGCACTGAAATAGGATGTATGTGTTTGTTTCCCAGTCAATTGGAGCCGGTAACTTGAGTCTCTAACGGTCAGACAGCTATGCTCACATGCGGTCGGCCATGTTGGTGTACCTCGGTCTTTTGTTTACGAATTTAAATAAAGCATAACACGTGTACGAAGTGGTACGCATAAACGGCGGGGCATTACACACCGGCAAAATAATAAGATGTTTCACGTAGTTTATACATGCATGCATGTATGTATGTTGTGAATAAAATAAAATAAAAAATAATAATAATAAATAAAAAAGAAAATACTGAAAACACAAACGAAATTGAGCGTTTGAATGAACAATGATTCTCTACAGATGTAGAGGTGTATATTGTACATGCTACCAGAATATGATAGCTGTGGCTTTTGAAATACTTCCAGGTCATGTCGAAACAGTCGACAGCAGGGAAACCCAAAAAGGGGGAAAAACATGTGACAGAGGTTCCTGATGAATGCCAGGTACGTCCACCCTGCGACGACCAAAAAATGGAAGTCATGATGGCCGCATTGATGGCCGCATTGATGGCGAAAATTTATGAAAAATTTGAAAAACTCAGCCGGGAGCAGGCGACACTGATCCCAGCCCCGGCTGAAAGTGCTAGATTGCCAAATGAGCATCGGCAAGCGATAGCAGGAAGATCAACTGCAACTACCCATCACGACCGTCATCACCGAAAACGAAAACGCACACCATCCCCCGAACCAGCCATCAACTCATCTGACTCTGATTCCGACTACACGGACCACGAAAACCCAACCGAACACATAGAGGTAAGGATCCACTCCAAAGCGAAGCGGTCAGCACATCAATCAGGTACAACCGCTTTCGATATGGGTTGGGCAAAGCTAGGGGATGAGATGACAGTTAGGCTCAGACAACGTATCCTCACCAACGAATACATTCTGCGTACGGACTACGATATTGACCCCCAGGAGGACCCCTCTGCTCCCACCGTAGACAGGAAACGAACGGTCATTCCCGTAGGTCAAATAGGGGAATGGCTGCATTTGTTTATGACATATGCAGCCATTAGGTCAGAGCAGTTCCCAGAGGAGGGTAGCCAGTTGATGACATATATATGGATCACATCCTGATTATGCATGCTCGGAAGGGTTCCAGGGTGTGGCTTGAGTATGACTACCGTTTCCGTGTCAGGAGGGAGTGGACGGGGGCCCCCTGGAATGTTTTCAGCTATCCCATCTACTCCAGTGTTAAGGCTAGCTATAAAGCTAAAGAAAACTCAACAGTAACATCCCAGCCCTTTCGTGACTATGGTACCAGAAACGACCGTGCCCGCCCCACCCATTTCTGCCACTATTTCAACAGGGGACAGTGCAAAAAGCGTGAATGTCAGTACTCGCATGCATGCTCTTTCTGCAGAAAAGAAGGACACAGCCGGGTGGTCTGCAGGGCTAGGACTGCCAGCAACAAGACCCACTACATTAACGTCCCTAAAACAGCTTGAATCATTCACAGACAACAATGCAGAAATCCAGGCACCATCGACAACAACAGCGAAGCATGTGTTACCAACGCCGGTAAAACCTAAGGTTTTGTCTCTACTGTTGCAGGGGTATGACAAGAAATTAACTGACATTTTAGTTTCAGGTTTTACCGAGGGTTTCCACATTCCTTCCAGTATCCCAACAGATCCACCCAAGCATGATTACGAGAATCACAGGTCTGTCAGGGAGAACCTTGATATAGTGCAGCAGAAACTGAAGAAAGAGAAAGATAAACATAGAATTGCGGGACCCTTTGCATGTGACCCTTTCCCAAACATGGTATACTCTCCTTTAGGTTTAATACCTAAGAAAGCGCAGGGTGAATTTAGGCTTATACATGACCTTAGTTTCCCAAAGTCCAACTCCGTTAACTCACACATTTCTCCCGAATTCACAGCGGTCACTTTCCACACGTTAGATCATTGTATTGAACAGCTTCTGTTGTTGGGTAAAGGAGCCTATATCGCTAAGGCTGACCTGCAAGATGCATTTCGGATTATAGGTTGCTTGGCTTCAAGTTTCTGGGACAAAGGTATTTTGACATGTGTCTTCCCATGGGGTGCAGTAATTCATGTCAAACGTTCGAGCTCCTGTCTGATGCATTGCAATGGATTTGTCAGAATAAATTTCATGTCAGCAATATGAGTCACATACTCGACGATTTTGTTTTTTTCGGAAAAACACTCCATGAATGTCATACTAGTCTTTCTCGGTTTTTTGAGCTTAGTGATATGGTTAACTTACCAATAAAGCAGGCAAAAACGGTGTTACCTTCCACGATAGTCACACTTCATGGTATTGAGGTTAACACTACGAATCAAACCCTTGCTTTGCCTCTAGACAAGGTGCAAGCACTACGCCAAAAGTTGCAAAGCATGGCCAGGAGAAAGAAAGCCACCCTTAGAGAGGTACAATCTTTGTCCGGCTCTCTCTCGTTCGCCTGCAGGGCCATCGCACCTGGCCGATGTTTTCTAAGGAGAATAGTTGACCTAACTAGGGGAAAGACAAGAGCCAACCATCGCATCCGTCTAACTGTTGAGGCTCGAAAGGACATATCGGCTTGGCTGGAATTTCTGCACACCTTTAATGGCACTTTATCTTTTCTACCAAACAGATGGACATCATCAGATGTATTGCAGCTCACAACGGATGCAAGCGGCTTTGCATATGGAGCTGTAGTGGGGGATCAGTGGTTACATGGGCAGTTTCCCCCATCCTGGGACTCCACGCACATTGCTGTGAAAGAACTCCTGCCAATCTTACTGGCCGTCAGGAGCTGGGGGCCAAAGTGGTCTAATCAACGGGTCATGTTCCTTTCAGACAACACAGCCGTGGTGGAAGTGATTAACAGGCAAACTGCCAAGGACACACAGCTGATGTGTTTGCTCCGAAAATTTATTGTTGCATGTCTGTCGTATAACATATGTTTTCGTGCTAAGCACATCCCAGGATAGATCAATGTTGTTGCCGATCTTATCTCACGGTTACAGGTAGAACGTGCACGCAGCGTTCAACCCAGCCTACACAACCACCCAAAACTAGTTCCCACTCACTGGCTTCCCTGGTACACAACGCAGTGAGCACCATGGACGCGGCCTTCGCACCAAGCAGTGCCAGACGTTACGAGAGTAACTGGAAAAGGTTTGTAACCTTTGTACAAACATTAGATAGGAAAAAGGAGGTACCTGCCTGCTTCCCCAAACACAGTAATTGCCTTTGTTCAGTATCTCAAAGATGAGGGCAAGGCACCCACTACTATTAGGACTTTCATATCGGCTATCTCGGAACGCCACAAAGCCTGTCGCTACCCCGACCCAACAAACGACTATTTAGTTGTGAAATTTGTAAAAGGCGTAGCACATGCCTGCCCTAATGTTGACCAACGCCAGCCTGTCTGCTGACGTGACCTGTCCCTCATCATTAAGTCAGTTCCATTGTCTAAGTGTTCATCTTACTCAGTGGTCTTGCTCCGCGCCATGTTCAGCCTCATGTTCTTCGGTTTTCTTAGGATAAGTGAGGTAACGGCTAGCCCGCATAATCTGTCTGTGACACAGTGTCGCATAAAACCTTCCAAATTACGCCTGGTCTTCCATACGTACAAACACAGTGCGGGCCGTCCTTTCAGCCTGGATGTCTTCCCCACGGGAAAGACAACTTGTCCGTACCGGAGGTTGGTGGAATATATCAAGCTCAGGGGAAATGATCAAGGTCCCCTTTTTCGCAGTGCCAATAAATTGCCGGTGCAGAAGACCGCTTTTGCCAAATACTTTAAGGAAGTGCTAAGTAACACGGAGTTAGCAGGCAAGAAAATTTCATCACACTCTTTCAGGATAGGGGCAGCGACATGGGCAGCAAAGGCGGGCTTCTCAACGGAACAAATCAAAGCTATGGGTCGCTGGCATTCAAACTCATATCAGAAATATATTAGAGTGGAATCAATCTCTAGCAAACCGTCCACGTAAAGCATCAGCCTCTGATAATTCACAACTAACCATATATAACAATTGTGTTTCATGGCGAGTCTACAATGGTCAAGCAAAGGTTGCTTGTCCGCGGTCCTGGCAGCAATGAGCAAGTGGTACCGGAGGCGATTGACCTACAATACAGACCGGGATGAATCCGCACTTTCGATGGAGCTGCAGACCGACTTTGGCTACCCGGACTTTGTAACTCGTGGCAAGCACAAACGCTAGGACGGAAGGGCGAAATGCTATATGTGGTGGGGCGGTATTGAAATGTTTGTTCGTCTCTTGGCAGAGGGGGGGGGGGGGCCGTGAGGCGGCCTATTCCTTTTGTTGGGAGAGGGACAGGCATGACAGGTCAGCCTTCCACAAGCCCATACCCCCGTTTCTTCTAGTGTCAGACGTTTTGGGAGGAACTTTTACATTTGTCAGTGTCCGTGTCCGATTACACCTGTCAGTGCTAGTTGACAGGGCCGACTTATCAGGTCCGGCCTATATGGAGCCCTTTAGTGGGGGTGGTGGCCACCACATGTGAACATGGGAGGCCAGGGGGGTTTTACCTCCCACTTTTGTATATATCAAGCTGGAATTACTGTAGCTAGTACTATAGAAAGGTGTGCAGTCTGCACACCGGGTATCTTTTTCCCTTGTGTTTTATATACTGTAAACATATGACAGTCGGTGTGCTGTAATTTAATATAACAGCAATCAAGGGTTTTTTGGTAAATGTCTAGTATGATTATTATATATGTACAACAATGTGTCGTACATAACATGTGTGGTCCATCAATCTGAATGTACCTGGCTGTGCACAAGATGTTGACTATTGTATATATTATATGTGCACAGTGGCAATCCCTGTATTAATAAATTTGATTGCCCAATACCAACCTACCCAATAGTTGGCGTAAATTTAGTACAAACAGAGAAAGGGCTGCGTGAACATAACACGGATACACCGGGAATAGGGGGGGGGGGACCCCGAGTAGAGTAGTACACGAAATAGTAGGACAATTTAGCATTTTTTGGGCCCTGAGGTGCCCGTAGAATGATTCAATCAAATACAGATTTGTTTGTGTATAGTGGCACTACCACATGAAATGTCTATGTAAAATCAGACAACAAAAAATGTGAAAAATTACCAGTTTTCGGGGCCCTGGGGGCCCTACAGGACCCTTAGAATGATTAAATCCAAAACAGATTTCTCGTGATTAGTGGCGTCTAAGATACATCTATGCAAAATTAGAAAAAAAAATGCTGAACGGTTTCTGGGATATGGCAGGAACGGTTTCTGGGATACAGCGCACGGCGCACGGCGCACGGCGCACGGCGCACGCGGAGTGATGGCATAAGTCCGTTGGACCGAAAAGAACTAAACACTCTCCTCCTTAGCCATTTTATAATTATAGAAAATGTAACCACGCAAGATAAAGCAGCTAAAACAACAATACAATATGAGTTATGTATACAGTTTATAATTAATAGCTGTGGCGTGAACCCGTTCTAGTGATGGAGTGATAGAGATAATTTGAAATCAAAGGAAAACAGTATATTTGACAATATTCTCTTGCTAGGCCAAGAGACCAGGCAGTCATGATGTTGTCTAGACGTTGCGTTCATTCTGACATCGCCCCTGTGTCGAACTAAGGGATTCACGCGACCATCACGCCGTGTCGACATGAGTTGATTTAATACCGATGACATGACAAGGTAGTGAGGTAGACATTACGACATAAACAGGTCTCGGCGAAACCTTTTAAACGTCAATGAACCATCAACTGGCCCATTACCTGTCTGATTATTCAAATGACGCCACTGTTTTGCACTAGCTAACCGACCATTTGACGTGTGAGCGAATAACTACGGCGCAACGGCAGAACGTGATTATACCAGCTTTAAGAATCCACTAATTAATGCATCCCCTGGAGAGTGTTGTAGTTTATTTGAGCATGCGCCATTCGGGCATGTATTTAGCGCCTCGCTTTATGATGTAATTGCCGCTGACTCATGTATACGGTACGGCTTTCTTTATACGTGTGTGTATATATTATTTAGAGTAATAAGCGCAAAGCTTTTGAAATAAGCCTTCGACTTGGAACGGAGTTGTGTGTCCTGGCGCTGTCAGACTGGCCATGTAAGGCGGCATTCAATGAGAGCCGTGAACACAAGAACGGACCCATTTACGCAAACATTACATGCTTACAATCAGCACACCAAACGTTTAGTGTAACATGTTTAATTAGTTTCCAGTTGGCTACACAGAACACTGAATCATCGTTTTCGTACGTCTTAATGTTTGTCTACACCAACGCCGGGGGTTATTCTAGAACACATTTAATGCATTACCCAGTGTAAATACATACATACATGATGCATGTATGCATACATACACACGCACACGCACAAACACACATACAGACACACACACAGACACATACACACACACACACACACACACACACACACACACACACACACACACACACACACACACACACACACACACACACACACACACACACACACACACACACACGCACACACCAAACTACAACATGAACACAACACGCGCCACACACAGGCCTCGCAGTGGAACACACACACACAGACCTACGCATTACGAACGAACGAGCGAACGAACGAACTAATTAGCTAGCGAACGAACGAACGAACGAACGAACGAACTCATGTTCTCTCTCTCACACAATAATACACACACACACAATAATAATACACAATAATACACACAATACACAATAATAATAATAATAATAATAATATCAATAATACACGGCTGACCTGTCCGGTGTCATCCGTCTGACCACGGCAACGCGTCCTACTCGTCGGTACTGACGACATCCACCTTCCTTGTGCCGCGACGTACAACTCGACAACTACTCGACCCTACGCAAGTGACGTCACGCGCGCGCGAGGGACCGTCTCACCATCAGTGCCATAAATGGGCGGCTATCAGGAACTTAATAATGGATAAACTTGTATATATGTATAGTTATATAATGTTCATATCCCGCGTGCGTTGTTAATAACACACGTTGACCATCTATCATGGCTTTCTTCGTGACCGTTACCGCATGGGTTTCTTCGTGACCGTTACCGCATTGCTTTCTTCGTGACCGTTACCGCATTGCTTTCTTCGTGACCGTTACTTGTTACCATTGAGCTCAGTGCTATTGTATAGAAGAACAGAAGTAAAATAAATAGCAATCGCTGGCTGTGTTCGAAGAATCCCCTTCTTTGTCCTTTTGCCATAAGTAGTTAGTGCTCTGGGTGGCAATCTTGTTAAATCTGGTTAAACTCAAAGTTGCAGCACACATGGTGGCCACGAAGTAAACCAAGGACGTGCTACGATCTAATATTGGTGCTAATCATTACACATAGCAGGAGCTAGATTTTCAAATGCCACGAAATGTCTTTGTAGATGCAAAATGACTTTAGCATAAACACCTGGGCCACGAGGATCAAATATGATATACGTTGGGTAGATTAAACCCTTCAGTTTGTAGCGTTACCCGCCGGTGATTAATAGAATTGTATTTATTGATT
>CM034533.1:8402547-8645441 GCA_020002185.1 Paraescarpia echinospica | reverse complement strand
CAGGGAGTAAAGTTTAAAGCGTTTGGATCAGTCCTAAGGACTGATTACTGCGTTATATAAGAACTTGTTTTTACTTTAATGTGTTCATATTATAGACAACTATACGTTACCCACAGGGAAGCTATCTTTATTAGATAGAAAAACAATTGCGATCATGATTTGCTCCGTTATATAACGAGCATGATCGACAACAAATATTTTGTTCGTTAGATAATTTGCGAAGATGAATAGCTTCGCTGAGATTGTTTGTTTTCCCGAAACGAGTATCGGTTCAACTGACCTAGATTAATGTCACAGTTTATCCGATGAATTCATCAGAAATAAATAACAACATTTAATTCGTTTCATAAAGGAATGCTTGTTAAATGAGTCTGAAACGAGAGGGGGAATGGGAATGGGAATTGTGTGCCGTTGTGGCTCAAGCACGAATCAGTTCGTCTCTTCTAGTTTTAAACCAAAACACTGCGTTGTGGTCGTATTCGCCCAGGACACCACAAACGTAGTTTCGGGGGCTCATTAATTTCAATGTGAGGTTTAATCAGACCACACACATTTTCGATGGAATAAACCGGCATATCATTTACTCTTGCGTCCTTTCATTTCACCGTGTTATGGGCAATAATTAATTTGTTACATTTTTTCCACAAAGTAACTCTTTTCGTCCTTTGAAAAACAATCCTTTCGCTCTTTTATGCTCACGTGACCCCCATGACGATTTGGCTTTACCTGATCACCAAATATTGTATTGTGCGCGTGTGAATTACTTTTTTTAATTAATCGCTTCTACCAACTGGTTGATTAAGGATTCATGTATAATTGTGTAAACTGAGAAGGCCGTTTTTCTCTATACGATAAGCTGATACTCGAAATTCGGGAAATTGCTTTGAACATTATGTAAAAAGGTTCAGCGTCAAAAGTACGAAACTGAATATTGAAACCGGCGTTCAAATGGCAAATAAATAACGTATCCTCAAAGATGCGTAGTCGAAAAAGTGGTTTTTATCTACACCTAGCGAAAAGGCGAAGGAACAATCATAACTAGCCCACGTGCTATGCCTGTTTTTCTGTCACCACTGTTGTTTTATTTTATGGTTTAAGTTATTAATATAATTAATTGGTGTTTAACGGCATACACCACGATGCATCGGAATTGCTGAGCGCCTAAGTTCTTATACAGCGCAGTATCCAGTTCTTAGGACTGCTCAAAAGCGCTTTACACTTTACTTCCTGGCAGACCAGTTCTATCGAACACCATCTCGACTTCTCTATGAAGCATTCAGCCACGCTGCAATTAATGCGCGAAGACCATTCGTACACAAATATTCACCACTGTCTATAGTCAAGTACTCATTTATACACCTGAGTGAACTGAAGAAACGGACAGTAAACGAGCTTGCCCAAAGTTCGACACGACAGCACCGGACACGAACCCGAGTTCTCTCAATTGAGAGTCCGATGCTCTTGCTACTGTGCCACTGCCTACGTGTGACATTAGTTTGCTATCGTCGAGGAACATTTAAACAATGATCTATCCATCGTACGAAGCACCTACCGTAGACGCTCGAAGATTTTCCCGTCGGCGGCCAGGTGGCGCACAGTGTCTCTCTGTCCCTTCCGGCCGCCATTGACTGCGCCGATATCTTTCGGTTTGACGGACAACTGAGCGTCGTCGTGAGATGCGTACGTATGCAACATGTGTCCGTCCGAATGTTTGTCGCGTCCGCGCACGCATCGTCCGCGGCGCGCGCGTTGCACGTTCGCTCATCGCCGCACGGCCGACAGGGATCGCCACCGGTCGTCGACGCGGGACTTGCTGACGTCAGCGACGAGCACGTGGACGTGTCGACGCCACTGTCGTCCGACGACGCCGACTTCAGTTGACACTTGAAGGGAGCGACACTCGGCGGATACTCCGGCGACTGGCCGCTCTTCAGCGCCGCTTGCTGGTGTTGGTTCGAACTAACACAGTGCGACGTCCGCCGGAAATCCCGATGTAGGTGGCGTCGCGTCGCCGCGAACCACCGACAGAGGCGCTGGTAGACAGAGGCTAGGAGACCAGGGTCGACGGAATGACATCTCATGTCGGCGGCTATGAGCACACTCGGCCGGGTCCAGCATGCCGACGGCAGGTGGCCGCCGTCTCCCAGAAGTAGCGTCTCGTTCGCCTGAAGTACCTTCGTCCAGTGCTCGTCGCCTGCATCGCAAGACGAGATCACTTGTTTACTTCCCAGTTCAGGGAAGATGAATAAAGTACCAATGACGTTGAGATGGTACCCCCGTATATTAGATTGGGAGTACCCTAAAATAGTTATATGAACATGGAAATTCACGCACGAACGCACACACGCACGCATACATGCACGCACGCATACACGCACGCACGCACACACACACGCACGCAACTATATAAATGTATGTATATATATATATATATACATATATATATATATATATATATATATATATATTATTCTCGAAATATGTATCGGTGTTCATGCATAAGATATCTGAGTAATGAACATACCTGCTATAGATCTGAATGCCATACCGATTCATGTTAATCATCAGAACAAACGATTGTCTGATATATATATAACGCACACACACACACACAAATAATTATTTTCTAGCATTGCCTCAGTATTTATAACACTAAAACCTAACAATTCCTATGTCGCCGACTTACCGCCGTACGGCTTGAGGCTGCTGTTCCTTCGATGGTTGTGACCAGCACATTTCCTGCGGCAGCGATATCTGAAATCAAATTGCGCGAATGTACACTGCGTTTACACGAGACAACATCGTCGTCTCAACGAAGCGCTTGCTACGCCAGTAGATCATATCAATGTACAGGATATATAGATTCAAGTACGTATTTTATTACTTCAGTTTATATCAGCAAGTACATTTAATGTCGTATATCGTTTACTAATCTGACCTCGTGTCGCTTTCCGGTGCACGAGTCTGCCTAATTTGTTATGGTCTGGTGTTTGTAAAGATATCTCTTAATTTCAATTACATACAATTGTGTATGGTGTCTATGTGGAAAATGTAAACAGAAACACAATATCACTCGATTTTGTTTGATACTATGTAATGCTAGGCACACACCAGCCGATTTTCGGCACACACTAACCGACTAGTCGGCGTAAAAACCGTCGGCCGACGGCAGTCGGTTGGTGTGTGCCGAATTTAAGCCCGACGGTCGGCCTTATAGCGCCAACTAACGCCGATTCAAATGTTGAATCGGCGGTCGGCGTTAATCGGCAGTCGGCGTTAGATAAGGAGGTATCCGGTGACAAGTCGGCGCATATCCGATGACGAGTCGGCTGGTGTGTGCAGGTTTTTTGTCATAACACGACGGTCGGCGGTAACTTGGCCAATAAGAAATCATAGCGCGATCATGTGATAGTCCTCGATACAAGTCAAGGCTATGTCCGGCGTCTTTTTTGAGTTTTCAAACCATTTTGCTTTCGGGCCATATGCTTCTAATTTTTTTAATTTCATATTTTACTGACCTGGCGGGTAACCAACGTTTCAGAAAGTGATAGATTATTTGTTATCCTACTGCCATTGACCATCATCATTTTTTTTCGCTTGTTCATAAAACAGGCGCCACAAATAAACCTAATTTCCACCTGACTTTGTAAGTTTGTTTCACGCTTCCGACAAGAATCGCCATTTTGTTTTGTGAAAAACGCTACCTCTGGTGGCGTCGCTACCGGCGCATATATTAAGCCTTAAAAATCCGCAATTACACTTCAAGTTTCAACTGAAACAGCTAAATATAACGTTCTGTGTACTGTCATAAAACATAGCTCGACACTATGCATTTCTTTGCTGGAGGATATGTTAAATGCTCAAGCCATATCGTCGTGAAGGCTGACGGCGAAGCTCCGACTTACTATGTAACAAATTTCGTTTTTCTGATAGCTGTTTTGGCCTAATTTTTACAAATGTTTCATATGTTTATTGTAGGTGTATCGAAACACATTGTTAACTCCGTAGTAAACACGCGTATTTATAGTGGATTTTTCCACAAGGATCAAGCCGAGCACCGACGGTCGGCGCGAGTCGGTTGGTGTGTGCTGGCTGGTGTGTGCGGGCAGATATCGGCGCTAGTCGGCGGAACTAATTGGCGTTTAGCACCGACTGCTTTTTGCGCCGACTGGCAACGCAAGTCGGCGTTAGTCGGTTGGTGTGTGCCTAGTATTACGTTACGCACATGCGCAGAAATTGCGCTGCCTTGTTTATGTATCGTTTGTACCACTCCGCCAGCTGTGGCAGTGTCGCATACGTCACTTGACGCTTCTGTCGGGGATCATGTCCGTGAACGTGTAAAATGCGTGGTTCGTTCTTATTACTTTCCGCAATAAAGTCATGGACAATGAGTCAACGAAACATTAAAGCCAAGACCGTTTAATATTGCATGCGTCGTTGTTTCAGAATAAGTAAGATCGTATTACAAGCGACGTCATCGCGAAAAAAGTTCACAGTTTACGTGGACGATCTAACTGCATTTGTTCCCTGCGATGTCTATCGCCTCGTGACTACGAAATCCCCCCCACTGGCACAGTGCATAGAATAACTGCCCACGCGAAAACGTTTTTTAAAAATTGGATATGAGCTAAAAACTGTCTCATTTTCATGGGATTTTTGTCGAACCCTCATCATAAGATCGTAACAATGTCACACAAATGCAGCGTCCTAATTGATTTCCTGCCCGTTTCGCCCGCATTAGTTTTTTTACCATAAACGGAAGAACTCTTACGATACTGGAGGCAGTAGATTCGGTTAGTTGTCCTCAATCCTTCATCATTCCTTAACAGAACTCAGGTGCGTTTATGTTGATTATTGTATCAAAATGCAAATTTTGAGGAACAGTGTTCTGGTAGATTAGATGTAGTTGGTTTTAATCAATGCATACATAATACTTCCAAGGTGGAGTTTAGCAGACATTCGGCTTACCTGCAGTGTTTGCAGCGATATACACTGAAGAGCGCCACCTTCCGACAGTAATTGCACCGACGAGTCCCTCCATATGTGACACTGTAAAATGCAGATTACTTCTAAACAGTTGAAATAGTTGCAGGGAAACACAAGGCAACTGATTGCGTGGGCCTATACCTACACACCTATAGTTATTACAAACTAACCATACAATATCACGCTTGTGGTTTACTCAGAATTTATTTACAAAGTAGAAGTTTCTAGTGAAATCTCACAGTTCCCGACGGCCGACATATTGAGACACGCCCCCGATGCTTGACCTATAAGCAAAGAGACTCTAAGCGCCTAGAGCATCTTTGACCATGATGCTGCGGTGACGCGGCGATTGCCCTTGTTTCCTCGACGTGTATATGACGACGCCACTTCATTATATTGGTTTCTCGTATTCCCTTCGATTCACAGTAACACATATAGTTTTGTACCAACTATTATAATGCCACACAGTGCATCATGCGGGCGTATCACGTTTTATCGTTACAACGCCAAAACAAATTCGGCGAAGCAAACTAGAGCAATATTCTCAGTTTTACGATTGGCGAACTGGGCAGAGTAGACATTGGTGACGCCAGACGTTCTATCACAATGGCGGTGTCCATGTAATTTAAATCAGAGTATGTGTCTTCAGCTTCAGGTTATTCTAGTAAACTGCTGTCGTAATATTCTTGATTGTTGTTGCTAATGGTTAGTTTTATTAATTCTTTTAGATGTATAGGCCCAAAATATTGTCTTTTGTTTCCTTTTAAAGGTAACGAATACAAAACTGTTGAATTGTTGTATGGTGTCAAGCCGGACCTCAAAAGGGTGCTGTCAGTTATCAAACGAAGGAAATGGCTAAAGAACCTATACCAACAAATGAGTAAGAACCAATAAGTCAACGAGGTAACAAACAACACCAGGGCGGGTTTGGCAATGACATTGTATCCATATTGTTTATAATAAAGACACAGTCCATTAAACACAATTATACGAAATAACGTGATAAATCATGAGTTGAAAGCAATATTTAGACAAATGGGCCAAGAGGCCCTGAAGTCCTTTGGACTATATTGTGAGTTTGTAATTATTAATGAACTGGTTTTTGGTGAATCATAGTTACAGATCATTAAGGGTTGTGATGGAAGTAAAATGTTTACATGTTAGTGGAGACTATATGCATACCAGAAAAGATACACCTGGAAATAAAATATTCGAGTAGACCGTTTTGTGAAGATTGTATAATTTATATTAGTTAATGTGTTATTAAAAATACTATATAATGTTATACCGATACTCTGCTATTTAGGCCGATTTCCAGTGGTTGTAGAAACCTTGCAGGAGAGTTGGTGAGCTGCAATCTCGCATGTAGCAAAGGTTGTCAAAGAAAATGTGCACACATTTTCTGTTCTCATTTTGCCCCTAACACCCTCCCCCAGAATGGAAAGAAGAAAGAGATGAACTATGATAACACTTTATTTGTTCACAAGGTACATATACATAGCGTGCATTATCACTTAAAATAAGTAGCAATAATTACATAATACTGATTGAACTGGGTTGACGTAATAGCTGCAACATGTCTAGTAAAACATCTTAATAATATTCCTTATAATTTTGGCTAAGAATGTTTTAGCCTTTTCGAGTATACCTAAGTTATTTTATCTTATATATTATTTTGTACCTAAGTTATTTTATTTTATTCCTAGATCATATATTTATTTTGCATTTATAGTTATGTCTATTGCTGTTTTAAAGTTAGGTTAGCGGTCAAGGCCACAGGTAGCGTGGGAGGTTTTGCGATACAGAAGGTGTTGTTTTGCCCGGTGCATCCAAGGGGATCTGGTAGGTTTAGAGCGAGGACGCCTGACTTTCAAAAGAAGGCTGAGCTTTTTAGCACTACGGTAAAACGCTTATGCTTCCAAATGTCAGTCCCGAATGTGAGCATGAATTTACTCAAACATGTAAAATTTACAGCGAAGGTCCCTTCCTTGCTATGTGACGGGGTCCACCTGAGTAACGCAGGATTAAAGCGTGCGTGACTATTTTTCGGTGAGAAGGGCTATAGTCGCCGCACTGAAATAGGATGTATGTGTTTGTTTCCCAGTCAATTGGAGCCGGTAACTTGAGTCTCTAACGGTCAGACAGCTATGCTCACATGCGGTCGGCCATGTTGGTGTACCTCGGTCTTTTGTTTACGAATTTAAATAAAGCATAACACGTGTACGAAGTGGTACGCATAAACGGCGGGGCATTACACACCGGCAAAATAATAAGATGTTTCACGTAGTTTATACATGCATGCATGTATGTATGTTGTGAATAAAATAAAATAAAATAAAATAATAATAAATAAAAAAGAAAATACTGAAAACACAAACGAAATTGAGCGTTTGAATGAACAATGATTCTCTACAGATGTAGAGGTGTATATTGTACATGCTACCAGATAGCTGTGGCTTTTGAAATACTTCCAGGTCATGTCGAAACAGTCGACAGCAGGGAAACCCAAAAAGGGGGAAAACATGTGACAGAGGTTCCTGATGAATGCCAGGTACGTCCACCCTGCGACGACCAAAAAATGGAAGTCATGATGGCCGCATTGATGGCCGCATTGATGGCGAAAATTTATGAAACATTTGAAAAACTCAGCCGGGAGCAGGCGACACTGATCCCAGCCCCGGCTGAAAGTGCTAGATTGCCAAATGAGCATCGGCAAGCGATAGCAGGAAGATCAACTGCAACTACCCATCACGACCGTCATCACCGAAAACGAAAACGCACACCATCCCCCGAACCAGCCATCAACTCATCTGACTCTGATTCCGACTACACGGACCACGAAAACCCAACCGAACACATAGAGGTAAGGATCCACTCCAAAGCGAAGCGGTCAGCACAACAATCAGGTACAACCGCTTTCGATATGGGTTGGGCAAAGCTAGGGGATGAGGTGACAGTTAGGCTCAGACAACGTATCCTCACCAACGAATACTTTCCGCTGCGCATTCTGCGTACGGACTACGATATTGACCCCCAGGAGGACCCCTCTGCTCCCACCGTAGACAGGAAACGAACGGTCATTCCCGTAGATCAAATAGGGGAATGGCTGCATTTGTTTATGACATATGCAGCCATTAGGTCAGAGCAGTTCCCAGAGGAGGGTAGCCAGTTGATGACATATATATGGATCACATCCTGACTATGCATGCTCGGAAGGGTCCCAGGGTGTGGCTTGAGTATGACTACCGTTTCCGTGTCAGGAGGGAGAGGACGGGGGCCCCCTGGAATGTTTTCAGCTATCCCATCTACTCCAGTGTTAAGGCTAGCTATAAAGCTAAAGAAAACTCCTGTCTGATGCATTGCAATGGATTTGTCAGAATAAATTTCATGTCAGCAATATGAGTCACATACTCGACGATTTTGTTTTTTTCGGAAAAACACTCGATGAATGTCATACTAGTCTTTCTCGGTTTTTTGAGCTTAGTGATATGGTTAACTTACCAATAAAGCAGGCAAAAACGGTGTTACCTTCCACGATAGTCACATTTCATGGTATTGAGGTTAACACTACGAATCAAACCCTTGCTTTGCCTCTAGACAAGGTGCAAGCACTACGCCAAAAGTTGCAAAGCATGGCCAGGAGAAAGAAAGCCACCCTTAGAGAGGTACAATCTTTGTCCGGCTCTCTCTCTCTCTCGTTCGCCTGCAGGGCCATCGCACCTGGCCGATGTTTTCTAAGGAGAATAGTTGACCTAACCAGGGGAAAGACAAGAGCCAACCATCGCATCCGTCTAACTGTTGAGGCTCGAAAGGACATATTGGCTTGGCTGGAATTTCTGCACACCTTTAATGGCACTTTATCTTTTCTACCAAACAGATGGACATCATCAGATGTATTGCAGCTCACAACGGATGCAAGCGGCTTTGCATATGGAGCTGTAGTGGGGGATCAGTGGTTACATGGGCAGTTTCCCCCATCCTGGGACTCCACGCACATTGCTGTGAAAGAACTCCTGCCAATCTTACTGGCCGTCAGGAGCTGGGGGCCAAAGTGGTCTAATCAACGGGTCATGTTCCTTTCAGACAACACAGCCGTGGTGGAAGTGATTAACAGGCAAACTGCCAAGGACACACAGCTGATGTGTTTGCTCCGAAAATTGATTGTTGCATGTCTGTCGTATAACATATGTTTTCGTGCTAAGCACATCCCAGGAAATATCAATGTTGTTGCCGATCTTATCTCACGGTTACAGGTAGAACGTGCACGCAGCGTTCAACCCAGCCTACACAACCACCCAAAACTAGTTCCCACTCACTGGCTTCCCTGGTACACAACGCAGTGAGCACCATGGACGCGGCCTTCGCACCAAGCAGTGCCAGACGTTACGAGAGTAACTGGAAAAGGTTTGTAACCTTTGTACAAACATTAGATAGGAAAAAGGAGGTACCTGCCTGCTTCCCCAAACACAGTAATTGCCTTTGTTCAGTATCTCAAAGATGAGGGCAAGGCACCCACTACTATTAGGACTTTCATATCGGCTATCTCGGAACGCCACAAAGCCTGTCGCTACCCCGACCCAACAAACGACTATTTAGTTGTGAAATTTGTAAAAGGCGTAGCACGTGCCTGCCCTAATGTTGACCAACGCCAGCCTGTCTGCTGACGTGACCTGTCCCTCATCAGTAAGTCAGTTCCATTGTCTAAGTGTTCATCTTACTCAGTGGTCTTGCTCCGCGCCATGTTCAGCCTCATGTTCTTCGGTTTTCTTAGGATAAGTGAGGTAACGGCTAGCCCGCATAATCTGTCTGTGACACAGTGTCGCATAAAACCTTCCAAATTACGCCTGGTCTTCCATACGTACAAACACAGTGCGGGCCGTCCTTTCAGCCTGGATGTCTTCCCCACGGGAAAGACAACTTGTCCGTACCGGAGGTTGGTGGAATATATCAAGCTCAGGGGAAATGATCAAGGTCCCCTTTTTCGCAGTGCCAATAAATTGCCGGTGCAGAAGACCGCTTTTGCCAAATACTTTAAGGAAGTGCTAAGTAACACGGAGTTAGCAGGCAAGAAAATTTCATCACACTCTTTCAGGATAGGGGCAGCGACATGGGCAGCAAAGGCTGGCTTCTCAACGGAACAAATCAAAGCTATGGGTCGCTGGCATTCAAACTCATATCAGAAATATATTAGAGTGGAATCAATCTCTAGCAAACCGTCCCCGTAAAGCATCAGCCTCTGATAATTCACAACTAACCATATATAACAATTGTGTTTCATGGCGAATCTACAATGGTCAAGCAAAGGTTGCTTGTCCGCGGTCCTGGCAGCAATGAGCAAGTGGTACCGGAGGCGATTGACCTACAATACAGACCGGGATGAATCCGCACTTTCGATGGAGCTGCAGACCGACTTTGGCTACCCGGACTTTGTAACTCGTGGCAAGCACAAACGCTAGGACGGAAGGGCGAAATGCTATATGTGGTGGGGCAGTCTTGAAGTGTTTGTTCGTCTCTTGGCAGAGGGAGGGCCGTGAGGCGGCCTATTCCTTTTGTTGGGAGAGGGACAGGCATGACAGGTCAGCCTTCCACAAGCCCATACCCCCGTTTCTTCTAGTGTCAGACGTTTTGGGAGGAACTTTTACATTTGTCAGTGTCCGTGTCCGATTACACCTGTCAGTGCTAGTTGACAGGGCCGACTTATCAGGTCCGGCCTATATGCAGCCCTTTAGTGGGGGTGGTGGCCACCACATGTGAACATGGGAGGCCAGGGGGGTTTTACCTCCCACTTTTGTATATATCAAGCTGGAATTACTGTAGCTAGTACTATAGAAAGGTGTGCAGTCTGCACACCGGGTATCTTTTTCCCTTGTGTTTTATATACTGTAAACATATGACAGTCGGTGTGCTGTAATTTAATATAACAGCAATCAAGGGTTTTTTGGTAAATGTCTAGTATGATTATTATATATGTACAACAATGTGTCGTACATAACATGTGTGGTCCATCAATCTGAATGTACCTGGCTGTGCACAAGATGTTGACTATTGTATATATTATATGTGCACAGTGGCAATCCCTATATTAATAAATTTGATTGCCCAATACCAACCTACCCAATAGTTGGCGTAAATTCAATACAAACAGAGAAAGGGCTGCATGAACATAACACGGATACACCGGTAATAGGGGGGGGGGGACCCCGAGTAGAGTAGTACACGAAATAGTAGGACAATTTAGCATTTTTTGGGCCCTGAGGTGCCCGTAGAATGATTCAATCAAATACAGATTTGTTTGTGTATAGTGGCACTACCACATGAAATGTCTATGTAAAATCAGAGAACAAATTACTGAAGTGTTTTTGAAAAAAAATAAAAAAAATTACCAGTTTTCGGGGCCCTGGGGGCCCTACAGGACCCTTAGAATGATTAAATCAAAAACAGATTTCTCGTGATTAGTGGCGTCTAAGATACATATATGCAAAATTAGAAAAAAAAATGCTGAACGGTTTCTGGGATATGGCAGGAACGGTTTCTGGGATACAGCGCACGGCGCACGGCGCACGCGGAGTGATGGCATAAGTCCGTTGGACCGAAAAGAACTAAACACTCTCCTCCTTAGCCATTTTATAATATAGAAAATGTAACCACGCAAGATAAAGCAGCTAAAACAACAATACAATATGAGTTATGTATACAGTTTATAATTAATAGCTGTGGCGTGAACCCGTTCTAGTGATGGAGTGATAGAGATAATTTGAAATCAAAGGAAAACAGGATATTTGACAATATTCTCTTGCTAGGCCAAGAGACCAGGCAGTCATGATGTTGTCTAGACGTTGCGTTCATTCTGACATCGCCCCTGTGCCGAACTAAGGGATTCACGCGACCATCACGCCGTGTCGACATGAGTTGATTTAATGCCGATGACATGACAAGGTAGTGAGGTAGACATTACGACATAAACAGGTCTCGGCGAAACCTTTTAAACGTCAATGAACCATCAACTGGCCCATTACCTGTCTGATTATTCAAACGACGCCACTGTTTTGCACTAGCTAACCGACCATTTGACGTGTGAGCGAATAACTACGGCGCAACGGCAGAACGTGATTATACCAGCTTTAAGAATCCACTAATTAATGCATCCCCTGGAGAGTGTAGTAGTTTATATGAGCATGCGCCATTCGGGCATGTATTTAGCGCCTCGCTTTATGATGTAATTGCCGCTGACTCATGTATACGGTACGGCTTTCTTTATACGTGTGTGTATATATTATTTAGAGTAATAAGCGCAAAGCTTTTGAAATAAGCCTTCGACTTGGAACGGAGTTGTGTGTCCTGGCGCTGTCAGACTGGCCATGTAAGGCGGCATTCAATGAGAGCCGTGACACCAGAACGGACCCATTTACGCAAACATTACATGCTTACAATCAGCACACCAAACGTTTAGTGTAACATGTTTAATTAGTTTCCAGTTGGCTACACAGAACACTGAATCATCGTTTTCGTACGTCTTAATGTTTGTCTACACCAACGCCGGGGGTTATTCTAGAACACATTTAATGCATTACCCAGTGTAAATACATACATACATGATGCATGTATGCATACATACACACGCACACGCACAAACACACATACAGACACACACACAGACACATACACAGACACACAGACACACACACACACACACACACACACACACACACACACACACACACACACACACACACACACACACACACACACACACACACACACACACACACGCACATACCAAACTACAACATGAACACAACACGCGCCACACACAGGCCTCGCAGTGGAACACACACACACACAGACCTACGCATTACGAACGAACGAGCGAACGAACGAACTAATTAGCTAGCGAACGAACGAACGAACGAACGAACGAACTCATGTTCTCTCTCTCCCTCTCTCTCCCTCCCTCTCTCTCTCCCTCTCTCTCCCTCCCTCTCTCTCTCTCTCTCTCTCTCTCTCACACACACACACACACACACACACACACACACACACACACACACACACACACACACACACACACACACACACACACACACACACACACACACGGCTGACCTGTCCGGTGTCATCCGTCTGACCACGGCAACGCGTCCTACTCGTCGGTACTGACGACATCCACCTTCCTTGTGCCGCGACGTACAACGCGACAACTACTCGACCCTACGCAAGTGACGTCACGCGCGCGCGAGGGACCGTCTCACCATCAGTGCCATAAATGGGCGGCTATCAGGAACTTAATAATGGATAAACTTGTATATATGTATAGTTATATAATGTTCATATCCCGCGTGCGTTGTTAATAACACACGTTGACCATCTATCATGGCTTTCTTCGTGACCGTTACCGCATTGCTTTCTTCGTGACCGTTACCGCATTGCTTTCTTCGTGACCGTTACTTGTTACCATTGAGCTCAGTGCTATTGTATAGAAGAACAGAAGTAAAATAAATAGCAATCGCTGGCTGTGTTCGAAGAATCCCCTTCTTTGTCATTTTGCCATAAGTAGTTAGTGCTCTGGGTGGCAATCTTGTTAAATCTGGTTAAACTCAAAGTTGCAGCACACATGGTGGCCACGAAGTTAACCAAGGACGTGCTACGATCTACTATTGGTGCTAATCATTACACATAGCAGGAGCTAGATTTTCAAATGCCACGAAATGTCTTTGTAGATGCAAAATGACTTTAGCATAAACACCTGGGCCACGAGGATCAAATATGATATACGTTGGGTAGATTAAACCCTTCAGTTTGTAGCGTTACCCGCCGGTGATTAATAGAATTGTATTTATTGATTCAACGCAAACAAGCGCTATCAGCTATATGGTTCAACAAGACCTGAGGACACAATAGGGTCAGATAAGGTCAAGACATTAGGTCATGTCAAATCCTTCTTAGAATACGTACTATGACTTTCATATGTTAACACAGTGGGTCATTAGAAAGCATTACCTCGAATAACATTATCCGCAGACTCTACAGGACTTTGACATCAAACGCAAACTCTGCACATCGTTCTTGTGTATAATGAATATAATGACAAAGGATGCAGCAGCATGTTGATTATTTATCTAATTGATTATGTGTGCACAATTTTTTTTTTTTTATATCGTAATGTAAAACAAATTACACCGCAGACCACTGCGATTGTGTAAACTTAATTAAAGTACAAACTTTGCAATAGTCAGACAGAAGGACGCAAGACATCTAGGTTGCTAAGGCTTTCTTGGCGTTGTTCCTGAACATTTATCTACTGGTTGTATAAAGGCTAGCAGCATAATATGTCTTAAACAAAACTGACAAATATCCGGTAAGAACTAGGTACATCACGTGGATGAAACATGTTGGACTCTCGTTAAGCCAACGGTTGTATATTTGTATCAGGACAAGTGAATTAGAATGTATTACACATTCAATTACCATTACTACATTGTATATATATATATATATATATATATATATAAAACATTGTAGAGGTAGGCCTACATTAAGCAATGCTAACAATATAACTATCAACCGTGATATGATTTATCGTGAAAACGATACCTAATGTATACAAAGTGAATACATGGTCACGACCAGACGCATCGGCGTGATTTGTTGCGAATGAACGCTCGAATGTGTCAGCCAAGTTCGAACGATTTATATAAGACGTCATATATAACGTCGATATGATCGTTAATTAATGAGAATATATGCGCGACGGCATCTCATAAATAGTCATTAATACGTCTTAACTCTCAAGTGCCACTATAAACCAGTCATGGCTACGTCAGCGCCAAGGGCCTGTTTCGCTCCTCATAAGCCACTGCCACACAGAAGAATTACTGTCAATGTTCATCTTGCGAACACCCATTCATAGCAAGAAAACAGAGGAAAACACTGAAAAAGCCACACCAAACTGTAAACAATCGACCTATAAGGACACGGCTCGTCACTGCTCCAGCCCCGGCGATCAATGATAAAATGAAGTCCATCTTAAAAAGAGAATCCGTCGTTTTCAAAATGTGTTTTTCTAACATGCTCTTTAAATCCGCACTAAACTTCGTCGGGGTGAAATTGCAATTGTATGTGCATCCCAACATTTTCGGATATGCATATTTTGGCGCGCTTTTCGGGATGCTGAGATGTAACGTCACATATGACATATATACTCGCATCAGGCCCGACCTCTTCCATGCATTCAGAGCATGTTTACAAGGATAGCTATTGGGTCGAAACGAGCGTCAGAATGAGTTATTGTGCGATATTCGGATGTAATACAAACACTAGTCATCATAGAGAAACAAGCAGTTATCTTACGGTCTCACATGAATCCAATTTATTCAAAACAATGCATGCGAATGGGTTTACAAGTCGATCAGGTTTCGCTGAGCTTCGGAGACAGATCACAATTTGTTTTCACGTACATAATTACAATATATTACCATTACATATATATATATATATCCATTACAGTATATTTGTTTGGATAAATAAAATGTGTTTGGATAAATAAAATTTAGAAACATCGTTATATATAATTACTATATTTTCATTTTTGTGGCGAATAAATAATTACTACAAAAATAAAACATATGTTAAACTTTGTAAGCACATGGAAAACGGATTTTTGCTAATGCCTTGTTTTTAATGTCCTTTAACTTGTAACTCTGCTCTGATATTACCTTCTTCCACTAGCTGAAATAATTGTTCATGAATAAAAGTTAATACATAGCTACGAAATGAGACGTGTTGTTATACAAACTATAGCGGACATTGCTCCTAGAAAGTCGAGTTGCCACAATCCGGGCTGTGGCTGTCTTTCCGTCAAGCGTGAGTAGAACGTATCACGCATTTCTGTGCATTCGCACGGACTCTTGAATGATTGTTCGTTTTACAATGTCCGGAGTATCGATTAAACTGTCATTGATGGTACAGAAAGACGCAAGAGGAGAGAAAACATGGCGGTCGCAACAACAATTAATGACAATAACGTGAATTGCAAGCATTTTTCTGCAAAATTGGACAGCACGATGTGACAACCGAAGATAACAGCGTTTTATCGAATATCCAATACGTTGCTCTTTCCTTAGGTTAGTTAAAAACCGTTTACCTTATATTAGTGGACTTCGATCCATTTAATAAATACTTCCACCTATCAAAGTCATCAACTCTGTGTTCTTGTCACTAGACATCACATGATGTTCTTTCGTGAATTATTAAGACAACACTTGAACTATTGGCGACATGTGTTCGGTTAAAGTTACCATCTAAATCAAGCTACTAATCACTCGGATTCGACTCACATAGTTGAACGTATCACAATTCCATCTGAAAGCCGACAAAACTAACATCAATTTTCGACAGCATTTATTCACCATAAAGCTAAATATATGATAACGTTCGATATTAATTTAAGAAACCTCGTTGTTGTTGGCTTAAAATAGCTAAATGGACGAGTCATTTGACGAGAGGCCTCTCATTGCTGTCACTTTTAGTAGGTGTGCAGCTGGGGGCGGCGGTAAATGTCAATGACTCGAGATCAACGCGAGGAAGACGAACAAACCATCTCTTGTTCCTACAGCTCAACAAGGCTGCATCGCTGGTGTGTGTGTGTGTGTGTGTGTGTGTGTGTGTGTGTGTGTGTGTGTGTGTGTGTGTGTGTGTGTGTGTGTGTGTGTGTGTGTGTGTGTGTGTGTGTGTGTGTGTGTGTGTGTGTGTGTGTGTGTGTGTGTGTGTGTGTGTGTATGTGTGTGTGTTTGACACTGTGTGTGCGTGTGTGCGTCCGCGCAGTAAGATCGCATTGGGACCTGTGGAGTGTTTTGCTCACCACATATACGTACAGTTCTCATATAGGTACCGTTCTCATATACGTATTGTACTTTTTTACCGTTTTCCCAATTATCCGGATTCATTCCACTGTGTTCACTGTTAGTGATCATCGTATGAATGATGCCCATACATATCTGAAATATGTTGTTCGTTCTGACAATAATTTATGATGTTCCCTATTAATATTCATCGCTAGAATGATGCCATGACAAATGTGATGGTCATCGTTCTTTAAGACAAAGATTATGTTCTCTGTCAGCACACGTATGATGTTCTCCATTAGAATTCATTGCTAGAATAACGCAAAGATAAATGTGATGCTCGTCATTCCTTCAGAGAGATAGGTTATGTTTCTGTTAGTACGCGTCATTACAATGACACCAAGACAAATATGGTGCTTGTCTTTCATTACGACACATATTGTGCTCCAATTAGTAACCATCACTATAGAATGACGTCAAGACAAGTAGCATCTCGTCATTTGTTATTACAGATATTACATTACGTGGCTTTCTCTTGTGAATGATTGGTGACCTGATTTCGGTTAAACATACCATCTGAATAAATTCATCTGATCAGAAAGAAGCAATCCACATTTAACGTATCAGAACCTCAAACACAATTCAGTAGACTTTCTCAAAACCGATTTTAATCGTTGGTCCATTTTGTTCAGCATATAGTTAAACAGGCTAGTTGTTTACGGGTTGAAATGGCATAACGTAAGAGTCATGTGGCTAGGAGCCTCTGGTTGACATGACATTTGGTGGACATGCAGCTGCAGACGTCGGTAAATGTCAGCGAAACGAGATGGCGGTTAGCCCTGTCGTGAGCAAGATTGGCCATGTAGAGAAGCGCCATAAGACTAGGCCGGTATTCGTGACAACAACACGTCATAACAACCTTAAAACCCTCGAATTTGGCTTGAATTTTATTTTAGTCTTAAGCACATGTTTTTTTACATTCAAGATGGCAGCCATATCACAATGTTTGTATCTGCATAGCAACACCAGAGCAATTAAACTTCCTAACAGTTTGATAACGTACTGTAGACATGCGACAGGAATTTAAGCTGTAAGTGTGCTTATTGTCGATAGCCCTGATCAACAGGCAAGTAAAGAAGAATTGAGACTGGTTCGTTCAACATAGTATTAAGTTGGTCTCATCAGAAACAGTAAAGAAAGTTGAACGTATTGCATGGGTCGCTACCAATCATTAATATTTCACATTTCGATGTTTTAGACGCCGTTCTGCACGATGGTTAAGAATCTTGAAATTTAACAACAGATAAAAAGGATTATATGTGTGTGTGTGTGTGTGTGTGTGTGTGTGTGTGTGTGTGTGTGTGTGTGTGTGTGTGTGTGTGTGTGTGTGTGTGTGTGTGTGTGTGTGTGTGTGTGTGTGTGTGTGTGTGTACTTTAAACGTTTTCAACCACCAAATAATATACAAATTTTAACATGAACTTTTCCTTATCATGTGTAAATGTGTATGTCCTGTACGTGGGTCTTGCCCATATGATTTGTTGTTCCGTGTGTTGTGTAGGTGGACGCTAGTTACTAGTGTGTCCTTAGTTGGAATTACGTAATGACGTACGTATGACGCTTGTCATTGGCTTGGACAATGATGATGATTGTAATTAGAGTTTATCGTTAGAATGTTGGCAAGACAAGCGATTATAGTGTTAGCAGTCATTAGAATTGTGTCAAAACAGATGATGCTCGCCAATATGCCACAACAAAAACGATGTTTTCAAAGTGTGATGCCAAGACAAACGTGATGTTCGCCATTCGTTTCGCAAATAGGATCCTCCCGACTTGTGGTCAGCGTCATTATGAACCAAGATTACACCTATAAGACAACACCACTATTACACGTTAGTGACCGGACTGACCATGGTTCAACTGACGTGAAGAGACACATTTTCATTAGCGGTCATTATGGAAGTGCTGCCAAGACAAAGGTGATTTTCTCAATTTCGACACACAAACAGTGACACCGAGCGCGGATCGGAGGGCACTATGACGCACGGCGGTCGCTGATTAACATACTCGTCGTCACCGAACGCCGAGTGTCACGTTACGAAGACACGAGACTCGCCCTGTACGACTATTTATTTGCGGGCGAAAACGAGCTCAATATTGGCGCAATGTGGCCAGCGAGCATGGCCAGGTGGGTGGGTAATTTGAGATGTAACCTCTGAAGGCACCCAGGCGTCGCAATAGGACCTACCCAACACGACAAAACCACTATGGTTTTGTCGAAGACATATCGCATTGTAACCACGAACCACGCATTTTCTGCTAATATTTACCTAACGGAATTGACGACGTCACTTCACATTATTAAATTTATAACATTACATAACACAGCAGACTTTCACAATAGATCTACCTGTCATATCATACCGTTTAATTTCCAACATGTTGTAGGTTATTTCGGGGTAAATTTCCACGGTTTACAGTATGTTGACCTAATCGCCAGATATGTTACTTGCATAAACGTTAAATACCACTAGCGGTCATAATATTTGTCAAAATCTGCTGATCTGCTTAGAACGCGCATCGGATCGCATTGCATCGCATAGCACCGTATCTATATAATTATATATATATATATATATTTATATATATATATGCCAATGTATATAATTATGTTTCTATATATATATATATATATATAGAAACATAATTATATACATTGGCAATTAAGCTCTTAGAACATGCATTTCGTATATTATAATATATATATATATATATATTCATATTATAATATATTATTAAGCTCTTAGAACATGCATTTCGTATAATATATATATATATATATATTATAATATATTATAATATACGAAATGCATGTTCTAAGAGCTTAATTGACAACATATATATGTGTTCAACCCAATAATAAATACCTCGTTAAAAATAACTTCTTAATTATGTTTATAATTGTTCCATGAACACATTTATAATATAACATTTGTGATTAACTTAAATATAAATTATTTTAAGTAGCAGTTTGCGTTGAAGAATGGGCTGTTCGTACATGGTATAATAACTTACTTGGAATCACTTCAAGGCAATATATGGCAGTGATAACTAGCACAGAACATCACTTAGTGCAGAAATGCGTCTGGGTGTGCGTATATCCCATGGTTGTCAAGTTATTACGTTCAACATCTCATACTGTTTCTTGGAGAATTCACAAATACATTTATTTTCATTGTTTTCTAAAGAAGCCTATAATGCATCCGATTCGATGCACCAGTGGTAAAATAATTTCGCAGAAATGTATCAAGGCGATAATACCGATTCGATGATGCTAAGATGGTATAACTGTAGGATTAACTGTTTCTCAGTTAATCATTATAATTGTTCACTTTTGTTTTTCCAACGAAGAATAGTAGATTATCGGTTAGTGGAAATACGTCGGTTCAAAGTGCTTCGCCTACATAGCATATATGAGGGGCGCGTAGTGTATGAGCTATGATTTGATAAGTATGTATTTTCATGTTCTCCTTGGCACCGATGTGTGTTAGTTACGTTAAGCTCCATTAACGGTCATAAAGAGGTTCAGTCAAATCCTATCCTTTTCACAACATCAACATCAGATTTGCTTGCTCCTCGAGAGAGGGAGCAATAGAAAGAGGGACAGAGGGAGAGAGAGAGGGGGGAGGGGCAGAGAGAGAGAGAGGGGGAGAAAGAGAGGGGGGAGAGAGAGGGATGGGAGAGAGAGAGAGGGGGGAGAGAGAGAGAGAGAGAGAGAGAGAGTGAGGTGAGTGAGTGAGTGAGTGAGTGAGTGAGTGAGTGAGTGAGTGAGTGAGTGAGTGAGTGAGTGAGTGAGTGAGTGAGTGAGTGAGTGAGTGAGTGAGTGAGGTAGACAGACAGACAGACAGAGTAATAATTAAGTAATAAGTAAAACAACAATATTAAACGTGCATTTAATTTGTTTAAATCACAACTTGTAAATATTAGCGTTCGTCCCATAGAAGACGTAACACCTACATAGCTCATCTCTGGCATAATTATAATACGCACATAGGCCTTATTTGATTTACGCTTACACCAGGCGATAACAAATGCACGAGCCCCGTACATACATACACGTCGACAAATAAAGCTGCGTGCAATTTGTCATAGTCCCGTTCGCGTGCACGTGCGCCCGACAAACGCCGACAAACGCGCCGGATACCAAACAGCTAGCCGAGTCAAGTATGACGTCAACGATGTCGCCAAGAAGACGACAACACGACTGGACACGCGAGTACAGCTCCCGTCAAAGAATGACAACACGACAATCCTTACCGGTGTGTGTCCGGTCCCATGTCCGTCCGGCGCGCGGCTGGTCAGTGGTCGAAGTGGCGACGTCACTGAAATCCCGTCTATGAGTCCGTGAGGGCGTCGGTCGGCGCGGGCGGCTGTTACCGCCATATAATTATCACCGCTGCAGCTGGCGGCGCTTGCATACATCCAGGCATTCGGCGCGTGCCTGGGCACGGCCTCAACGTGACCCCACTGCTCTTTGTCCGCATCGTGGCACCGCCATAATCCAGTCCACTATTCGCAATTACATATCAGACTATTGGACACAACCCTGGACTGTAAAGTGCTGGTCAACCGAAGAGTGATGCAACTCAGGGTGCATCGTCACGGGCGCTGTCTGTTGCAAGAGGGTCGAATTGCTGAGCTGACGACAGTTTGCGTCCAAAATTCCAAATGCGCTACACACGGTGTTGATCGCACGCACACACGCACGCACACACGTACGCACGCACGTACGCACGCACGTACGCACACACGCACACACACACACAAACATTACGGCATCATTACAAGATCATCAGATCGGAAACATGATCCCTTAGAATATCTTGCATAGACTCTATGTCATCAGTTCATGCATGTGTCATATGCATTGCAGTACGGCTAAAGCTGCCGAATTGGAATGGAAATTATGTCCTGTGGGTTCAAATCAATGTTACGGAAATTATCTACTTGATGTTCAATCTCGTATCGATCGATGGGATTGTTTTGTCGGCACCATGCACAATAATCCATTTCAGTTAATTTATTGGACAACCCACGCCGAGAGGCCATCTAACTAACGGCTCATCCCGCTTTCGGTTCACTCGACACGGGCATTCGTCTACTCAACGTTTAACAGGATGTTATGTTACAACGAGTACCAGACGGTATGTGGACAAGACGCCAAAGGCTCACGGAGTGTTAAAAACTGCTTCACTTCATCTACATCTGGGCCGTCCCAGTCAGATATCCGTCAGTTATCTCTTGCACCTAATCGCGTAGGCATTTAACATACCCTTGGAGAGTGGGTAATTTTATATATTCAATGTTGAACTTGTTTCCCAAGAACAGACGCCAAATTCACCGCTCGTTTACAATACACAATTGTGTTTTTTCATTTTCTGCATATTGCGTGTGAAGCATGTGTTAGCACCGACAAGAAGTCCGTGACTAAATTACAACCAGCCACGTATTGCTACAATACCGAGCCCAAACCATGCCTACGCATAACCACACCAACTGTTGCAGAAACGTTCCTTATTGATTTTCTGGGTCGCAGGGTCCTTGGCGATTAATGCGAACAACTGTTTCCTGCGCGGTGCTCCTCACAAAGGTTGACTATTTCATCTGTGTCGCATTCACACCCCGGCATGTATTAACAACGTAATGCTGTAGAAAACCTAAACTGAGGAACATTGTTAACACTGTGGAGCTACGAATTCAAGTAGTCCTACTGCGCTAGTTTTGAAACAATTACACAGTTTTCATCTTAATCTCGTTTCCGCTCACGTTTAACGTCTGCAGTCGACAATTACGGCATGTTTAATTTTGTCAGTCCAGGTAAACGAACGTAAAGGCAAAGTGGCGTCCCCTGGAGAGTGGCTCACCGTCAGCTGTAGTAAGTTAATAATTCCAAATAATTACCTTTGTTTTTAATGCACCGCCAATTTGTAGATTAGAGGCCAATGGTACAATCAAGGAAGCGAATGAACTTAGAAAGAAGCGAGTGAACCTCGGCCCATGCGAAGAGTTATTGCCACACTGCTCGACAACGTGTGTGAGCAAAATTCGTCGGTGCGTGAAGGTAAAAAGGTAAAAGTAAGTTGTTAAATATCGCAGTATCCAGTCCTTAGGACTGCTCAAAGCGCGTTACACTTTACTCCCTGGCAGACCTGTTCAATCAAACATCATCTCGACTTCTCTGGGATGCGTTCAGTCACGCTGCAATTGTTTGCTAAGGTTATTCGTACACAAATATCTATCACTGTCTACACATACACGTTTATACAGCTGAATGGATTGGAGCAACGTAGAGTGAACGAAATTCTCAAGGTTTGAAACGGCAGCACAGGATTCGAGCCCAGATTCTGTCGATTGAGAGTCGGATGCTCTAGCTACTGGACCACCGCGCTCTACTAACGTAGTCGTGCGTATTGTTTTAATGATTAAAATAACTGACTTTACTCGTTATATCTAGTGACTTGTAAAGCCAATTCTCAACCAAGAATACAAATATGGGACGAGCAAAATATCGAGCTGAGTTGCACATTTAACACGAGGTCTACATTCTGCAAAGCAGTCGCTAAAGTTGTTATTACCTTATGATGATAAGGCGTAAGACCACATTAAGGATTCGTCCGCCATTACCGAGTTAGAGAGTTCCCGTGAAAATAGCGTTTTGGTGTGATGTGTGAATTTTTCGAGCACTTTTACATGGAACATGATGTCCTGTGAATACTGAATGTACTACTGCATTAGATCTTTCTCGAGGTAGCAATAAATATACGCTAGTCTCTGTCGCGTATTCGCACATTGGCTACTTTGCAGAACGCACCAATATTTCAAAATCCGTCACCAGATTTGGGGACAAAATGGAGGGGTAGCAGGTTTGGGTGGATTTTTCTGAAAAACGAGGTATGAGAATTTCACGAATTTTTCACAGCATGTGTGTCAATAGAGGTTAAATATACTGTGACATTTTCAAGAAGATTGTTAAACAAACTTTGCAGGAAATGAAGGCAACGTTGTAATGGCCGCCTATGTAAAATCTAATGTGGTCTTACCCCGTAATGACTCGCCATATCGCTGCGTGTGTTGTTTATATCGGGCGTAATAACACCTGGACGGTGTATCGGCCACCACCCCCTCCCGCCTGGCAATGCGCCAACCAGGGCATTCTCGAGGTACAGACATAACGGATCACAAGTAGCTGCTCATCAATAGCATCGAGGGCAGTACGCAGCGAGTACCGCCGACCGTAATTGAATAATCTGCAGCGTCCACTCGCGCTGTCCACTACGAGCGAAGTAAGTTAATTGCGCTAGAAAATCGCTCGCTACCTGTGTACGTACTACGTACGAATAGCGACAATGCGATTCATCCAACATTATTCGCATATACAGAGTTTACGTACTGAAATATGGACTGCGTGCGAAATGTGATTTATGGAACACATCTATGTTGATCGAACGAGTAGACTTAATGTGATCGGGTGCCACTGCATTAGAGCAATCAAGTGATTGTGGTGGACAGTTATTGACTGCTTTGCGTGGCCGCTTGCGCAAAAACACATTTTGGTAGACATTTTATTTGACGTAGTTTCGTAGCGACACTGGGTTATCACGTTCTGATTTAAAGTTATTACTACGTTATCTGCCTCACCCTCCTGGATTTCCTCAATCCATTTCTCCAGGTTGCATTGCCTCTTCGGCGAAAAAGTGTACAATCTGATAAGCTTGTCTGCAGTGTCCATCATGTTCCTAACGGCTATAATACTGATCGTTTTAACCAAAGCAAGGTTCAGTTTGTGGCCAGAACAGTGGGTGTGTATGGCCTTTTGACTCTTCTCCCGGATTCTAGCTCCTGTTCCCCTTTGTGAGCCTACTATATTTCCCGCGACATCGTATGTTTGTCCCCTGCATTGGCCCAGCGGTATATTCCAGTCATTCTCGATTTTGTTGATAATCGTTTCAGCTAAGCCTAAGGCTTCACCCGTCGTAGACGGACAAGCCACAAACTCTACAAAATCTCTTCCCTGATCGCATCACTTGCATCGCAGAAACGCAGTACCAGTGTCATTTGCTCATGATTCGCTCAAGCAACAGCTTCGCAGCTGATATAGAGTAAGATCCAGCCTGACGCACTTCCTCCAGAGTGACGTCACCACACAGTGAGACTAGTTCGTTCTGGGTAGGTTTTGATTGATAAGTAGCACGTGAATCAGCAGTAGCAAACTGTTGTCTAAGTGTTTCGTCACCTGCTTCTAATCTGAACTGGAATAAAGCCTGACAGTTTCCTGGATTGTGACCCGGCGCGGTCACGTGTTTGCCATCATCATGATGTCCCTGTGCAGGTATATTCTGTCCCCCACAAAATATGATGGTTTTGACGATAGGCATAAATGTTGCTCTGTTTGCTATGGAGCGCGATAGTGTAGTGGTTAGCTCATCCGCCTGGCATGCCAGCGCTCCGAGTTCAAAACCCGGACCGGGCAGGCAAGGTATTTGGTGTAAAAACCTGGCTCTCAACATTGGGGACTGTGTATCCCTCGTGACTCGGAGATCACGTTAATGTCGGTCCCGTCTCAATTTGGGACGTAAAAGAACCACAAAGGACAAGAAACGCCCTGGCAGTGACCACCCCCAGTGCCAGCATAGAAAAGTCAGTTTGGCGATAATGTTCTAAAAGAAGGCTGACTAGTTGAATGAGACCTAATAAGACCATAACATTGTAACCACAACACCGATGCTTTGTGAAAGTGTTCACTGTAAGCCTGTAAGGCCGTTTCACTAGAACGCCTGCTGATTGTTGATTACCGAATAGTGCACAATATACACACATGCCACCTTGCCAATTTTGACTGGGCTGACCTCGAAAGATGTTACACCATCCTGAATGCACTACTTATTATAGTGAATTTGCAAGGCGATTAATATACCACATTATCCAGAGCAGTATGGCAGTGTCATTTGAAATTCACTCCCCCTTGATCCCCCTGATCTCGCACTGATTCACGTGACACGTTTTAACAAGATTTAACAAGATTGCCATCCAGAAAATTACTCTGGATGGCAGGTGGACAAGGAAGCCTTTTGGCTTATCGAGAGTCCAATACTTTTTATCTACATGTATCCCGCCTTTTTAAGGTGTGTGTCGATTTTATTTTTAAACATATTCACGCTACTAGCACCAACACGTTCAGGCCATAGAGCGATTAACACAGCGCAGATAGGACGCACGGTTTTTGACCTATGCGTCTTTTACGAGATTTGGATTCCGCTGGACTATTTTTGTAAATAATTTACCAAAAACAACTTTTCTAACAGTCTGTTTGCATAACTTTGACGGAATAGGTGTTACAGATTTAACACAAAGATTTCTTAGGGAAGAATATTTGATTAGGTTTTTGCTAAAACAGCATAAAACAAGTTGACGCACCGTTTGTGCCCCCACCAGTATATTATCACCCAGTCATGTAAATTCAAAATTATTAGTACTAGCAAACTTCAATAAACACCTGTTAGATATGTTATATTTCTATGGTTAGACCTACCTCTGCATTCAAAAGCTTCTTTTATTGATCTAGTGACACTACTCTTGCGTTGCATTTTCGAAGCTTTGGATTAGTTAACTTGAATGGAGATTAAGTGGTTGCAAATTTGAACGCTCTTCTGCAGCTCCATCACTGATCTTCATAGTTCGGTCAAACGTTTCAATGGACACGGGTAGGTCTATGCTATGTTATCAAATTATTTAGCGCTGTAGGCTACACTATTTATTATTCCATGTGTAAAATCCTTGGTAACACCACATACGACTTTTAACTCATTTTTTCTTGTTCTCGCAGAGGGTGTCCGGGACCCTCCCTCAAAGAGGATAGGGGTCCTTGGACACGTGGGACCCCGTGGATCCGCCACTGATACCGGTGACAATTCTGTAGGATCTAGTAATTGAAATTATTGTTTTTGTCTCTCCCATTAGAGCATCATAATAGTATAATATTTCGACCACATAGTCAGAGTACTTCATGAATACTAGTGTGACCCCGGTGTTAATTTAGTATTACTGAGGTCGTGCACCTGGGGTGTTGAATGCGCTAGGAGCGGCTAAATTATGAAACATTTGATTGTCTATGACTATGGTTGACATTTACGGTCGTCACGGTTATGTGGGTGAATATTTGACAACTGGACAAAATAAGGTTTTCTGGTCTCCTAAAAAAATTCAAATACGTTAACAAATTTTGCTTGTATGTTATTGTATAATATATGTTGTACATAAAATTGTCCACGTCCACGCCGTGTCCTGCAAACTGGGATTCAGGGAGAATAAACAGTTGAGACAAGTAGACCCTATTAGGCCTATATTGAATGCATACTTCAATATTTTGCCCAGTAAAAAAATACACCTGATAAAAACTGGTGTCATTAGCGTCACACGATTACCCTTCAGTTTCACCATAATAGTTCATGTAATACAATCCTTGTCCGCTTATTTATTTCTTTTGATCACATTGTAATTAAACATATGTTCAGTCATTTTATTTATAGGTCAGCGTGACGCCAAAGACAACAATGTGACTCTAATGATACAAGTGTGATGCTAATGACATGTGACGATTTTTCAGTCAGACAATATTTTATCCACGAGACTGAAACGTTTCAATACTCGCAACTATTTCTTGTTCGGATCGTTCATACACGCTGAAATCACATTCTGGCGATTTCGGGAAAATGTATCGCTTTTGCTTGTCAGATCTAGATACCGTTCTCTAATGACACACACCGAGAGGACAATTGTGAACAATTCAAAAACGGTGATATAATACAAAACCTAAACTATCTATCTACATTCGGTCTTCCGGCTGAAATGCACACGTCATGCGTAAACATCTTGCGATATGTCACATGGAAAATGTTTGTCTGATAATTTATGAGGTAGCATTTAAATACAACGTTAAGCTATTGACAACATTTGGCGACATTATGATTTTATGTTTAACAAATAAAAAAGTAAGCTGTGTTTCCTTAATCGTGTACATGTGTTAACAGGAGAGTTCCTGACAGTCCTCTGTAATGTATCACCATGTGTTTCATCAATACATATAAGCCGGATAATAGCTGGCAATTGAGCCGCTATGTCATTGGCGACTCGCAATTTCTGTAGGGGGATACTAGTGTCGGTCGCATTTTTTTCTTTGCACGTGACAATTTCCAAAAGACAAAAACATCCAATGATAAAATATACATATGGAAATATATGCCACGCATAATTAAAACACCCATACGTACTCAATGCGTTAAAAATGTTGAATGTTAGCGACACCGTTTTGTTCAGTTGTCAAATATTGACCTGTGTACGACTTTCTCGGAAATCTGCACCGCGTTACATTTGGATTTGACGAAATCTATACAAGTGTTATGCACTCCAAAGGTGTAAACAACATCGCATGATATCATAATCTGAATCTAGGTATATTTGTCCGTCATAATAGCTTGCGTGGGCGCAGCCAGTATATCAAACGAGACCCATGGCGGGCCGCGGGACCCCCTCGTTCAACAGATGACGACGACCTTTGGAAATGTGTGTACTCGAGAGCTCGCAGCAGGTCGTCTCTGTCCTACACCGCTCTCCGTGCATCTGTCGCCGGCACGCACATGAGTTATGTCCATCGCACAGTTGTGCGAATCGTCCTTGCTAGGTGAATGATGGTGTCTGTCTACTCCATAGGGCAGATGGTACAGTTGGCTTGCCCGTTGATGGTCATGTTAACGTTTTATCTGATTATAAGAGTAATGGACCTGAAAGAATGATTACACTTCACAGCCACTGCTTTCTTGTAGTTGATGTTCCGAACGACTTTAGTCAAACATATACATCTCCAGCTATTTTAAAAAGCAAGCATGTATGAAGGTCATCAAAATTTACCAAGATTTGACATGCTGCACCCATTTGTGTCGTAGGAAGAAAAGTTGCACAGAATCACCCGCCAGTTAAACTTTTCAAAAAGTATAATTTCACTGGCAATACATTCTATCGTCAAACCTGCTGATATGCCTGATCATTTTCACTCAGTTCGCATAAGAATTTTTATCAAAGTAATAAATTACAATTGTCTAGATACCACATTTATGCAAAATGTGTGTAATTCGGAGTGTTTGTGTCTGTGTTTGTGTGTGCGTGTGCGTGTGCGTGCGTGCGTGCGTGCGTGCGTGCGTGCGTGCGTGCGTGCGTGTGTGTGTGTGTGTTAACCAAGATTTATTTTTCACTGCGAAAGATTCAAACGGCTAAGATCTTTCTGAAGTAAAAGTAAAATGTTGTAGACGATCTTTCGACGCAGTAAGTAAAACACACATTTTATTTGCGACCATGTATAAATTCAAACTCAATAATAAATTGAAATCAATGGAAAACATAAATCTTTGGCGCCTGATCCAATCTCTAAGTGTCAAAATACTGGAAATATGTCTTTCTCTTATTGGTATGAAGACATTGTGATTAACATTCAAATGCCTATATATGTCTCTAAAATATCCCCCAAGAGCATACTAAAAGAATGAAAGGATGTTCTACCCATCTACCCTAACAGTTGAGAGTTTGTAACAGGAAACAAACTAATATTACAGAAAACTTAACATGTAATCAACGCGTAATCGGGTTGCTAGCGTGACCTATCTGCATGTGTTATTTCCAAATCCTGCATAGTGGTTAAAACTTGTCTTGCAGAAGATTTGGAATGTTCATAAGCAAACCATAACCAACGAATCTCTTAACCGCATGCGACAATGACAAGATGTCGTGAATGAAGTAATTTCCTGAGATGTCTTCTGTGATATATATGTATTGTTGTGAGCGGTGCTGCTCTGTCATATGATTGCGTGTTAAAAATAAATTACATTTTCTTTGTTGTTTAGGTCAAGTTTCGCGCTTTGCCGCAAATTTCCAATAGAAAAGTGTTCCATTTGGGCAAGAACCAGTTTTCATGATCAACATCAAGGTCGGTCTATCTTTATCTTCAAATCAAATACTGGTAAAAAAAAGTCGCCATTCATAAATGCGTATCAGATACATTTTCAGTCAAATCGAGGACGACTTAAAACCACTTTGTCCCATAGCAGTAATCACGAACTGACTTACTACAAACATATTATATATTATGTTTGCACACTTTATTTTCTTTGATTCATGCATAAATATGCCAGTCCCTGAATGGCCACAGCTGCTAGATTTATGTTGCAGAATACTGTTGTTATATTATGATATTATTATTAGTGGAGGGGTTGGCTCTATTTCAAGCGACATGAATACTTGATGCATCGCTTATGATAATAAATCGTGTAGTGTTTATTATAATTTGACGAGCAAAGGCAGGTGGTAGCAATATGCCTACTCTCTACTCCATCACTTGACGTTACCATTTTAGATTAACAATTATAATAATGAACTACTGCAGAAAGCTGTTTTTTATGTTACAAATTATGTATCTTTTTGTATTCCTCAATCGGCCAAATCGGCAACCAGCGGGTGCACATTTCCACCTGTCGCCTCATTTGGTCAAATCATGTAGCATTCCTTTTACCTTATAAATGCCATATTGATGTCTTTTTATAATTAAATATCGATACGTACATATTGTTACTATTTGTAGGTGTGTTTGTTGTTGTTGTTGTTGATCTAGGCTGTCAGTTGGATCTTCTGCGCGCATGTTGCTCTTTAGAATCATAGTAATACGTTTTTATTCTAACAGTTTATTTGTGGCTACTTTTGAAAGTGCCCGTTCATGCCTTTGCCCCACTCAAATGTTACGCACGGTGATTAAATAACATCCTATTTCCAAATGTTATGGTCTCCGACTATCTGCCAAAAAGCTCCACTCACCGAATGTGTGGACAGATGATTATTATTCGTGTGGATGCAGCTGTACTTGAAACTACACCATACAAAGCCCATTAATTGACCGTGAATTAATAACAATCGGACATCGTATCGACACAATTCCAATCATGTACATAATATTATACTCCCACTGCCAAACGATTCTGACAGGTGACGGACGAAATGACCGCATTGGTAGACCTCTTACTACAGAGCTCTATAAAGACAGATTGCCGAAATATTCAACGAAACCACATTGTGAGAATCTTCGCTGGCTCTAAAAATCACAACATGTCCCCTTACCTGTCCTGTCGCTCCATGTCGTATCCTATTAACTCGAAGAAGCGCATCGTGCGTGTGTGTGCTGTCCGTTGTGTCCAGTTCTAAACGCGACTGCGTTGTTAAGTGGACGGACGGCACAACGTCGACAAGCGACCATAGAATTCACCTGAGTGGTCAAGCCGTGGACTGGACTCACCTGACGACGACTGATGCGGGGGTCGGAGCCGACGTAAATTTTCTAGCAAACACACGCCATTGGCCCCTTGATCAGGGTCGTGCAGCTGTGGTCAGTCTAGATCTCAGCCACATAAGGTCGCCCAGGCCAGTGGACACATGCCTAGATATCTATCAGCCGCGAGTGGCGTAGAATGTAATGCACTTAAATGTAGAATAATAAGTTGTGCATTTAGTTCCCGACGTGTTTAGTGCATTAGAGCGGATATGAGCTGTGAATGACAAAGGCGTGTGCAGTCTGCAATAGGTCATAGAAGATGTGGAAGTTAAGTTTAAATGATAATATCAAACGTAGATTTGTTAAAGCAAACAACTATTAACCCGCGTTAGTCCTACGTTATGGGACAGAAACTTGGACGATCACCAGAAATATGTGCAACACATCTGCTGGACACAATAAACACGTGGAAAAAGAATAATATACACGGAAATACGAATTATTCCACATACTGTAATATATACTCCATTTAATTTTTAGAGAACCGGTTGAAACAATTTATGGGACCACGCAGCATAGCCAGAAAAGACCAAGGTGACCTAGTTCTTCCTCCCTGTTCCCTGTCGTACAGGGTTGACGGTCAGGAACAGTATTGTCGAACCAGTCGTTATGTTCTTTCTTTTCAAAGTTTTTTTATCAGCAGTCCTCTCTCGCCATCTTTTATCACCCCCCGATCCTCCCATGACCGTCATCACGCAGTCTCCCATCTCAGCTGTGGACTATCCCTTTTACAGCGTCCTTGATGCAATCCCGCCTTTGCTCTATTTGCTAGTTTGCCCGCCTACACCCTTATCAAATGACCCGCCCATCTCAGGCGAGGGCATTTCGGCAGTGATTAGGACCAACACGTCCAAATGCGTTTTGACAAACAACGTATTTGTAAACACTCACGGTCGTCACATTGTCGCAGAATTAAGGAAAATGCCGTGCATTCGATTTTGACCAACATTTGGACAGCGTCGCAACGACACATTGAACATGGGTATCATAAACGTTCATGGTAACATTTGTTTGATCGTGCGTGGTTGCAGTGACTCCCGTTGTGTGTGTGGCCTTACAATGATCGTGCGTGGTTGCAGTGACTCCCGTTGTGTGTGTGGCCTTACAATGATCGTGCGTGGTTGCAGTGACTCCCGTTGTGTTTGTGTGGCCTTACATTGATCGTGCGTGGTTGCAGTGACTCCCGTTGTGTGTGTGTGGCCTTACAATGATCGTGCGTGGTTGCAGTAACTCCCGTTGTGTGTGTGGCCTTACAATGATCGTGCGTGGTTGCAGTGACTCCCGTTGTGTGTGTGTGGCCTTACAATGATCGTGCGTGGTTGCAGTGACTCCCGTTGTGTGTGTGGCCTTACAATGATCATGCGTGGTTGCAGTGACTCCCGTTGTGTGTGTGGCCTTACAATGATCGTGCGTGGTTGCAGTGACTCCCGTTGTGTGTGTGGCCTTACACCTGACAACGAAGAGAATTGCACTATTAATCTCCACATTTGGTTTTGATCCTTTGATCTCCACCACAGCAACTATAATGATTCCAGAACTGAACGACCTGAGCTAGGAAAATCGTATAGAAATATGTGAGTTAACACGATTATGATGATAAGAAATATAAGTTTATAAGATCTTGAAGGGGTATGGAATTTTCGATACAAACGTTTTTCAAATAATAATGTTAACAGGTGTATGAAGTCATGAGGTAGTGTTGGAGGGAGCCAGTCAGTTCGTCTACTGGTGAATAGCGGGCGTAGTAATTTGTAATAGGAAGTCTCTGTGTTGAACATGGGAAAATGGGACATTGTTGAATATCAAAGGGTATTACATTTAATTCAGACCGACTCGACCGTATTACCAATAAAGCTTGTTTTGAAACTGGGTGTTTTGTTTACTATTTGAACATACTCCGGGGGCCATACTTTCAAATTGCGAACATTGTTACGGCCTTACTAAACGTAATTTGGCGGGCAACATACTTTCAACATAATTAGTATAGTCGTAAGAACGTTACATTAATTAATAAATGTAAAAATAGACTGCCTCCTTATAATGAAGGAACAATGTAGATTTTGTTATTAGGTACAGAACGAATTTATTCTCAAAGGAGATTATACATTAATGGAATCGATTATCTGCTGATTGTGTAAAGGCTAGCAGTGTAAATATGTTTAAAACAATATTGATAAATGTCTTATAAAATAGGTGCGTCGCAGAGCCACTTGCCTCTAAACGCTTTGACAGTAGGGGAACTGACACATAAAAACCAGAGAACAAATGGACTTAATTATATCAATTCGCACGTATTCCTGGACTTGGTTACAAACTCAATATTTCTGATCCAACGCTCAAATAATGGTGGTACCGAAAGGTAAAAAACAGCCAACACAAATTTCATTAGATCAATCCATAAATGTGCCTAGCTTATAATTTCAAAATGTCTGACCCAGTCTACTTACGACATACGTCACGTGACATTCGTAAGTTAGTCCCCAAAATGTCGCACAACGTGTCCTAACATTAAAAAAATGTATTTTCAAGCCAACCGTACTGTGAGAATAATTCACATTACACGTGGCGGATTAGACATACTCAAACCCCCAACAGTGAGCTAAATTTCGTGTATGTACGTACGCTCTTTCTTGCAAAAGACAATTAGAATATTACAATACAACGTACTACAACAGACGTTTCTCGGTGGTGTGTTTTAACTTTTTTTTGACGGGCATTTAACTTTTGTAAGCTGTTTGAGATCATTAATACCAGTTTTATAGTCGGCTAGGATAAGCTTTCATATAAAGTTTGAAAGAAATCCGCAACGTTCAAAGAATAGATCTGACCGCCGAGAATGATGATACTATGGATGCGGCAATGCCATCGCTGCACCGCATCTCTCCATCGCTCCATTGCGTCATCGTTCCAACGCGTCATCACTCCATCGCTCTATCGTGTCAATGCCACGTCGCTCCATCGCTCCATTACGTCATCACTCCATCGCGTCGTCGCTTCATCGCGCCATCGGCCCGATGGACAATCACATCATCGTATCGCACCTGACCATCGCTCCCTAACAAAACTCGCTCTATCGCGTTGGAAACAATGAAGCAATGCTGTGAAATGATGTAGTGATGCGGGCCCATGGTGCTGAGCGATGGAGCGATAGGGCGATGCGATGGAGCGAAGCTATTATTGTACCATAGTATTGCGTCCCCCTCGTAACGCTCCAAATTTCCGTTGCATCTTGTCATCACTCCACCGCGTTGCCCAAATTCAGCATGTAATAAGTTTGAAATATGTTTTGTTTCCTTGAAGCCAACTTTTTAAGCAGTTACTATTATTATTCTAGTAAATATTACTGGTAGGTTCGTAACCAGGGGGAGGGGGTTCGGATGGTTCGTCTTAATCCCCTTTTACGAACCCCCTTTGAAAAAAACGAACCCCCCCAACCCGAAACCCTCTCATTATAGCATTTACACTTCTACGCCAACTATATGTCTATCATTGAATCTCGTAAACTGTAGCTAGTGTAGTTATACAACTCATTTCCATATGCCCAATTATAATATTTTGTACAGCTTGCTTAGACTTGGTGCATATTTATATGTATATCGATTTTGGGGTAAAATTTTACATCTCATTTACATCTACCCAATATATATATATATATATATATGTATGTATATATATATATTGTTTAGCTTCTTTAATTTTAGTGCACATTTGTATGTAGGGCCTGTATGGATTTGTTTGTACAATGGTGTTTTTATATCCCATTTTATATACACGAGTATAATAAAAAGAAGTCAGGATGTGTGATAACTTGAATTAAGGCGACAACGAACAAGAAGAAAACGACCGATGGGAAGACCGGCGAAGCATTGCGTGCATGGATAAGAGGAGACGTAGGCCTGGATTAGTAATAGCTAGGACACGGGCACGGTAGACAGGCGAGAAGAAGACGGCGAGCTGGAGAAATATGTATAGGCCTATAACAGAGACAGGTTAAAACGAATAAACTAATATAATCCCCGTGTGCATTGGGTTTTGGTCGGGGGACCACACACCATGGAGTGATCTTGATCTCTGTTTTTCGCTTCCTTATTCACACACTCGATCCGTATAGCATCATTGTGTCCCCTTAAGTAGACCTTCATCTTAGTTTGTTCCAATCATGGTATGTTTTCAGGAGACCAGGCTACGACGCATCACCAGGGTGAAGAGAGGCTTACCAGACCCATTGGAGGACAGACCCAGTCGTGTAGAGGTGCTCGGTGCTGTAGCAAGCAGAAGAATTGCTGCGAGAACGTCGCTTTCGGTGGATGCATGGATACTGCCTACGGACAAGGAAGGACGACCCCTAATGATGAGGCTTTCTTGATAAAATAAAATAGACTCGTTCGAAGTGTGCTATTTTATAATAGGGAGGTAGCGCGTAACGAGTACGAACTGTGTACTACGTCATCGAGATGTTGTTGCCTTCTTCCTTGTTCCCTGCTGTACAGGGGTGTGGGTCATGTACAGTAGACCCGTAAACCAAAACAACGATCGCTCTGTCCGCTGCTGCCGCTCTACCCGCAGCTCAGTGGCGTATTTTGAGGGATTGGGTCGTGCTCATATTTAGAAATATATTCTTTAACTTTTCCTCGACAATTAACACTGGCCGAGAGATTGCACCTCAAACTATTACCAAGCAACGAATACCGACATACAACCAACATTGACCCAAAGATGGCAATCCAAGCTACTGCCGTGCAATGGTTGCAGATGTACAACCAATACTGGCTCAAGGTTATCATTCCAAGCTACATTCCAAGCTGTTGAAAAAAATTCGCCGCCGCGCCAAGTTAATTGAGTTGTACGTCGTAGCTTTTGCGATTCAATCAGAGGTTTACGCGGGTTCTGCAGTTCGATTTCGCGTATAATAATAATAATAATATAACTTTTATTGCGCCTAAATCCCTTGAAACCAAGCTCAGAGGCGCATCAAAACAAAAGGTTTGGTCAATCTCAAAATCCATAAGTAGTATTCCAGTTGTCAACAGATGGGTCAAGGCGCTAGGGGGCTATGGTGGATACGCAAGGTTGTAAAGATTAGTTTTTAAATGACGAAGGAATTTTATAATTTTTCAACTGATCTAACACTAAGAGTTGGTGCAGTAACAGAAAAAGCCTTAGTTCCAATAAACAAGGATATTTCGCGTTAGTACAAACGCCGACTTATTTCGTACCAGCATTTTTATTTATGTAAAAAGGGCCAAAGTGCTTGACCTCATGTGTGGGAGAAACCATCCCCAGACATCACAAAAAATTAGTTGCTGCCGGGTTTTAGGTGATGGAATCCCCCTAAATCACCCCCTGAAGTGGGCAAACAATTGGCTATGTTGCAATGCTGCCTGCCATATCATGTTTTTGTGCAACTACGAAAATAAATATATGTCATATAAATGTAGATTTATTGCCTATTTATGTTCCCGACTGGACTAGATGCAGACAGTTGATTAAAAAACTGTTACCGAAAAAATTTGTATTGAACAAAGTGCGCTGACCAGCTGTCAATCAGTGTCAGCTGTGGCGTTTTTTGCAATTTGTTCCCGCCGTTCATATTTAATTAAAAACCAAACAACGTTTATAACCATTTTACATTTAAACTGTTCAAATCAAGCAACAAAACAGATTTTGCATTTCAGATGCCTCATAAGGTATCACAGATTCTAAAATGTTATGTTTCTCAAAATGTTGACATGTGGTTTGCGAATCCTCCCACAACATTCAAGAAATTCAAATTCTGGGCGCTTTCGTGAAATAATGGAAAACAATAAGTTACAGATGTTAATCTTTCCAACGTTAGAGAATCATTCTTGAAAAAGGGAATTTTTAAATCATGCACAAAAGTTGTTTTATTCCAGCATAATTTACTTAAATTTACTTTTGCTTAAAAATCAATGTTTAAATTTAAAAAAGTAAGCGGAATCTACGATAAAACCGTAATAGGCATGTGTTGAATAATTATAATATGCATACTGGGTACGTGGATGTGTATGTTCTGATATAGCTACCTTTTTGCATGAAATACATTTAATGTTAAAAAGCAATGTACAACTCCTAAAATATAATCGTTTTGTCAAATGCCCGCCATGATGCGTACTCTGTAACAATTATTCTAGGCCTAATGTTTGCGTGGTTGTATTGATTGGTTATTTACATGTAAACATAAAAGTCTGTAAAAGTATTGTAAAACATGGTAGGCCAACATTGTTGTTTTTGCTGGAATGCTATTTATTAGTTTACCCCAAAACTGGCTGAATAAAAAACACTATCTCTGTCTGGTATCAATAGTCGACAAATAGTCGGAATGATTGCATTGGGGTTCGCGTTTGCCGTTCTTGCGTCCTAAATTCTACCTTCCTACGATTATCGATTGCGATAAAATTTAAATTGTTCCGTTAACACATTTATACATATATCTATATATTTCGTACATGCATTTTACTGTTAGTAACACACATAAATTCACTACATATGAGAAAACAATTACCTGCTGGAGCCGATTGTAAAACTGCTCGCTGGGCGCTTAGCTAATGGTATTTTATTAGACGTCGACGCGAGATCTGCGGTTTACTTCAAATTTGAGGTCGCGTTCAGATTTGACGTACTTTCGCGGCGCTTAATTGGGTTAACTAATGGTCTCTGCTTATAACCTGAACGGGGTGACATTTCAAACGGTCTGGGGGGCACGGTCGTGTGGGCCCATTATAAAAGGTCTGCGGGCACCCAGAATTCCTAAGGTCTATGGGGAGCACGTGCCCCCAGCACCCCTTGATCCGCCTATATAGGCTGCCATTCTTTGCCAACCTTGCCCCAAGACGGAAATGCTATCTGGGGGACGTTGTTAAGTAGGTGCGACATGTTATTCGAATATATCTGACGATAAGTGTAAATATGTCGGCATTCTTGGCTTTTTCCCATAGGTGACCACTACAACGATCCTGCTACTCCTACGGATATACTTTCTCTGATATTTCCAGAATGGCGTTGAGTTCATATTTTCTTATTCTGGTAACCAGACGAGCCGTCTGCGGTCTGGGCCGAGGTACTGCCATCTGCGTAGGTGGACACTTGTTAATGCCATACAGTGAAACACAGCAGTTTGGACCGGAGGCAAAAATAATTATAGTGAAAATGGTTCAGCAGGCTTCTCGTGTCGCGCTGTCACTGATCTTGACATTGGATGAGGGGGCGGGGGTGTTATTGAATTTTTTTCGCGGCAATCCGGGAGATTTGCCTATATTCTGAGACACACACCAAAAATCCGGGAAACTACCCGGAATTAACCCAACATCACCCATTTGTATCATGGATAGCACATGAGCATTTGATGCAAAAGTTGCCAGCGTGCTATGCAACAAAAGATAGATGAATGCAAGGGGCCAACTTGGATGGTCTCTACAGAAAGAAGTCAGCAGGCGATCACATACAAGGCCAGGAAGTTGAACAAGGTAGACATATTACTGAGACTGACTGACTAAGGACATGGTATGGTTACGATGGTAACAAACGATGTATTATCACGTGCGATGCATGAATGCATATAATACCATTTCTTTGTGAATATTCACATGCGCGACCTATACTTCGGTATGTTGTCAAACTTAACAACCCCGAATTGTACGGATATATACGAGTAGTTCTAATGACACGTGCAAACTATAATAATACAATATAGTTATAATTGAATACATGAACACAAAATGTTAGGTCCGTCACCATTTAATATAAGAACTGTTATGTAGTGTAGTGCGTTTGTCACACATTGGACTGGTTGCTAAAAGACAGTGACCTTAAGAGACTGTAACTCTAGTAGACACTACACAGGCTGCATTGCCATGGCTGTGGCTAGATTAATGATGTATCATTGAGGGGCACTGGACTCCGCCTTATAGGCTGATGTACTGTAGTAAACAGGCAGTCGCCGAAATAAAGTAGCCATGTAAACGAGTTGAATATTGCCTTCATTGCTATTGTATGTAGCAAGTAACTACGTAACATTGTGTCAAAACACGGGATCTAAGTGAACAATATCTCAAACATGGCAAATAGGGCGAACAAGAACCGCATACAAAGACTACTCAAATTATCTTGCCACAGATGCTTGAATGCATGTATATATATATATATATATATATAATACAAATAATATATGTATTAACCTCTATATAGAGCACACACACGCACACAATATATAAAATAATGCGAAAATTTGCACCTGCTATTTGGTTACGTGAAGTATCCTCAATCTGTCATGTGTTTGTATAAATGCCTACAGATTTTGGAAAATAACCTAACAAAAAAACAGAAAAATCTGTGGGAGGCAACGCCGTGATGCGCACTGGCTTGCCATTCTTTCTCCCACACTCATCTTCAGATGATGCTGTGGAAGGCGGCTGATCAGCAAGGTCCTCCCATATGTGTCAACAGCACCGCTTTCGGGCGGGAAATCCCGCTTTTTATTGTCGGTCCCCTTTCCCGCTGTTCTGGGAAAATGTCCCGCGTTTTTGTACATTTCGCCTCCGACAAAAATCGACAATAACATTTATTTATTTATAGTGCGCTGCTAGTTGTATGAAAGCATATGTGGTCGCGAACGAACGCCACCAGCTTTCGCTCTGTGCTGGGTCGGGATACTTTATGTGCACTGCTCAGTGTAAAGTGGAAGAGTGATGACTGTGCAGCCGACTTCCAGTGCACTGCGAAGCTTCGACGCTGTGCCAAATCGGCGACCTACAGATACATCCAGGGATACTGCAGCAAGTGATTGCACCTGTGATAGCTATTTGATAGTTAATGTATCGCAATATAAGGTCAAGAATTGGTCACAATGAATCCCTGTCTTTCTTATTTGGGTTTTTGCATGGCTGGAACGATTTCACATTGAAACTTTTATTGTGTGATTATTAGTGCTATTTTTAATGCTGCGCAAATGTCGTTTCCTTTAGAATTGATGTTCGCGCACTTTCCCACATTTTCGTGAGCTAATGTAGACCCCTATGTCCTCCTCCTTTGGACATTCACCTCCCACGCAGTTTGTCTAACAAGATTTAACAAGATTGCCATCCAGAGAATTAACTCTAGATGGCAGGTGGACAAGGAAGCCCTTTGGTTTATTGAGAGTCTAACCCGTTTATCTACATATATCCAGCCCTTCTGAGGTATGTATCGATTTTATTTTTAAACATATTCACCCTACTAGCACCCACACAATCATCAGATAATCTGTTCCATTCATTCACAGTCCTTTGTAAAAATGAGAACTTTCTTACATCTAATCTACACTGCTCCTTTACTAATGTAACTTCATGTCCTCTAGTCTTTATATCTTTCTTAACTGAAAAAAACACATTTCTATCAATATTTTCATAACCATTCAATATTTTAAACACTTCTGTCTGATCTCCTTTCAATCTCCTGGTCTCTAGTGTTGTTAAACCACATACTTTTAGGCGTTTTTCATAACTAAGATCCCTAAGTTTTGGTATCATTTTAGTCGCTCTCCTCTGTACTCTTTCTAGCATATCTATGTCCTTCTTGCGGTATGGCTTCCACGCTTGTATATAATATTCTAAATGAGGCCTAACTATTGTTTTGTACAGCGGTATTAATAGTTCTTTTTATATGCTATATTTCGTCTAATCAATCCAAGGATTTGATTTCCTTTTGAAGCTGCAATTCCACACTTCTCTGAAACCTTCATGTCAGCACTAATTGTCAGCACTAAGTCTTTTTCTTTTACAGTAGTACTTAGTACAGTTCCCCCCCCCCCATTGTATATTCTACATATTCGTTCCCATGTCCTGTGTGAAGGCATTTACATTTCCCAAAATTGAACAACATTTGCCACTTTTCAGACCATTTGATCAACCTGTCAAGATCATCTTGTAAATGCTGTCTATCTCCATCACTTTTAATCCATCTAAACACTTTTGTATCATATGCAAATTTCAACACCTTGCTAGCTATATCATCGTCCAAATCGTTTATATATATTAAGAATAATATAGGTCCCAGTACTGATCCCTGTGGAACCCCACTCAAAACTGATTCCCAGTTTGAAGCCTCCCCATCAACAACTACCCGTTGTCTTCTGTCAATCAGCCATTTTTCTATCCAGTTAATTATACCATTTCTTATGCCATGGGCCTTTAGTTTAAGCAGTAATCTTTGATGTGGCACTTTGTCGAAAGCTTTTTGAAAATCTAAGTAGATGATATCTACTGGTGATCCATCATCTACCCACTTAGTGATATCTTCCGAAAAACATAACATATTTGTTAAGCATGACCTCGCTTTTAGAAACCCATGTTGATGTGGGTTTATCAAGTTATGTTTAACAAGAAAATCCACCATGTGATCTATAACTAGTTTTAAAAATAATTTACAAATCACCGATGTTAAACTAACTGGTCTATAATTATTTGACTTGTTTATCGAACCTTTTTAAATAACGGTATAATGTTTGCTTCTTTCCATTCTAAAGGCACCACTCCCTCTTCTAATGACAAGTTGAAAACTGTTGCAAGCGGTATGCTAATTTGTTCTACAATTTCCAGTAGTAGTTTGGGTGGAATACCATCCACTCCAGGTGATTTAGTATCCTTCATAGCCCTAATGTTCTTAGCTACCATTTCTGGGGTTACAATTAACTGTCTTAAATAGTCTCATTCTGTCCCCTTGAACTTAGCCTCTAGTACTGGCAGTTAACTAGTGTCTTCTCTGGTAAACACTGAACTAAAATGCTCATTCAGATCTTCTGCCATTAAGACTCCTTCTGATAATATATTTCCAGCAATATCTTCTAGAGGACCGACCTTATCCTGAACTTTCTGTTTGCTTCGAACATACGCATAAAAACTCTTGCAGTCATGTTTTATATTATAAGCTAATTTATGTTCATAGCTTCTCTTTGAATTTCTAATTTCAGCTGTAGCTTGGTTTAGTGCTTCTTTATAAATGTTGTAGTCTTCGTCATTTCCAGTACGTCTATATGACTTCCACATCATTTGTTTATACTTAATTTTTTTTAATGGCTTATTTCGATAAGTGTTTCTTTTTGGACCGTTTCCCGTGTTTTAAGGGAACAAGTTTGACGATGATGCATTAAATTTCACTCTTTAAGATATTCCAGCATTCTGTCGCTGTCTTATTCTTCAATGTGTTATCCCAGTCTATCTTTGCTAAATATTTCATTATGTCCTTATATTTTCCTTTGTAGAAATTTTTCCTGTACTGCGTTTTACTATTCCTTTCTTATTTTACTTTGATGGTAAAATGTATCTGGTTGTGATCACTATTCCCCAGTGGCTCACATATCCTGACATTGTCAACTAATTCATTCTGTGATGACAAAACTATGTCTAACACATTCTCTCCCCTGGTTGGTTCTAGCACATGTTGAGAAAGGAAACTATCTTGTACTAAAACTAAAAACTTGTGGTCCTCACTACCCATACTCTGTAGAGATTTCCATTTTATATGCCCATGGTTAAAATCCCCCATAATAACACAGTCCCGTTTGCTCACTTCCCTTATAGCGTTTTGTATTTTTTTATTCTCTTCTATGCTTATGTTTGGACTTCGATAAACTAATCCAACCGTTAACGTTGAGTTTCCTGTAACTATGTTACACCAAACAGCTTCTTCGCAATCTGCTTCTCTTTCTAATTTTATTTCATAAGCCTGGATAGATTCTTTATTATATAAAATAACTCCACCTCCCCTTCTTCCTATTCTATCTTTCCTAAACATTACATATCCTGTTAGTCCCAATTCGGCATCTGATATATATGTTGCCCATGATTCGGTTATACCTATTATGTGAGGATCAATATCTTCTACCATAATGTTTAGTTCATTTCTTTTATTTACTATACTCCTTGCATTTAAACAAACACATTTATATCCAGCTTCAGAACAGTTTTCCAGACAGTTCTTTGCTGAATTATTGTTGCCGTCTTTATCTATGCCTCTGCGAGTCCTCCCTGCGAATTTAGTTTAAATAGATGCAACCTGTCCCACTTTCAACAGATCGCAGCAGATTCTCTGAGAATACTGCTGCCCCCTTTCCACTTAGATGGAGGCCATCTCTCATGTACATATCTTCTCTCCCAACAAAGTACCCCCATAAATCTATGAATCCCACGCCCTCTTCTTCACACATCTGCTAAACTAGTGCGTTGATCGCTATCCTCTTATAGTTGCTGTATGTTGCCCTCCTTCCTCCTATTACTAGCAAAATTCCTGAGAGAACAACCTGTTCCACTCTTGTCTTCTTTAGCTTCCTCACTAGATGTCTGTACTTCTGAACTATCCCAGTTGTTCCCTCCTTGTCTGCATTGTTTGTCCCTACGTGTACTAGTATAGACCCTCCCTTGCCATGCCCCAATACCTTCTTTACCCTTTCGGTCACATGCTCTATCCTAGCCCCCGGTAGACATACAACAACATCCTTCCCCTCGCATATAGTCTTGTCTGTTTTTCTCAGAATTGAATCGCCCATAAACAGTCTCTCTTTTCTCCTTGCCCCCTCAATCACTGCCTCGGAGTAGCTCCTCCGGTTTGCGTATGTCTGGTTGTTGCCTTTTCCTCTTGCCGTCTTCTCTCCTGTCACATTCTCTTCCATTCCCTTCTTTCCTGTCGCGTTTTCTCTAGTCCCCTTTCCTCCTGTCATCTTCTCTTCTAGCACATTTACTCTCACTTCCTTTCGTCCCTTCATCTTTCCTCCCATCACATTTTCTTCTCTCCTCTCCCGTCCCTTTTCCCCGGCTACCTCCTTCACTACGGTCACTTTCTCCCCTGTCACCTTCACGCCTGTCATGTTTTCTGTTTTTTGCTGAACACTGTCTTCTTCCATCAGTCTTCTGTCTCACAGTCTTACCAACTGCCTCTGTGGTATCTACCTCTTCACCACCTGTATCGCTGTCGCGTCTCTACTCGTTCTCTACAGTCTGACTACCTGTTGATATATCCCCACTGACGCGTTTTCTTTTCCTCTGCCGAACACTTTTCCTCCGTCCCTCTGTCTTCTCATTTTCTTGTTCCTTCACATCGGTCACTTTCCCTCCTCTCAGTCTCCTTTCTTCAGTCTCCGTGTCACAACTCTGCTCCTTCTGTGTTGTATAATTCTCAACTCTCTCCGCGTCATCCCTCTCTGCTCCATCTATTTCTATGTTGAGTCTCACCTCCATCTCCTTCACTATATCCGTCAGCTTACACACTTCCTTCATCAGACATTCCACCCTCAAACACCCCATACACCGAAAGGTGAATCCGTCATCTTTGGTCTCTGCCCATGATTTTGGACAGCCAATTGTACAATTTACACCAGATTGTTTAGGTTATAGTTAGTTATATTTGTTAACACACAGTGACACACCGTGCCTTACCTGGTTACGATGTCGATGACAATGTATTCAAGTTAGGCTTATATACAAGGTAGTCTTTACAAAGACTGTTTCCTGTGTACTAATATACACTTTAAAAGGTTTGTTGGGAGGTGAAGGACGGTATTCCGTCACCCAGCTTTGACATTGGACCCTCGGATCCTCCAAGTCTGACTGATGTCATAAGCTGTGATTGCAAAGCAGAAAGCAAGGCATGCAGCACTGAAATGATCGCACCTGAAAAATCTATCTTTTGGCATCAACATTACGGCTCTGGGTTATGTAGGTCTTTAGTTACAGCGATAATTGATTTTGATGGGCGCCATCTTTAAAAATGGCGGATATATGAATGATAGCAAAGGTCATGTGTAACATGTTTGAAATGGCTGACCACAATTTACACATTAACATAGACATGTGACATAATTGGTAACATATTGTGAAATTTGTTTTGACGACCGCCATCTTTAAAAATGGCAGATCCGAAAGTCGGAGAAGGCCAAACGTAAAATATTTGAAAATTCTGACCTCTAAAATCCATGATTTGACACCACAATTAGGGTAATAGGAGACACAGTTGCTAAGATATGCGGAAATGTGATTTGGCGGCCATTTTTTAAAAATGGCTGCCACTTCTTTAAAAAGAAAAACAAAAATTGCCACCTCAGATTTTCTGTTGAATGAAACACAGTAGATGACATCCGTGCAAAAAAATTGCTTTTGGCAAGCAAGTTGCACGGGAAGACATGGTACACTGCACTATATTAAGAATTTGAATAGACACTTGTACGCGTGCAACCACTCAACTATATGGATTGATAACTATTTATCCTATGTTGTGCAACAATATTACAATGAGATTCAATGTGTTTTCTTTTGTTGCTTGGGCTATTATTAATACAGGGGCATAGACAGCAGATGCGAATCAAAGTCATTGGAGATATACAAAAAAAATTGCGTTGGAGATAATAAGTTCCCACATATGGCCGATATGTGAAAGTTTTATGAAATGACAAACATGCAGCCGCTATATACATCTGGTGATGTCCATGAAAATATCGGTCTTGACACCACTTTTGTGACATTATCATGCATAGTTGCAAAGCTATTGAAGAAAATAAATATTTGAGTAATGAAGGCCCAAATTTGCATATTTAAAAAAATGCCCTAGGTTTTCCCCGAGGACATCCAAGCTGAATTGCTTCAGGGACCCCATGGGATAGAAAATTCACCAAAAACATTATACTATAAAGCATCCATTTATTTAATTGCAAATGGACTAAGTCATTTTTAGATCGCAACGCTACTCCCCCCATAGCGGGTAAAAATCAGGATTCAGTTTCAAAAAAACGATTGTTCACCTTAATATTTAACAAATTTATACTTATTATATATCGCTGGGTAGATTAATCCAATATATTGCCAACGGTATGCAAAATATGTATGAAATATGCAAAGAAAATATATATATCACAACCTAAATAACGCCTACAACTACATATCAATATGCCAAAAGTCAATGGCAGAGACTTTTGACCACTTGTCATTGTCTTCAAAAATTACAATGTTCCACCAAATGGATTTCGATGGACTTTTTGTGGTAATGTAGACATACAGTACTAACTAAAATCATCATCATCGTCGTTTAGAGGAGGTGTTTCCAGGCACTGCTGGGTTCGCCTTTCTTCCAATTGCCCTCTTCCACTTGACACGGTCCCGTGCATCCCGATGGTCGATACCCATCAGATTCAAGTCTGCAGACACGGAGTTCTGCCAGGTCTTCCTTGGTCTGCCAACGGGAGCTGTCCCCTCCACCACTAACTTTGTACAGCCCTTCACCCAGTCCTCATCGTCCTTTTGCTCTACATGCCCGTACCACCTCAGTCTGCTTCTTCTGATCACATCCCCAATCGCCTCCACTCCTACTCTTCTTCTAAGTTCTGCACTGGGCTGTCTGCCGCTGAGTGATGCGCCATACATCCATCTCACCATCCTCATCACAACCCTTTCCATCCTCGTGTCATGATCGGTCCTCATGGCCCACGTCTAACACCCATACAACGGGCAACTTCCGACACAAGCTGTGTACACGTGGCCCTTCATCTTCAGGGGGGGGCGCTTTGGAAGTCAAGAAGGGTGTTAACTGCCTGATCTTTTGCCATGCACACCTCACTCTCGCTGTTACAGCTGCATCCACCACACCCTTCGCACTTAGCATGTCGCCCAGGTAGCAGAAGTTGTCTACTCTGTTGTATGTCTCTTCATCCACCTCCAAGCCCTCTTCCGTCGCCTCTGCAGGTGGTACCTCTCCCCGACACCTCTTGCACACAAACGTTGCACTCACTGCCTACAAGCTGCCCTTCACACCACTTCGTACACGATGTACACTGAAGCGAGTTTGCGGTTACACCCTTGCTACAGACTCCACATGGACCAGACTCTGACATCACTCCTCTGTCACCTATGGTGACCATCTCCTTCGACTTCCCGGCGTTCACCTTTAGTCCTTTGGCCACCACTCCACCAGCTTCTTTCTTTGTTCTTCCCTGGTCGTTGCCATAAGGACGAGATCATCTGCATACAGCAGCTCCTAGGGCAGTCCTCCTCTCGCCTCCTTAATCACCACGTCCATCACAATGGCAAACAGCAGTGGGCTCAATACTGAGCCCTAGTGCACCCCCACCTTCACCTCAAAGCTGCTGCTGTCTCCATGCCCTGTCCTCACCGCGGTGCTCGCCTCACTGTACAACGTCATCACTGCCTTCATCAGCCATTCCTCCACACCCGATTTTCTCATGGCTCATCTCATCACCTTCCTTGGTACCCTGTCAAACGCCTTTTCCAGGTCGACAAAGGCTAGGTAGAGTTTCTTCTTTCTTCTTGGCCAGGTGTTTCTCCTGCATTTGTCGCATGATGAAGATGGCATCTGTCGTCCCTTTCCCTGGCATAAAGCCAAACTGCATCTCGTTAATCTGCACCTGCTTTCTCATTCTCACTTCTAGCACCCTCTCCATGACCTTCATGGCCTGCTCCAGGAGCTTGATGGCCCTGAAAGAACCACACTCTAGGTTGACCTTCTTTTGGGCACAGATAGACTGGACTATATGTAAACATTACGAGAAGAAATTGGAACTTGGTCGTACTATTCCATATATACAATGTTTATTATAATCACCACACGATATATTCACAGATACATAAAACAGTGCAGGTCAGAACAGCAATTTTAAAGCTGTTCATTTTAAAGCGACCTTCTGTTATCTGGAATCATCTCAAGCCTGGGGCGGTAATAATTAGCAGGAAGTTCAGTGAATCAGTTGTACATTGTCCCGCTTGTGGTCTGTCCCCACCACTGCTGTGTTTACTTCGTGGGCACAATATTCAAACTGTGAACAATGTTTCTCACTTATTAAACACAATAATTTAATGGTAGTCGACCTTCAACATATTTACTTTAGTATTATAAACACATTAGAAATTAGGAACAGGTAAAGTGGATCTTCCTTTTACCAGGAGTTGTCACAGTGAGAGTCGACAGGTTTTAGTTTTACAAATCAGGGGACCATTTCACTAACATTGTATGAACTCATAAAACCGCCACCAGGACACTTCTGGTGGTGTGCCATGGAAATAATGTCCTCTCTGACATGGCAGCAGTGTTTTGAATTTCAAAATTTTATTCAAATTTAACAACAGATTCTGTTTAATAATAACTTTTCCTCACAAGATTATTATCTTTGTTAAATGGTAACCAAGTGTCTCAAATTTGCATCAGATCATCTCGAAGCGCGAGAAGAAAACATTGGCAGCATTGTCAATGCCGCTACAGGTGGACCTGACAACGATGAAAATGTCAGAGCCTGTTTCTCGCCGTTCTAACTGTTTGGATGAGGCAACACATGTCACATGACTGCTTCACTTTCGCATCACCATCATAGTGTTGATCTCCCAAATGATTGTTCTCAACTGGTCAATGATGTCTTTCAATTGATGATTCTTCAGTCGGATTTGCTGAAACAATCAAAAACAATTATGGATGGTTGACACATCGTGTGAAGTCAGTAATAAAATTCACTTGGATAGTTCTGTTACATTTTGTGTACAGAAATATTTTGTTATTTTACACACTGCAGCAAACGAAACTATTGAATCGCATGCCTTAATCCTTTTTTTAGTTTGCAATAACAGAACTGCTTATGTAGTGAGATAATATGTCCATAACATACACGTGAACAGATCTGTGAAGGGGCACCAACTACATGAATACGTTCCTATTTATACACGTTAAGAGGTCAAGCAACTCAAAATTGATAGGCCTATAACTTTTAGATAATGATGGTAAGCAACATCCCACTATGACGTGTACTGGTTGAGAACATGCACGCCAGATTCATCTGTTCTGTTTCAAGTATCATGCAAACGAATGAGCTATATAAAACACGTACACAATATTACATCAACTGTATTAAACAACCTGACCAGAATTTCAGAAACTACCGGTAAGTCATTTGAATTGTGGCTGTAGGGAAGACATCCATCTAAGGTGATCTGTCTCAACTGGATCAGCACTACAAGACAGATGCACCACACCAACGTTCACATTCTTGATGGTAATTGTAATAACTGGGTGTGAATCTTGGCACTTACATCTGCGTACAGTTTGTATTGGTGGCAATTGTATCTAAAGGAAAATGTTCGTTTTTAGTGCAATGTTTTAAATGGACAATAAAGTTGTTGAACTGAAAATGGAACTGAATTGAGAATTGTGACAACTGGTTGTGAATCCTGGCACGTACATCTGCATACAGTTTGTGTTCCTCGCTCGTGTATTTCACTGCTTCCGTCAATTTTGGTGTTTCACCTTTCACCTCTCCATCCTCCTCAATTGGCAGCAAATCCTGCAAGGGCAAAAAACATTTGTTTAAACTTAACACACTGCAGAGAATAAACACAAGATCACAAAGCTTCGAAAGAGCAATGATACAGTTCAAAACCACTTTTCCGCAAATAATTGAGAGCCTAGAGCTTGGGACTCTGTCAAGAGATTCCTAGTTCAAATCCTAGTGCTGCCTTTTCAAACCTTGTGCAAGACTATCACTCCACGTTGCTCCAGTTCTCTTAGCTGTGTGAACGAGTACCTGGCTATAGACAGAGGTGGATGTTTGTGTACGATGAGTCTTCACATTAATAACAGTGTGGCTGAATGCTTCCCAAAGAAGCTGAGATGGTGTCTGAATAAACAGGTCTGTCAGAAGGTGAAGTATAAAGCGCTTTGAGCAGTCCCAAGGACTGGATACTGCATTATATAAGAACTTACCTTTTTAAAATTGAAACTAAGTATATGTAAACTTAATGCATTTATCAAATAATCTGCCAAATATCAAGTGTGCTGAATATGAACTCATGTCATAAATCCTGCTCTAACATGGCCATTTGCCTTTCACAAAACAACCAGCTCATCAGATGTTGGTGACATCACAGTAAAAAATGTTTATCTTTTTCTACTACAGTTGCCAGCTGATGGTTTAAGTGTTTTCTACTCACCTCGACTGGGTGTTCCTCAAACATCACAGTGTTCTCGATGACCTTGTTGTAGATGACTCGCAGCTTGCGAAAGTTCATTATCAGCGTCGTTCGCAAATCCTCCAACTTTGCTTTGCGATCCTGGAAGTTCTGTGTGTTCACTGTCACTGCATTGGGGAGCTGTTTGAACAAGGAATAATGAAAACACACTGTAACACTCATCAAATGTAGCATACTTCAAGCAGCAAGTAGTGTACGATAAAACAGTAGTATATTTAAGTGGGCTTTTATGCATTTGTGGGAAGGTTACTGGTCCCATTTTTATTTAAAAAAAATAAACTTGGGACATGAACATGATTACAAATGAATGGTTTTAGAGCAAAATGCAATAAATGTCAATTTTGGTGACATTTAAAATTGAAATATCAGTCAGTATGATTTTGTATTTTTAATATATTCCAATTTCATGTAAAAAAAACTAATTTACGCTCTGAGCACGAAGCACAGGTCTATGTGATTCTTTTTCCAAAAAAAAAATATAAGAGAAAACCAGATGCAATGCAACATACCTGCATTATCTTCAGAGTTTGAAAGACTTCCTGCGTTTTCTGTACAATATCCTGAACCAATTCTTGGCCGATCTTACACAGCGATGCGGTGTTGACCTCCTTTGCGGGAGAGCTCAGCTGTGTGACGAGTCCAGTAGGAGGCTGGGGGAGGAATGTTCGTTGTTGTTGCTGCTGTTGCGGTGGTCCAGGCATGCCAGGGACAGAGGGGAAGACTCCTCCTGGGAGCTGGCCGGGGTTCGCCATGCTCAACTCAGTCTACCTGAAATGATTGCTAGTTGGTAAAGGCTACCTACCCATTGTATATACTATGTTACCATTAATATAATTTATATTGTTGATGTTATAGTATGCCTAGATCTGAGTATTGATATTATTGTACAAAAAATGGGCCAAGAGGCCCTGCAGTTCTTTGGACTATGTTGTGAGTTTTTAATTATTAATTAAATGTTTTTTGGGGAATCATAGTTACAGATCGTTAAGGGTTATGATAAAATACTGACATGTTTAGTGGAGACTGTATGCATACCAGTGAAGATACACCTGGAAATAAAATATTTGAGTAGACCGTTTTGTGAAAATTGTATATATTAGTTAATGTGTTATAAAAAATACTGTAGAATTTTATCCCAATACTCTGTTATTTAGGCTGATTTCCAGTGGTTGTAGAAACCTTGCAGGAGAGTTGGTGAGTTGCAATCTTGCATGTAGCACAGTTAAAGGTTGTTTAAGAAAATGTGCTACATGCGAGATTGCAGCTCACCAACTATCCTGCAAGGTTTCTACAACCACTGGAAATCAGTTAAAGGTTGTTTAAGAAAATGTGCACACATTTTGTGTTCTCATTTTGCCTCTATCACCTTCCCCCAGAATGGAAAGAAGAAAGAGTTGAACTATGATAAAACTTTATTTGTTCACAAGGTGCATATACATAGCATGCATTTTGACTTAAAACAGTAGCAATTAATGACATAATACCGATTGAATTGGAGTGAAGTAATAGCTGCAACATGTATAGTAAAACACCTTAATAATATTCCTTATAATTTTGGCTAAATATGCTTTAACGTTTTCGAGTATACCTAAGTTATTTGATATATTATTTTATACCTAAGTTATTTTAATCCTAGATCATATCGTTATATTGCACTGATAATTATGTCTATTGCTGTTTTAAAGTTTCTCAGGTTCTGCCAGTGCAGTACGATTCCCATTACAAATTATAGTTACAGCCCACATGGAGACATTCTGTTTGACACTGGGACAATGGCAGGCAGTGAGCCAAGGCTAGTCCAATACACAGGTTTACTGCTGGCCGCTCCACTCAGCCACCCCAGTGATCAGGGCAAAGTCCAATATCCAGTTAAAAATAGAGATCAGTGGCTGCAAGAGGCTTACAGCAGTAGGGAAATAGCAGGAAAAATTTGCATTTTGGGGGGCACTGAGGTGCCCTTAGAATTATTCAATCTAATATAATTTTGTTTGTGTATAGTGGCACTACCACATGAAATGTCTATGCAAAATCAGAGAAAAAGTTACTGAAGTTTTTGAGAAATGGCAGCTAACGCTAGTAACGGCGAACACGGAGTGATGGCATAAGTCCGTTGGACCTTCGGCCCAAAGCCAAAGGACTAAATTTAAAAACTGTGTGTGCGTGCTTGCGTGTGTGAGGAATCCCAGACACTTGTGTAGGGTGCTAGCTTGATGGGCCTCTCTGGGACTAGGCTGAGGAAACGCCTATGAGACTTACTCACCGTGTGCTGCGGCGGCGCCTACAGCTACGACCTGCGCTACGAGAACAATGTTACTGCATTGGGCGATATTGAAAGTATCTAGCTGGAAAAAGATGACATTCAAGAAATACAAGCCACTCTCATGACAAGCTTATGCAGCTGCACAACACGGAACACCGAATTGAGAGGGAGTACGGATGACGTATCTAACTGCCACTGCAATTACCCGAACATTGTCAGTAATTAATAAAAATGTGAGGTTACGCTTCACGACTTCGTCGAAACATCGACAGAGCACCGACAGCGCCACCATACGACAAAGTTGCTAAACGTTGTGTAACCAAAACGAGCAGATTGGTTTTAAAGTTTGCGAGTTTGCGAGTTCAAGCACATGATAATGAATGTTTAATATATTTTAGATACATGTCTCTTAACTACACTACGACAAAATCAAACCGAAGCTGCAATGTTGACATAATTGGAATTAAACTAAACTTGTTAAAACTACATGTTGAAGTTTTGGTTACATATTTTTAAGATGTCACATGACAATCATGTTATCAATTCCCCGCGAAGATTTCCGAGGCATTTAAAAATTGAATCATGTCAAGATTTAACAAGATTGCCACCCAGAGAATTAACTCTAGGTGGCAGGTGGACAAGGAAGCCCTTTGGCTTATCGAGAGTCCGACCCTTTTATCTATGTGTATCCAGCCCGTCTGAGGTATGTGTCGATTTTATTTTTAAACATATTCACGCTACTAGCACCGACACAATCAGCAGATAATCTGTTCCATTCATTTACAGTCCTTTGTGAGAATGAGAACTTTCTTATATCTAATCTACACTGCTCCTTTGCTAATGTAAGTCCATGCCCTCTAGTCCTTCTATCTTTCTTAACTGAGAAAAAAATATTTCTATCAATATTTTCATAACCCTTCAATATTTTAAACACTTCTGTCTGATCTCCTCTCAACCTCCTGGTCTCTAGTTTTGTTAAACCGCATTTTTTTAGGCGTATTTCGTAACTAAGATCCCTCAGTTTTGGTATCATTTTAGTTGCTTTCATCTGCACTCTTTCTAGCATATCTATGTCCTTCCTGCGATACGGCCTCCACGCTTGAATACAATATTCTAAATGAGGCCTAACTATTGTTTTGTACAGCGGTATTATTAGCTCTTTTTCCTTATACGTTATGTTTCGCCTAATTAATCCAAGGATTTGATTTCCCTTTGAAGCTGCAATTCCGCACTGCTCTGAAACCTTCATATCAGCACTAATGGTTAACCCTAATTAAGTCCTTTTCTTTTTCAGTAGTACTTAGTACAGTACCCCCCATTGTATATTCTACCTCTTCGTTCCTATGTCCTGTGTGGAGGCATTTACATTTCCCAAAATTGAACAGCATTTGCCACTTTTCAGACCATTTGATCAACCTGTCAAGATCATCTTGTAAATGCTGTCTATCTCCATCACTTTTAATCCTTCTAAACACTTTTGTATCATCCGCAAATTTCAACACCTTGCTTGTTATTTCATCATCCAAATCGTTGATATATATTAAGAATAATATAGGTCCTAATACTGATCCCTGTGGTACCCCACTCAATATCGATTTCCAGTTTGAAGCCACCCCATCAACTACTACACGTTGTCTTCTGTCAATCAGCCATTGTTCTATCCAGTTTATTATACCATTTCCTATACCATGGGCCTTTAGTTTAAGCAGTAATCTTTGATGTGGTACTTTGTCGAAAGCTTTTTGAAAATCTAAGTAGGCGATATCTACTGGTGATCCCTCATCTACCCACTTAGTGATGTCTTCCAAAAAACATAACATATTTGTTAAGCATGACCTCGCTTTAAAAAAACCATGTTGAGATGGGTTTATCAAGTTTTGTTTAACAAGAAAATCCACCATGTGATCTTTAATTAGTCTTTCTAATAATTTACAAATCACTGATGTTAAACTCACTGGTCTATAGTTCTCTGACTTGTTTCTCGAACCTTTTTTGAATAACGGTATAATGTTTGCTTCTTTCCATTCTAAAGGAACCACTCCCTCTTCCAATGACAAGTTGAAAACTGTTGCAAGCGGTATGCTAATTTGTTCTACAATTTCCAATAGTAGTTTGGGTGGAATACCATCCACTCCAGGTGATTTATTATCCTTCATAGCCCTTATTTTCTTAGCTACCAATTCCGGGGTTACAATCAATTGTCCTAAATAGTCTGAATCTGCCCCTTTGAACTTAGCCTCTGGTACTGGCAGTGAACTAATATCTTCCCTGGTAAACACTGAACTAAAGTACTCATTCAGGTCTTCTGCCATTAAGAATCCCTCTGATATTATATTTGCAGCACTATCTTCTAGAGGACCGACCTTATCTTGAACTTTCTGTTTGCTTCGAACATACGCATAAAAACTCTTGCTGTCATGTTTGATATTACTAGCTAATTGTTGTTCATAGCTTCTCTTTGAATTTCTAATTTCAGCTGTAGCTTGGTTAAGTGCTTCTTTATAACTGTTGTAGTCTTCATCATTTCCAGTACATCTATATGACTTCCACATCTTTTGTTTATACTTAATTTTTCTAATGGCTACTTTCGATAAGTGTTTCTTTTTGGAACGTTTTCCTTGTTTTTTGAAGGGTACAAATTTATCGACTATGCACTATGTCTTGCGAATATGAGCGATTGCGGCTGAAAAACGTGCAGGACAATAAGCGAATCCTCGCACAACTTGGATTAATAAACCCGGTGCGTATTACTGCAACAAATTAATACGGTATTGTTTTGCATTCAGTTGCTAAATTTAGCGAAAGTTGTGAGTAAAGATTCGTGTTATTGATACAGCAAAAGACGTGGACAGTAGCGTGGTCTGAAATCGGACAGTACTAGATAAGTGCGCAAATCCATTCCAAAACGAAATTGGCAATTAGAGTTAGAAGGAAATTGGTGTGTTTCTAAAGCTAAACTAAGAAATAAAATAACAGGAATCAGAAAGAAACGGTGGGAATAGAATCGGAGAGATCACGTAAACTTTGATTATCCAAGCGCTGTTATTAGGTGGCTCCACAATTTGGCAACACTCGGTCACAAAAAACGTGCAGGGTGGTAGCACAGGCACAGCACTTTTGAAATGTGATTGAATACTAGCATTTTGAGAGTTGGTCGCCTTACTGTTGCCATTGGACCACCCGTAGTATTTATTGGTAATCCAGTGTATTTTGGCTGCTCCACATCGACATCGTCCATCAAGTTTGACATTGATTAAAGTTGTTCAGTTTAACTTTAATTATTTTCTGTCTTGTTTGTTCATTACAATACATACATACATCCATCCATCCATCCATCATTCCATCCATACTTACACAGTGTTCTGCCCAGGTTTTCAAAAGGGCAGGGTGCCATCTTAAAGGGAATAAAAACATATATGGCTTGAATTCATATTATATTACATCCTGCTATCTATTTCCATGTCCACCAAGCCAAAAAAAATAAAAAAATAAAATGAATTAGAAATTCCACATTTTATGCTGTGCATCCGGACATTTTCGAATATGCATATTTTTGGCGCGTTTATCGGGATGCCAAGTTGTGACGTCACATATGACCCATAGTCGCATCAGGCCGACCCTTTCCATGCATTCAGAGCATGTTTACAAGGATAGCTTTCGGATCGAAACGAATGTCAAAATGTGTTATTATGCGATTTTCCAATGTAATACAAACACTAGTCATCACAGAGGAACAAGCAGTTATCTTACGGTTCCACATGAATCCAATTATATTCAAAACAATGAATGCGAATGGGCCTACAAGTCGACTAGGTTTCGCCGAGCTTGGGCTCGTTTTTAGAATAAGTATATCGGATGCAATCAATGGGAGATAATGTACACCAATAAACATACATAACAAACATATATTGTATCCAGCTACAGAAAGTAACGTGTATAAATGTATAATCTTATAATACCACTAGAATATCGATATATGAAGGAGGAGTTGTACAATTTATCATAACAACTTAAATCAGTCAGCGAATTTCTGTCGGTCCTGCTAGCTCATTTGGTAAAGGCATTGGTTCCTTGGCATTTATTTTGTAATCAGGCGACGCCGGTTCGATCCCGACACCAAACCATTGTTTTCTTTAACACTTTGTGTTGTTTATGTTTTCACCAAGTAATATAAACCAAATCATTTTTATACTATGATGCACTGTTTGTAAATGTTTTTTAAATTTTTGTAGTAATTATTTATTCGCCACAAAAATTAAAATATGGGAATTATACAACGATGTTTCTAAATTGTATTTATTCAAACAAATATAATGTAATGGATATAGAATGTATTAACTATATATATATATATATATATTGTACAGTAATATATTGTAATTATATGTGAAAACAAATGGTGATCTGTCTGGATAAATACAATTTAGAAACATCGTTATGTATAATTACCATATTTTCATTTTTGTGGCGAATAAATAATTACTACAAAAATATTTACATGCAGTGCATCATAGTACAAAAATGATTTGGTTTATATTATTATTTTATATTATATATTACTATAGGTTTGCAAGATATTGTTGGGCTATCCTGAAGAGAAATTGAGATATATTGCACTGCAAATAATAAAAAAGTGTGATGTCAAATATTAAAATAATTATAGACATGCATAGCTAATTTTTAAAATTCCGTTTTATTTACAGAAAAACTACCCAGACACAATCTAATTTTTAACAGTCAGTCAAATAAACAGAAAAAGTAATTATTACTAGTTTGAAGCCACTGTTTAATGGTACCTCTCCGAATAATAATTATTACAGGTAGCTATTGCTAAACGCTAGCAACCTTAGCACCCTTGGCTAGTCCACTACACACGCACGTGATGTCGTGACCTAGAAACGGCACGCCTTGCAATGAGCATGAGCGACGTCATATGTCAGCGGGTCATTGCATATTGAGGGGGAGGAGGTTCTTTTAATGCGCACAATACGCAATTATTCACTACTATTGTTGAGCTATGTTATACTAAATATCGTTACTTATATATCGGTACATTAACATATAAAGAATATTAATAAAACATTATGTTTATAATCACACTTCGAAAGTCTCGCGAACAGGCTAGTCTACCGACTTGCGAAGTTTGGCGCCTCCTCAGATCAAAACATTTTAATATGTTTTGCAAGTATCACGCGATTAAGAATTTAACGAATAACCCAATGGTAGAAGTCTCCCGATGGTCAGACTTTAACTTTTGAAAATATACGAACAAAATAAGGAATGCTTGGCGATATGCATAGTCAAGGCGCTCCGCGAAAGTCCGTCGCTCTGGTTTTTCCACTTTCGAAGGTCGGCGTCTCTTCAAATTAAAGTAATTAATATTTTTGGCACACACGATTAAGAATGTAATGGCGACCGGGATAGGAGTCGAGATAGGGGCGCTTGAACAATTGAAATGACCGCATGGCGCGATCGGGATATGTAGTGGGCATTGGAATGCTTGCAGATGATCGAGTTACTGCAAGCGCCCCGATCTAGTGATGCATCCATTCCCGATTGCGGGATGCGCTCAGTTGGTAACAATCTAACTGCGTGTGTGGTGCGATCGGGATGCATTTCGATATCGGGGCGCTCGCAAATTGATATATACACAATCGTGTAACTGTCTGTAGCCACGAGTAGGGTTACATGCAAAATATAGCAGGGCGTCGTATAAAAAAGGCATGGCTTTCTTTTTGCCTTTTTTGGATACCAGGGCGTCACTGAAAAATGGCAGGGCGTAACGCCGTACAAATTCAGAGGATATGTATGTATGCAGAACACTGCATACATAATACATACATATCCTCTTCTGCTCTTGTAGGCTAGTGGCCTGTTAGCTGTTCTTCACTGTTGTTTGTGAATATGTGTGGGAACTAGTCACGTTGCACAAACAAGTAGGCATGCCACAATTGATCTAGTCTTTTTTTGAAAATATTTAGAGTGGGTGCTTATTTGACATGTTCTGGGAGGTTATTCAGGACTGTAACGTTCCTTGAACTACTGCATTCAGTAGTGCAGAGCGAAGAAGGCAGCCAGGATGAGCCTGGTCAACTCTCACCTTATGCCACGAATACCTTACACTTGGCCAAGCGGGCAGGTAACATAATAGCTCAATGACCACATCACTAAACGGCACGATACGTTTGCATGCGGCGTAAGCCCCATGGTAGAAGCCAAGCCCAGACTTTAATATTGCAACTGTACAGCTGAATAGGGCCAGGCCCTGTATGCTATGAGCCTGTCTAAATTATGGTGTGGTATATTACTATTAGTAATACATGCATAATTACAACGAAGGATATCTATTCAGTGATACAGTCTGTATCTAACGTACTGAATACAAAATACATGTACAGCTGTATATAGGACAATATGTTATAGTAGAACATAACCTGATGACATAAACAGAATATTGTTAATGTCCGTGTCAAACTTAAATGTTCAATGTTTAATGTTCATGTGACCACGATCGATCACTAAACATCATAATTCCATCTATTCACTGTCCTGTGTCTGAAATGGTTTCTGCGATGCCTTGTCAATACTCATTGTTTTTTTTAGTTCCAAACTGTCCCCTGGTCACCACTATGCTATTGTTCAGTAAAGCGGCATTTTATCGACTGCATGTATATAACAAAGACATTTGTACACTTCAATCATGTCGCCTGTTGCTTTACGGTAATACAAACTGGGTAGATTTAGTGCACTGAGCCGGTCACAAGACTCCAGGTTTTTCAGGTCTGGGACAAGTTTTGTGAATCTTCTTTGTACATTATCAAGCATTTGTTGGTCTCTCTTAAGTGTAGGGGTCCAGGCAACATTTCCATATTCCTGAATAGGCCTGACGAGACTTGTATACAGTCTTTTTATGATTTGACCATCCAGATAGGTAAATGACCTTCTGATAATACTAAGCATTTTGTTGGCCTTGTTTGTCACTGGCTCCACCTGTTGGTCAAATTTTAGTTTATTGTCAACTTGTATGCCCAAGTCTTTCTCACTTGTTGTTTCCGTCCAGGTGGTATTTGTTCCACTACTGGCCATAACATAGTCATAATTTTGGTAGTTTCGACCAAGATGCATAACTTTGCATGTCTTCATTGAAGCGTAGCTGCCACTTTCTACACCACTGTTCTAGTTGGTCTGTGTCTACTGCAGTGTTTCTTGGTCAGCTTGTGCAGTCATACGTCTGCAGATTTTAGTGTCATCAGCGAAAAAGGTGAACAGATGATTCCATCACATCTGGTATGTAGCACACAAAGAGCAATGGTCCAAGTGCGATTCCTTGTGGGATACCACTTGTGACGGGGGACCATGGTGACTGGCTTCCATTTACAATGACACATTGGCGTCGTCCATCGAGAAAGGCTGCAATCCACTTGAGAATGTTGCCGCCTATTTCATATCCTGCCAGCTTAATTAACAGTCTCTGGTGTAGGGCAGTGTCAAATGTCTTGGCAAGGTCACAGTATATTGTGTCCACATTCTCTCCTTGTTCTTTGTCTTCCGTCCAGTTATCAAGGACTTCAAGAAGTTGCGTGGTGCATGAACGACCGTGCACAAAGCCATGCTGTTGACTTGACGGCAGCTTGTTTCCTGTCATGTGTGCCATCCATCACTTCATTTCTCACCAATTTCTCCATCATTTTGCAGGCTACTGAGGGTGAGACTCACAAGATGGTAGTTTCCGGAAAAGTGTTTCGAGCCCTTCTTAAATACTGGGGTGATGCTTCCCTCTCTCCAGCGGGATGGTAAGGTTCCTTCAGTGAATAATTTACTGAATAATACCCGGAAAGGTTCAATCAACTCAATTGCCATTTCCACCAAACAACAAGAATGGAGTCCATCAGGACATGGTGGTTTTGTCGTTTTCAGTGTCTTTAAAATCTTTTTGACTTTCTTGTCTGTGATCAGGAAGTCAGCCAGTTCTGCAATTACTAGTCTTCTTTCAAATGTAGGCCCTTTGTAGGGATGTTCTCAAGGCTTTCTTGGGTGAAGACACTTGTGAAAAAATATTTAGTACTTCAGCTTTGTTAACGTCTGTCTCTGTCATAGTACCATCCGGATTCATAAAGTCAGCCACCGCTGAATGAGTCTTCATCTTTGATCTGGCATTCTTGTAGAAAGCCTTGGGGTTTGACTTTGCATCTCTGGCTCTCTGGCCAGCATTGCTCTGTTGATTTACCATGGAAATCTTCCTGCCACTTTCTAGTGGTCAACATTTCTCTCATGTCGTCATAGTTTCCTCTTGTCATATTCATATTTGTTGACCTTAGATTTGGAGGACTTGATGTAGCAACAGAAGTTGAACTTCAGTAGTGAGTGGTGGCCCTTTCTATCGGGGCCAGGTACTTGAGCTTTTCGATCATGCCTTCCTCGTTGGTGATGATCAGATTTAGTGTGTTGGGAATGTTGCTTCCTCTGTAGTCACTGCTGCTGATTACATCAGTGCCAGACAGCAGTACCCCCTGGCTGATCGCTTTGGGAAACTCTGAATTTAAGCTCAGCCTATGAAATCGCTCACTAGATCAGTGGATCTCGGCAGGTCAGGTGGTCATAATAAAACTAATTTCAACCAACCGTGGCTCGTGTTACATGCAATGTTTAGGAAGTAGAAGCAATTATTCGAATACACAATACCGCTCAGCTGCTCGTGCTAATGGGCGAACGGGTCATTATATATTGGGATTCCCAGAAGTCGTTTATCCGTCTTCAAATTGGAGCGGGTATTTGCACTGTTCTCACGGGTGACGCAGTCGCGACTGGCGAAGTCAATTACTAGTTTGACTCCGCTAACTTCCGCACTTCGCGTAGGGGATCAGCCAGGGCTAGTTTTGCATGGCGAACAGTCCTGGCTTACGAGGATGGTGGACAGACTCAGTCACATGTTGGGTCAGGACGGAGTCTCGGACTGCTTCCATGAAAACACTGCTTGGGTGGTTTCCATCCATTGGTGACGTGTTGTCCTGCCAGTTGATACTTGGATGGTTTAGGTCACCAAATATCAGTAGAATCCTAAGTTGCTTGCTTTCTTCAGCGTTTAATTTATCTTTGCATCATTTGTGGTAGTACTTTTAGGTGATATATAGATGCAGTCTGTCAGCAACTTGTCATTTCCCATCAGTTAGGCCTCACACGGTACGCATTCTTCTCTACATGTGTTAGTCATTTCTCTGCACTCTGTGGCTCCAAGTGACTTATGTGTTAGATGCACACACCTCTCTTTGCACACATTAAATTTACACATAAAAACTGGTCAGCAACAGCGCCAGTTGTCCACTCTCTACAACTCTGCCTTTGCCAATTTGCCCGGAAGGCATTTTACATTTTCAATGACCATGCCCATCCACTTAACTTAGCATTTCAGAAACTTCCATCTGGCAGGCGTATTAAAGTTCCTCTTGCACAAAAGAATGTATGTAAGAAGTCATCTGTACCTTCAGCCGTTGCTGTCCTGAATGCTGCACTCAAACAATGTGTCAGTAGAGCTGCAGTTTTGGGGGTGGGCGGTGGAGGAGAGAGTGTACATGTGTGTTTATATTATGTGAATATCATTTAATGTACTATTTTAATCTGCACGTATCAGGTATTAATTACACTGGTTTCTTGTCACTCTGTGTTTTGACAATGCAGATATTGACATATTAGTGCCTTTCTCTGGTGTTCTGGGAGTGCTTGGGTTTGATAGTTTTTTATGCTCGGAAAAACTTTACATTTAGTCTGTTGTCTGTTTGTGTGTGGACTTTACATGTGCATGCAATAATGTCGTGTGTTTTGATATCTTTATTTTTTTAGAGCTAATTGATTGATTGGATGGCTGAGGATGAGACTAAAGACAATCTTCTGTTTTAAGGTGTATTGTTTTAGGACAGACAATAAAGTATTTTTTATTGATTTGATTTGATGTTGGTTTCGTACCCCGCCCTCTTTAACAAGATTTTAACAAGATTGCCACCCAGAGAATTAACTCTAGGTGGCAGGTGGACAAGGAAGCCCTTTGGCTTATCGAGAGTCCGACCCTTTTATCTATGTGTATCCCGCCCATCTGAGGTATGTGTCGATTTTATTTTTAAACATATTCACGCTACTAACACCCACACAATCAGCAGATAATCTGTTCCATTCATTTACAGTCCTTTGTGAAAATGAAAACTTTCTTATATCTAATCTACTCTGCTCCTTTGCTAATGTAACTTCATGTCCTCTAGTCCTATCTTTCTTAATTAAAAAAAATATATTTCTATCAATATTTTCATAACCATTCAATATTTTAAACACTTCTATCTGATCTCTCAATCTCCTGGTCTCTAGTGTTGTTAAACCGCATTTTTTTTAGGCGTATTTCGTAACTAAGATCCCTCAGTTTTTGTATCATTTTAGTTGCTCTCCTCTGTACTCTTTCTAGCATATCTATGTCCTTCCTGCGATATGGCCTCCACGCTTGAATACAATATTCTAAATGAGGCCTAACTATTGTTTTGTACAGCGGTATTATTAGCTCTTTTTCCTTATACGTTATGTTTCGCCTAATTAATCCAAGGATTTGATTTCCCTTTGAAGCTGCAATTCCGCACTGCTGTGAAACCTTCATATCAGCACTAATGGTTAACCCTAAGTCCTTTTCTTTTACAGTAGTACTTAGTACAGTACCCCCAATTGTATATTCTACCTCTTCGTTCCCATGTCCTGTGTGGAGGCATTTACATTTCCCAAAATTGAACAGCATTTGCCACTTTTCAGACCATTTGATTACGGCTCTGGGTTATGTAGGTCTTTAGTTACAGCGATAATTGATTTTGATGGGCGCCATCTTTAAAAATGGCGGATATATGAATGATAGCAAAGGTCATGTGTAACATGTTTGAAATTGCTGACCACAATTTACACATTAACATAGACATGATGACTTTGTGTGACATAATTGGTAACATATTGTGAAATTTGTTTTGACGACCGCCATCTTTAAAAATGGCAGATCCGAAAGTCGGAGAAGGCCAAACGTAAAATATTTGAAAATTCTGACCTCTAAAATCCATGATTTGACACCACAATTAGAGTAGTAGGTGACACAGTTGCTAAGATATGCGGAAATGTGATTTGGTGTGATTTAAAAAAAATGGCTGCCACTTCTTTAAAAAGAAAAACAAAAATTGCCACCTCAGATTTTCTGTTGACTGAAACACAGTAGATGACATCCGTGCAAAAAAATTGCTTTTGGCAAGCAAGTTGCACGGGAAGACATGGTACACTGCACTATATTAAGAATTTGAATAGACACTTGTATGCGTGCAACCACTCAACTATATGGATTGATAACTATTTATCCTATGTTGTGCAACAATATTACAATGAGATTCAATGTGTTTTCTTTTGTTGCTTTGGCTATTATTAATACAGGGGCATAGACAGCAGATGCGAATCAAAGTCATTGGAGATATACCAAAAAAATTGCGTTGGAGATAAGCATGTAATAAGATCCCACATATGGCCGATATGTGAAAGTTTTATGAAATGACAAACATGCAGCCGCTATATACATCTGGTGATGTCCATGAAAATATCGGTCTTGACACCACTTTTGTGACATTATCATGCATAGTTGCAAAGCTATTGAAGAAAATAAATATTTGAGTAATGAAGGCCCAAATTTGCATATTAAAAAAAATGCCCTAGGTTTTCCCGAGGACAACCAAGCTGAATTGCTTCAGGGACCCCATGGGATAGAAAATTCACCAAAAACATACTATAAAGCATCCATTTATTCAATTGCAAATGGACTAAGTCATTTTTAGATCGCAACGCTACTCCCCCCCATAGCGGTTACAAATCAGGATTCAGTTTAAAAAAACGATTGTTCACCTTAATATTTAACAAATTTATACTTATTATATATCGCTGGGTAGATTAATCCAATATATTACCAACGGTATGCAAAATATGTATGAAATATGCAAAGAAAATATATATCACAACCTAAATAACGCCTACCACTACATATCAATATGCCAAAACGTCAATGGCAGAGACTTTGACCACTTGTCATTGTCTTCAAAAATGACAATGTTCCACCAAATGGATTTCGATGGACTTTTTGTGGTAATGTAGACATACAGTACTAACTAAAATCATCATCATCGTCGTTTAGAGGAGGTGTTTCCAGGCACTGCTGGGTTCGCCTTTCTTCCAATTGCCCTCTTCCACTTGACACGGTCCCGTGCATCCCGATGGTCGATACCCATCAGATTCAAGTCTGCAGACACGGAGTTCTGCCAGGTCTTCCTTGGTCTGCCAACGGGAGCTGTCCCCTCCACCACTAACTTTGTACAGCCCTTCACCCAGTCCTCATCGTCCTTTCGCTCTACATGCCCGTACCACCTCAGTCTGCTTCTGATCACATCCCCAATCGCCTCCACTCCTACTCTTCTTCTAAGCTCTGCACTGGGCTGTCTGCCGCTGAGTGATGCGCCATACATCCATCTCACCATCCTCATCTCAACCCTTTCCATCCTCGTGTCACGATCGGTCCTCATGGCCCACGTCTAACACCCATACAACGGGCAACTTCCGACACAAGCTGTGTACACGTGGCCCTTCATCTTCAGGGGGGGCGCTTTGGAAGTCAGGAAGGGTGTTAACTGCCTGATCTTTTGCCAGGCACACCTCACTCTCGCTGTTACAGCTGCATCCACCACACCCTTCGCACTTAGCATGTCGCCCAGGTAGCAGAAGTTGTCTACTCTGTTGTATGTCTCTTCATCCACCTCCAAGCCCTCTTCCGTCGCCTCTGCAGGTGGTACCTCTCCCCGACACCTCTTGCACACAAACGTTACGTTCATTGCCTACAAGCTGCCCTTCACACCACTGCATCTCCTGTGGACCCACTTCGTACACGATGTACACTGAAGCGAGTTTGCGGTTACACCCTTGCTACAGACTCCACATGGCCATGCACCAGACTCTGACATCACTCCTCTGTCACCTATGGTGACCATCTCCTTCGACTTCCCGGCATTCACCTTTAGTCCTTTGGCCACCAAGCTCATGTGCCACTCCACCAGCTTCTTTCTTAGTTCTTCCCTGGTCGTTGCCATAAGGACGAGATCATCTGCTTACAGCAGCTCCCAGGGCAGTCCTCCTCTCGCCTCCTTCATCACCACGTCCATCACAATGGCAAACAGCAGTGGGCTCAATGCTGAGCCCTAGTGCACCCCCACCTTCACCTCAAAGCTGCTGCTGTCTCCATGCCCTGTCCTCACCTCGGTGCTTGCCTCACTGTACAACGTCATCACTGCCTTCATCGGCCATTCCTCCACACCCGATTTTCTCATGGCTCATCTCATCACCTTCCTTGGTACCCTGTCAAATGCCTTTTCCAGGTCGACAAAGGCTAGGTAGAGTTTCTTCTTCTTGGCCAGGTGTTTCTCCTGCATTTGTCGCACGATGAAGATGGCATATGTCGTCCCTTTCCCTGGCATAAAGCCAAACTGCATCTCGTTGATCTGCACCTGCTCTCTCATCACCTCTAGCACCCTCTCCATGACCTTCATGGCCTGCTCCAGGAGCTTGATGGCCCTGAAAGAACCACACTCTAGGTTGACCTTCTTTTGGGCACAGATAGACTGGACTATATGTAAACATTACGAGAAGAAATTGGAACTTGGTCGTACTATTCCATATATACAATGTTTATTATAATCACCACACGATATATTCACAGATACATAAAACAGTGCAGGTCAGAACAGCAATTTTAAAGCTGTTCATTTTAAAGCGACCTGTTATCTGGAATGATCTCAAGCCTGGGGCGGTAATAATTAGCAGGAAGTTCAGTGAATCAGTTGTACATTGTCCCGCTTGTGGTCTGTCCCCACCACTGCTGTGTTTACTTCGTGGGCACAATATTCAAACTGTGAACAATGTTTCTCACTTATTAAACACAATAATTTAATGGTAGTCGACCTTCAACATATTTACTTTAGTATTATAAACACATTAGAAATTAGGAACAGGTAAAGTGGATCTTCCTTTTATCAGGAGTTGTCACAGTGAGAGTCGACAGGTTTTAGTTTTACAAATCAGGGGACCATTTCACTAACATTGTATGAACTCATAAAACCGATTTTCCTCTTAGAAATCAATCTTGCTCCTTCTCAGTGATTTTATATACGGAAAACTATAAACACCAGGGTGTGCCACCAGGACACTTCTGGTGGTGTGCCATGGAAATAATGTCCTCTCTGACATGGCAGCAGTGTTTTGAATTTCAAAATTTTATTCAAATTTAACAACAGATTCTGTTTAATAATAACTTTTCCTCAAAAGATTATTATCTTTGTTAAATGGTAACCAAGTGTCTCAAATTTGCATCAGATCATCTCGAAGCGCGAGAAGAAAACATTGGCAGCATTGTCAATGCCGCTACAGGTGGACCTGACAACGATGAAAATGTCAGAGCCTGTTTCTCGCCGTTCTAACTGTTTGGATGAGGCAACACATGTCACATGACTGCTTCACTTTCGCATCACCATCATAGTGTTGATCTCCCAAATGATTGTCCTCAACTGGTCAATGATGTCTTTCAATTGATGATTCTTCAGTCGGATTTGCTGAAACAATCAAAAACAATTATGGATGGTTGACACATCGTGTGAAGTCAGTAATAAAATTCACTTGGATAGTTCTGTTACATTTTGTGTACAGAAATATTTTGTTATTTTACACACTGCAGCAAACGAAACTATTGAATCGCATGCCTTAATCCTTTTTTTAGTTTGCAATAACAGAACTGCTTATGTAGTGAGATAATATGTCCATAACATACACATGTACAGATCTGTGAAGGTGCACCAACTACATGAATACGTTCCTATTTCCACACGTTAAGAGGTCAAGCAACTGAAAATTGGTAGGCCTATAACTTTTAGATAATGATGGTAAGCAACATCCCTCTATGACGTGTACTGGTTGAGAACATGCACGCCAGATTCATCTGTTCTGTTTCAAGTATCATGCAAACGAATGAGCTATATAAAACACGTACACAATATTACATCAACTGTATTAAACAACCTGACCAGAATTTTAGAAACTACCGGTAAGTCATTTGAATTGTGGTTGTAGGGAAGATATCCATCTAAGGTGATCTGTCTCAACTGGATCAGCGCTACAAGACAGATGCACCACACCAACGTTCACATTCTTGATGGTAATTGTAATAACTGGGTGTGAATCTTGGCACTTACATCTGCGTACAGTTTGTATTGGTGGCAATTGTATCTAAAGGAAAATGTTCGTTTTTAGTGCAATGTTTTAAATGGACAATAAAGTTGTTGAACTGAAAATGGAACTGAATTGAGAATTGTGACAACTGGTTGTGAATCCTGGCACGTACATCTGCATACAGTTTGTGTTCCTCGCTCGTGTACTTCACTACTTCCGTCAACTTTGGTGTTTCACCTTTCACCTCTCCATCCTCCTCAATTGGCAGCAAATCCTGCAAGGGAAAAAACATTTGTTTAAACTTAACACACTGCAGAGAATAAACACAAGATCACAAAGCTTCGAAAGAGCAATGATACAGTTCAAAACCACTTTTCCGCAAATAATTGAGAGCCTAGAGCTTGGGACTCTGTCAAGAGATTCCTAGTTCAAATCCTAGTGCTGCCTTTTCAAACCTTGTGCAAGACTATCACTCCACGTTGCTCCAGTTCACTTAGCTGTGTGAACGAGTACCTGGCTATAGACATAGGTGGATGTTTGTGTACGATGAGTCTTCACATTAATAACAGTGTGGCTGAATGCTTCCCAAAGAAGCTGAGATGGTGTCTGAATAAACAGGTCTGTCAGAAGGTGAAGTATAAAGCGCTTTGAGCAGTCCCAAGGACTGGATACTGCATTATATAAGAACTTACCTTTTTAAAATGAAACATGTTTCAATTTCTTTGAAACTAAGTATATGTAAACTTAATGCATTTATCAAATAATCCGCCAAATATAAAGTCTGCTGAATATGAACTCATGTCCTGCTCTAACATGGCCATTTGCCTTTCACAAAACAACCAGCTCATCAGATGTTGGTGACATCACAGTAAGAAATGTTTATCTTTTTTTACTACAGTTGCCAGCTGATGGTTTAAGTGTTTTCTACTCACCTCGACTGGGTGTTTCTCAAACATCACAGTGTTCTCGATGACCTTGTTGTAGATGACTCGCAGCGTGCAAAAGTTCATTATCAGCGTCTTTTGCAAATCCTTCAACTTTGCTTTGCGATCCTGGAAGTTCTGTGTGTTCACTGTCACTGCATTGGGGAGCTGTTTGAACAAGGAATAATGAAAACACACTGTAACACTCATCAAATGTAGCATACTTCAAGCAGCAAGTAGTGTACGATAAAACAGTAGTATATTTAAGTGGGCTTTTATGCATTTGTGGGAAGGTTACTGGTCCCATTTTTATTTAAAAAAAATAAACTTGGGACATGAACATGATTACAAATGAATGTTTTTAGAGCAAAATGCAATAAATGTCAATTTTGGTGACATTTAAGAATTGAAATATCAGTCAGTATGATTTTGTATTTTTAATATATTCCAATTTCATGTAAAAAAAACTAATTTACGCTCTGAGCACAAAGCACAGGTCTATGTGATTCTTCTTCACACAAAAAAAATATAAGTCACATTTGACTTTGAAAACCTACTAATCTACGCCAATGGCTATTAGTTACTATTCCATGATTGTTGTTCAATGGTAATATTGTCGTGACCCCTAGTTTCCGGGTCACGGCCTCGGATGTTTGGATACTTCCTGTTGTGAGTTGCAGTTTTGTGTTCTCTTATTAAAACACTGTTCTAGTTACGCATACGTACTAGTGTTTGTTTGTGTGACTCGAAGTGTGCATTTGATCACCTAATGGCGTGGTGGCAGCGCTCACAACGAACCCGCTCACCAAAACGGGCGCAATAAAAGCAGATACACATTGACAGTCCGCCGACTTCACGGCGCAAACAGCTAGCCGAAACGGCTCTGTATCACTAGCAGGTGTGGTAACAACATTGCTAACAACATGCAACGCGCACCGAGACAGTGGTGCCTCACAAAAACGGAAACGGTCAACACATTTGAGAACTGGCGCCAGAACCTCGTCTACACCCTCTCACTCGACCCAAACTTCGCCCAGTTTATCGCCACTGACGCTAAATGGGAGAAGCGATGTGCAGCACATCCAAACCGCGGCTTCACTGACGAGAATGATCATACAGCCATTCAGCAAGCCTAATCTAATAATGCTCGATCTAATGTTAGGCCAAATAGCGAACTATTGCCCAGTCATATCGCGCAACACGATCGCCAAAAACTCAACCAGTTTATCCGTTATCTGGCAAACTATTCGACTGCACTATGGGTTCCAGTCTACAGGGGCCCATTTCCTGGACTTTGCTGATATCCACCTACAAGCTGACGAACGCCCCGAAGACTTGTATCAGCGCCTAGTGGCCTTCGTTGAAGACAAAATGCTACAAGAGGGAAGTGTCATTCTGCACCACGGTGACGTCATACACGTTGACGAAGAAATGTCTCCTTCCCTAGAGAACATGGTAGTACTGACCTGGTTACGACTTATCAACCCCGCACTGCCTAAGCTCATAAAGCAACGATATGGCACAGAGCTGAGGTCAAGAACACTAGCATCGATCAAGCCAGAAATATCACAGGCACTCGAATCACTACTAGACGAGATTGCGTCTGCTGACACCGCAAAGGTTATGCGCACCGAGACTAGGCCTAACCTACGCGGACAAAGACCAGCGTTCTCAAGACGACAACCGGCACCATCTAACAACCCTAGGCGTCCCACGAGCGTGAAGACTTGCCCTCTTTGCAAACAAGTAGGCCGCAGTGATGTACACCACTTCCTCAGCGAGTGCTCGTACCTTCCGGAACAAGATCGCCGCTACATGGCTAAGGTACGACAAGTCAGTGATATCATCGACGGAGTCGATGAAGGCGACGACGATACCTACGAAGTTTATGACGAACGCCCCGTAAACACCACTACCGTGCAACGTATCGATGTACGATAATCGCCTTACCTCGACGCGTTCCACGACCATCACGCCGTTCGAGTGACGATCGATAGCGGTGCAACGGGCAATATGATCCGTCATGACACGGCAGTGAGATTGGGGTGTACTATCAAGAACTCTTCCCAATCGGCTCACCAAGCTGACGGATCATCGCCTCTAACCATAGTTGGCGAAATTACCATATCACTCGCCCGCAAAAATAAATCATTCCAGTTCTGTGGACTAGTGGTACAGAATCTGGATGTCGAGATGCTGGCCGGGACACCATTTATGGAAGTCAACGACATTACCATCCGTCCCGCCAAACGAACCATCACCCTCGCAGATGGCACCACGTACACATACTTCGTGGAAGTCGACCTGCCTTCAGACGCGTATATCGCAGACGCCACATTCGCTCTGGAACCACGTCACGATACCACCGGGAACAAAGGAGTACACGAGAACGATGTGTGGCCACAACCTTCACTAATCACCAGCGTAGAAGGTGTATCGCGCATACCAAATCTCACGAACTCCACTCGCACACTGAAAAGAAACGAACACTTTTGCCAAATCAGAGAAGTGTTCGTACCCGACAAGGCAACATCCATACCAGACAGTCAATGCACCAGCGTAGCCGTAAGCATACGCACACGCAGCTCGAATGCTACTGCCATCAAACACTCAACAGCGGTCACCATCGATCCTGATCACGCGCTCTCCCCCGACGAACGAGCGGCATTCCGATCGATCGTGGAAGAGTATGACGACGTATTCGACCCAAGCTACAGTGGATACAACGGTCACGTGGGACCATTCAAAGCTGTTGTCAACATGGGCCCAGTACAACCGCCCCAACGTAAAGGACGCCTACCCCAATACGCACGAAACCAGCTCGTAGAACTCCAAAACAAGTTCGATGAACTCGAGACGATGGGCGTGTTCGTCCGGCCTGAGGATGTACCGGTCAACGTCGAGTACCTCAACCCGTCATTCCTGATAAAGAAGCAAAGCGGAGGACACCGACTCGTCACTGCCTTCACTGACGTAGGCCGCTATAGCAAGCCGCAGCCTTCATTGATGCCTGATGTCGACAACACCCTACGAAAAATCGCACAATGGAGGTACATAGCGACTACCGATATGTCCAATGCGTTCTACCAAATCCCTCTATCGCGTGAATCAATGAAGTACTGCGGAGTAGTCACTCCGTTCCGCGGTGTACGCGTATACGCTCGCTCAGCGATGGGCATGCCCGGGTCCGAAACCGCACTCGAAGAGCTGTTGTGCCGCGTACTGGGAGATCTACTCGAAGAAGGTGTCGTCGCCAAACTGGCAGACGATATATATTGTGGAGGAAACACCATCGCCGAACTCCAACAGAACGTAAGACGATTGCTCCAAAGCTTCGCCAACAGCGGGTTGCGCCTGTCCGCTGCCAAAACAACGATGTGCCCTACTACGACCACGATACTTGGCTGGGTGTGGAACCTCGGCTCCATCCATGCAAGCCAACATCGCATCGCCACCCTAGCCAGCTGCGACGCTCCACTCACAGTCAAAGCGATGCGAGCATTCGTCGGAGCCTACAAAATGCTAGCACGCGTCATACCAGGATGCTCCGCCTTGCTTGCCCCGTTCGACGAAGTAACGGGTGGCAAACAGTCAAGTGATCGCGTCACATGGACCGATGCATTAAGAGAAGCCTTCAAACACGCACAAACCAGTCTCCAGACTAACAAGGCTATCACATTACCTCGGCCAAGTGACGAACTATGGCTAGTGACGGACGGCGCTGTCAAACAGTGCGGTCTAGGAGCCACCTTGTACGTGATGCGCAATGGCAAATTGATGCTGGCCGGATTCTTCAGCGCAAAACTCCGCGGACGACAGATCTCCTGGTTGCCATGCGAAGTAGAAGCACTATCCATCGCAGCCGCTATCAGACATTTCAGCCCGTATATCGTACAGTCAGCGCACAACACAGCGATACTCACAGACAGCAAGCCTTGCGTACAAGCCCACGAGAAGCTTTGTCGCGGTGAATTCTCCGTCAGCCCGCGCGTATCGACATTCCTATCAGTCGTCAGTCGGTACCAGGCAACTATTCGCCATCTCGCCGGTTCAGCTAATGTTCCATCAGACTTCGCGAGTCGCAACGCACCCACATGCCGGGAACAACAGTGCCAAGTGTGCTCCTATATACGACAGACTGAAGAGTCAGTCGTGATGCAACGCGTTACAACAGACGACATAACATCTGGGAAAGCTCGACTTCCGTTCACCAATCGTTCAGCATGGCTCGGCATTCAAGCAGACTGCCAAGACTTGCGAAGGACTCATTCACACCTTACACAAGGAACACGACCATCCAAAAAGGTGACAAACGCGAAAGACGTCAAAAGATACCTTAACGTCGCATCAATCGCTCGTGACGGTCTACTGGTCGTACAACGTAACGACCCACTGAGTCCTACACGAGAGTGCATCATCGTACCGCGAAAAGTCCTAGACGGACTAGTAACGGCCCTGCACATCCAACTGGATCACCCGTCTTCGTACCAGCTAAAGCAAGTCATGCATCGCTATGTATTCGCTCTCGACCTCGACAAGTCTGTCGAGTCCACCTCGCGCAGCTGTCATCACTGTACGTCGTTACGGAACACCCCAAACCTAACTATCGCGCAATCTACCAACGATCCCCCAGAAGTAGTGGGTATCTCATATGCAGCCGACATCATCAAACGAGAAAGACAACTGATCTTGGTGCTACGCGAGTGTGTAACATCATACACGGTAACATGCTTCGTCAACGACGAACGACGCGACACGTTACGGGACTCCATCATTCAACTCTGCATCGGCCTCCGACCGCTTGATGGACCTCCTGCCGTAATACGCACAGACCCAGCTCCTGGATTCGCAGCTCTCGTCAACGACGCACTGTTGAACAAGTATCGACTCACCATCGAACTAGGACGGGTCAAAAACATCAACAAAAACCCTGTGGCCGAAAAAGCCATTCGGGAACTCGAGGGTGAAATTTTACACCAACAACCAACAGGCGGCGCCATCACGCAGGTGCTACTGTCTGTCGCTACTGCCAACCTCAACGCCCGAGTACGAAACAGAGGAATGTCAGCTCGTGAGCTGTGGACCCAGCGTGACCAATTCACCAACGACCAATTCACCAACGAACAATTACCGCTGAACGACTATAGCATCATTCAACAACAGCATGCCTCGCGCAACGCTAACCACGAACACAGTCAAATATCGAAGTATCCTCGCGGTTCAGTACCCAGACCCCAACATATCGACATTGGCGACATCGTGTACTTGTACTCAGACAAGAGTAAACTACGCTCCAGGTGTCGGTATCTCGTAGTGAGCACAGAAGGAGAATGGATCAACATCAGCAAGTTCGCCGGTAACCAGTTGCGTGCCACGTCATACAGAGTGAAGCGAACAGAGTGCTACAAGGTGGCAGCTGAAGCTACCCACGATCTTCCAGTGTCGTACCAGTATGACGAACTAACACCCGCAGATGACCCAGCTCCTCCAGAGAAACCTCCAGACGTACCAGTTCAACTCTCGTACCCTCCAGTCACAGCAGCTCAGCCCGTAGAACCATCAACAGCCGAGTCTCATCGACAAGAAACGGCGACAGTCAACAACGAATCGACAATGTCATACGAGCCAGATCAACATAGCTGTCCGCCCGAAGAACCTCCGAGACGCTCTACAAGAACTCGGAAGCCTCCTGAGTATCTGAAAGACTTCATCTCATGAACCTTTATCTCTATAATCATTATTGTATGTCTATATGATAGCTATCTCATAGTAGCATACATAATTATGAGAAGAAAGAAGTCACGCCAATGGCTATTAGTTACTATTCCATGATTGTTGTTCAATGGTAATATTGTCGTGACCCCTAGTTTCCGGGTCACGGCCTCGGATGTTTGGATACTTCCTGTTGTGAGTTGCAGTTTTGTGTTCTCTTATTAAAACACTGTTCTAGTTACGCATACGTACTAGTGTTTGTTTGTGTGACTCGAAGTGTGCATTTGATCACCTAATGGCGCTAAGTAGTCTTCCTGTGAAATTAACATATAAGAGAAAACCAGACGCAATGCAACATACCTGCATTATCTTCAGAGTTTGAAAGACTTCCTGTGTTTTCTGTACAATATCCTGAACCAATTCTTGGCCGATCTTACACAGCGATGCGGTGTTGACCTCCTTTGCGGGAGAGCTCAGCTGTGTGACGAGTCCAGTAGGAGGCTGGGGGAGGAATGTTCGTTGTTGTTGCTGCTGTTGCGGTGGTCCAGGCATGCCAGGGACAGAGGGGAAGACTCCTCCTGGGAGCTGGCCGGGGTTCGCCATGCTCAACTCAGTCTACCTGAAATGATTGCTAGTTGTTAAAGGCTACCTACCCATTGTATATACCATGTTACCATTAATATAATTTATATTGTTGATGTTATAGTATGCCTAGATCTGAGTATTGATATTATTGTACAAAAAATGGGCCAAGAGGCCCTGCACTTCTTTGGACTATGTTGTGAGTTTTTAATTATTAATTAAATGTGAATCATAGTTACAGATCGTTAAGGGTTATGATAAAATACTGACATGTTTAGTGGAGACTGTATGCATACCAGTGAAGATACACCTGGAAATAAAATATTTGAGTAGACCGTTTTGTGAAAATTGTATATATTAGTTAGTGTTATAAAAAATACTGCAGAATTTTATCCCAATACTCTGTTATTTAGGCTGATTTCCAGTGGTTGTAGAAACATTGCAGGAGAGTTGGTGAGTTGCAATCTTGCATGTAGCACAGTTAAAGGTTGTTTAAGAAAATGTGCTACATGCGAGATTGCAGCTCACCAACTATCCTGCAAGGTTTCTACAACCACTGGAAATCAGTTAAAGGTTGTTTAAGAAAATGTGCACACATATTTTGTGTTCTCATTTTGCCTCTACCACCTTCCCCCATAATGGAAAGAAGAAAGAGATGAACTATGATAAAACTTTATTTGTTCACAAGGTGCATATACATAGCATGCATTTTGACTTAAAAACAGTAGCAATTAATGACATAATACCGATTGAATTGGAGTGAAGTAATAGCTGCAGCATGTATGTCTATTGCTGTTTTAAAGTTTCTCAGGTTCTGCCAGTGCAGTAGGATTCCCATTACAGATTATAGTTACAGCCCACATGGAGGCATTCTGTTTGACACTGGGACAATGGCAGGCAGTGAGCCAAGGCTAGTCCAATACACAGGTTTACTGCTGGCCGCTCCACTCAGCCACCCCAGTGATCAGGGCAAAGTCCACTATCCAATTAAAAATAGAGATCAGTGGCTGCAAGAGGCTTACAGCAGTAGGGAAATAGCAGGAAAAATTTGCATTTTGGGGGGCACTGAGGTGCCCTTAGAATTATTCAATCTAATATAATTTTGTTTGTGTATAGTGGCACTACCACATGAAATGTCTATGCAAAATCAGAGAAAAAGTTACTGAAGTTTTTGAGAAATGGCAGCTAACGCTAGTAACGGCGAACACGGAGTGATGGCATAAGTCCGTTGGACCTTCGGCCCAAAGCCAAAGGACTAAATTTAAAAACTGTGTGCGTGCTTGCGTGTGTGAGGAATCCCAGACACTTGTGTAGGGTGCTAGCTTGATGGGCCTCTCTGGGACTAGGCTGAGGACCCACCTATGAGACTTACTCACCGTGTACTGCGGCGGCGCCTACAGCTACGACCTGCGCTACGAGAACAATGTTACTGCATTGGGCGATATTGAAAGTATCTAGCTGGAAAAAGATTACATTCAAGAAATACAAGCCACTCATGACAAGCTTATCCAGCTGCACAACACCGAATTGAGAGGGAGTACGGATGACATATCTAACTGCCACTGCAATTACCCGAACATTGTAAGTAATTAATAAAAATGTGGGGTTACGCTTCACGACTTCGTCAAAACATCGACAGCGCACCGACAGCGCCACCATACGACAAAGTTGCTAAACCTTGTGTAACCAAAACGAGCAGATTGGTTTGCGAGTTTGCGAGTTCAAGCACATGATAATGAATGTTTAATATATTTTAGATACATGTCTCTTAACTACACTATGACAAAATCAAACCGAAGCTGCAATGTTGACATAATTGGAATTAAACTAAACTTGTTAAAACTACATGTAGAAGTTTTGGTTACATATTTTTAAGATGTCACATGACAATCATGTTATCAATTCCCCGCGAAGATTTCCGAGGCATTTAAAAATTGAATCATGTCTTGCGAATATGAGCGATTGCGGCTGAAAAACGTGCAGGACAACAAGCGAATCCTCGCACAACTTGGATTAATAAACCCGGTGCGTATTACTGCAACAAATTAATACGGTATTGTTCTGCATTCAGTTGCTAAATTTAGCGAAAGTTGTGAGTAAAGATTCGTGTTATTGATACAGCAAAACACGTGGACAGTAGCGTGGTCTGAAATCAGACAGTACTAGATAAGTGCGCAAATCCATTCCAAAACGAAATTGGCAGTTAGAGTTAGAAGGAAATTGGTGTGTTTCTAAAGCTAAAGTAGGAAATAAAATAACAGGAATCAGAAAGAAACGGTGGGAATAAAATCGGAGAGATCACGTAAACTTTGATTATCCAAGCGCTGTTACTAGCCTAGGTGGCTCCACAATTTGGCAACACTCAGTCACAAAAAACGTGCAGGGTGGTAGCACAGGCACAGCACTTTTGAAATGTGATTGAATACTAGCATTTTGAGAGTTGGTCGCCTTACTGTTGCCATTGGACCACCCGTAGTATTTATTGGTAATCCAGTGTATTTTGGCTGCTCCACATCGACATCGTCCATCAAGTTTGACATTGATTAAACTTAAAGTTGTTCAGTTTAACTTTAATTATTTTCTGTCTTGTTTGTTCATTACAATACATACATCCATCCATCCATCATTCCATCCATACTTACACAGTGTTCTGCCCAGGTTTTCAAAAGGGCAGGGTGCCATCTTAAAGGGAATAAAAACATATGGCTTGAATTCATATTATATTACATCCTGCTATCTATTTCCATGTCCACCAAGCCAAAAAAAATGAATTAGAAATTCCACATTTTATGCTGTGCATCCGGACATTTTTGGCGCGTTTTTCGGGATGCCAAGTTGTGACGTGACATATGACCCATAGTCGCATCAGGCCGACCCTTTCCATGCATTCAGAGCATGTTTACAAGGATAGCTTTCGGATCGAAATGAATGTCAAAATGAGTTATTATGCGATTTTCCAATGTAATACAAACACTAGTCATCACAGAGGAACAAGCAGTTATCTTACGGTTCCACATGAATCCAATTATATTCAAAACAATGAATGCGAATGGGCCTACAAGTCGACTAGGTTTCGCCGAGCTTGGGCTCGTTTTTAGAATAAGTATCGGATGCAATCAATGGGAGATAATGTACACCAATAAACATACATAACAAACATATATTGTTTCCAGCTACAGAGAGTAACGTGTATAAATGTATAATCTTATAATACCACTAGAATATCGATGTATGAAGGAGGAGTTGTACAATTTATCATAACAACTTAAATCAGTCAGCGAATTTCTGTCGGTCCTGCTAGCTCATTTGGTAAAGGCATTGGTTCCTTGGCATTTATTTTGTAATCGGGCGACGCCGGTTCGATCCCGACACCAAACCCTTGTTTTCTTTAACACTTTGTTTTGTTTATGTTTTCACCAAGTAATATAAACCAAATCATTTTTATACTATGACGCACTGTTTGTAAATGTTTTTAACATTTTTGTAGTAATTATTTATTCGCCACGAAAATTTAAATATGGGAATTATACAACGATGTTTCTAAATTGTATTTATTCAAACAAATATAATGTAATGGATATAGAATGTATTAACTATATATATATATTGTACAGTAATATATTGTAATTATATGTGAAAACAAATGGTGATCTGTCTGGATAAATACAATTTAGAAACATCGTTATATATAATTACCATATTTTCATTTTTGTGGCGAATAAATAATTACTACAAAAATATTTACACGCAGTGCATCATAGTACAAAAATGATTTGGTTTATATTATTATTTTATATTATATATTACTATAGGTTTGCAAGATATTGTTGGGCTATCCTGAAGAGAAATTGAGATATATTACACTGCAAATAATAAAAAAGTGTGATGTCAAACATTAAAATAATTATAGACATGCATAGCTAATTTTTAAAATTCCGTTTTATTTACAGAAAAACTACCCAGACACAATCTAATTTTTAACAGTCAGTCAAATAAACAGAAAAAAGTAATTATTACTAGTTTGAAGCCACTGTTTAATGGTACCCCTCCGAATAATAATTATTACAGGTAGCTATTGCTAAACGAGATAGGGGCGCTTGAACAATTGAAATGACCGCATGGCGCGATCGGGATACATAGTGGGCATTGGAATGCTTGCAGATGATCGAGTTTCTGCAAGCGCCCCGATCTAGTGATGCATCCATTCCCGATTGCGGGATGCGCTCAGTTGGTAACAATCTAACCGCGTGTGTGGTGCGATCGGGATTCATTTCGATATCGGGGCGCTCGCAAATTGATATATACACAATCGTGTAACTGTCTGTAGCCACGAGTAGGGTTACATGCAAAATATAGCAGGGCGTCGTATAAAAAAGGCAGGGCTTTCTTTTTGCCTTTTTTGGATACCAGGGCGTCACTGAAAAAGGGCAGGGCGTAACGCCGTACAAATTCAGAGGATATGTATGTATGCAGAACACTGCATACATAGTACATACATATCCTCTTCTGCTCTTGTAGGCTAGTAGCCTGTTAGCTGTTCTTCACTGTTGTTTGTGAATATGTGTGGGAACTAGTCACGTTGCACAAACATGTAGGCATGCCACAATTGATCTAGTCTTTTTTTGAAAATATTTAGAGTGGGTGCTTGTTTGACATGTTCTGGGAGGTTATTCAGGACTGTAACGTTCCTTAAACTACTGCATTCAGTAGTGCAGAGCGAAGAAGGCAGCCAGGATGAGCCTGGTCAACTCTCACCTTATGCCACGAATACCTTACACTTGGCCAAGCGGGCAGGTAACATAAGAGCTCAATGACCACATCACTAAACGGCACGATACGTTTGCATGCGGCGTAAGCCACATGGTAGAAGCCAAGCCCAGACTTTAATATTGCAACTGTACAGCTGAATAGGGCCAGGCCCTGTATGCTATGAGCCTGTCTAAATTATGGTGTGGTATATTAGTAATACATGCATAATTACAACGAAGGATATTATCTATTCAGTGATACAGTCTGTATCTAACGTACTGAATACAAAATACATGTACAGCTGTATATAGGACAATATGTTATAGTAGAACATAACCTGATGACATAAACAGAATATTGTTAATGTCCGTGTCAAACTTAAATGTTTAATGTTCATGTGACCACGATCGATCACTAAACATCATAATTCCATCTATTCACTGTCCTGTGTCTGAAATGGTTTCTGCGATGCCTTGTCAATACTCATTGTTTTTTTTAGTTCCAAACTGTCCCCTGGTCACCACTATGCTATTGTTCAGTAAATCGGCATTTTATCGACTGCATGTATATCACAAAGACATTTGTACACTTCAATCATGTCGCCTGTTGCTTTACGGTAATACAAACTGGGTAGATTTAGTGCACTGAGCCGGTCACAATACTCCAGGTTTTTCAGGTCTGGGACAAGTTTTGTGAATCTTCTTTGTACATTATCAAGCATTTGTTGGTCTCTCTTAAGTGTAGGGGTCCAGGCAACATTTCCATATTCCTGAATAGGCCTGACGAGACTTGTATACAGTCTTTTTATGATTTGCCCATCCAGATAGGTAAATGACCTTCTGATAATACTAAGCATTTTGTTGGCCTTGTTTGTCACTGGCTCCACCTGTTGGTCAAATTTTAGTTTATTGTCAACTTGTATGCCTAAGTCTTTCTCACTTGTTGTTTCCGTCCAGGTGGTATTTGTTCCACTACTGGCCATGACATAGTCATAATTTTGGTAGTTTCGACCAAGATGCATAACTTTGCATGTCTTCATTGAAGCGTAGCTGCCACTTTCTACACCACTGTTCTAGTTGGTCTGTGTCTACTGCAGTGTCTCTTGGTCAGCTTGTGCAGTCATACGTCTGCAGATTATAGTGTCATCTGCGAAAAAGGTGAACAGATGATTCCATCACATCTGGTATGTAGCACACAAAGAGCAATGGTCCAAGTGCGCTTCCTTGTGGGATGCCACTTGTGACGGGGGACCATGGCGACTGGCTTCCATTTACAATGACACATTGGCGTCGTCCATCGAGAAAGGCTGCAATCCACTTGAGAATGTTGCCGCCTATTTCATATCCTGCTAGCTTAATTAACAGTCTCTGGTGTAGGGCAGTGTCAAATGTCTTGGCAAGGTCACAGTATATTGTGTCCACATTCTCTCCTTGGTCTTTGTCTTCCGTCCAGTTATCAAGGACTTCAAGAAGTTGCGTGGTGCATGAACGACTGTGCACAAAGCCATGCTGTTGACTTGACGGCAGCTTGTTTCCTGTCATGTGTGCCATCCATCACTTCATTTCTCACCAATTTCTCCATCATTTTGCAGGCTACTGAGGTGAGACTCACAAGATGGTAGTTTCCAGGAAAAATGTTTCGAGCCCTTCTTAAATACTGGGGTGATGCTTCCCTCTCTCCAGCGGGATGGTAAGGTTCCTTCAGTGAATAATTTACTGAATAATACCCGGAAAGGTTCAATCAACTCAATTGCCATTTCCACCAAACAACAAGAATGGAGTCCATCAGGACATGGTGGTTTTGTCGTTTTCAGTGTCTTTAAAATCTTTTTGACTTTCTCGTCTGTGATCAGGAAGTCAGCCAGTTCTGCAATTACTAGTCTTCTTTCAAATGTAGGCCCTTTGTAGGGATGTTCTCAAGGCTTTCTTGGGTGAAGACACTTGTGAAAAAATATTTAGTACTTCAGCTTTGTTAACGTCTGTCTCTGTCAGTGTCATAGTACCATCCGGATGCATAAAGTCAGCCACCGCTGAATGAGTCTTCATCTTTGATCTGGCATTCTTGTAGAAAGCCTTGGGGTTTGACTTTGCTTCTCTGGCTCTCTGGCCAGCATTGCTCTGTTGATTTACCATGGAAATCTTCCTGCCAGTTTCTAGTGGTCAACATTTCTCTCATGTCGTCATAGTTTCCTCTTGTCATATTCATATTGGTTGACCTTAGATTTGGAGGACTTGATGTAGCAACAGAAGTTGAACTTCAGTAGTGAGTGGTGGCCCTTTCTATCGGGGCCAGGTACTTGAGCTTTTCGATCATGCCTTCCTCGTTGGTGATGATCAGATTTAGTGTGTTGGGAGTGTTGCTTCCTCTGTAGTCGCTGCTGCTGATTACATCAGTGCCAGCCAGCAGTACCCCCTGGCTGATCGCTTTGGGAAACTCTGAATTTAAGCTCAGCCTATGAAATAGCTCACTAGATCAGTGGATCTCTGCAGGTCAGGTGGTCATAATAAAACTAATTTCAACCAACCGTGGCTCATGTTACATGCAATGTTTAGGAAGTAGAAGCAATTATTCGAATACACAATACCGCTCAGCTGCTCGTGCTAATGGGCGAACGGGTCATTATATATTGGTATTCCCAGAAGTCGTTTAACCGTCTTCAAATTGGAGCGGGTATTTGCACTGTTCTCACGGGTGACGCAGTCGCGACTGGCGAATTCAATTACTAGTTTGACTCCGCTAACTTCCGCACTTCGCGTAGGGGATCAGCCAGGGCTAGTTTTGCATGGTGAACAGTCCTGGCTTACGAGGATGGTGGACAGACTCAGTCACATGTTGGGTCAGGACGGAGTCTCGGACTGCTTCCATGAAAACACTGCTTGGGTGGTTTCCATCCATTGGTGACGTGTTGTCCTGCCAGTTGATACGTGGATGGTTTAGGTCACCAAATATCAGTAGAATCCTAAGTTGCTTGCTTTCTTCAGCGTTTAATTTATCTTTGCATCATTTGTGGTAGTACTTTTAGGTGATATATAGATGCAGTCTGTCAGCAACTTGTCATTTCCCATCAGTTAGGCCTCACACGGTACGCATTCTTCTCTACATGTGTTAGTCATTTCTCTGCACTCTGTGGCTCCAAGTGACTTATGTGTTAGATGCACACACCTCTCTTTGCACACATTAAATTTACACATAAAAACTCCGTGGTCAGCAACAGCGCCAGTTGTCCACTCTCTACAACTCTGCCCTTGCCAATTTGCCCGGAAGTCATTTTACATTTTCAATGACCATGCCCATCCACTTAACTTAGCATTTCAGAAACTTCCATCTGGCAGGCGTATTAAAGTTCCTCTTGCACAAAAGAATGTATATAAGAAGTCATCTGTACCTTCAGCCGTTGCTGTCCTGAATGCTGCACTCAAACAATGTGTCAGTAGAGCTGCAGTTTTGGGGGTGGGCGGTGGAGGAGAGAGTGTACATGTGTGTTTATATTATGTGAATATCATTTAATGTACTATTTTAATCTGCACATATCAGGTATTAATTACAGGGTTTCTTGTCACTCTGTGTTTTGACAATGCAGATATTGACATACTAGTGCCTTTCTCTGGTGTTCTGGGAGTGCTTGGGTTTGATAGTTTTTTTATGCTCGGAAATTTAGTCTGTTGTCTGTTTGTGTGTGGACTTTACATGTGCATGCAATAATGTTGTGTGTTTTGATATCTTTATTTTATTAGAGCTAATTGATTGATTGGATGGCTGAGGATGAGACTAAAGACAATCTTCTGTTTTAAAGTGTATTGTTTTAGGACAGACAATAAAGTATTTTTTATTGATTTGATTTGATGTTGGTTTCGTGCCCCGCCCTCTTGGCTACCACTTTCAGAACTTTTGATAGCAGAACCTTCAGTTCTAGTTTTGTGTCTTTTTTCTGTTCATTGTTCAGTTGTTAGTTAATCTCTATGTCAAGTGCAACTGTGTAAAACCAAAGTTAAACCTGTCCTTTTACTTCATATCTGCGGGAGCTCCACCAAACCAAACCACTCCGGACTCTTCTTAGTAAAGTTACAGTGATGAGGGAGACCAGGATTTTGTAACATTTAAGAATAAATAAAACAAATTAATTGAATTAAAATTTCAGTAGGTATAGTGAACTACATCAGAATGTTGGTCTTTGTTATAATAAGTATTGAATATTAAATTGTGCACTGTATAGTTTCTTTTTGAATCAGGATTTCATAATAATTTTATATTTTTAATAAAATTTATTATGAATTTTTAAATCAAATTAAGTCTAATATTACAGTAAGTGTGGAATTGTCTGGATGTTGACCTTTGTTATTATAAATACTGTATAAACAGTTATGCACTGTATAGTTTCTTTTTTAATCTCATTAAAGTGTTTCTTCTCTTACTTCCAGTTTGGCCCTCTCCCACAAGTGATCCATGATGTGCCAAAGAGGAAGCGGGCACCAAGCACGCCACGGCCACGCAAGAAATACATTGTTGCGTCTCCCAATTCTGGGGCGCCAATCCCAGGATACGGGTCGCTTCGCGGAGTCCGGAGGAAATCGGCCCGACTGGAGGGGAAGGTTTGTTATCAGTCAGACAAATTAAATATATATCGTAAATTCTTCATTATTATTAATTAGGCAGAAGCAATAACATCGAATCTTTTGTTCAATAAAGAGGTGGTGTTCTTTTTCTGTTCCCTTAGTAAAAAATAAAATAAAATTCTATAGAAAATCTATGGAAATCTGGAGACATCTATATAGCATTTCTGCAGAATTGTTATTAAAAAAATTGATGTGGCTGTACACATTCTAAATAATTCTATAGATTTGTCTATGGCTATATTAATTTTATGAAAATTCGCTAGAATTCAATGAAAAAAATATATTCAATAGGAAATCTGCATATAATCTGTAATTCTATATCATATTTTGTAGATATTCTATAGAATATTTTGCTAAGGGTTAAAATACTGTTTTGCATTGCATGGTCTATGTTCAAGAGATCGGACTGCTTTTTAAATGAGATGATAGCATTGTGTTCCCTTATCTGTCACAAGAAGATGGGTTATTCTCTTACTCTACTCTAGTGGATACAAATCTGTTTTGAAAATGAAGTGGCCAAAACTGTTTGCAAGTATTAGGCGTATATTCAACTAATTGGTGTTGGTTTAACTCAGGCTGCCTTAGATGAAGCAGGGATCATAGATGGACTGAAAGAAGCGGATCAGGAGGACGAATGCAGAGTGCGAGTGCCAAAGGACAGGCCAAACATCTATGGAGCAATCCCAGGTGATGTCAATCTCCATTTTAACTTTGGTTGTCATTATACAGTATTGGAATTTTTTGTTCCATCAATCTAAGAGGTGTTTGCGTAAGTTCGCAAAGTTGAAAAGAACACGTAGAATTACGTATGGGTGGATACTAGGCTGGTTGTATTGCGGGGATAATAAACCACCTATTAAGTTGAACAGACATTAATGCAATTCCCACACCTTGTATTGGTGGGTAGGTGGGTGGGTGGGTGGTGGTTTGAAACAATAGGAAATGCTATACATTTCTCTGGAACTTTGTGAATTCATGAGACCACCGTTAATTCGGAAGCTTGTTATTAATTTTTTTATAAATAATTCTAACAAGACATATGTTGGTGTACTTTGTACAGTGTACATCTGTTGTACAAGGCATTAATCTCTGCCATCATCAGCAGAATTGTGAATGTACGTTGCAAACAAACAACTGCTGCACTCTACGTTCTCAACCTGAGCAGAATGGTGGAGAGCTCTACAACTGTACAACGTCTTTATTACTAAAACATTACAGTTGACCCATCCAATACTTATCGTTGTAGTACTTTGTAATAGATTGAATCTACTGCAGTATTAGATGTTCTATATTATTGTGTCTTCACTAATTGGATATAACAGAAACAAGTTTAGTCGAGTTTCTGTAGTGAATAATACATTTGAATGTAGCAGATTGGTGTTATTCTTGCAGGCGTGGAGATTGGGACGGTCTGGCAGATGAGGCTAGAGTGCAGTGCCGCTGGGGTGCACAGGTAAGTGCCAGTAACACAAATGCTATGCTTTACTGAGCCAATCCATGGCAAATCAACCAATGGTTGGTCTCGGAATGTATTCAGATTTGCATCTAAAATGAGAAGTTACATTTCTGAAATTTTCCAAAGTTAATTAATTATGGTATGGAGAAGGACAGTTAACGATTCCCGTTGCAAACTGCGAAATCAAAGTGTTGAAACAGCAAGGCAATCTAATTTGAATTAAAATCATAGTTAGACAGTTTTGATTAAATGGTATTATTAATTCGTAGACAATGTATCTGTGCTAGACTGTGTGCACATGGGATTTCAACAACCTGTGTCAATGCATTTTGTATTTGCCTTGATTTCTGAAAACTATTTGTTTTCTTCCCAGTGCTGCTATGTATTGGGATTTGTGGTGGGAGAATACACACAGTGGGTTCCTGGATGTGCAGTTTTTATTATTTTGTACAAGATGCCATATTATGGCCTTTTTCCACAAAATGCGAGCCTTAGTTTTAAAGAGACGTGTTTTATAAGTTATGAAACTATCTGCTGATATAGTAGAAATTCATTGTGTAGATGGAAAACCATATTTTATTAGTATTTATACAACCGGAGAAAATTAACTTATTTAGCCCTTACAGATACTAGCTAGTGCTGGTAGAAATGCTCAAGATAAAACACAACATTGTATTGTCAGGTGTCGTAAATAAATAGAGTAGGATACCGATTGACAAAAGTGTAGTTTAATTAAACAAGTCATTTTGGGGCCTGTTACCCATGTCAGACTTGCTTGTTACAGGCCGACAGTGGCGGGGATACATGGAGGGCCAGAAGGGGCATATTCACTCGCCCTCTCGGGGGGTTATGAAGATGACATTGACCTTGGTGAATGCATGACCTTCACCGGAGAGGGTAAGTAATTTGTCCATGAAAAGTACTTGTGAAAATTGTGATTAGTGGAAATGAAACATACCAGGATGATCACCAATATTTAAGATATGATTATGAGATGACAGGAATATTGTAGTACATCGGAATAAGTTTTCCTGCTCGTGTCTGTTGTAATTGACCTGTCCATCTCCATCTATTGCCTAGCAACATGTCTGTCAAGCCATCGAAAATGCATGTTGAACACATGGAACTTTCAGACATGACCTCATTTATTGTGTTGAAATTCTGGCCCCATATATTTTTTCTTTATGACATAAACATAAGACAATAATCATTTATTTTTTTCAGGTGGTCGAGATTTAAAAGGAACCAAGAGTAATCCAAAGGTATGTGTATTTGTAATATATCATAAATTATGTTAGATTGAAGTAAGAATAAAAATGTTTCTAAAAGTTTTTTTGTTATGTGAATTATATTGTTGGTTATTAGGCAGAAAGAATCAGCTTTTGGTTTTCCTGCTCTCACAGCATGGAACTAGTTACATGGCACTAGTTACACGGCACTAGTTACATTGCTACTTGACTGTGGTAATGCGATGCTATTCGGAATAAATGATCGTCACCTGCACCGTCTGGAAATGGTTCAGCGGTCTGCGGCTCGAATTGTCGTGCAGATTCAACGGGGTGATCAGCAGTCCATGATGGCAATACTGCGGAAATTACACTGGCTGTCTGTTAGGAGGCATATTGAGTTTAAGATACTCGTCTTTGTGCACAGGGCAATATACGATGGTACGCCAGAGTACCTTGCGGCACTATTACACCAATATACACCAAGCTATTCCCTCTGCAAGCGGGTTATTCCTGGAAGTTCCTAGAGTGAACTTAGAACGTTTCGGCCACTGTGCATTTGCTTGTGCTGGCCCCACTCTGTGAAACAAACTTCCCATGAACATGCGCAACAACGGCAATCTCCCTCAATTTAAGAAACAACTAAATACATTGTTCTTCTCCACTTAATGGGTTTTACATAAGCTGACATTGGACTTTTAACACATATTATTTTATTGTCATATTATCTTATTTATTATTATTGTAGTATTCATGGTATTAGTTTTTTTCATATTTAACATTTAATAACGCTTTTAACGAATGCAATTTAATCTCTAAATATCTACTTAAAATAATTTGTACAGGGGAACATTCTGTACAATTTTAAAAGTTTTACAGCATATCGTTATTATTTTTTACGATTACTTTATCATTTTACATGGACTAATTATCATTTTAAGCTATTTAGAATTGAATATGCTTGTACATTGTACACACCCGTGAATGGGGGGCAGCCGTCCCAGATTTGACGGTGTCAAAATAAAGTTTTATATATATTTATATGTTTTCAGTGTATTTATTGTAAAACCATCATCTACATCTACGCCTTTATGCAAGATCAAATTTTTACCAGTCCAAAAATGTCCCTGTAGATACGCACGCATACAATCCAGTCCAAACATTCATAAGCACATCAATAACTCATGCATACACAAGTAAGACACACTTCAAAAACATAATGGACATATAAGTAACAGTGATATTCAATAATATCTAAATTTTGTTAGCCCCTCAAATTTTCACCCGTCCCAAAAAAACTATGTCTGTCCAAAAGACGGATGGACAGGTGTCTAGATAAAGCTATGCCTACATCTAATATATCATTTTGACCATCCAAAATGTATCCACAAAATTGTTACAAAAATATCTCCAGTGGATGTCGAAACATCTAGTTCTCGCATAATGGTTTTGTGTATCACTGTGTCGCAAACATTGATTGTGTAAACTGACCTTTAATTACCAGACAACACAGAACTGTGTCATGTAATACCATTTCTTCAATGCCCCAAGGCATACTGTAATTACTGGTCCCTTGGTTGCAGAATTTACGGACTGCTCCCCAGTCGAAGGACCAGGTGTTGGTGCGAGGGAACCTCGCCCTGTCAAAGAGTGTCGAGACTGGCCTTCCCGTCAGGGTCATTCGAGGTTACAAGTCACGCAGCGCCTACGCTCCAGAGGAGGGATACAGATACGATGGTGAGTAAATCGGTTTCAGAAAAATAGAATTATTATGAAAGAAAAAAGATAATTTAAATTAATGGATTTTCTGTGCTTGTTTTCAACTGAGCCTTTTAAAAAGGCCAGTTTATTTTGAATAAAAAATGACAGACCTATAAGCAAAGTAAATGTCTTCAAATGGAATTAAATTTAAACGAAGTATCACAGAATTCTCAAGATTTTAGGACTATCTAATGCTGTCATTTGCTGTCTGGTCTACATCGACCACTAGCTGGCTTACCCCAGCATTGCACGGCGAGAAAAAATACGTATTAATATTTTCTGGTTGAAGCCACCTCTACATCAAAGAGATATACAATGCCCAGGGATAGCTACAATGTTACTACATTATGTCATGCTGCTGCAAGGTTGCATGCTCTCACCACCAACAACCACCACTGATGCAATCAGCCACAGGCAGCAGTGGTGCGAAAGTCCATCCCAGTCTAACAACCACCCCAAGGCGACACCAATTTTATTTTTCGGATAATGGACCTGCAGACGTTTTTGACAAAATGAACCAATGATTTTGTATCGATTCATCAGGCATATACCGTTTCATTGGCTGTCGTGCATCTTTGGTCTACGATCCAACGACTCCGCAAAAGTCCACCTTGTCATTAATTGATCTAAACCATGGCTGAACCAGACGCTGCAATGTGGTTTTGTATCAAGAAATTTAAATTTGGCGCTGCTTCTCAAAAGGAAGTAAACAAATTTAAATTGTCCGACACAGTCAACAATGCCTATGTTTGTTGCGATGCCACTCTGATATCGAAAGTACGTGTTGGCGTCGAATGCGCGGATTGTTGTTGAAATGGCAGCGAGCGTCCTTGCGGATGCTACGAGAGCAATTAAACGTTTAACACATTTATTTTCTTGAACGATGACAACGTTAGTGCCACCGAAATGAAGCAAAATGGCAACCCGAACGCTGACATTTTAGACACGATGCAAAATAGAAACAAAGACAATAAACTGCCAATGCACAACACAGGCGAAACCAGTGACGTGCGCATGTTTAATGCACTACTCATTCTGTCTACATGCAACAATCTGAACATCGGATTTTGGCCAATCAAGTTGAGATACTAAGAAAACGGATTGTAGACACTCTTCAATGCTTACATAGTCAGCATCGCCTTGCATTACTTCGGAATTGATTAATATACATCTATAGTTATATTTAAAGGTACGACAATCAAATTAAATCCTAATTATGCCAATCAAATTAATATTATCGCAGCAAGATATATCCTACCTCTAATTTACACGTTTATGGCTGTAATGTTTACCCACCATAATGGTATCTGCCAAGTCATGTTATTAGTGCTTGTTATTCTAATAGTCTATTAAACTTTCATAAAAGTACGTGTCTAGTAACTTTTGATACAAGGCTAAATAATTTTTTTTAGCAATGTACTGTATGGCTTTTATGATAATTCATGTATTTACACAAAACACCTTTCTCTTCCAATTAATTTTTATTCCCCCTCCTCCCTGACAAAAATATCTCAAAAATCTGTAATCCTAACAATAACATTGGTGTGGCCTAACAGGAACGCTAATATGCCTACAAAATTCCGGTTCCACACATGTGAAACGGACGTAGATACACTCGAACAAACAGACAATGGAGACTCACACTGTTTTATATCCTTGCTGAAGTTAAGCTCAGCTAATGATACCGTTTGCCAGTGTTCTGGTCATTTTCATTTAAGCCAACAAGTTTCCCCATGTCGTGTGTAATGTTGGGGATGTAGAAGTCATTATTTGAATACACGCTCAGTCTTTGAATTGGGGTGCACATAAGTTGGGTGTCTGCACTGCTGTCACGGGTGGTATAGTCACGACCGGCGACATCAATTACTAGTTTGATTCGGCCCAAACATTGCGTAGGATATGCCACGGGTAGTGTACGTAGTCACCACCCCTGGCTTGCGAGGATGTTTTATAATGTCGATGTCGTGTTTGTTGTCTATCAGGCCTGTACCAGGTAGAGCGCTTCTGGTACACCACCGGGATGTCAGGGTTTGGAGTGTACAAGTTTGTGTTGACCAGACTAAAGGACCAACCACCCCCTCCCTGGCACTACAAAGAAGAGGTAGATATCTAAAAAATAGCCTCGGTTACCCAGGCTACATAACGAGGCGCCATCTTTTGTTACTCTCTACATAGCCTGGGTATGCATTGTCAACGTGACAAAAACGATTGGTTACCTTGAATCAGGGTAACCAATGAAATAGACTCTTGCACTAAGTCATAAAATAAGAGTATATTTTGTTCAGTTTATACAAAACATTCAAACCAACTCGTTACTCTGAGTATATTGACACAAGTCAAGTCATACATAAAATTAAGACTGATTTGCAAACGATAACGTTTAGTCAACAGGTTTGTATCCCATAATACATAACTTTTCCAAACACTTATTTTCTTGAATTATCTAAAACGCATTAAATATACTTTAATTGTACATATAAATAATAATAATACGATAACTTCTGTTGTGCCTAAATCCTTGGAAACTAAGCTCAGAGGCGCATCAAAACAAAAGGATTGGTTAAGCTCAAAATCCAAAAGCAGTATTCCAGTTGTCAACATATGGGTCAAGGCGCTAGAGAACTATGGTGGATAAGCAAGGCTGTAAAGATAAGTTTTTAAATGACGACGGAATTTTGTAATATTTCCAACTTATCTAACACTAAGAGGGAGCATATTCCAAAGAGTTCAGCAACAGAAAAAGCCCTAGTTCCAATGTTAGTGTTGACTCTAGGAACAAGCGAACTAGATGATCGAAGCTGGATAGGTTTTCTTACAGGAGTAAGCAATGAATGCAAATAAAATGCAGGTTTAATCGCTGAAGTGAAGTGATGCCATCTGGCGGTAATGACAGTCATAGCAGTATCTGACACCAGACTCTCTTTCTCAGCAAAATTAGATAGCCAGGTAACAGTTGGTTAAGCAAAACTACTCCAAAAAGACTACGTTTTTGTCCTGGATTTTTAGAAGTTTGAAAAAAAACTAGCTATTACTGACAAATAGTCCCTAACCAAAAAATAGCAATGAGTAATTTTTGAATTGTTAATTCAATATTATGTAAACAATAAAGCATCGATGTCACCTAAACATTAACTTTATCACCATTTTTCACAGTGATGTTTGATAGTATACCTCGCTTTGTCACTACAGATTCAGGCAGCACTAGATGGCAGCACCGAGAAAGCGACAGAGAAGAACACAGTTCCATCGAGTCAGGATTCTGGCCTCGGGTCAGAGACGTGCTCCGAGACAGGAACAGACGACCAGGAAGTGGACAGCCAGGGGTCACATAACCAGAGGTCAGATGACCAAGAAGAGGACGGGGCGAAATCTCACGTCGAAGGGTCTGATGCTTGATATAAACGTTGTTGTTACAATTTTGTTTAGATCTCAGAATCGGGAAGTTAAACTCTGGTAGATATTTGTCTCGTCAATACAGCGTGAGTTGTGAAACACCTATGAAATTAAACTGTTCTTTATACATGTGATAAAATTACTTTTAATAGATGTTGCCCAAAAATGTTGCTTGATCAGAATGTTGTGTAATTAAAAGGTGGCCGGTAACTGTAGTTGGTTGAACAGTTCTGGTTAATCTTGGCTGTGCTTAGAAACGAAGGACAACAATTTAGTGCATTGGATAGAAATGTAGAGAAATTGTAACTCCACCTCAAAAATGAGTTACAAAGTTTCCTCATCAACATTGTTGTCACAGATGGGATGTGCAAACTTTGTTTTAAATAATTAAGAACCGGGTAATTAAATTTGTTCAGGTAATTGTCTAGAAGCTGGTGTTAGTTGAGCATTAGACCGTGACAATATAACAAATGAGAGAAGTCATTATGAGTATAATTGTTACATGAAATGACAACTGATGCATTTACTGACGTTTCAAGCGAAGTTACGAATCAAGAGTTTCACATTTTTATAATGTACATTTTTAGTCTGATTTAACATTGTACTGGACAGAGCATTATTGTGCTTCTTGAACAAGATCAGATGATTTATTTTTGTAATTCCTTTGCCTGCTATAGCCACACTATAGGTTGTATACTGTTCAGACGAGTTTCTGCTATACTTCAGAGAATACACAATTTTCACACAAATCTGAAGTAGGTTCTATGCAGGGTGCAAGAAATTAATATTCTAAACCACTAACGAGTGTGTAATTACAAACAAATTGTTCGAAAACTTTTTAATTACTTACGATTATCAAACAACAAAAACGAAAACACATTTCGCAAAAACGTGCTAGTAATTAAATGTGGCATATTTGTATCGTTGATGTGTCAGAATAGAACTGCCTTCTGTTGGCCAATATTATAAACACAATCAAAATGGTTTGTCTGTTTTTTTATGTTAATTTTGTTGGACATTTATGTGACCAATAGGTACGACTACTGATGTATCTAAACTTAATCTAAAGTGAGATCCGACATGATCTCAAAGGGTAGCAGGGTCCAGTGAATAGTGGAAACTCGTCTGCTTACCATGGGTGGTCAAATTATGAAACACTGCAGCAGCCATTTTATGGCATTTTTATTTCTATTAATTAGTTTAGATTTTATATGCACTGAACTGTTACACATTTTACATTGTGCTGTACAGGGTTTAGAAAGTTGAAATTGTATTAAATATACTGCATTTTTATTTTGTTCATTTGTGAGATGAATCATCCAGGGTAACTTTCTTATAAAGAGAGAAAATTAAACAGGGCAAACATCACTATCAAGTTCACTTTTTATTATACAGTAAAACCTGTCCATAACGGTCATCGTTGGGACTGCGCAAAATTACCGTTATAGGCAGGTTGCCGTTATGGAGTTTCATGACTTGGATACTCACTAGGTGGAGCCACACTATTATGAATGATTAAGTTGACATTTGCTAGTTGGTATTCTCGTAAACAATACAAACCTAGAATTAACAATAATATTAAATAATACACTACACAACTTGCTATATTTAAATGATGTTCCTTTTTTGGGGCAATGGTGAAATCAATCACAGCCTCCAAGTAAAGGCGAACAGAAAAAGCTTTGATTTCTAAAAGGAAATACGAGGGTGTGAACGAGTGCAAGGCAAACGTTGGCCCAGATTTGCTCAGGGATTATCAATACAATTTCAGCTACCCCAAGTGGTAGATAACAGGCCATTGTAATATTTACCTAGGCAATATCTCCAGCTATGCCAAGCCACCTTGGTAAATATTACAATGGCCCGCTTCCATGGCTTCTCTGAGCTCATTTTGGACATCAAAGCTGATTCTGCTCCCCTTTGCTGGAGTAAAGGAAGCAACATAGCGGATGCCACAAGCTGATGACACCACTGGTGACTCGATTGCTATTTTATAGTCCCGTGTACACGCGATGACACCTACGCGATGACGTTTTATTCACGGAAATTATCCTTTGACCTGCCCGCAAGCAGCAGGTTGACTATGAATGGTTCGGTCCAAATTAACTGACCGTTATATAGGCAATAGACAGGTTACCATTATGGACAGGTAGTGGGCAGTGCAAACTAATAGGAAGTCATTCGGGACTTTCAAAAGTGACCGTTATATCCAGGTTATCATTATGGACAGATGGCCGCTAAGACAGGCTTTATTGTATATACACTGTAGCAGTCAGATGGCTCCACCAGAAACATCACTGGGCCATCACACACTGCTCCTCTCATCACTGGGCCATCACACATTGCTCCTCTCATCACTGGGCCATCACACACTGCTCCTCTCATCACTGGGCCATCACACATTGCTCCTCTCATCACTGGGCCATCACACATTGCTCCTCTCATCACTGGGCCATCACACACTGCTCCTCTCATCACTGGGCCATCACACTGCTCTTCTCATCACTGGGCCATCACACATTGCTCCTCTCATCACTGGGCCATCACACACTGGTCCTCTCATCACTGGGCCATCACACACTGCTCCTCTCATATCTCCAGCTATGCCAAGCCACCTTGGTAAATATTACAATGGCCCGCTTCCATGGCTTCTCTGAGCTCATTTTGGACATCAAAGCTGATTCTGCTCCCCTTTGCTGGAGTAAAGGAAGCAACATAGCGGATGACACCACTGGTGACTCGATTGCAATTTGATAGTCCCGTGTACATGCGATGACACCTACGCGATGACGTTTTATTCACGGAAATTATCCTTTGACCTGCCCGCAAGCAGCAGGTTGACTATGAATGGTTCGGTCCAAATTAACTGACCGTTATATAGGCAATAGACAGGTTACCATTATGGACAGGTAGTGGGCAGTGCAAACTAATAGGAAGTCATTCGGGACTTTCAAAAGTGACCGTTATATCCAGGTTATCATTATGGACAGATGGCCGCTAAGACAGGTTTTATTGTATATACACTGTAGCAGTCAGATGGCTCCACCAGAAACATCACTGGGCCATCACACACTGCTCCTCTCATCACTGGGCCATCACACACTGCATTGCTCCTCTCATCACTGGGCCATCACACATTGCTCCTTTCATCACTGGGCCATCACACATTGCTCCTCTCATCACTGGGCCATCACACATTGCTCCTCTCATCACTGGGCCATCACACACTGCTCCTCTCATCACTGGGCCATCACACTGCTCTTCTCATCACTGGGCCATCACACATTGCTCCTCTCATCACTGGGCCATCACACACTGGTCCTCTCATCACTGGGCCATCACACACTGCTCCTCTCATCACTGGGCCATCACACACTGCTCCTCTCATCACTGGGCCGTCACACACTGCTCCTCTCATCACTGGGCCGTCACACACTGCTCCTCTCATCACTGGGCCGTCACACACGGCTCTTCTCATATCTCCAGCTATGCCAAGCCACCTTGGTAAATATTACAATGGCCCGCTTCCATGGCTTCTCTGAGCTCATTTTGGACATCAAAGCTGATTCTGCTCCCCTTTGCTGGAGTAAAGGAAGCAACATAGCGGATGACACAAGCTGATGACACCACTGGTGACTCGATTGCAATTTGATAGTCCCGTGTACACGCGATGACACCTACGCGATGACGTTTTATTCACGGAAATTATCCTTTGACCTGCCCGCAAGCAGCAGGTTGACTATGAATGGTTCGGTCCAAATTAACTGACCGTTATATAGGCAATAGACAGGTTACCATTATGGACAGGTAGTGGGCAGTGCAAACTAATAGGAAGTCATTCGGGACTTTCAAAAGTGACCGTTATATCCAGGTTATCATTATGGACAGATGGCCGCTAAGACAGGTTTTATTGTATATACACTGTAGCAGTCAGATGGCTCCACCAGAAACATCACTGGGCCATCACACACTGCTCCTCTCATCACTGGGCCATCACACACTGCATTGCTCCTCTCATCACTGGGCCATCACACATTGCTCCTTTCATCACTGGGCCATCACACATTGCTCCTCTCATCACTGGGCCATCACACACTGCTCCTCTCATCACTGAGCCATCACACATTGCTCTTCTCATCACTGGGCCATCACACACTGCTCCTCTCATCACTGGGCCATCACACACTGCTCCTCTCATCACTGGGCCATCACACACTGCTCCTCTCAAAGAACTGCTCATTGTTTGCAAATGAAAACGGATGTTTTGCAACAAGTTATTTCTCGTTTCATGTTTTGGTAATACCATAGTTATGTTTGACCGGTATGAATATATGGACACTTGTAAGAATGATGACCACTGGATAAGGAAGACGAGTACAAGTATAGGTAGCTCGTGGTTTATGCTGTAGTGTACAAGTATAGGTAGCTCGTGGTTTATGCTGTAGTGTACAAGTATAGGTAGCTCGTGGTTTATGCTGTAGTGTACAAGTATAGGTAGCTCGTGGTTTATGCTACATGTCCTTAAGGGTAGCCACTGGTCCTAAAGTAACTACGGGCCATGTCTTGGTGAAAACTCATATCTTCATAAAATTTGAGGTTTATATTAGTTGGGTGAAGGTTGTTGAACATGTAAACAATTTGCTAATTTGCATAATTGTTGCCATGCCAACAGTGATTTATATGCCTATATGGACATATGCCCCCCACAGGAGAAATTATTCAGAGTAAGTGATAACAAGTACCATCACCCTATTGCAATAATTTGTTCCTTGGAATGTTACTTTGTGCAATAAGATGGTTTTGGGCTCTGTCTTCACATATTTTATGACCATAGTGAATTGTGCTGTTCAGGTGAAGATTTTTTCCTTGTTTACAAGCCCTTAAAATAAAGCTATTACATCCAAAATAGCTCATTGCACTTGGAACATTCCACCGAATAGCTGGTGAAAATTCTCTATCTTGTGTAATTTTTCCAAAATATTTTTTTTCGTTGTCACAAATGGTCAAAAATATTTTTTTGAGACAACAAAATGAGAACATCATATGTTAAGCAGCCTCATCTGATTATAGGTATTTCTAATCAGAATCTTGAAAAATGCAATATATTGTGAATGCATAATTGTTAATCTATTGGAAAATGATGAAATCCCCAAAAGGCAAAAATCAACTTTAGGACCAACGGCTACCTTTAAATCAATCTGGAGAATACAGAACCTGATTATCTTTATCCTGACGTCATGCTATGCCACATAAACTATGTTGAATATATCCGTTGATAAACCTTGTCGACAACAGCTGTCCAACACACAATATACACAACATGTACAGCATCTGGTGACTAAAAGTTGCATCCCTCCCCCGACACTCCTCCCCCGACACTCCTCCCCCGACACCCCTCCCCCGACACCCCTCCCCCGACACTCGGCTGCTGAGCTACAGATGTAGGACAGTTCATCGGGGTCAGGCAGTCAATCATGTGATAGGCATATAATTAATTAACAACCGTTAAAAATGTTCAACAATGTATTCATCGCAAGACATTCAAATGAAACGGACGACGTTGTATTGTAAGAAGTGGTTCATGAGACTACACTTGTGTGGTCAAGATGTGAGGAAATGATAGATTAAATAATCGCACTTGATCTTTTAGCTGATCATGTGAAATAAAATGCTAACATATCCATGGTCAGATGTCAAGATGAGAATTAAGACTACTGACAGGAACACTATTTGTAGCCTAGTCTCATTGTCACCAATACTCCGCTGAGCCCAGATTGCTTGCAACATTTCTGTCTCTAGCTGAAGAACTGTCCCGTGTTATACGCAGTGTTCAGAGCATCGTATGAACACGGCACAGGCTGATCATGTGACATGTGACAATCAATCGAACTGAAATCGGATTGAGAGACAGCGAGAGTACTTTGAACCGTCATAGGAAGATAGTCTTTTGTCGACACATTTTTTGTGACTTCCGTATTGTGAATGTCTGGCTGTACCGTACGACTCGATTCCCCAGCCTGTTCGACATCTCCGCCTGGCTGCACATCTTCCCCGCCAGGTGACACCGCTGAGCTAGCGCTGTGCTCCGGGTTCTTGTCGCATACTTTGGTCCACTTTATTGGCATTCCGCGGTGTTTGCTCTTGCAGTGTTTCCGACAGTTCCCGCTGATCGAGCTTCGGTAGTCGCAATACATGCACTGGTACGGCCGCAACTGCCGGTACGTGTGCATCACTCTTGTGTGCTCCGCCAGATGGCGCTGCGTGCTCGAGACGTACGAGCAGAGGTTGCAGCGGAGTGTCTTGGGCGTGTGCATGCAGCGGACGTGTTCGTTGAGTGTCGGTTGTGTCATGAAACGCTTGTCACACAACGAGCAGCAGAAGTTGCGGATACCAAGGTGACAGGTCTCGTGGACTCGCATGCGACCACGCCGGTCCGTTGCGTAGTCGCACACGGAGCAACGATAGATCTTCTGGCCGCTCGCTGTCACCTTGTGCATGGCAAACATGTGACCTGCAACATGCAATAAATTACATTTCCTCAGCTGTTTTTGAAAACTCCCCATTTCCATACTTATTTTACATGAAACTATGAGGTCCATACGTTCAAACATAATTTATGTGTTTTTCACAACTGTCCACTTGATGGCGCCACCACACAATACAAAGTTATTTTGGGCTGGGTGTGGCTTTCCTCAGTCGTTTTTGAAAAGTCTGTATCCACACTTAAAAGGTAAGGTAAGTTCTTATACAGCGCAGTATCCAGTCCTCAGGACTGCTCAAAGCACTTTACACTTTACTCCCTGGCAGACCCGTTCAATTGAACTCCATCTCAACTTCTCTGGGAAGCATTCAGCCATGCTGCAATTAATAAGCAAATACTACTTGTACACAAATATCCACCAGCTGAGTCAATTTGACCAACGTAGAGTGAATGAACTTGCCCAAGGTTCGATACCGGAGCACAGGATTCAAACCTAGGTTGTCTCGATTGAGAGTACGATGTTTTAGTCACTGTGCCTCGTTGCTCTTTTCAATTGTAGCTTACCTGACACGAAACATGAACATGTGAGGGTCCATACGTTCAAACATAATTTCTAATGTGTTTTTCACCACTATCCACCAGATGGCGCCACCACACAATACAGCATCGTGTGGTTAGTTTAGCCTACGGGCATGTTTGATCGACTTGAGGTCTAGAGGGTTAAATTTTGTGACCAAATGAATGTTTAACCACGTGTCTAATTTACACCAAAATGCAACATATCCCTGTTAAAAGATGTGCATAACAACAATTTAAAAAATGTGATGAACACTGAATTATTTTATTATTATTCATTATTGTTTTTACCAAAACAATAATATCCTTTTTGGCCAATAAGCACTGCCTTGCTCATCTTCCCACTAGGGGTAGTGATGGCATTGTCTGTATGGATATACAGCTGCCCTACTGTAGAGCATATAGCCAAAGTACCTTTGCAGAAAGGGTGGCGTCTTTTACCTTCCGAACTGGACATCACATACCTGGTACAAAATATATTAATTGATATGAATTGCGCATAGCTAATATATTTGTGAGTTGCACTTCATGCATTTTGAACTGGTGATCGGTGATTTGCATGCTATTTAACAAACACAGGTCGTATAATAAAATTTAATATTATCAAATAAAATCATAACATTTAGGCACCATTCCAACCATCGGTGCAACGTACACTGTGTTCTAAAAATGTGTTTTAATGTTAGTTTTCAAAATATTATCCATCGTTGCCCAGTTAAGGCCATATTTGTGTAAAATATGCTGTTTTTCAACAATAAATTACTCGCATTGTTAACGTACTTTGGCGTTTGCATGTTTTACTCATGTCCTTGACATTGCCAAAACTTCCTTACATGGCTAAACATAACTGGATAGTTATCGACGGCGGTATTTATGACTTTTATACGAAATGGGAACAGAAGTTAAATGCAAATAACATTCCACGAATAGTGGCTATCCGCGTTTAACTTTATCTGGCATACATGTATACGGGCCCGGATATGCGGTATCCTAAATCCTCCACGGACACAGTGAATGCGACCAGTCACCTCCCACCCTGCTTACCCAAGATCCAATAATGCTCACTCACATGACACTACTAACTGATCAGAAAACTAGACACATTTCATTTCAACTATCTAAGATGGATTCTCAAAATTAGATGGGCAGTAGCAATCTGCAATAAAGACATTGAGAACATAACAGCAGAAGAGAGGATCAGCACAGAAGTACAGAGAAGAAGATGGAAATGGACAAAGCACATGCTGAGAAAAAATGACAAAAACCACTGCCTGACAACACTGATGTGAATGCCTGAAGGAACAAGAAAAGTGGGCCGCCCAAGAACAACACGGAGAACCACAGTGGCAAAAGAATGAAGCCAACTGGGATGGACAACATGGAGCGAAGCAAGACGCATAGCCGTTGACAGGGCGAGATAGCGGAATTGCACAGAAGCCAAAAAAAGCCTGAAGAGGATAGATAAGGTAAGGTAACATGACGCTAACAGTAACACCTACTGTGATAGTTGGCCTTGACGTGTGTCGCGTAGTCACACTGATCACAGTGGTATTTCTTCTCAGTGTTGTGTCTAGCCAGGTGAAAGTCCAGCTCTCGCGCCTCTCCATAGGCTTGACCACACTTCTCACAGATGAATGGTCGGATGCCCAGATGAACCTTCTGTACGTGCTTCTCCAGAGTCCTATTTAACAGGAAGACAACCGGGGTCAGACCTAGAAAATGGTGATATTGGAAAAAGAAAGTTTTTTATGGGAAAAGAGTGCAGTAGATCAGGCGCACTAGCAGGTTGAGTGCTAGGATGTATTTGATGTACTTAATTTGACTTACTGCTCTGTCTTGAGTTTCTTGCCACAAGTGCTGCACACAAATGGCCTGTCGCTGTCGTGATTCTTCTTGTGCACTTTCAGGTTAGTAATCTGACAAGTGCGGTACTTGCAGCCGGGCACGTCGCAGTAGTATACCTGTAGGCAGACAGGTGGCATTCTATGACATTTGTCAAACTTGACGGCACAGTGGTCTAACAGTTACAACGCTGGACTGTTGATCGTGGGACCAGAGTTTGAGGCCACCTCCAGCTGTTTCAAAACTTCCCCACACTATGTGTGTCTTTGAAGAGACTCTAGAAGCTGTTGTCCCTTAAAGTTATACCCATTGTCTGCATCAGGGAAAGTAAACAATCCCATAAAGGTGGTAAATATTTAACCTGCCATGGACACACAAAGCACTCTACAATGTATCTATTAATCTTTATAACTGGGATTATACCAGACAGAAAACCTGGTTCTCCACAATAATATGAATGAACAATAATGGAGTCATAATAAAACATAAATTTCTGTGCACAAAATTAGTTGAAAGTCAAGTCATTGTTATATTAAAATAATATTATATTCATACTTTCAAGGTTACTTTTCTTTAACATAAAACATCCAAAGTCAAAGACGAAACCTCTCGTGGTTATATGTCCATAATCTTAGAAGAAGCATATTTAATAAACATGTCTCAAAGGGTTTCAGGTGAAAACACGATATATCTATTTTGTTGGTTTTGAGGTAAACTCACTTTTGCATTTTCATCATCAATGTGTAAATGGAAACTTGTACATGATGCTGAAATATCTTAAGAATCCAAAATAAAAGAGATAGGTAACAATATATGGTCCCTGTCTGGGTGAAATTTCAGAAAAGCCGTTTATCGCATTTTGCCTTGAAATCCTTCCTTTCTAAAGGAAAGAAAAAAACAGTGAGTGGTTCAAAAATATTGTACCTGACTCTCACCCATGTATAGCAGGGAACAAGGAAGACAAACAACATACAATAAATCTACAGACCCACCCATTTTAACCCTCACTGAACCTACTTTCACTGAAGGATCGTCGACATTGTGTCTCGTGTACTTGTGAATTTTGCAGGTGGATGGCTTAGAGAATTCTTTGCCACAGATGTCACATATCTTCTCTTTGTCATTGCTGTGCTTCAGTCGACTATGTCTACAAAACATGCAAACCACACAAATTTACACCACTGCAACTATTTTGAAGAATAACAAACTTGGCAATGAGGTGGATGTTCATGCAATGTCTTTGTTTACTTCATATAAAGTCTGTTGAAATGTGTTTCCTTTTTCCACATGATCTACACATTTCCACTGCTTAATTGTAATTATCATACAATATTTGAATCAAGATGCCTTCTCTACCAAATTGGAGGAACCGCAAAACAGTGCAACATAAATTTCAAGAAAAACAGTGCAAACGCAGGTTCTTTTCAAATTACTCATTTAAAATATGATTATTGTCACTGATCACAAAACAAAGTTTCCCTAATGAGTAAATTTTCATGTACATGTGTTCATCTTAATTACAATTAACTTGTTAAGCCTTTTTATTATTTACCACAGCCTGCTGTAGTATAGAATAGTTGTTTACTGTATTTTGCACACGTACTTGGGTTGCTTTTATTACACTTTATTGCATTTTCTTATATATGAATAAAGTTATATTTCTCGTTATATTATTTTGTTAACAACTGATTATGAATTTGGTTTGAAACATAGACAAACGGAAGGTTAAATGGCTAAGAAAGAGAGCAGATACAGTCAGGGCAGAGGGTAGGACGACAGGAAGAGCATAACTGACATGGGCAGACTATCTGGAGAGACTGGAGGATTTGGAGGGGAGTGGAGAGACTGGAGGATTTGGAGGGGAGTGGAGAGACTGGAGGATTTGGAGGGGAGTGGAGAATGAGAGCAGGACATGGAGGGTGATGGAGACGGTAGTAAAAAGGGATCAGCGATAGACGGAAAATATAAATTGATGACCAGTATGAATAGCCGGCCTGATCCCTATGTACAGAGACAGAGAGAAGAACAAGCTGATGCTTTGATATTGTATATTCTGTTAGTAGAGTAATGGCCACAATACACACGTTTATAGTAACAGTAAACCATGGCGGTATGCAGTATTCCATGCAGAATTTACCAGTACATGTGGAAAAACTGCTGTGGTTATTTTTCTCCCAACATCTTCCGCACATGTGCAATTTGCCACCACATCTAAACATCACTGCTTATTGGTCAAAATTAATTTAACAAGCAGTATTTTTTTAACATCACATAGTTTCAAAACAGCGTTTAAACTGGGCAGTGGTTTACCATGCTGTGAGTAGCATGACTGTAAGTGATTCCAATCAGAGTGATTTGATTTACCATACTTCACTGTTACCGCTAACATCTGTACGAGGGCACTAAGACAGCTATTTGTTCCTTACATTGTCATCATCCGCCTGACGGAAGTGTGATAGTGACATAGGCCACACTGGAACACCACCAGGGGGTGCTTCAGCTTCATGTGTTGACGCAGGTCTGCATAAGAGGGCAGCACCAGAGCACACCCTTCCTCACACTTAAACGTCCTATTTCTCCTTCGTTTGACCGCATTCTCCTGATGTTTTGTGATAGATTTGCCACCTTTTCGATGCGAGTCGTTTGATACTTTCTCTGGTGTCTTTCCCCCCGTGTGTTTTGCAATGTGGTTCATGAATGATTTCCGATAACAGAAGCTTTGGGAGCAGAAGGGGCAGACCAAGAGAAATTTGCTTTTGTCGTAAACATATTTTTCAGACTTCCTTCTTCTCTTCTTGTTCTTTTTGCACTCAACAAGGCGATTTCTTTGACACTGATGTGACACAAAAACACACTGATGAATGAACGGTCGATGGCACTGCCCGCACAACAGTCGTCCGACAGCTGGCGCCATCTTGTGAGAACAAGCTCTGTGGATCATCAATACCTTCCGTGATTGAAACATCTTGCCGCAAGTGTTGCACTTTGGCTTCGCATGGTGAGTATTTTGAAAATGTGCACGGCAGAGAGATCTCAGCGTAAATTTTGCACCGCATGCAATGCACCCATGTTGAATAGCACCACCTGGCAGCGACATTTGGTTCGTTTCAGGAATATCGTCTTTCCTGAATTTCCATCTGAAGTGTAGTCGAAGGAAATTTGACTGGTAAGTGTGATTCAGTCGAACGTGTAGTTTTTTCGCAGAGCAGTAGCGAAATTGTTTCATACAAAACTTGCACATAACCATCGTTTTACGCATCACATATTTTCTTTTCACAGCAATATCTGTTTTTTTCATCTGGGCGCACGCCGCTGCATGTTTCGTAGGTGTGCCGACAGAGGGCGCAGCTGCAACAGATCCACTTCTATCATCATCTAGTTCCGACCAGCACGTATCATCCCAGTGTTCTGTAGTTGTCTCCGTTTCCCGTACTGCGCCTTGTGGTGCTGGTTTAAATGAGTCTACAACATGCTTTACAGTGGCTGTTGCTTCTTTTCTACTTTCACAACTGATGCTAAGGTGACATGCTCCATCGGTCTGTTGGATGTAGTTGTGATCTTTGGAACATGTTTCACTTGCTGCTGCCTTTGGCCAGTCTTGTTCTTTGTTTCCTTCTCCTGAATCTGTGTCACGGCTCACAGGAAAGAGCTGTAAATATAGAAGTGATATGTTAGTGACCGGTCATGACAGAAAGGAAGGTATATATTTTGTTGGTATAGAATTTTTTTGTATGTTATTTATTCACACAATTTTTTGCAACCATGCTAGATTTTTGCAACCATGACAATTAACCTTAACCTTATCCATCATAAGGCAGTAAAGAAATATTCAGTGGGGCATCTATAACGTACTACAGCTAGTTAGGACAAAGCAATATCTGCCCAAACATGTGAGACAAAACTTGCAAAAAAAAATGTTGTTGCAACAGGTAAATTGATGCATCTACACCAGAAGAGTGTACTTGATTAACGTTGTGCAAAACCCGAAAATATCATTGATCTTTCTTGCAATGCATATTTCATGAAAACAAAATATTTGTAGATAAGCAACAAATCCATGTAGTATAAATGGGCAAAAGTATTTTATTTTGTAAAATGGTGATTGTATATCCTACTTATATAGTATCATTTATTATAATTTTGTTTAACTTATTTATACGTTGGCCTTAATTAAATGTGTTCAACATATTTTTTTTCATGTATATGTGTAATGCTAAATGTTTTTTATCTGAAATAAAAGTATTCATTGTCATAAATTATTAATAGGCAATGTGGTTATTAAGTTTTTATCATAGATACAGTTGAACCTTACTTTATCTCAGTAAAACAGCCACCTCACAATTAAAGTTATCCTATGACAGTCCCAAGTTGTTTCGATAAGAGTAAAGTGTAGGAAAGTAGTCCCTTATTACAGTCAACTGGCTATCTAGGTCACTTTCACCCAGTCTCAAAGGGTGACCTTAATAGTGAAGTTCAACTGTACAGGTGACCATAATAGTAAAAGACATAAGAATGAGCTCACCCCATCTTCATTGTCTCCTTTCACTGTAAATTTGATGTCTTCCATATCACCATGGAACCCAATCGGACAGATGTTAAGTCCAGTTGTTTCATAATGGTCTTTACCACCACTGTGCTGCTTCACGAAGTCCTCACAAAGCTTGATCACTGCAGATACTTGTAGTTGGGTGGCCGCAGCCAACAGAAGCCAGGCATTTGATTGGTTGAGACTCAGCATGCCGGTGTACATGAAGTCAAGAAGATTGTTCATTGTCGACGAAGAGATATCTGAAAACAAAACAAGAACAGAATAAAATACTGTAATTTATTAAGGAGTAATGAGAATATATTCGTTTACCTCCAGCTACTGAAAGATTAATAATAATGAGAAATTATTTATTTTCTATACTGCTTTTAATCAGAAATGCATCTGTACAAATAATTGTCATACAGAATATTGTTAGATCAATATTTACTTTATGTAGGACATAGCTAAATAGCTCTAAGGTTTCCTAAATAATGTTATCCATAAAAACTAACTTCAACAAGTCATCAACACATATCCCACCCATTTCAAATGAAAACTATCTACGTTCTATGTTCTAGATCTACTGGTCACATATGTATACAGATAAGACACATGATCCATACCATACATACACATATGTATACAGATAAGACACATGATCCATACCATACATACACATATGTATACAGATAAGACACATGATCCATACCATACATACACATATGTATACAGATAAGACACATGATCCATACCATACATACACATATGTATACAGATAAGACACATGATCCATACCATACATACACATACAGCTGTACTTGTAAACTCTGTTTCATATATCAAATAGGTAAAAACATAAATTTCAAACAAATATATAAATACACACAAGACATGCTTAAAAAGAAGTAAACAATAAAAAGAAGAAAAAGTAATAAGAAGTAAAAACATTAACCTGCATAAGACAAGTTATAAAGACAAAGTAAAAACATAATATATTTAAATAATTAATGACATCATATAAAAACATTGTAAAATAACATTATATAATGACAAGTAAAACAAACATATATATATATATAAAGATAGCAAAAGATAAATAAATGTAAGTATGAGTAAAAAAAACAGGTAAAAAAAATTAAATATATATGTGCAATGTGCGTATAGAATGACTACATACATGGCATTGATTCAAAATGTTTTCCTTCATCCGAGCTGAGACAACTCTTGAAGTATTCAGAGGAAGCAACAAGAACGACGCTGTGCACTGAGAAGGTCACGTTGTCTGCCACTAAGAGCGTCATGTCACACAACTGATGACACAGGTAGAGTTTATGTATTGCAGTCAGTGTATGTGTGGCATGGTCAGTCCGTATAACTGTAGACAGTGTAGCATCTTCATCACCACCCATTTTCTCTGCTGCATCAAAAACAACGTTCTTATCAATATCTCCTTGCTAAACATGAACAACATGTGTGTGTTTTATGCTGACCATCATACAGAATGAGATTTTCAAAAGAATTTCACATTTTTACAGCTTGTTGTTATGTCTGAAACATTTAATTCAACAATGATAATGCAATGACTGACAATGATTACAATCCAATTTGCCTTGACTGGGCCAATTTAATTGGGGCTTTCTCAGATTTAGTTTCTAGTAATGTTACCCGGACAGTTAGTGTTACTGCAGAAAAAAAATGTTGGGTGTTATTTAGCAGATATAACGATTGAACTCTGCATCGGTTGCAGCTATCAACAAAGCAATGTAGACTATAGTAGTCAACAGGACTAGTATCCCAGGTCGTTTTTGTGTATCTACTAACTGGGAACGGTATGACTAAAAGGCACACGACCATACATGACCAAAATGTATGTAGTGTTGGTAACCAAGCGGGCTGTTGATCGCACGTAGCCGTAGGAGGTATGTGTGTGCAGCTCGCCAAATTTCAGATATGTTCTTCACACTGGAGTACAAAAATTCGCAACTTTTATTATCGCTTGTGGCAATTCGCTGGTTCCATTCGCCAGGTGACGCTACTGTGCCAAGACTAAATGCTCGTCTGGAAAATCGGATAAAATTCCTAAATTGTGTAACTCCTGGGTGAAATACAGACTCAAAATTGTAATAATGCACACACAAACCATATATGTACCATCAATGGCCAAACTATCTACCAAGACATTATATGGTATACCCATTATATTACTTGGTGGTGCGTGGCCTTTCGTCAACTTCGTGGTCATGCGCCTTTTAGTCAAACCCACTGGGAACGCCGAAGCCGAAGGTGGCAGGGCGATAATATGGTATTTTATTTTTGATCGCGGCCAAGGTACATAGTTTATTAATGCATGCCTTGTATGCATTAATAAACTGATACACATTGCGTACTCAATTATAAAATGTTATGCAACTTAGAAGTTGCACGACTAAACAGTCACAGTACTACTTACGGGGCGTTTACTTGCTGGCTAGCAACTTAAAACTGTCTAGTTCGGGGGGGCTTCCTTCCAATCACCACAATAAACCGCATCAGGCCACAATGGACTGTGATCATCTTTTGCGCGCGTGCGTGTGTCACGAACGTAAGAACGATAACAGATAAGCCAGAAAGAGTACAACGAAGAGCCACAAAGCTGATTCCTGAACTGAAAGATCTTAGTTACGAAAGACGCCTATTAGAATGCGGGTTAATTGACAACAATTATATAGAGACTACACTTTTATTGGGTTTATTTTATTATTAATTAAACAAATTGTATAGTGAATGTTCTCCATACGTCTGTCACTCTAGATATTCTTCTCTTGGCAAAATCAAATTCGACCTCCTCGCAACCCCCAAAGAGCGGCAGAATAATCAGCAAGTTGATTGTGGCCGCCAAAAGGATGATGGTGATGATGATGATGATATATATATGTATATATATAAATATATATATATATATATATATGTATGTATATATATATGAAACTAAAGATCTAGGAGAGCAAATAGTAGTTTTAAAAATATGTAATGGTTATGAAGATACTGATAGAAATATTGTGTTCAAACTTCAAAGAAAGCAATAGAATCATCCTCGCAAGCCAGGCCGGGTTGTTTGCCATACAAAACTAGCCCCGCATGGCTGATCCCCTACGCGAAGTGCGGAAGTTAGGGGAGTCAAATTAGTAATTGACTTCGTCAGTCGCGACTGCGTCACGCGTAAGAACAGCTGTAATACCCGCCCCAATTTGAAGACGGATAATTAAACGACTTAATTCGATATCTATATAATGACCCGTTCGCCCGTTAGCACGATCCGCAGCTGAGCGGTATTGTGTATTCGAATAATTGCTTCTACTTCCTAAACATTGTTTGTAACACGAGCCACGGTTGATTGAAATTAGTTTTATTATGACCATCTGACCTGCCGAGATCCACTGATCTAGTGAGCGATTTCATAGGCTGAGCTTAAATTCAGAGTTTCGCACAGCGATCAGCCAGGGGTACTGCTGGCTGGCACTGACGTAATCAAAAGCAGCGACCCCTGGCGCGCGGGGATGAATAGAACCAGAGGGCACAATGCAGCATTAATCAAAGAACAGAGTTTCTGTTTCTGCTTCTGGTACAGTTAACATCGATCCTATAATTAAAGGATGGCTTCGGCCAGTGTACGTGTAATTAAGTTACATGTGGAAACATATCCATGCTCTCCCCTGCTAAAAAAATACTACAATTTACTAAAGTAAATTTACTATAGTTTACTATAGTAAACACTGTAGAAAACTACAGTGTTTTTGCGGAATATTTTACCATGTTTTACCATAGTAAATACTCTGGTTTACTATAGTAAATACGTCATTTTATTACAGTGAATACCATATTTTACTATGATTTACTATGGTGAAAGCATGGTAAAATGCAATATACTATGGTTTACTATAATTCACCATGATTTACTATGGATGTATCATGGTTTACAATAATAAAATGTAGTACATTTTTAGCAGGGTCAGCGGACAATAATTATTAAATGACTGGAACAAATTACCTGGTGATTATGTTAATGCTAGTAGTGTGAATATATGTTTAAAAAATTGATAGCTATCTGAAGAGGGCAGTTAAGTTAATTATACGTATACATGAGAAATTGCATGTTGGACTCTCGATATAAACCATGCAAGGGCTTTCTTGTCCGCACACGTCACCCGGAGCTTAATTGTGGCTCTGGACGGCAATTTAATCTTGTTAAGTCTTGTCACTGTATGTGTGTGTGTGTGTGTGTGTGTGTGTGTGTGTGTGTGTGTGTGCGTGTGCGTGCGTGCGCGCATGTCTGCATGTGTTTGTGCATACATGTCACTGCATGTGTGCGCGTGTGCGCGTGTACGCATGTGCGCGTGGGTGTGTGATATGTTAATTGCTGTGCATGTGCGTATCTTGAGTCTATATTGAGCTTCTACAGCTAACAACTTGACGTGGTATCAACGTTGTGACAATGTTCAATTGTATACGTAGCTTGGTTTGAATAACGGTAGCGTACAGCGTTTTGGCGATATTATATTATGTGCGTTTTTTATTTACGTCGCACAAAAATGAACATGATTCCCAACATTGTGCTCCAAGCCTCCAACGTTCTGATGCACTTATAATTTGCTCATATGTTACGCCTAAACGTTGTGTTGATCGATGCCAGTGTACGTACGTCATATGGAACTTATATAAAGGAACTTATATAAACATTGGTACATGTGAACAATGTTGGAATGCAACGTTGTAGCGAAGTTATTCTATGCGGTTTTGTTTATGTTGCCACAACGTTAAATTAAATAATGATCTTCTAAGTTGGATATAATTAAGTGCTGATAAATACATATATATGTACCATAATTTTAAATTATGGTCTAGTAATCAACACAATGCTTTCTTGTATTATCTGTCGTGTCTTTCGTTGAATGTAGGGACCGAATGTTGAGTCTGGAATAAAGTATTGATCGACTGACTGATTGACTGCATTAATTATTGATTGAATGATTGATTGGTTTGTTGATTGATTGATTGTTGACTGGCTGACTGTCTGACTGACTGACTGACTGACTGATTGACTAATACTTGTTTGTAGATGTGCAGTTCACTCTGGTCCGATGCATACCCAATGCGGTAGCTTGACATTACTGTTATAACTGATAAAATTTCGGTTTAATTTGAAATGCATTATGCCTCTAATAATTGATTATTTAATATAAGTGTTATACACGTTTTGTGGATATTTTGTGAAACAGTAACAAAACATTAACAAATAAGTACAGTATCATGTTTGTTTACAATCTAATTTTCCGTTTTTATATATTTCAAAACGAGGCAGGAATGAAAATCCATTCAAAATGGCCGAAAGGGAAGACGATTTGACACCTGAGCAAACAGAAAAACTTCTCCAGTTCCAGGTTATCTACCATGCATGCTCCATAATGCGATGATGGTTTATAATTACAACACTGCTTGGCTAGATTCGTGTAATAGCATAGCACAATGCTGTCTAACAAAGTGTTTGAACAAAATATGCCAGTACCTGCGGCAGACCAAAGTCAAAGATTGGTAGTTGTTAGTGCCTTGGACTTGTTTTGGCTAGTCAGTGATGGGAGATGAGAGTGGTGTGTCATGACTGAAAGTACTAGTGTCTTCTGTTAAAGTATCATTGTTTTTATTGCCGTTCACATTCCCAAAGAAATTGTGACAAGAGCATAGCACGGCTGACACATTACACTTCATGAGTATCGTACGTCAAATCAAAATCGGACAAAATTCCAAAGTGGCAAACTAGCCAAGGCTGCCCCTAGGTGCCCATTTACTAGTTATCTTACTTATGCCTACGGATCCCATGGGCGCTATGTGTCACGTAGAGCATGCACAAAGGTCCACCCTGTCAGCCGCCCTCCGTTCCACCACTGCCCAGGGTTTCTACCCGAATGCATCTCGTTCTTTCTCCACCATTCGTCGCCATGTCTGGTTGTTTAACCCTTTAGACCTCAGAGTGTTTCGGTGTAAAGCCACTGGTTCCTCAGAGAATTAGGTCACATTCTGAAAATGTTTGGGAGTGTCCGTTTTTGTGGCATAGCTCTTTTATTATTGAAATTCCATTATTGCAAGTTGTAACTATTTTAAAGGACTTAGAATGTTCTTCACATTGGGAGTAAATATGCTTTTGTATGAATAACAATAGTTGTCCATATCTCGGTAGGCGTGCCAGTATTTAGGTATTTCACTACAACATGTCATATTATGAGTCATAACTTTTTTATGCTTCATTTCTTACTGCTACAAGTTGTGTTTATTTGAAAGATAATTTAATTACTTACATTTTGGTATAAAAATTGTTATTATATCTAAAATATACGTTGCACATACTGGAATACAATGGAAGCATACTTGACAAATTTGCAAAGCTAAAATTAAATATGGGGTACATCACTGTACGGAGTCTACCTTAAATGCACACCATGTTGCTTGTTGCAGTGCTGTAATTTATATGATACTAAAATGTAATTAAAACAATATTTTGGTACAACATATGTTATTGTATCATAAGTATTTTGCCCAAACAATATGTGGTAAAACAAAACCCTGTTGGACAATAATTTCTACACCGAACATAATGATTGACTGCTGTGTAACTTTTTTATGATCAATATTGTACTGCTACAACTTTATTTTATTATAAAGAGCAGATAAATGCCTACACAATGATACCTGCATTGTTAAATTCTGATGGCTAGAATGATATATACTTCATTACTGTGGAATGGGAGTGTCTGGTCACAGGCACATGTAGGCTTGTAGCTGTCAAGTGTCAGCACTACCACCCCGGGCAGCCTCGGTCAAAACAACAAGTGAACAACAGGACAGTCCCGCAAGTTACAACACTTATCATTCACAAAATAATACAACTATAACATCGTCATACAATGTCCTAATCGAAATATAAATAGCGTATTGACTTCGTGCAAAAATAAGGAATACAGAATGCGGAACTGGTCTCGTAGCGTGTTTACAAAATGGGCTTGAACGACCAGCTTCCCTGACAACAACAACGATCGTCCAGCCGAAGTATCGAATAGTCGCATATAATTACATGAACATAGATGTCTGAATCACTTTCTTTGATATCACTGTCATCACAGACACACGACTTATGCAGACAAACGACTAGGACCAACAGACGCCATTTTGTTCTCTAAAAAACTGGAGCAGCTTGGAAAAATGCATAAAACTTTGATAAGTCGAATAGCAACATACACCAGAAATACCCACAATTCATTGCCAATATGTTAATGAGACATTTTGAATGTGTTTCAAAAGTATCCTCCAGAGTGCGCCTCTGGAATAGATGAAACTATGACACTAATCTTTTCGGGCGGGTTTGGCCGACTTGAGGAGTAGGAACTCGGGCGGGTTTGGCCGACTTGAGGTCTAATGGGTTAATAACGCATCACACACACCACTCATTCTTCCCCTCAGCTGCATGTCTCTGAAACACCAGCCGCACCAGATACGACCACTGGTAGCATTTAAGCAGCAGCTCAGAGGCTGGGCAGCAAATCAATCCCACACCACATAATATTTAAGGACAGTGAAGTGTTTTTAACCACATTTTTGATTCACCATTTACATGGTTTTTAATTATATTTCAAAAAGTCAGCATCGCATCATGCGTGAGCACTAAAAAAATAACAAACCTGTGGGGGCGCGCGATAGTGTAGTGGTTAGCACGTCCACCTGACATGCCGGCGCCCCGAGTTCAATACCCGGACTGGGCAGGTATGGTATATTTGGTGTAAAAACCTGGCTCCCAACATTGGGGACTGTTAATTCCCACGTGATAAGATAAGATCATAACATTGTAACCACAATATATACAGACTAGTCAGTTATTAGAACGTTGCCGAGTGCTGGAAACAACTAGGACATTACCCAGAAGTCGGGGTACCACATCATCCAGAAGAAGAAGTCTCTTTTGGTCTTCTAATTGGTCTCTTCCCCACAGGTGTCCGATTCGTCACTATATGGCAGGCTGTTATCAAGACTAGTAATAGGAGTCCTACTGTCTGTCATTCAAATAAAATATGCAGTATATAGTTGCCTATTCAAACTTCAAACTTTGTGAATTGCACAATTCTGTAGAAACTTGGTGTTGTATAATTACTTTCACTTCTGTCTGACTCTTGAACTGACAACTCTACAACTGTTCATTTAAAAACTGGCTCCTGTGCATTTGAGGCAGGAAGTTGAATTATAGCTGGATAAGTACTTCGGATCTTAACAAATTCCTGTTAGCTACTGTACATAGAGACTAAAAATGACCTGTGTAAATAATGTATGATTTAGCTGCTGGCCGAGCAGAGCACTGACAGTACTGTGACATCCACTCCATCTGGTGTGAAAAGTAGACATTGCTAAATGCTGGCGGAGATACAAATTTTAAACTATCATTACCCAGATGATTTGTTGCACTGATTTCAGGATTTGTCAGGAATTGAGGACATTGAAAGATGCAGAGAAATTCTAGAGAGGAATCACTGGGACATTGAGGTAATTAGCATTTATACTGCAATGAGCAGTGTATCTAAATCGACTTGACAGTTTAGAAGTTTATGAAGTTTCTTGCCTTTTAAAATACATTTTTTAAAACATGAATAAACAACGCATCTTCAGAACAGAGTTGAGCATTGCTTTTTTAACTTAATAAAAAGTTATTTATGCATATGATCTAAATCGGATCTAATGCATATATATGTGTATTAAAATTTCATAAACGTTAAGAACAACGAGAGTATGAATTTATTTTGAATGTTACCACTTCGACTGCAGTCACTGGTAGTTATTGTGCACACCAGGTGGCGGTTCAGTTGAGATTCAGTGAAGAGGACGGCCAAGCATCTGCCTTCCACGAACCCCCTCGACCTCCCCCGACCCCTCCTGTCAATACACACCCACTTGACCAGAGGTGAGAAGTTTTAGCATTGATAGTTTTTGAAGAAGCGAGTTTCATTATAATTTCTTTATACACAGTAATACTAAAAAGTTCCATCGTAACCAGTGTGTTATTTTGATTATTAATGTTTAGTTTTCCATGCCACATTTTATTGAACATTATTCATTTAAGTCATACATGATGCGATTGATAGCAAAATCAGTTGTGTAAAGAATGAAATATTGAGAAAATAAGCAACTATTTTATAAATGACAATTGATTTCCTATTATGTATATATATGTGTGTGTGTATATCCGTGCATAATATATGATATAATGAAAGATATCTTTTTTATATACACGTAATGAACTTGTCTAGATTGCACATTGTAACATTTAAAATGTTGCTGTTATTGTTTTTATAGGATCTACATAATTACACGGCAGCGACCGGAAGGAATTCTTGGATGGGGATACTTCCTTATTCTCTTTCCCTTTAGATTTGTATATTCTACAGTGTTTGACTTATTCAAGTTTGTATGTAAGTGCCACATGATACGTTTAATTAATTTGTGCCATCAGCTATGCATTAACTAGATAATAAAATATTGCAGGAGCACTGTCACAATAAATTCAAGGGTGCAGTTTAGTGGGAACTGTTGCAGTCTCTGTTGCCCTGATAATGCCGGCAAGGTTGTATCATTTTGATATACTTGTGGTTAACTTTTGCCAACCGTAACTTTTTGGTTCATTTAGGAATTTAATGTTGTAACAATGTAATAACATGGACAATATGAGCCACCAGCTGTATCTTATTTGGTTAAATATACATTTTAATAATGATGTGCACATTATTATTTGTATTCTAATACCAATTTGCTTGGTTTTTTAGGGAGGCAGTCTTGTCCTCATATTTTTTATATTAACTGATATCAGACTGGAATAAATATGTTGAAAGTAACTGCATACCAAATTTGATTTAATAAACTCAAAACAGTGTGCGCTGTTTGAATTTTTATCCCATGAAAATCAAAACAGTCAGATTATATATAAATCTATCGGCAATATAATGGATTGTTTGAAATTGCATTCCCGCCCTAACTCTCCAGCAGTCCCTTGCTTTAATGATGCATTGATTAGGTGTAATTATGAGTGATATTTTTACTTATTTCACAGTCAGTTTACCTTTTTTCCCGTGACGTTTCGGCTGCTTTCAGCAGTCTTCCTCAGACGGCTACCACTAGATGGCAACAGGATAATCCTTCAGCGCAGATGTAGTTACTCTGGTATGCCCTGGGTGGCTGCGCTGAAGGACTACCGTGTCGCCATCTAGCGGTAGTTGTCTGAGGAAGACTGCTGAAAGCAGCCGAAACGTCACGGGAAAAAAGGAAAACTAAAATAAGTAAAAATATCATTCATGTGCTGTACAAGAGCTGAAGAAGTGTACTAGTATTATGTTCGTCTTTTTTCAGTGCGACTGTTGCGACCTGACCCCCGTAGATGTAAGTAAAACTGCTGCTAGTTAGACAATTGCAGTGTCCCTGTAGTAATAGAGCTACACAAAGTTCCAGTGTATATACCATTGAGCTCATCTCAAGCTCTTACCGTAACAATTAAATGAAGCTCAGCGCTATGAAAATTTAAAGTGAGCCAAGGCCATTGTTTGGATTGAACAGTAAATATTGGAGTTGTGCTCTGAAATCAAAAACCAAACATAGTGGATGTAAGTTTGACATGGGATAAGGTTAACCCAAATGCAGCGTATTAGTTTAAATAGCAAGTAATAATGTACAATTGAAATATAAGTATGTGTGCCAGAATTTTCCTGTACCAGATATGATGCATGTTAACACAGACACTTTTAAAGTTGAATCTCAAAAGTCACAGTCAGAAACATTGTCCTTAAACAGTCTGGGTTATAGTGATGAAACAGATATCTGCAGATTCAGGTGATCCAAGTAATAACTGTGTGGACGTGTGCATGTTACTTGTGTTGTAGACATCACTGACCCACTGAGAGATGTCACAAACTTTATTAAGTTGTTTGAAAGTAGCTACGGACTAGTACATCCAAACTTCTACCACAACACGTACAGTCAGGTAAGAGTGGCAGATGTGGAGGATGTGTGAAAATTATATATCGTACACTGTCTTAACCAATATGTAGGGTTAAATTTAGGTAGCGATTGGTATCTTGAATACATTAAAATGTATCTATGGTGTGCAAGCATTTTGTCAACAACTTAAGCATTAACCGTTTTCAGAAGGATTAAGTAAATTATTTGTGAATTTCTTTTCTGAATTATGATGAATTACGAGTTTAGTATAAATATCCAATACTCAGATATGTGGGTACTGTTTCTAAGTACCATATCTTAGGCTGCCATATATGGTCAGATGCACGTATTATATTACTGATGTATGCTTTGGTGAGGCAAAGTGTGATGCGCATAATTGTGATTGTGATGTAGGCAGGCAGCGATGTATTGGCTCCATCAATTATGTGATGTGATCTAGTGATTGATGTTCTCTCTCTCTGCTAACTAGGCACTGAATGATGCGAAGAGGGACCTGAGATTCCTGCTAGTTTATCTCCATGGCGACGACCATGAAGACACAACGGATTTCTGCAAGTGAGTATAATGTGGTTAACAGTTGTGGTAAATGGTACAATCACATTTCTATTGGCTTGGGCACGCATTTTTCAGTTACATTTACCGTATTTAAACTTGTACTCCATTTGAAATAACATTTGTATCAATAAAAACGCCTATATGTTGTTAGTATCGTAGAACATGTAATATTATTAGATTGAAGCCATTAATTAAAAAGTTGTATTAAGTCGAAATTGACATTTTTATAATATCACCCATGCCCAACCCCATATTATAGTACAAAACATGTACATAAATGCAGAGAAGCTGAACAGTCCTGTACAATACTTGTTATACATTATTGCATTATTAATGACAACATGATTTTTTATTTAAATATAACTGCATCATGAACAATGTTTTGCATCAAGAATCATTGTGTGTTGCTTTCGACATCTTTTAATGTATACACATTTATTGTGTCATTTAGTATTAGTTTAGTAATATATGCCAAATACTGTGGGACGAGAATGAAAAACAGTTATATACCAGGTGTATAATAGAACTGTTGGAGTTGGCAGGTTGTTGGTCTGTGTGTATGCACACATGCACTGGGATGTTGTGGCACCTTCCACAGTAGTGTTTTATTTCTATAAGTACAGCAGCTGACACACTTGGAACAGAATCGTGAAATCAACCTAACTACAGAAATCTGTTGATAAAGACATACTTCCTCACTGAAATGAAGTTTGTCATGTTCCTGCATTACACTTTTTTAGTACTCGGCCAATAACGACAGAAATTCACTGGCATTGGCCAGGCATAAATGGATGAACAAACCTATTCATAATGAGTTTTTAATATTACGCAGTGGGAGAGGATATTCATTAGCAACACTAATAACACAGTGCACTATTGACACTGCACTATTGACACATGGTTGTGCACTATTGACTCACGGTTGTGCACTATTGTCACGCGGTTGTGCACTATTGACACACAGTTTTGCACTATTGACACATGGTTGTGCACTATTGACACACGGTTGTGCACTATTGACACACGGTTTTGCACTATTGACACATGGTTGTGCACTATTGACACACGGTTGTGCACTATTGACACACGGTTGTGCACTATCGACACACGGTTTTGCACTATTGACACATGGTTGTGCACTATTGACACATGGTTGTGCACTATTGACACACGGTTGTGCACTATTGACACACGGTTTTGCACTATTGACACAATTGTGTACTACCTGGAAGTTGTGGTCGTATTGTGTGCCATGGTCCATGTATGACCTGGTTGTTTCTATTTTGTAGAATGACGCTGTGCAGTCAAGAGGTTGTCAACTTTATCAATGCAAACTTCCTCTTCTGGGCTTGTAACACCAACAGCCCCGAGGGCTACAGAGGTAGGCATGACACACTCACCCGACCAGTGGTATCCAAACGGTTTATGGTAGGAGGTACAAAGTAAACAACCATTTACCATTTGACTGAAGAGCAGGTTCTGATCTATTGACTGGCTGAATAAGGACAGCCAAAGATTTTGAAAGATGGGTATCACTCTCCTGGCAGTTACAATCAATTCAGTGCGAGGGTGTACTGTATCACTCTCCTGGCAGTTACAATCAATTCAGTGCGAGGGTGTACTGTATCACTCTCCTGGCAGTTACAATCAATTCAGTGTGAGGGTGTACTGTATCACGCTCCTGACAGTTACAATCAATTCAGTGCGAGGGTGTACTGTATCACTCTCCTGGCAGTTACAATCAATTCAGTGCGAGGGTGTACTGTATCACTCTCCTGGCAGTTACAATCAATTCAGTGCGAGGGTGTACTGTATCACTCTCCTGGCAGTTACAATCAATTCAGTACGAGGGTGTACTGTATCACTCTCTTGGCAGTTACAATCAAGTCAGTACGAGGGTGTACTGTATCACTCTCCTGGTAATTACAATCAATTCAGTGCAAGGGTGTACTGTATCACTCTCCTGGCAGTTACAATCAATTCAGTGCGAGGGTGTACTGTATCACTCTCCTGGCAGTTACAATCAATTCAGTGCAAGGGTGTACTGTATCACTCTCCTGGCAGTTACAATCAATTCAGTGCGAGGGTGTACTGTATCACTCTCCTGGCAGTTACAATCAATTCAGTGCGAGGGTGTACTGTATCACTCTCCTGGCAGTTACAATCTATTCAGTGCGAGGGTGTACTGTATCACTCTCCTGGCAGTTACAATCAATTCAGTGCGAGGGTGTACTGTATCACTCTCCTGGCAGTTACAATCAATTCAGTGCGAGGGTGCACTGTATCACTCACCATGCACATGTTTTTGTCCCAGTCGGCACAAAAACATGAGCGTACTGCATGCGTCACGATGGGAAACTATGTCAGTGTAGATTAGTTCCTGCCATGGAGTAGGCAGGAGAGAAGTAGGGGGAGTTTGATTTGTGTTGGAGTTATTGTATATATGAATGTAAATGTGACCCATCTTAACAAAATGAGTCGCATGTCAGAAATTGTTAATATTGAGTTATTAGTAGCGTTGGAAAGAGCAAAATCTCTGCTTTCACATGGTGTATAATGTAAGAAGATGTCTTAATTCTAACTGAAGTTATGGTTTAACAAACACATGTAGGGTAGAAACCTTCAAACCCAGAAAACGGCCGCCAAGTTGATGCAAATTATTCGTTATGTTTCATGAAATGTACCTTACTTACCGTCTTCCAAGCTCTCTGGAAGTCACAGAATGTAGTTATTAGCATATGTATGCCCATATATGGGAAGATAATGCGTCAAGCTTCGTGGTGATATCCCATGTTAGGACCGTCCCAAAATTAGCAGTTGCAAACGCGCTGGCATTTTCAGCGTTATTTTAAGGAAATTGAGCGGAACACTTCGCACAGCTCTACAAAAATCACTTTAAAATACACAAAACAGAGTTAATTAGTGTGTAGCTAGAGTAGTAATTGATAAAACGAATACCAAAGAATTATTTTCAGGAGAAATCTCAAAATCGATGGATTCGCGATTTATTTACATAAACGGCATTTATGGAAAATCAAATTTGCCGACATCCGACTCATCTCATTTTTTTAAGATAGGTCACAAATAATGAAACGCATATATTTTATGTATCGTTATGTTTAGGACACCATTGTTGTAATTGTCACTACTGTCACTGTGTCATGGACACCATTGTCACTACTTTCACTGTGGTAACATGTTGTAATTGTCACTACTGTCACTGTGTCATGGTCACCATTGTCACTACTTTCACTGTGGTAACATGTTGTAATTGTCACTACTGTCACTGTGTCATGGTCACCATTGTCACTACTTTCACTGTGTCATGGTCACCATTGTCACTACTGTCACTGTGTCATGGTCACCATTGTCACTACTTTCACTGTGGTAACATGTTGTAATTGTCACTACTGTCACTGTGTCATGGACACCATTGTCACTACTTTCACTGTGGTAACATGTTGTAATTGTCACTACTGTCACTGTGTCATGGTCACCATTGTCACTACTTTCACTGTGGTAACATGTTGTAATTGTCACTACTGTCACTGTGTCATGGTCACCATTGTCACTACTTTCACTGTGGTAACATGTTGTAATTGTCACTACTGTCACTGTGTCATGGTCACCATTGTCACTACTTTCACTGTGTCATGGTCACCATTGTCACTACTGTCACTGTGTCATGGTCACCATTGTCACTACTGTCACTGTGTCATGGTCACCATTGTCACTACTTTCACTGTGGTAACATGTTGTAATTGTCACTACTGTCACTGTGTCATGGTCACCATTGTAACTACTGTCACTGTGTCATGGTCACCATTGTCACTACTTTCACTGTGTCATGGTCACCATTGTCACTACTGTCACTGTGTCATGGTCACCATTGTCACTACTTTCACTGTGGTAACATGTTGTAATTGTCACTACTGTCACTGTGTCATGGTCACCATTGTCACTACTTTCACTGTGGTAACATGTTGTAATTGTCACTACTTTCACTGTGGTAACATGTTGTAATTGTCACTACTGTCACTGTGTCATGGTCACCATTGTCACTACTTTCACTGTGTCATGGTCACCATTGTCACTACTTTCACTGTGGTAACATGTTGTAATTATCACTACTGTCACTGTCATGGTCACCATTGTCACTACTTTCACTGTGGTAACATGTTGTAATTGTCACTACTGTCACTGTGTCATGGTCACCATTGTCACTACTTTCACTGTGGTAACATGTTGTAATTGTCACTACTGTCACTGTGTCATGGTCACCATTGTCACTACTTTCACTGTGGTAACATGTTGTAATTGTCACTACTGTCACTGTGTCATGGTCACCATTGTCACTACTTTCACTGTGTCATGGTCACCATTGTCACTACTTTCACTGTGGTAACATGTTGTAATTATCACTACTGTCACTGTCATGGTCACCATTGTCACTACTTTCACTGTGGTAACATGTTGTAATTGTCACTACTGTCACTGTGTCATGGTCACCATTGTCACTACTTTCACTGTGGTAACATGTTGTAATTGTCACTACTGTCACTGTGTCATTGGTCACATCACTACTTTCACTGTGTCATGGTCACCATTGTCACTACTGTCACTGTGTCATGGTCACCATTGTCACTACTGTCACTGTGTCATGGTCACCATTGTCACTACTTTCACTGTGGTAACATGTTGTAATTGTCACTACTGTCACTGTGTCATGGTCACCATTGTCACTACTTTCACTGTGGTAACATGTTGTAATTGTCACTACTGTCACTGTGTCATGGTCACCATTGTCACTACTTTCACTGTGTCATGGTCACCATTGTCACTACTTTCACTGTGGTAACATGTTGTAATTATCACTACTGTCACTGTCATGGTCACCATTGTCACTACTTTCACTGTGGTAACATGTTGTAATTGTCACTACTGTCACTGTGTCATGGTCACCATTGTCACTACTTTCACTGTGGTAACATGTTGTAATTGTCACTACTGTCACTGTGTCATGGTCACCATTGTCACTACTTTCACTGTGGTAACATGTTGTAATTGTCACTACTGTCACTGTGTCATGGTCACCATTGTCACTACTTTCACTGTGGTAACATGTTGTAATTATCACTACTGTCACTGTCATGGTCACCATTGTCACTACTTTCACTGTTGTCATAATTGTCACTACAGTCACTAACCACCGATGTCACTGTGCCATGGTCACTTGTCACTCTTGTCATCATTGTCACTACTCTCACTGCTATCACCTTCTGTTGTAGTTTCGCAGGCGCTGCGAGAGAACACGTACCCTTTCCTGGCTCTCATTGTGCTGCGCAACAACAGGATGACAGTTGTGGCGCGGATAGAAGGCCCTGTAGGTACGTGCTGTCTGACGCTTAGTCCAATGAGTTCACCGAGTCCAGAGAACCATGTAGTGGTTGGTATTGTTTCAACCCCCCCACGGCAATGAGCGTTCCAAAATGGCGTCCAAAACCACAGCCAATCCCACCAGATTTAACTCGTGATGTGTTGCCAAGATGGTACTCTTCATACTACTCCGTTCTGATGTCAACTATAGCACCAATTTGCATGAATATCAGTTACACACGACGCTGTCCAAACATTTAAGAACACGGACAAGTCCTGTGTCACATTTGACAACCTATGCTGTCAATAGGTAATGAGGTACACAAAGATAATTAGTTTTGTAAATTTGTAGGGTGTAAAAAAATATACTGTGTCCAAATACACGCAGTCATTAAAGTAATGTGTTTCAATTTCCTGTGTTTGTATGTCAACAGAAGGAGACGATCTGATAACAAGGCTTGGTCGTATTATGGAAGACAACGAGGGCTCATTAATAGCTGCACGGGCTGACAGGTACGTCACTCTACATCCCTAGGTGTAGCAGGAAGCACTGCGTAGGTGGGTGTGTGAGAAACACCCTCAATCATGTTTATTTCTCTAACTGCATCTAGCTGTACACACAGTATGTCACTCTACATTTTTGTAAAAACCTCAATATTGGAAACTGTCACAGATCGGCGAGGTTGCCGTAACTAGTTGGCTCGGTCTAGTTAGGTTCTTTATAATTAGGTCTACGCATGTGAATAGGATAGCAACCGCGATCAAAACCAAGAGGAAGAATAATAATACAATCAAATTTATTACACGAGTAATCAACAAATGATAATAAATGGTTAACAAAAATAAAAGAACAACTATTAGCCTATGACCCTAACCTAAACTAACCCTGAACTATGCTAACCCTAAGCTAAACTAACCCTGAACTATGCTAACCCTAAGTTAAACTAACAGCACTCGAACATGTATTCCTCTATTACAAATCCCCTACATTATACATTGCACGGTTATATCTCACAATCCGAGGCGCCTGGTGCTCTCAACAAGTCACAAGGAATCGACCCTACTCACATATAAGTCCATACGGACATTAACAACAACCTTCGGGTAAGTACTGAACCCCGATTATAGAATGCATAGTTCTATTTCACAAACAGAGGTACCTAGCGCTCTCAGTAACTCGCAAAGAATTATCTCTAAACACGTGTAAGTCCCTAAGGACATAATCATCAAGTATTAATCGATGCCCGATTGGTAACTAGCATCAAATTATCTTTAACGAAGTGTCACTTCCCTCAATACTGCTGGATCGAGAAGCCAGACAAATGTTTGGAGAATGCTCCCGAGAAGCGTGTCTTAGACCGAATACGTCCGTCCACCTTGTGAGTCTGAGTTGTGCCTTTTCGCTTCGCCATAGCGCACGTCGTTGAAACTTCACCCGCTGCCGCTCGCAGTCGCCTGCTCGCTATTGCCTGCTCGCAGCTCCCCGCTCGCAGTTGTTGCTTGCCGTCGCCCGCTCGCTATTGCCTGTTCGCCATTGCTTGCATGCACGCAATGCTTCGTTCGCAGTTGTTGCCCACCGTCGTCCACTCTCTTGCCCGTAACTTTGTTTACAATAGTGATTTTGGCTACCACCTATGCCCGAATCCCAGCCTCGGGGATTCGTCTTACACATACTTGTTGGGAAAGTGATCCTCGTTAGCACTCTCCAAGTTGAACTTGCCATCCACGTGGCAACAGGGTGGCTGATGCCATTCGCCCTGGACCTGTCTCTGTCCATGATTAGAACCCAGATCCTGTTCTATGTGTAACAGATGTTTTTATACTCCTGTCTGTTTGCACATCACATGACCATATCTGGCCATCCTGATTGGTTATAATAGATCAGGCTAATTTTTACATCACGTGACACCCACTTAAAATATAGTACAATCATCCGTAAGTTACATGATTAATTCCTGTGTAATACAATCATAATATCTAATAATGTAAAACACACAAGTTGCTAACCCTGGCAAGATGTTAGCAAGAAAATGTTTTATGTACCTATATATATATATATATATGGCGATGGTACAGTAGCTTTTATTGCAGTGGAGCTTCAAATATAATCCTTTTAAGAGTTTTTTCCAGTTATCCTGGTTTTTACCAATATTTGGGGTTTTTCCCAGGACGGGTTTTACCGGTATTTACCGCCCGGTATTTACCAGGGTGGAAAAAACGTGCCATCCCTGTCCGTAACGCTCTGCTAAGCGCACCTGCAGCCGTACAGCAGTTATTGCATAATACAAACGTTTGGACTCTCTCCTTCTTATTTAACTATAACTAAAACTAAAAGAATCCGGAAATAAGATTCTAATAATCTAAATAGCAAAAATGCTACAGGGACTGTGTATCATTCATGACTTGGAGATCACATAAATGTTGGTCCCATCTCAATTTATGACATAAAAGAACCATTAAAGTGACCACCCTCAGTGACAGCATAGAAAGGTCGGTCTGGGTAGAATCTTCTAAAAAAGGCTGACTAGTTTGATGAGACCTCATGAGGCCATAACATTCTAACAACAGTATTAGACAGGCTAGTCTGTTAATAGAACGTTGCTGGGAACCACTAGAACATATGCATGTAAACATGCATATGTACGTACGTACGTACACACGGACACACATGCATGCACGCATGGATGCACACACGCACACACACACACACACACACGTAGTATAGGTAGCAGTAACAGTCTCCCTGATCACTACAAGTGTGTGTTTGGTGACAGAGAAGAGAGGAACTTCAACCAGTCACTGAGAGCAGAGCAGGATGAGGCTTACATGGAGTCACTGAGGGCCGACCAGGAGAAGGTACGTCCTGCCCACTCTTTGCCTGTGTGCCACACACACTAGAATCCTGTGATGTAGCAACAGAATGTACTCTGCATACACATTCAAAAAGACATCTTTTCAAACAGCGCTAACTCAAAACACTTCTTAAATATAGCCTTATGGTAGTTAGACAGCTTTAAAATGACTTATAGTGACATTGGTATTTTCTGAAAAAAGTACAGCATGTCACGCAGAAAATATTTAAAATTTCACCACAATAACATATTATGTTATTTATATCACCTGAGCTTGATCAGAAAATGCCTGTGATCCACTGATGGGAAAACAAACTGATTGTACATAGGTCACCTTGGAGGTTGCATGTCACTGAATGATGTCAGTAGATCAGAAACAGAACACGTGGTTGGACGTTTGTATTATTGTTTTAAATTGGTAGGTTGTCCTCTGTACTGCTGTGTTATAATAAATGATATACACCTGTGTATATATATATATACATTTGCACATGCATGTCTTATGTTATTGGTTGCATATATGTTAGTGCATGCATGTGTGCGTACGTACGCATGTACAACGGTATTATGAGGAATTCGGAAAGCAATAATTTTTATCAGGGAAACATTTTGTTAATAGTTTTATAAATGTATGGTTTGCATGTGACGAAGTTTGAAAATATTTGAAGTAGATCAACGATATATTTTTGCCTCAAGACTTCAGTGCAGATTCACCTCGTCAATCGGTGAAACTGCCCTGTATTGTATGGGAGATCTCCAACTGTCAGCTTTTCACCAGCCGTAGTCCATAGATAGGGTCTGACGGATGATGAATTTGTGTGGTGGCCTGTTGTAGGACAGGTGTTGAGTGTCTGTATTGTGGGTAGACCCCGTACAATTGGTTTTCACTAAGACATTAGTTTTGTTGCGTAGGAGAGGAGGAAGCAGCAAGAGGTGGAGCAGAAGGACAAAGAAGTACAGGAGGCGATGGATCGACAGATGGAAGAAGTACGGCGGATGGAGGTACGTGACGCCATTCACAGATGCCAGGTTCCTAGCGATGTTGCATGATGTGAAGAGAGACATGTCGTTTAATGTCGATGACAGTAGCTGACGTGTCGCATATGTGACGTAGGCAGTAGGTGTCGTGTATCGTGGCACACCTTCAAAGGAGGCAGTCTGTTCGTGTTTTGTTAATGAATGTAATGTTCTTAAGACTATAATAACTATGTTGAAGGTACACTTTCCACCAAATTGTGACTTTATGCCTGTAACAAAGTTTGCAATTTGAAAGTTTCTAACACGAAGCATGTTAAAATGGTAAACAAAATATCCAGTTTCAAAACAAGCTTTATTGGCTATATTGCAGAAGCGGGCGGATAATATTCTTTGATGTTCAACGATTCCACATTTTCCCACGTTCACGATAGCACACTTCCTGCTACAAATGAGTGTGCCTACTAATTGTGGGCAGAACAACAGACTGCCTGCCTGTAAGACAGTCACATGGTCAAGATTGAAAATATAAAATTGTGTTACCGTAGAGTGTTCTATCTACGTAAGAGTTGCTGAATCATAAACATATTTACATACATCAGTGTTACTGCCATTGGCATGTCTTCCAGCTGGTACAGATGGACCATTCTGCCCGATGTTCGAGACACAGCAGAACCATGCCAATAAATTGTGATTGAACCCTGTAGACATCCATCAGATGATGACTGGTGTCGACTTGTGAGAGTTTTAAGTGATTGAACCCTGTAGACATCCATCAGATGATGACTGGTGCCGACTTGTGAGAGTTTTAAGTGATTGAACCCTGTAGACATCCATCAGATGACTGGTGCCGACTTGTGAGAGTTTTAAGTGATTGAACCCTGTAGACATCCATCAGATGATGACTGGTGCCGACTTGTGAGAGTTTTAAGTGATTGAACCCTGTAGACATCCAACAGATGATGACTGGTGCCGACTTGTGAGAGTTTTAAGTGATTGAACCCTGTAGACATCCATCAGATGATGACTGGTGCCCACTTGTGAGATTTTTAAGTGATTGAATCCTGTAGACATCCATCAGATGATGACTGTTGCCGACTTGTGAGAGTTTTAAGTGATTGAACCCTGTAGACATCCATCAGATGATGACTGGTGCCGACTTGTGAGAGTTTTAAGTGATTGAACCCTGTAGACATCCATCTGATGACTGGTGCCGACTTGTGAGAGTTTTAAGTGATTGAACCATGTAGACATCCATCAGATGATGACTGGTGCCGACTTGTGAGAGTTTTAAGTGATTGAACCCTGTAGACATCCATCAGATGATGACTGGTGCCGACTTGTGAGAGTTTTAAGTGATTGAACCATGTAGACATCCATCAGATGATGACTGGTGCCGACTTGTGAGAGTTTTAAGCGATTGAACCCTGTAGACATCCATCAGATGATGACTGGTGCCGACTTGTGAGAGTTTTAAGTGATTGAACCCTGTAGACATCCATCAGATGACTGGTGCCGACTTGTGATAGTTTTAAGTGATTGAACCCTGTAGACATCCATCAGATGATGACTGGTGCCGACTTGTGAGAGTTTTAAGTGATTGAACCCTGTAGACATCCATCAGATGATGACTGGTGCCGACTTGTGAGATTTTTAAGTGATTGAACCCTGTAGACATCCATCAGATGATGACTGTTGCCAACTTGTGAGAGTTTTAAGTGATTGAACCCTGTAGACATCCATCAGATGATGACTGGTGCCGACTTGTGAGAGTTTTAAGTGATTGAACCATGTAGACATCCATCAGATGATGACTGGTGCCGACTTGTGAGAGTTTTAAGTGATTGAACCATGTAGACATCCATCAGATGATGACTGGTGCCGACTTGTGAGAGTTTTAAGTGATTGAACCCTGTAGACATCCATCAGATGATGACTGGTGCCGACTTGTGAGATTTTTAAGTGATTGAACCCTGTAGACATCCATCAGATGATGACTGTTGCCAACTTGTGAGAGTTTTAAGTGATTGAACCCTGTAGACATCCATCTGATGACTGGTGCCGACTTGTGAGAGTTTTAAGCGATTGAACCATGTAGACATCCATCAGATGATGACTGGTGCCGACTTGGGAGAGTTTTAAGCGATTGAACCCTGTAGACATCCATCAGATGATGACTGGTGCCGACTTGTGAGAGTTTTAAGTGATTGAACCCTGTAGACATCCATCAGATGATGACTGGTGCCGACTTATGAGAGTTTTAAGTGATTAAACCTTGTAGACATCCATCAGATGATGACTGGTGCCGACTTGTGAGAGTTTTAAGTGATTGAACCCTGTAGACATCCATCAGATGACTGGTGCCGACTTGTGATAGTTTTAAGTGATTGAACCCTGTAGACATCCATCAGATGATGACTGGTGCCGACTTGTGAGAGTTTTAAGTGATTGAACCCTGTAGACATCCATCAGATGACTGGTGCCGACTTGTGATAGTTTTAAGTGATTGAACCCTGTAGACATCCATCAGATGATGACTGGTGCCGACTTGTGAGAGTTTTAAGTGATTGAACCCTGTAGACATCCATCAGATGATGACTGGTGCCGACTTGTGAGATTTTTAAGTTATTGAACCCTGTAGACATCCATCAGATGATGACTGTTGCCAACTTGTGAGAGTTTTAAGTGATTGAACCCTGTAGACATCCATCAGATGATGACTGGTGCCGACTTGTGAGAGTTTTAAGTGATTGAACCATGTAGACATCCATCAGATGATGACTGGTGCCGACTTATGAGAGTTTTAAGTGATTAAACCCTGTAGACATCCATCAGATGATGACTGGTGCCGACTTGTGAGAGTTTTAAGTGATTGAACCCTGTAGACATCCAGTAGATGATGACTGGTGCCGACTTGTGAGAGTTTTAAGTGATTGAACCCTGTAGACATCCATCAGATGATGACTGGTGCCGACTTGTGAGAGTTTTAAGTGATTGAACCCTGTAGACATCCATCAGATGACTGGTGCCGACTTGTGATAGTTTTAAGTGATTGAACCCTGTAGACATCCATCAGATGATGACTGGTGCCGACTTGTGAGAGTTTTAAGTGATTGAACCCTGTATACATCCATCAGATGATGACTGGTGCCGACTTGTGAGATTTTTAAGTGATTGAACCCTGTAGACATCCATCAGATGATGACTGTTGCCGACTTGTGAGAGTTTTAAGTGATTGAACCCTGTAGACATCCATCAGATGATGACTGGTGCCGACTTGTGAGAGTTTTAAGTGATTGAACCATGTAGACATCCATCAGATGATGACTGGTGCCGACTTGTGAGAGTTTTAAGTGATTGAACCCTGTAGACATCCATCAGATGATGACTGGTGCCGACTTGTGAGAGTTTTAAGTGATTGAACCCTGTAGACATCCATCAGATGATGACTGGTGCCGACTTGTGAGAGTTTTAAGTGATTGAACCCTGTAGACATCCATCAGATGATGACTGTTGCCGACTTGTGAGAGTTTTAAGTGATTGAACCATGTAGACATCCATCAGATGATGACTGGTGCCGACTTGTGAGAGTTTTAAGTGATTGAACCATGTAGACATCCATCAGATGATGACTGGTGCCGACTTGTGAGAGTTTGAAACGCTACATTTGTAGGAGATCCGACAGCGCAAGGAGATGTTGAGGCAATGCATTCCAGATGAACCCGACTCAGACAACCCAGACGCAATCAACATCGTACTGAAACTGCCCAATGGCATCCGACTAGAGCGGAGGTTTCTGAAGTACCAGTCACTAGAGGTCAGCACTGTTGCAAGGGTTAAACGCTGAGACAATACACAACTGCCATAGCTGACTACCAATGGGGTCGACAACAGATTATAGATAGAGAATGTAGCCTCCTAATGTGAAGATTTTACTTATGAAACTTTACAATATATTTTATACCAGACGTTAGAAAGGTACAGATCTTATGTAACTTAAATTAATGTTGTATTTGAATTGTACAATTAAAATGTAGATATTGTGTAAATGCTGTCATTGTGATTGTTAAAAAATGAATCAAGAAACATCCAGTACGGATGAATTACGTAGACATTAAGTTGTGGACTCCCTTATTCATAAGTTTCTTTGGATGGCATTTAAAATTTGGTTTCAAGAAAGTCCTAACAGTTTGTTTCCATTTTCTTGCAGCATCTCTACAATTACGTCTTCGTTCACGAAGCTGCACCTGACGACTTTCAAATAATCAGCAACTTTCCCCGAAAAATGTTGCCATGCCAACCGAGCGAGGACAATCCAACTCCACCAAGTTTCGAGAATGTCGGACTTGGCAAGAAAGAGATGCTGTTTGTGCATGACAACGAGGCGTAACCATGGAAACAGTGACAACATGAAACTGTGGACACTCATGTTAACTGCTCCTAGTGATGTACAGGATAACTAGTGTACAGGTAACAAAACGGTGCTATGCACAGATAGGGAGTTATTTGTACAGTGAGAATTTGGTGTAACCCAAGGAACCCTCTTTAACGTCAATCAGCTCAGCTCCACCAAACTTTGAATTAGCGTATTTTGGTGAAAGTCAGAAAAGAACAACACAGTTAAGTAAATATGAACTAGTTGGATGCAGCCGGACTATAGATGTTTGTAAAAAACATTGGTGCAAATTAATTACCACAAGAATTTCATTATAACAGCTGTTCGTGATTTTCCTCAGGTGCATAATTTATATCGAGAGGAAATTTCTGTTGTTGGATGAAGCATCTTGAAACTTGACAGCCAAACATTTGTGGAATTAAAGGGTTTAGCAATTTGATGTTTAGAAAGTTTTATAGATTACAAATAAAACTAGTTCTGATGCAATTGAATATAGTTTTTACACTACAGCTAATTTATTCAGTAGTAGTTCATGTAATAATATACATGAAAAACATAGAAGTTATGTGATGATCATGACCAGAAATTTGTGTTACATGTTTGTACAGTGATGTACATTTAACTTGCGCAAATGCAGATGTAATACTGTAGTACTATATTGGTAGGCATTATACCGTCGAATATGTTCATATAGGCTCAAAATGAGCCTAATTATGTTGTGCTTATTTCTTATATGTTGTTACAAAATGTTGCATGGATGCATAAATGAAGACATCCATGCTATTACGTTGGTTAATTGTATTAATTGTTCAGTAGCGCGTATGAGTAATGCAGTCATTTGCATATCGACTACAGTCATCTCCAGATAGTAGCAAATTAATGCTAACGTCCAAATATTTCAAGCGACAAGACTCGCCGTATTTTAAGTTAGTCAAGCAAACTTTCTGTGTTTCCGTGATTGTCTGAGCAGTTGCTCTAGTCTGCGTTCTATGACAGAACTGTCGTAGAATCTTGTACAGGAGGTCTGCTATATTAAGACACTGTTATTCCATTGACCTCTGGAGATGGAATACTCTGCTATTGACAATGTGATTAATATCTCTGCACTGCGAGATCTCAGACATGCATCGTTGGGGCAGTTATACACCGTGATGTATGTAGCTCGGTTGTACTTAGTTAGGCCAGTACACTTATGTTCATCTGCTGGCTCTGTTGTTACACACAGTTGTACAATGCTGTCATATATGCCCAACTGTGTACATCTGCCGATTGTCGTCTTTTTAATAAACAATCATTTGTCATTCAGTGTCTCCAGTTACGCACCAGTTTGGGAGCGGCAACATGCCAACCACTGGTTATTATGTATTAATCAGCCTCATTTAGTTATTAATTTACTCATTTCAAGTGTTGGCATTATTGGTACATTCAAATACAGCCCTAGTGGCTTTTTAATAATCTTTCATGACTTTTAATTAATCGGTCCTCTATCTGAGATTCAACAAGTTTGTTTGATTTAATATATTATTATAAATCTTTATGCACAGAGAGAACTAATTTATTTATTTTCATACTCGTATCTGTATAGATCTAGATATATAGTTTCGTTCGTTTTTATTTGATAAATACATTTTATCTAAGGTATGTCCATAATATGAAATAATGTATCGGACAAATTGTTACAATAGAATATTTAAGATATAATGTCAAATGTAATCGCAACGTGACGCCATCGAGTACGGGCAAACAAAACTAGATTTTTTTAGGCTCCGTGGTGCGGCGCCACCATTTATCGCAAGCAGTCTTGAGTGTCTGCGGTACAGGTTCTATGAGTTAAAGGGAAACTAAAAGCAATTGCTTAGGCATATACACCTACAAGACAGTATGAACTAAAAACAACTAGCAATTAATTTAACGACATCTTGCTTAGGTGTCAACAGGTCACTCGTTATGGTCTAAGATCCAGTCGTTATTCTGTCATCTACGCCGTTGGCGAGGGCGCCCAGATCTTCTGATGTGTCCGGGTCTTTGGCCGTAGGGTGGACTACAATGGTTTCTTGGAGTGCGGGCATAGACTGTAGCACCGCTGCTCTGGAGTTGCTGCATGGTGAACATGGCTGACTGATATTGACGACTCTGACTCCGAGTCAGATGACGAATCAGAGCGCTCATCTTGGCCACAGACGGGGCCTTCGATGGGATAGGAGGCAAGCGCAGGTGTTAACTTGTAACAATCGGAGATTCGAACATCGGAAGTCTTGCTACGGAACTTGGACTTCGTGAACTTCCTAAGTCGGCACCACCCCTCACTGTTGAGCAGCTGTGTAACAATGTATCTATCACGTGCTCTGCATTTGTCTCTGTCACATTTGAGGTAAACGAGGTCGCCAACGGAGATACTGATGGCAGGCGGTAGGTCGTGTCCGTGCGCTTTTGACTTGGCGCTGTGTGCATGATTTTCTGATCTGCTCGAGTGTTGGTTTAAGATCAGTTGCCTATCTGTGATCGGTAGCTGCTCAGCCGTGACTTGGTCTCTCTGTGTCCAGATCTCACGGGCTGATAACCTATCTCTGCGAATGCGAGAGTTCAAGTTCCCTGTGGCAAGCGCGAGTGTAACCTTTGATATGGGACCACCATCTGGTGAAAACTGCAGGAGCTCAATGCCCAACTCTTTGATGGCGTGTTCGGCTTCTGGGTTTGTGTTGATGTTTTTGACTTGCCCAACCTCCAGCTGGATGTCATGTTGTGCCAAGGCTGGGTCGTTGACCAACGTAACAAATCCTGGAGCGGGGTCTACGCGGACTGTGATCGACTTGTCGCCAAGTAATCGTTGTTCAGCACACACAGAGAGAAGTGCGTCGCGAAGCTGATCATGTCGCTCACCGTCAATAAGCGACGACAGAGTATGAAGGTACATCCTCGCGAATATGCACTGGCGATAGCGACGCATAACATCTGCAGCGAAGGATGAGCCCACTACAGCAGGAGTTTGTGTGAACGACTGTGGGTGCAAGTACGTTGGGATAGACTTGACAGCTTGAAACTGGTGACATGCGGCTTCTGAAGCCCTATCGATGTTTAGTGCGAAGAAATATCTGATGAAGACGCGTTTAAGTTGGGTCCTTGACAGGTGGTAGAATCTGACGTGCAGTGCAGTCAAAAGGCCATCGATAACAGGACGGGGGTCAACGATGCGCTCGCGTAGTGGTTGGAAAGGCTGTAGTCCTATGTCTGACGATCAAGCCGCCGTCACTGGCTACGGTGACAGTCTTTAGATATCTCTTGACATCGCCGATTTTGGTCATCTTCTTGGAAGGGCAAGTTCCTTGAGTAGTGAGCATGAGTACGTCTGAGGTCGGGGCTTTCATACAGCTTAGTGAGCTGAAGCAATGTGGAGTAAACGAACTTGCCCAAGGTTCAACCCCGCCGCACAGGATTCGAACCTGCGTTCTCTCAGTCGAGAGTCCGGAGCTCTTACCGCTGCGCTACTGCGCTCCACAAAGATGAGTTAAGTGTACAACCTTGACCATGCTGAGACCTAATGAATGAGAATGAACTGTATCACAAGGTAGAAGCTGCATGGCCACTGATCATTTCCAAAAAGGACCTCATGGAAACATCATCTTCTCAAACATTGTTGCGGTGCACAGGGTGATGGTTACGTACAAAGTTGTATTCAGAGTGCTGTACAAGGTTCTCGACCGCATGTGCAAAAACCGTACGTGCATCAGCAGTTTCTGGAGGTCAATACAACGGTTACCTCTGGGCAACCTCATTCGCATTTCATTTGAACAGTTGATACAAATCATCACACATAATGTACGGGTGAAGCACTTTTAGTAACGGAGCAGACATGTCCTGTTGTGTTAGCTATAGACTAGGCAAATCATCTGAAAAAAGCTAATTTGAGCTGTTTTGTGAAAATGGAGGCAGGGTTTTTGAAGATTTTTCAACATATACATAATCGGCTATATACCTATTAATTATAGGGCTACACGATAAAATGTTGTGTCAGCACGTGTGGAAAAACGAAGCACGTATGTGCAGAACATTTTAAATCAATACAATAGATAGAATTGAAATTAAAACACAAACCATACCAAATTATATTAAAATGTCAGTTAGGTTTCATGACTGAAGGTGTACAATACTTCAAAACAATTACTTACCTGCATGGCACATGACAACTATTTTTATACCAAAAACTTCCCAATTCAATTCCAAATAAAACAACACCAGGTTTTCTGACAAACGGTGTAATATATTGCATGTACAAACAAAATATTAACCCTACCCTCTTATTTGTCACAACCACCATCCAAGAACATAATCGACAATATAATAAATATGTACTAATTACAAGGTCAAATAACTAATGTTGGCATAAAAGTGTTTCTAATGGTGAGATACGATTTTGTAGTTTATGCACACATCAATGTTGTACACGAAGTTGAAAGAAAAACACAACATATGCTAAGATATATAAACAATTGTGTTTTATCTCCCAACAATCCCAGTTCATTTCCAAATAAAACAACACTATATTTTCTGACAATGTAATATTTTGCATATGAAACCGAAACATTAACCATACCCCCTTATTTTTCATAGCCACCGTCCTCAAACACAATCGACAACATAGTAACTATTTACAGAGCTACATAGCTAATTTTTATTTCAAAATGTTTGAAAAGGTAAGCTACGAATTTGTAATTAATATGAATGCCAACATTGCAGACCTACTTGAAAGAAAAACACAACATATGCTCTGATTATGTTAACATTTTCATTTGGTTTAATGATCGAAGGTGTACAATAGTTCAAATCATTACTTACACGCGTGGAGTATGACACTTATTTTTTATTTTACAATAATCTAAGTTTATTTCCAAATAAAATGTCAATAGTTTGTCAGACAAAGATTATGACTTATTGCATACAAAAACAAAACACTAACCCTACTACTAAAATTGTCTGACAAAGAATGTAATACAATGCATACACAACCAAAATACTAACACTACCCCCTAACATTTCATAACCGCCTTCCTCAAACACAATTGGTTATATATGTTTACTAATTACACGGCTACATATCTGATTTTGATATAACGGTGATAGATAATAGTAGGTTACATATTTGTGGTAAGATAGCATGTCAATATTACGTACATACTTGAACGTAGAGCATACATAATGCCACCAGATATATAAACGTTTTAGTTTGGGTTCGTGCCCGAAGGTATACAATATAATAATTAAAATCATTATTTGGCACATGACAATAATTTTTATCTCAAAACAATCCCTTTTCATTTCCAAATAAAATAACACTAGATTGTCTGACAAACAAGGTAATATCTTGCTTGCAAAACCAAAACACTAACACTAACCCTTATTTTTCATACCGTAGATGTGTTCTGCGAGCGAGCGAGATTCTCTAGTTGTTCTATTTGGCTTCAAAAAGATACGCTTCTCGTATATGATTATCCAATAGGACTCTGTGCATGTTTCTCGACTATTACCAAGTTTACTTTCCCAAGTCTACTCAGCTACGTGTCACATCTTCTTAATACTAACTATGCTGGGGTGTTCCGTCCAGTGTGAGTTAAGATGACGTCATGGACAACAGCAAAGCGTCGTCGTGACACAGTACCTGTACTTGTTCTTGACTAAGTTAATAATAATAATATATTTTATTAAATATAGCGCCAGATCCAATTATAAATTGTTCGTGGCGCTTTACAACATGTAGAACCCAGATAGAGGTACTAATGATGGCTAAAGAAACATGCATTTTCTAAAAATTCTTATAAAATTAATATTAGTAAAATACAAATAAATACAGTAATTAAATAAATGTATACTAAAATAATGATTTTAGCTACGTTTCTATGTAGAAATAAGACATTGCAAATTAATTTAACTCAACCAATGTACATGTAGGTATAAAATAAATATATAACTAGGTTAATTAATACATGAGAGATATAAAACTAATCAAGACTAAACTACGCCACATTGGACAAGAACGAGAGTCGAACAAATTAGTCTTTAAGCGTGCGTTGAAAGTAGAGAGACAATCAGACGTTTTAATGTCGTTAGGCAACGTGTTCCACAAAGTCGCCGCGGCGACCGCAAACGAACTGTCCCCAGCTTTGACATGAGTCCGCAGGACCGTTAACATGTTATTGTTGGCAGAGCGCAGGGCTCTTGTTGCTGTGTATGGACATACAAGGTCGCATAAATATTTCGGGGCATTGCCATGCACAGCTTTATATGTAAACACTAATAGCTTAAAGTCGATTATGTGTGCTACAAGCAACCAGTGAAGAATGCCCCAGCAAACATGGCAGTATTGGGCCAATGCTGGCATGGTACTGGCGAGTACCGTTTGTACCGTCAACGGTACAGCCGGTACTGAGCCGGTACATTGGACAGTGCATGGTGAAAGTGAATGTACTGGCCCGGCACTGGCCCAATACAGGCAAGTTTTCAACATTGTTCCACAAGATGGCGCACGTGTAGCTTTTTGTAGCGCCACCTATGGAATGCAATTTTACCGCCAAATTTAGAGTGAATCCGCAGAGGATTACTGGATTAAGCTAGTTTGATGTGTTTGAATCTTTTTGATGTGCGATGTTGATGTGTCTGTGGAAGATTTGAAATTGGAATTTTGTCAGGTAAGTTGTACTGATTAGTAAAAGTGAATAGCATACATTATGATATGATACTTGTGAATACACAGAATTGTATAATTGTACCTAAATTAATGTTTTAATTGAGAAATAACATAAACTGACATAGGTCATAGCTAGCCTGGGTGATAATTGAAGCAGTCTGCATAACTAGCAAACGATAGACCCTGCATCAAACTGGTCTGGCTACATTAATCAGGGGTAGAACTACCCACTAGTCCGCTAGTCCGTACACTAGTAAAGATTACGGCGGACTAGTAAACCCGGCCTACCAACTAGTCCGGCTGTCTAGTAAAAATCAGCGTGTTGAGTGGCGCCACCAAACGTACAATTGACAAAGTAAATCTTCACCTAATGTGAATCGACAGTGAAACGGTACTTTTGATTGGTTGTTGTGTGACATAGAAATCTGAAACGACCGTTTTGTTTGGATTAGCGTATCATGTAGAGGGGTACCGGCTAATGAGCGCAATTGGCGTCCATTTTCGCGTCTATTTTCTAATCTATTTTCAAATGCGCGGATTTCGAATACGGTTCACATCTTCAGTTCTACATCAATTATTTTGTTAATTCATTACTAATTATTTTGTTACGTTTACGCACGATGCATCGTTATTTAACTGGGGTTGCAAAACCAGAAGTTAAACGCAAGGTGGAAAAGCGAGAACGGGACACGCTGTACGACCAGCAGAAACGACAGCGTGGCTATTTGAAGGTTTGGGAACGAGACCACACTTGGCTGTCCTACGATGACGACAACGATTTGATGTTTTGCAAAGTGTGCAGGACACACAACGTAACTGGTGTCCGTGGCAAGAATGCGTTCTTGACTGGCACGGACAACTTTCGTCCAGACTCGCTACGCGCACACAGTACAAGCGAGGCGCACACACGAGCTGTCTTCCGGCAAACTGCGTTCGAAGCCCGTCCCGGCACTGCACCTGCCCACCGAGCCATCCAAGCGCTGAACACGGCCACCATGGACCGTCTGACGCATTTGTTTAGGTAATTATGTTACCCATGTGATATAATGTTATAAAATGTAAAAAAAATATTGTGTTTGATTGTACTTTGTTAGGGTTAGCACACTATATGGTTTAAATTATTATCCCTCATTTCTCTGTTATCTCTCATTTCAAGCGTGCCGTGCAGTAAACAATGCCATGGGAAATTATTAATTTGCATTTGATGTAGATCTGTGTTATAACTTGCCTGGATCTTCGGGTTCAAAAGTAATACTATTTAGTGTTGTATTTCCCGCCTTTATGCATCATATTTTTGGTTTTGAGAACGTGGCTTGTCTTGTGATTTTTGTGCTTTTATTAAAATTTAAACCTGCCCATCTTCAAATCTTCGTCAAGTTTTGTTTTGAAAGCGAGGATGTTTTTAGTATTCACTGTTTGCTGAGGAAGGTTGTTATGTTGTGACTATACTCAGTATTTACTTAATACTATGATATTTAATATTTCCTGCATTGGATGTTTCAGGACTTGTCACGCGATAGCAAAGCACCGGCGTCCGTTCACAGATTATGTGTGGCAGTGTACCCTCGACGCACAGAAGGGCCTTGATGTGGGGAACACTTATCGGAATGACAAGGCATGCAAGCAGTTCGTGCGTGCCATCGCTGAGGTTGAGCGCCGTCACCTCGCACAGCACCTGGAGAGTGCTCACTTTCTCGCCCTCATCAGTGACGGTACGACAGATGCGTCCATCACGGAAGCGGAGATAGTGTACGTGAGGTATGCAGTGAATGGTGTCGTCTCTACTGCCTTCGCTGGTATTGAGAACGTCGGCAAGGCAGATGCTCCGTCAATCAAGCGGGCAATTGACGGTGTCGTGGAGCGCTACCTCCACATCCCGAAAGAGACACTCATGAAGAAGCTTGTCGGATTCGGCAGTGATGGCGCCGCTGTTATGACCGGATCAGCCAACGGTGTCGCCACGCTCTTCCGAAATGAGCAGCCGTGTCTGCAAGCAATCCACTGCTATGCGCATCGCCTGGAACTTGCATATAAGGACGCATTGTGTCGGTTGCCCATGTACACAAAGTTGAGCGGTCTCCTCCTGAGCCTCTACTTGTTCTACCATCACTCGCCACTGAACCGTAGCAACTTGAAGGCAGCATTCGACACATTGTCTCTGCCATGTGCCCTTCCACCACGTGTCGGTGGCACTCGCTGGTTGCCACATCTGCTGAAGGCACTGCAGGCCCTTGTGAAGGGATATCCAGCATATGTCCTGCATCTGACGCAGATGCAAGTGCCCGGGGGCTCCGGAGATGCCAAGGCAAAGGCCATTGGCTTCTTGGCGACACTGCACCGACGAGACATCATCGAGATGGCACACTTCCTTCTCGATGTGCTGTTTGTTCTGAGCAAGCTGTCGCTGGTGGCTCAGACAGTGACTGCGACAGTTGCTGATGTACATGCCACGCTGACATCCGTTGTGGCCACCCTTGTGATGTACAAGACGACCACAACTGCCAAGGAGCGTGCCCTGGCGCGCATGGAAGACTTCCATGGTGAGACACTCACAGGTGCTGTCTTCGCCAAGCAGACCCGACTGCAGATCTTGGGCAACCTGGTCAGCTGTCTAGAGGGTCGCTTCGTTGACAGCAATTCGGACGTTGTGCGTGCATCATCAATCGTTAGCTCCAAGCTGTGGCCTGAAGCTGCAGGTGATTATAGAAATGACGCTGTGGCCACACTCAACAACCATTTTGGCCCTGTGCTTCGCGACGCTGGCATCGATACTGCCAGTGTGGAGACGGAGTGGACACTTCTGAAGATGATCCTGTATGAACAGTCACCAGACGTGCGACAGCTGACATGGTCTAGTGTCAATGCAGCCCACCAGGCAGAGTATGGAAACATACTTGGGCTTGTTGACGCCATTCTGACTCTGCCAGCCAGCTCGGCTGATGCGGAGAGAGGCTTCAGTCAGCTGAAGCTGACGAAGAGCAGCATCCGGTCAGTCCTGAAGGCAGATCGACTGACTGATCTGTTGACCATTCAGCTGAGTTCACCAGACATCGCTGCATTTGAACCGAAGGAGGCAATCGAGCTGTGGAGTGCTGGTGGAGCCCGGAGGCCAGACACTCAGCCGCTTAGGCCAAGGCCCGACTGTAGTAGTTACACTGACAGCAGTGACACCGACTGTGATGACAGTAGTGCCTCCGACTCTGAGTGACACTGACTGACTGACAGGCAGTGTTAACGCCAGGCCTGGATGACACTGTGGTTTTTTGTGTTTTAAATAAAATTGTTGTGACCTAAATTTGTGCTATGTTTTTTATTTGCAGGACTAGTAAACCTTTTGGCGGACTAGTAAACTTTTGTCTTTACTAGTCCTGCTGTCTAGTAAAATAAATGCTGAAGTTCTACCCCTGATTATTATTATTAATTATCAGCCTAATAGATAACTAGCCTTTTAATTGAAATATTGTTTGTCATACATATTATTTAATTCAGTCATTCTTGAACAGAAGTGGTATTTCAATGATTTTTCTTTCAGGTTTATTGGATATATAAGTTGGCAGTCCAATTAAAGCATGTCGTATTGGACAAAACGTCGAAAAATTCTAGCAGGAGTCGAGAAACATATGCAAAATATTGCAAACAATGATGAGAATAATGAAATGACAGGCACTGCACAGCTTGACGTGGGATGTAGTCGGGGATCAGAAGTAGGATAGAAGTAGATGTAGAAGGAGATAGTCATCATATTCATAGTGATGTGGATGGGGGCCATCCTCAAGACAATGATGTTTCAGTCGGTGAAAGGGAAGAAGAATTTATAGAGAATGACAATGTCTACTCCGATGATCCAAACTCTTCACCATCTTCATCTGATGGTGAAAATGACGACGAACATGATCAAAATGGTCTCTATTCTTTGTTGGCTAGATGGGCAATAACAAATGGGATTACCCACATTGCTCTAGGAGAATTGTTGGGTGTTCTTATATGTCTCCACCCTGATCTACCTAAAGACCCCAGAACACTTTTGTCAACAACAAAAGTTGATGGCATTAAACCAATAGCTGGTGGTTTGTACTACCATTTTGGAATTACAGTGGCAATCAAGTCTGCACTTGCTCTTGATCCCAAGCTGAGAAACTGTGACAATATACAGCTGCAGTTAAATATTGATGGGCTTCCATTGTTCAAGAGCAGCAATGTACAATTTTGGCCAATATTGGGGCGATTGGCACAGTCAAGCAACACAGAACCATTTGCAATAGGATTGTTCTCTGGGAAGTCAAAGCCTTGTCATCCAGATGAGTTTTTACATGATTTTGTGGAAGAAATGGCTGATCTTCAAACAAACGGTTTGAATTTCAATGGTCAACTGTTCAACGTAGCCATTTCCAATTTTGTGTGTGATGCTCCAGCACGTGCTTACATCAAATCTGTCAAGTCCCATTCTGGTTATTCAGGTTGCAATAAATGTACACAGGCTGGAGAGTACAAGGGAAAGATGACTTTTCCAGAAACTAATGCCCCATTGCGCACAGACATTGCATTTGATGAAATGGTCGATGAGGATCACCATGTACGGCAATGTGCACTGAGACGGCTATCACCACCACTGGGCATGGTTTCACAGTTCACATTAGATTACATGCATTTAGTCTGCCTTGGTGTGATGAAGCGTCTCCTCTTACTGTGGATGAAGGGTCCTCTCCATTGTCGTTTAGGGGGTCAGGCAAAACAATTCATTTCAGAATGTCTTTTGTCTGTGCGTAATCACATTCCAAAGGACTTTGCTAGAAAGCCCAGGGCCCTTGCTGAAACTGACAGATGGAAGGTTACTGAATTTAGGCTTTTTCTGCTATATACCGGCCCAATTGCTTTAAAAAGACAAAATAGCTAAAGAATTGTATGATAACTTTCTGTTGCTATCAGTTGCCATCCATCTGCTAGCAAATCCTGCTTCAGCATGTAGTGTGACTTTATGTGACTATGCTCATAGTCTCTTAGTTCTTTTCAATCAACACTTTTCGCAGCTTTATGGACCAGACAAAGTGACATACAATGTTCATGGCTTAGTTCATCTAGCAGAAGATGTAAAAGTTCATGGTAATCTTGACCAGTTTTCTGCATTTCCGTTTGAAAATTTTCTTGGACAGCTAAAAAAAATGGTCAGAAAGCCAAACTTTGTGCTCCAGCAGGTGATTATGAGAATAGCGGAGAAGTCCAAATTACCTGCTGGTTTTGATGATCACCCAGGCTTATTTGTTCCCAGTTTGAAAAAAACCCACACACGTGGCCCACTCCCAAGAGGAAATATGTATTTTCCATGTTCCCAATATGGGGAAGCACAATTAAAGGATTTTGCTATTGCAGCTGAAGTACCTAACCGTTATGTTAAAATTGGTTCAAAGGTTGCTCTTGTACAGAATATTCTCCAGTGTGACACAGGGATTTACGTTGTCTACAAACTGTTCCTCTCACACAAAGTCTTCTTCACTTATCCTTTAGATTCAGAAAAGCTGGATATTCATATTGTAGAAAATGTGAGTGAAGTACTCTATGTCATTAATGTTGAATTTATCGAGGGAAAATATATGTTACTACCATTAGGAAGAGTGCACGTTGCAATGCCTGTCATTCATACTGTTTGATTTCTCATAACTGATTTTTCTGAATTGCCTTATCTTTACCAATGTAAATTCATTTGAAAATATTGTTGTTGGTCTCCAGCATGTATGTTGTGGTGGTCTTTGATGAGCACAATGAAGTTGATGTTGTGTCATCAAACTGGCTTATTAACAAAACTAAGACGTACTGGCCTCCATTCAAATCATCACAAGCGATCAACAAAGCCGTGCGAGAAAGAGTCACCCCGGATCCTGAACAATGGAAAGTTTTCGAGATGCGAGTGCTCTGTGCTTGTTGTAAGGAAACATTATTTCCCCCTACATTTTGTATACATGGGTGCATTTAATTAGTTGTGTACATTATATTTAAGATAATCTCCTTGTACACTGCATTGATAACATGGCTGAAATATACAATAAATGCATTTAATAGACAGTGTATTAAATTATAGAAACAAATAATAAATTGATTGCATAATATGGTTTTAATTGCATCTAATTACATCGTGACTCGCATTACGGCTGCATGGGGCACCTGATTATTGATGTTGGATGGGTGAATTTTGTGAATTCTGCACGTATTGTTTGAATTTTCACATAATGCAGTGTGCAAATAATTTATTTAAATAAAAATTCCAAAAAGTTTATGTTATGTCCCACCATAAAAAATAATTGGGAAATTCAATGACAATATTTTAAGACCATTTTCCATGTTTTCGTGAAATTGCCCTTCCATATAAGTAAACTAATTGGCAACAGCATGCTGCAAAATCTTGTTAAATTAATGACAGTTTGGCAAAGTTAAATTTGGCTAACTATGATTCTTATCACTTTCACATTGATAATATAGCTATATAAATATAGAACTATTTGACTGCTTTATTCTATCATATTGACATTATTGTAATAAAATATACATTAAAAATATTTTAACCCAGTTTAGCCCAAAATGGAGGTTTAGTGTCGGGTGGGAGTCTTAGTCTTAAAAAGGTTAGGGATAAACAAATACATCTGATTTCTGATTCTTGCCCATGACTATTCTTGTGATGTCTTCATATTATATTGTAGTGAGCTATGATGAGGGGCGACAAAAGGCACGTAAAGGTAAATTTACATCTGATATCCAAACAGAAGAAGAAGAAGATCAAAGCAAAAGGCCAAAGAGGTGTGTTAATAATTGTTGGATTAACATCAGCTGTAGCAAGTCTAGACTATTAAGTTATATTAGACAAACGGAGTAGTTGGTACGCAGTCTGCAGAAATATTTAATAGTGGTTAGTTTGTCAGAAAATAGCTCAGATGAGCTAATGTTATGCAATTCCACATGTGAATAAAGCTTCTTGTATCTTGTAGTTAAAACTACCCATGACAGTTACATAATTGCACAGTCATCAACCAGGGTTGAGGTTTAACCCGGGCTAAACTGGTTTTGCCCAGCCCAGTGGGTTAAACCAGGTTTTTAATAGTTTAACCTGGGTTAAGCCTAGGTTAAATTAGGCTTTACTCTATCGGAGATCTTAGGATGATATTATCAGAGGGACATTCTCAATATTATATTAGTTGGTATATAGATTGATGATGGTTTAAAATTGTTGTATATCCACCTTATGCAAATTACTTATACTAGTTCAGACCATAATCCTTTTATGTATTTAAACCAGCCCAGAAAGTCCAAAATAAAAGGCCTTTTTATCAGTGTGCCATTAATTACTAGCTGAGTCTTCTGAAGATGTGCAGTGATTCCAGTCGGACAATCTACCCTAGTACAGTGTGGTGTCAGCTTGCAGGTTATGGAACAGGAGGATATAGAGCCTTGCAGACTGGTAAGTGGTAATCTACCCTTTGTGTTCACTGCCAATAACTGGATTCATCATCAATCCTCCAAAGATACCTGAGCCACCACATATTCATGGTCAAGTTGATTAGCTCAACTCACAAACTAAGACAATACACAACACTGAATGACAGTGTCCAGGGTGAGGCCTAAGCAGTCTTCCAATTGCTGAATAGATCAATTAACCCTGCCCCCCAGTCCCAAGTGGGTGACATTGTGCACAGGTGTTCATTAATCCTTAGTGAATGTACTTTGTGTGCTTTATTCTTTCATATTGTGACAAAATGTGGCTAAAAATAGCTTAACCCGGGTTTAGCCCAAAATGGAGATTTAGCCCAACCCGGGTTAAACCAGGGTTTAACCTGGGGGCACGTTAACTTGCAAACATTATCATCAACATCTGTTTCAACAACAACATTATGCATTAACCCTAAACTCCTATAAATCTTTATGAAGCAACATCATATGTTTGCATAGAAAAAGGTGTCTTGATATGATATGTTAAAGTATTCAACAACAGATTTCTTGTTTGTCCTAGATACACACAGAAGCCAGCTCATCTGCAAGATGACAGTGAAGATGACGATGTTGATGATGAATGCGAATCATTAGTCAGGAAATCGGAAAAAGGTTGAAGTGGAAAGGCATGTCATGCTAGACTGCAACGGGCACCCACGCCACCAACAGTTCCTGGTATTTATCTTCCTGGAATGATTACCTTCCTTTCTGTGTGAATGCCTGACCAATATATTATATTGTATCTTGTAATATATTGGTCAATGGTCATACTTCGTAATGGAATAATGTGTAATCTTAGACACACATGTTGCAATGAATTCCATCATAGACCAGTTTAATAACATCCATTTATGACACATTTGTGTTATTCAGGTGCTAATCAACGTCTTTATAATTCGAATCACCTTGTAAATCACTGGTTTGCCCATGTGATTCTGGTACTATAATATAAAGTGCTGCTATGTGCTTGTTATTAATTGTCAAGTATCCCAGGCTGGCGTGTTGTTTGTTTGTATCTTTGTAAATACACGCTTCATGTTTTCAGATTTGACAGATGAGAGGATTCCAATGTGGAGGACCACACCAAGTACTCCACCAATATATTTATTGCCATGTGTTATCATTGCAGTCAATACAATAAAACATTGGAAAGTGTTACGGTGTTGGGTCGAACAAGTACGTATTCGTGACAACTGACAATACTCTCATGCAGAAAAAATGCATTAAAATATATTAGTGATAAAACAAAATAAAATATATTTTCATGCACAGTAAATGCTATCTTAAAATAAACTCTTGACTATATTAGCACGTAGCCATCTCTATACATGTTTTCTATTATGTGTACTAGTCAAGGTGCATAGTATTTTTTAAATACTCTACATGTTGTATTTATTTTTGGCAGCTTTTGAGAGGGAGATGCTGTCAGGTATGACAGCCATCCAACTGACACTGGATGGCGTGGTGCAAGAGCTGGCCACTCTGCGGAAGCAGATAAAAACACTGCATAGTGGAGACGTTAAAGAGCTGCCAGAGGACATAGATTTCCCACTGCCAAGTGTAAACAAGGTCGAGGAGGAGGTCAGGCTGCTCGACAAGAACGTCAAAAACCTGGTGGTGAGTATTTGTATGATCATGTTTGTAGTTTAGTCTTATTTTTGCATCGTTACATCATTCTTTCTAAGGGAAAATAATGAAAACTTCTAATTGATCTCTTAATATCTTCATCTCAAGTGTTTTAAATGTCGTAATAAAACCTGCAATATATTTGTATTCATTTTATAGTTTCCTTGTATGTTCTATGTGTAGGCATTACAAATTTTACATTTCCCAAAAGTGAATAACATCCACCATTTTCAGGCCATTTCTAGATCCTCTCGAACATTTTCCCCCATCATCTTTAACCTTTCTAAACACATTTGTGTTGTCCACAAATTTAAGTGTTTTGCTTGTTAGTGTTATTCCATAAATATTGTGTGGGGTCTGTTATTTTTATATGATGTGCAGTGGGGGGACTGCTATTATCACTGTACTCATATACAATTAAATTAGAAAAAATAAATATGGATGGTGCTTCCAGCCCCCCCCCCCATACATTTATTTCTGGAATAGCTCTTATGTCATCATCTAAGTCATTGATATACGTAATATTATTAAGAATAGTATAGGTATTTGATCCTCCACTCAAAACTGATTTCCGATTCGAAACTTCCCCTCTGCTACCCAGTACTAACATGTTTCTATCCAGATGATTATGCAGTCCCTATACCATGGGCTTTCATTAACATTTTGGTGTGTGCTGTATGTTTGCAGACCCATGACTTGGCCTCTATTGGCGGCGGCAACGTCAAAGAAAATGTGCGGCGTGTGATGTCGCATGTGCTACACCAAGCCGTTGCCATTCAGTACAACTGGGCAGGCAAAAGTGGCTGGAAAAGCCAAACAAAAGAAACTAAAAAGGCATTTGGCAGTCTGCTGTTGAGCAGTGTCATTACACGTATGTACCAGTATAGCTACTTCATCCTTTTACATCTTCTTGCTTACAGTACAAACTAAGGATTAATAAAGATTATGGATTAGTTAATATGAGAGACGTCTTTTCAAATAATAATTTTTTATGGCCCCTAAATCCTCAGGGACTTGAACTCAAAGAGTGAGGACCACTGAGGATTTACCATAATTTCTTTGGCATATTATATACCGAACATTTTGGTAGGATGGGATTGCAATTGTGTTAAGTTATTTACTATTTGCAGAAGGTACCTAGTTTCAGATGGTTTTAAAGTGATGGGGAGTCTATTCCTGAGTTTGTGCAAAACTACAGTTAAAGCCTGCCCAGGTTGAGCTTAATTTTGGGAACAAAAAGATGTTATGAGATCAAACTGGAAAATAAATGATTGTTTAGGAAGTGCACTGATGTTTTAGATAAAACTATATATATATGTGTGTGTGTGTGTTTCAGGGGCCATTATGAGGAATCCTTTCATTCAAGGGATCACCGAGTCGACTGTACAGAAAGAGATGATGCTGTGGCAGAGGAACGCAGGAGACAGGTATGGCGGGAGGAAGCGTCGTGCACAGGACAGGCATGATCACGCCAATGATGTATAATTATTTTTATATTAATAAAACTGTTCATGTTTTGTTTCATATCCTGGCTTTCGTTGCTATCTCATACAGATATGCTACTATACATATCAATGTTAGGCCACAAATATTCCTATATTTGACCAGTCCAGTATACCAGTATACAATAGTGTACTGGACCATTAGTGTTCCAATATTATGATGCTAATAATGGCACATTAACGTGCCAATGTACTGTGCCAGTACCGGGTCAATGCTGGACCATTACTGCTTCAGCATTGGGTCAGTTCAGCAAGCCAGTACCGGCACAGTACTGGGCCAGTATTGTGCCAGTACCGCCTGCCATTACTGGGCCAGCATTGGGCCAGTACAACATGCCAGTATTGGCCCAGTTAACAGCCTCTGTGCAGAGCATGTATTGGGCCAGTGCTGGATTAGGTTATTGGGCCAGTACCACATCAACCGGCGGTAGGTATTGGCCCAGTGCTGTTATGTTAGCTGGGGCACAGCAGCGGCGTAGAGCTGTCACTCCATGGGCGGCGTAGTATCAACCTAGCAGCAGAGTTGTGCATTCTCTGCAGTCGAGCGATGTTGTTAACATAAGTGTTGTATAGAAGTGAGTTGTAATAATCAAGCCGTGATGAAATAATGGCGTTGGCGATACGTTCCTTTGTCGTCGTTGGGAGATAACGACTCATCTGGTTGGTATGAAGCAGGTGAAATGAGCACACACTGACGATGCTTGAAACTTGCTTCTTACAATCGAGGTGGCGATCCATAACGACACCAAGGTTACGAACACATCTTGAGGCAGTAGTCATAACATCTACGCGTATCACACTGCGGTCAATAAGCGCAGCGGCAGTCTTTGGTACTACGGGAAGATATTCCGTTTTATTGATTGACAGTATCTAGACACTCCTCCATATGTCACAGAGTAGCAGCCAACGCAGTCACAGTGAGGTCAAAATGGCAGTACAATTGCAGATCATCCGCATAATGATGAAAACAAAGTCCATGCACCCCGATTATATCGCCAATGGTCCAATAATAGCAATGGTCCAAGCACTGAACCCTGCGGGACACCCGATGTCACATATGTTGTATTCGATTACGCATCACAAATGACCACTGGGTCCGGCCCTGCAGATAGGATTGCAGCCAGCCAAGCGCCTTGCCAACAATGCCGTAACGCAACTGAAGCGGCTGGATCATTATCTTGTGATTGATTGTGTCAAAGGCCGCACTAAAGTCAATAAGAACTAGTGCCGTGCCTTGTCTATATAGGCCTTTAGACAGCACCCAAAATTTGGGTCAATTGATGCTAAGCAATTAGGTGGAATTAGTGGAACTTTCACAACAGACGTTCTTGTCAAAATGGTACACAAATGGTACACAAATGGTACACAAATGGTACACAAATGGTATGAGGCGACTGATCAATTGGATTCTTATGTCCGAGTTTTAATGTTAGATTTTAGTAAAGTGTTTGACCTTATTAATCATAATTTGTTACTAGAAGAGCTACAGTTGTATGGTTTGCCTTCACATATTATAAGATGGATAGCAACAGTTTTGTTGGACAGAACTCAACAAGTAAAAATAGGAAATGAATATTCGCATTCTGGTCACCTCAATGGGGAAGTACCACAAGGAACACTGTCTGGACCTAAATGTTTCCTAGTCTACATAAATGATTTAGAAACGTCTGTTCGGTTATATAAATATATAGATGACAGTATATTGTTCGAAGTATGCGATAGAAAGGGTGTGTATCTGTTATAAAAGAATCTGTTGACCTTGCTGCTAGGTGGACAGAACAAAATGATATGAAAAATAATTCGGGAAAAATCAAAAGAGATGATTATCTGTTTTGCACAAGACCTCAATTTTCGAAACACTATCCCGAATATAAAGATTGATGGAAAAGATGTAGATCAAGTAGACCATGCCAAACTTCTAGGTGTTACAATTTCAAAGGATCTGACATGGAATAAGCATGTGGAAAATATTGTGAAAAAGGCCGGGAAACGACTGTACATGTTGTATTAGTTAAAGCGAGAAGGAATTAGCCAGAATGATCTGGTCACTATATATATCAGTGTCGTGAGACCTGTTTTAGAATATGCATGCCCTGTATGGCACACTACCTTGCCACACTATTTATCTGACAATATTGAAATTATACAAAAAAGAGCATTAAAGTGTATTTTTCCTGCAATAAGTTATGCTGAGATACTCAGATATGTTAAATTGGAGACATTGGAAGCAAGACGGGACTGCCTTTATCAAAAATATTTCAATAAGATTAAAGTTAGTACGCACAGATTAAACTATCTGCTGCCTGACGAAAGGCATACCAAATATGACATCAGACAGCGTAATGTGTACCCTTTGCCAATAACCCGAACAAACAGATACCGTAACTCTTTTATACCATGGGGATTACACAACTGCCAAAAACGAAAGAAGGACAAAATGATGGTATTTATACTTCAGTGTATTGATACTGTATGACGTTTCAATGTATTAGTTATATTTTATTGTATACTGTGAATCCAACTCTGTTGAGTTGCTAATAAACTTGTGTTATTATATTCCTATTCTTACTAGCCAGACCTTAAAGTGATTTCTTTTGTTGAATTCCTTAATGGCGTGGATTGCATGTTGAGACGCGGTAGATAAAATGCCATAAAATCCACATTTCTCAAGGTATTAAAACCATTTTCTCATATATATATATAACACATGACATTTCAGCCATATTATATACAATTATCATACCCATAAGATGTATAATAACTATTGCATAATGGTTTATGTGTGACCACCCCTTCAGCAATTTCCATAGAAAAATAGTTTTTGCGGAAATAGGGAAAGGATTAAAAAGAGTTATTTCACACAAAAGAATGTATGTACTGCAATGCTATCACATATTGTCCATATCTAGGGATGTAAGCCAACATTCTGGTGCAATAAGTACCTCGAATTAGGATACATGTGGTTATTAGTCAGAATTTTAAGTGATTTTTTGTTGACAACCAGAATGCCCTGGATTGCATTTTGAGATGCGGTAGATAAAATACCACAAGATCCACAATTCGCAAGATATAAAAATAACGATGATGTGTGTGAAAAGCATGACATTTAAAACACATCGTGTCCAATTTTCATTCTACTGAGATGTATACTAAATATTCCATAGTAGTTTGTGTATAGGCCCCTCATTAGTAATTTCATAGAAAACTTGTTTTCGCGCATGTGGGGATAGTGTGAAACAGAGTGATTTCTCACAGAAAGCTGGGAGTGCTGCAATGCTGTCACCTATTTTCCATCTCTACGGATGTAGGCCTAGCCAAAAATCATCATGAGCATGCGTCCCTAAAAATGTACCAACACACCCTCTGGCTCATGGCCTAATAGCGGCTTTCATGGCATTTGTTACACACAACAGTGTGGTTTAAGTTGAATGATTCTTCCGGTAGGCTGATTGGTAACAGTCCTCCATTCGCTGATCGGAAATATGAGAAATGATCCTTCGCGCAATAACTTCTCTATGACTTTTGACAGATGGCTTAGGTTGCTCACTGGACGGTAGTTGTTGAGTATGTCCTTGTTGAGTGATTGTTTCTTGAGCAATGGCCAGACAACTGATGCTTAAGCAGCACAGACATGACTGCATCCTCGAGTGAGGCGTTTTTACAATATGTGTGATGATAGGCACGATTCTTTCCATGTTGTCAGTTAGTTGCTTAGTTGGTAGTGGATCAAGTGAGCATATCTTATCCGTAGTGCCAAGGATATTAGTGATTTCGGCTGTAGTAGCTGGCTCGAACACTTGAATTGAGTCAGTAAAATAAGGTGTCTCGTCCTCTGTCGGGTCAACGGCAATGCGGCAGTGCAAGTTAATCAGTAATTTATCGACCTTTTCTTGGAAGAAACGTGAGAATGTATCACAACCTTTCTTCACTGAGCAGAATTCAGGAAGTTGCATTTTGTGTACGTCGAGTGATCTCAGAATGCGAAACATGTTCTTGTTATTAGCGTTCTGTAATTGTCCGCGATAATATTTGGTTTTCTTACTGGCTATCATTGTAGTGCAGTCGTCGCTGTGTATTTCAATTGGCGGTGTATTTCAAGTTTCGTTCTTCTCCACAGATTCTTACATGTTCGCCTTTTCTCTCTTGCTTTGTCGACCTCAGCGTCATACCACAAATGCGGCGAGTTGTTCTTGACGTGTACATAGCGCCAAGGAGCGTGCTTGTCTAAGCAGTCAGTGAGACAGGTGTTGTAATCCGATGCTAAGACTTCCGCTTGCTGACCGTCAGCCGCAGATTTAACGTCATCATTGAACGCTGCAGCATCCATGTTGCGGAAGTTGCGCTTGGCAATTACTGAAGTTTCAGCTGACGGTTTCAGCACATTTAATGCAAGTTCTATGCGATAGTGGTCCGATATGGAGTCTGGATAAACAACAACAGAAGATACTAAGTTATCGCTGTCATGACTTATCACCAGATCCACTGTATGTCCTGTTTTATGGGTCGGTGAATGGACGTGTTGCAGCAAATTGTAGGAATCGCGAAGCGGTTCTGATTTCGTTGCATCATCAAAATGAGTATTAAAGTCTCCAACATTGACGGTTGGTATAACGGAAACAGATGCTTCTGTAAATATGCATTCAAGTTCAGCATAACATTACTTGAAGCAGGCGGGTGGTAGATGACACACACAAGTCGTGTTTAATGATATAGAATGGGCTGCAGAGAACTGCACACGGAAAAGTTCGATGGTATTCAAATGGAGAGTAGGAAGAATCTTCGTTGTAAATGTATCGCGGTGCAAGATTGCAACACCGCTACCACGACGAGAAGATCGTGCCTCGTGCTGGAAGAGGAACCCGGGTGGGGTCACTTCAGCAACAACAACTTCGTCACCGGTCTTGCTTAACCACGTCTCGGTTATCGCTAAGATGTCGCATTTGTGTTCAACGACGTATTCATTGATTTTAAGAGCTTTATTGCACACGGAACGAGCATTCAGTAATGCCACATTGACGGATGGCGTACCGTGTGGCATAACAGGGGCGGCTCTTAGAGTTACCAGATTCGCACTGACACTGCCTTGCCGACATACAATTCGTGAAGGATCTTCAAAACGGTTGGTAATCTGCGTTCGGATCGCGCGCTGTTTGCGCGTGCCCGACGTCTGCCACGCAGAGTTGGACGCGCCGTGGACAGTCCCAGACGTCTGATCAATGCATACACTGTGTCAGGTAATCGCGGAGTGACACACCTGGTGGCAGAAAGCCCGAAAGACGTTCTGTAGGCACACCGCCGCCAACGGTAGTGTGCCTGGCTAGTTACAGTTTACCAAAATAGGTCACTCTCGGTCTAAATACCTGTAGTCCACCAGCTTCGTCAGCGACACGGTTGCCTGACGACGTTAAAACATTTCAAGATTGTAGACAACGTACACTACCTTGTTATATAACAAGTTCACCGAGACAGTCACTGCAGCATCACGAGTAAATAGTGAAGTTATGATCGTTCATTTCTTCGTAAACAGTAGAAAACATGTTAATAACACGAGCGCGATTGGGCTTGTTGCCTGTTAGGCGCTACCGTAAAACGCTGTTGTTGCAACTTGCACTGTAAAGGAGTAAAAAGCACCAATATTTTCTTAAGATAATAATCAAGCCCTGCTTGATAAGTTGCCTCAGTTACATTGTGCTTTCATGGGATCATTCGAGTAGATGAACATGTGGACCATGGAACAATTTTGCAGCGCTTCCAGATGTAACAACTAACATTCTTTAAATAAAGCCTTTGGTTTCACCATAATTGGTCCCCGCAGCAATTGAGTCAGATTAGAGTGGTTACATGTAAGATCAACCTGTTGTAAATTGTGTGGCACATAGATGCTACATATATTTTATATTTTGTGCGATTATGAAGGGCACAGTGCCATGCTAGTTGACGTTTGAATAGTTTCACTCTTCAGTTACTAATAAAAGTGCCATGTTCCACGGATGTAAGTAATGATTTGAAGTATTGTTCACCTTCCGTCACGAAATCCAACTATAATGTTTCTATTTGTTGGCATAGTCTGCGCTTTCCTTTTAAGTCCGTCTATGATATTGAAATCAGTAGTTACTATAACTACCCAACGTACAATTCTAAACATTTTGATAACCAAGGTAGCTATATAGTCCTGTAATTAGTAGATCTATCATTATAGCCGAATGTGTTCGATGTTTGGTGATTATGCAAAATAAGGTGGTAGTGTTAGTGTTTTGGCTTTGCAAGCAGTGTATTACCTTGTTTGTCGGACAATCTAACATTGCTTTACTTGGAAATGAAGAGGGATTATTTTGAGATAAAAACAATTGTCATGCGCCACACGTGTAAGTAATGATTTGAAATATTTTACATCTTCGGTCACTAAACCAAACTAAAATGTTAACACAATTACAGCATATGGTGTGTTTTTCTTTCAAGTTTGCATTTGTATTAACAACAAATTCGTATCTCACCTTTCCAAACTTTTTGAAATAAAAATAGCTATGTATCTCTGTAAATAGTAGATATATAGTCGATTGTGTTGAAGACGGTGGTTATGAAAAATAAGGGGTAGAGCTAGTTTTTTTCGGTTTTGTATACAAAATATATATATTTTTTACTACGCAGTAAAAACCACAATAGAAAGCGTCATCCGGGCTGGTAATGTAAATATCACAGATAAATCCTGGCGTGGATGACAGCTTGTAACATTTAGGTACACCTAAAGAGTTTTCTAGAGCAATTTTGAGATGTTGTGCCTAGACTACTATGAGATAGTCCAGTTACAGAAAGCTGTACATTTGGAACTACACACGAAAGACTATGAACGCAGTTTTTAATTCTTTGCTTATTTATTATTGTTATTATTTACTTCTGTGTTTCCTGAGTGTTGTTCATTAACTCATGATGCACAATAATGGATGCACTTTTATAACGACTTGATGATAGCATCTCCTCTTCATGTCTGCGTATAGTATAGTTTATTCCATGTAGACTGTATACATGCACAGTCCACGAGAACCTACCTATTGTATGACCTTCTAGTCTACTTAATCTTCACAAACACTTGTTTAATTTGTGTGAATGTATAATGTAATTTAACATGAACATGTTCGTACGCACGCACGCACGCACACACACATACTACATACGCGCATGCATGCAGGCATACATGTAGACCTTATAATTATAATATGCAGACGTACGTAATTTAACTAAAGCAGATTAAATTAAGATTAATATGCCAGTTGAACGAAATGGACAAATGGAGAGATCGGCGAACGACAACTATTGACTGACCAATAAACGTACGCCTTTGGAACTTTAAATGTAAAATGTTACATAGAATTATTTATTAGTCTATTAAATTCCTCTGTCAAAATTCCCGTTTCACACAATTTCAGACCGTAAATAGACAACAACAAAGATTATACATTAAAATTAAAATTGTTAATTTAATTAGACCTACGCTCACAAGAGCCCATCCCTTTAAAATGAAGAAGAAGATGTACAGTGTCCTTTGAGATCGACGAATTCAGAGAACTGAGGCATTGCAGGACCTCATTATACGAAACGTCAACTAGCGCCATAAGGGCCGTTCATATGTCACGCCCGCCCCTTGTCACACGCTTCGTCACGCTGGCTTGACAAAAAACCTCCCATGGTGCATGCATGCATCTACAATAATTATATTATGTTTTGCATGACTGTATTGATTCGCTTTTACACGTAAAATATAAGTCTGTAAAAGTAATACAAAAAGCTTGTACATTGTTGGTTTTTGTTGGAATGCTGTTCAAAAATCTACCCCAGACCTGGCTGAACTATTAATGCTATATATCTGACATCTACAGCTCGACGAGACAACATTTCGCTACGGAACACTACCTAGAGACCACCACCCATGTTTAACGCTTCGTCATGCTTGTCCAAATATTCCTCACCCCATAAGCGTGACGTACTTTATGGTTAACACGTTATCAGTGAATCAATGTAATTTAAAGAATTTCTGGTGAACAAAACTACTTCGTCAAAGAGGTTACACGGCGTCCGTTCTTCTTGTGATGGAATAACGTGAATGGTGTTCGAGCGATAATACAGCAGCATGATCGATAATTGGATCATTTGTTGTTATCTAGGTGATGTTGTCCCATCTCTTTAGAGCGCAGTGTTCCCGCCTCGACGGCGTCCATGAGGGCGCCCCGGAAGCCAGTGCTCTCTAGCCGGTGAAGAGCGTAGATGGACGTCCCTCCAGCCGAACAGACCTCGTCCTTCAGTTGCTCCGGGTGCACTTGCTGCTCCAGAACCATCTTGGCGGCGCCCTGAAGCAAGAGACAACGTACGGTGAAGAATCGAGCTCGGCGAGTGGTATGAATCTAGCTCGCTATCTATCTCGATCTTTCTGGGATTTTCTTTAAACTGTATTTGCTACAAACCAACACACACACACGCCCTCTGTTTCTCAGAAAATCTGTTTATGATATGTTTTGAAATATTGTTTTTATTGTTAGATACATTATATTGTGTGTAATAGATTTCAACGTTGATGGAGTAATGTAGTTGACGTTTTCAAAGCAAAAGTAAACTTCACAAAATCCCCTGAGGCGTAGAGCATGTGTGGTTGTCAGAACGTATCGCGGAGATCGGCCATAATTTAGAAACAATATCGTAAAAAATCTCCGAAAGCACCCCCATTCAAACCCACCCCAGTCTTCCGATATCATCAGCCCCCAATATTCAAATACATGTAGTTCTATATCATGTCAATTGAATCTGGCGGTTGTTCCTTGTGGTTTTAGAAGCTATCGCTCAAAATAAGTTGATAGGTTGAACTGATATAAAAAAAACTACTGTTTGTTGGACTACGAAGTCTGGAGACCACCCATAAAGTGAGTAGACGGTGTCGATACTGACCAGCATTGTCTGCGCGGCGAGTCGGAGCGCCTTGTCCCGGCTCAGACCCATCTTGACGCCGCCGTCCGCCAAGGCCTGGATAGCAACGAACCCCTGACACACACACACAACAGAATATGAGAGACAGTGTGACGAGACGGCAGAGAAGGCGAAGGTGAAGGAAACACTTGCTACATATGTGGAGTGCATGCATGCGTGCGCGTATAAGCCAGCCAATCAGTCAGTCCGTCCATCCTCCGAATGGTCGGTCGGTCATTTGATGGGCTGTTCGTGTACAAACAAGCACAAACAGGATATCTTATAAACAAACATATTATCTGATCCACCAACATGAGAATCTGCGTACGCCCACCGATTTACAAGCGTATAGAACTCACGTAGCCACGTACATACGCTGGGCCGTTGCCACTCAGACCAGTCGCCGCGTCCATCAAGTCTTCCGGCATTTCCTCCACCAATCCGACGCAGTTTAACATCTCCGTTACTAGGTCACAATCTCCATCATCTGCAACGATCAATTGCAGATCATGTGACAATATGACACTCGAACATTGCATCGTAGTAATGTTGCAATGATGAACAGCGTTTTACCGTTAATATCGCCCTGTATGTAGTCGCTAATTTATATAAACAAAGATAACAAGGCAGTGTTTACTTATTTAAATATTCGCGTTAATGGGAATTCTCTAAGCTTAGCGGAATGTCTAAGTTGAAACTTTAAATAACCAGCGATCTCCCCCTTCGTGGGTATGGTACCGGAAGGTTTTTCAAGGAGGTATTTTTCTGGTACAAGGATAGCCGGCGAAAAAAAGTGGACATTATAGTACCGTAATTGAAAGGATTTTCATGTTCTGGCCTTTATTATGTTTTAAAATTATTATTATTATTACAGATAAACGGGAGTTCGGGGCATTGTTTAAAAAGTATAAGATCGGGGGATTGTTTGAAAAGCGTGAGATCGGGCGAATGCTTGAAAGCGGGAAAGCGGGAGAATGTTTGAAAAGCGGTATATCGGGAGAATGTTTGAAAATGGGAGATGGGGAGAATGTTTGAAAACGGAAGATGGGGAGAATGTTTGAAAAGCGGGAGTTCGGGAGAATGTTTGAAAAGTGGAAGATCGGGAGAATGTTTAAAAACGGGAGATCGGAAGATTGTCTGAGAGCGGGAAATTGGTAAAATGTTTGAAAGCGGGAGATCGGGAGAATGTTTAAAAAGTGGAAGATCGGGTGGATGTTTGAAAAGTGGGCAAATCTTCTGCTATATCGGAAGGCGGACTTAGTAGTGGGGTGTATTATCCGTACTGCTTGTTCTAATAGATTTAGTAGTGGGGTGTATTATCCGTACTGCTTGTTCTAATAGACTTAGTAGTGGGGTGTATTATCCGTACTGCTTGTTCTAATAGACTTAGTAGTGGGGTGTATTATCCGTACTGCTTGTTCTAATAGACTTAGTAGTGGGGTGTATTATCCGTACTGCTTGTTCTAATAGACTTAGTAGTGGGGTGTATTAACCGTACTGCTTGTTCCAATAGACTTAGTAGTGGGGTGTATTATCCGTACTGCTTGTTCTAATAGACTTAGTAGTGGGGTGTATTATCCGTACTGCTTGTTCTAATAGACTTAGTAGTGGGGTGTATTATCCGTACTGCTTCTTCTAATACACTTAGTAGTTGGGTGTATTATCCGTACTGCTTGTTCTAATAGACTTAGTAGTGGGGTGTATTATCCGTACTGCTTGTTCTAATAGACTTAGTAGTGGGGTGTATTATTCGTACTGCTTGTTCTAATAGACTTAGTAGTGGGGTGTATTATCCGTACTGCTTGTTCTAATAGACTTAGTAGTGGGGTGTATTATCCGTACTGCTTGTTCTAATAGACTTAGTAGTGGGGTGTATTATCCGTACTGCTTGTTCTAATAGACTTAGTAGTGGGGTGTATTAACCGTACTGCTTGTTCTAATAGACTTAGTAGTGGGGTGAATTATCCGTACTGCTTGTTCTAATAGACTTAGTAGTGGGGTGTATTATCCGTACTGCTTGTTCTAATAGACTTAGTAGTGGGGTGTATTATTCGTACTGCATGTTCTAATAGACTTAGTAGTGGGGTGTATTATCCGTACTGCTTTTTCTAATAGACGCCTGTACCCCCTTCGCCAGTACGAAGCAATGGCGTCACACGGTTACAGCATCCTCGCGCGCCAGGGGTCGCTGCTGCTGATTACGTCAGTGCCAGCCAGCAGTACCCCGTGGCTGGTCGCTTTGCGAAACTCTGAATTTAAGCTCAGCCTATGAAATCGCTCACTAGATCAGTAGATATACGGATCTAGTGATACGCAGGTCAGGTGGTCATAACAAAACTAATTTCAACCAACCGTGGCTCGTGTTACATGCAATGTTTAGGAAGTAGAAGCAACTGTTTGAATACACAATACCGCTCAGCTGCTCGTGCTAATGGGCGAACGGGTCATTATATATTAGGATTCCCAGAAGTCGTTTATTAGTCTTCAAATGGGGGCGGGTATTTGCCCTGTTCTCACGGGTGATGCAGATGCAGATGAAGTAAGTCAATTACTAGTTTGACTTCGCTAACTTCCGCACCTCGCGTAGGGGATCAGCCAGGGCTAGTTTTGCATGGCAAACAGCCCTGGCTTGCGAGGATGGGTTACAGTGAGGTATGGCGTACCTGCGTTCTTGCCGCGAGCGTACACGCAGGCGGACGACTGGACGACGGCGGCGATGTTCGGCATCACTCGTATCACACGAGCCGCGTCCGGAAGGTGCTGCAAACGTGGAAACGAGAGTGATGATATTCTACCAATAGTGTTGTTGTTGTTGTCTATAATTGTTTTTATTTAATTGTTGAATTTGCTCGATATGGGGGGATATTGACGCATCGCGTGATTTTGTTGGTCACTGTGTTGGTGATGGTGATGGTGGTGATGATGATGATGGTGGTAATGATGATGATGATGGTGATGGTGATGATGGTGATGATGATGACGTGGAGCGCAGTACGGCAGCGGTAAGAGCGTCGGACTCTCGACTGAGAAAACCGGGTTCGAATCTTGTACGGCGGTGTCGATCCTTGGGCAAGTTCGTTTACTCTACATTGCTTCAGTTCACTCAGCTGTACGAATGAGTACCTGGCTATAGACAGTGGTGGATATTTGTGTACGAATAGTTTTCGCACATGGATGGTCGAGATGGTGTTCGATTGAACAGGTCTGCCAACTTTTGATGGTAATGGTGATGGTGTTGTTGGTTGTGCTGGCAATGGTGACAGCCTTCGTGGTGTTGTTGTTGAAGATGGAGGTGGTGGCAATTATGTTGACAGTGAAGGTCGTGGCAGTGGTGTTGCTATTGTCGTTGTTATTGTTGTTGATGTTGTTATTTTTATGTTGTTGTTGGTGGCGGTGGCGGTGATAATTATGGTTGTGGTGCATATGTTTCTCATTGACGCATATGAATTGTAGTCAGCCGTTGCGGCTGTCTGCAGACCTCGGCTACTCCGCCACAGACCTGACACGGAGCGGACCTCGCCTCTGACGTCACCTACCTTCTCGATGACGAAGGTCGGCACGCCGGCAGCAATGGACACGACGAGCGTGTGGGCCTTGACGGAGGATGACAACTCTTTGAGCACGGCCGTCACATAGTTGGGCTTGACGGCCATGTACACCACCTCGTTCGTCTCCATCACCTCTCGGTTACTCGTCGTCGTCCGCACACCGAGCTCCTGAACACAGGCTGCCATTAGTTCCCCCGAGAGATCACGTTAAAACAGTAACCAGCGTTATCACACATGGCTGCATGTCATGTTGTACTTATCGTCAGATCGTATAATGGTTTCTCCCGATGAATTTGTTTTATTCAAAATGGCAAATGCCCACATCCCAGAACATCGATGTTGCTGCCATCTCACGGCGGCTGAGTAATCGGGCACGTGACGGCGTAAAACGAAGAACGATACAGTGCGATAATTTTCTCCGTGCGCAAAGTGAGAAGGCGCGAAAGTCTGAAGTGTCAAACATTGATATCCGACGCCAGACGAAACTGTCTCTGTCTCCCCTTCCCCAAACGTAAGTAATGTCGTACAATATCGACACCGTCTATGTTCTGAGATGATCCCTTAGATGTCACCAAGACCAAGAAGATTATGTTTACATTCTTTCGTTAGCGCTCTCCCACACAAGTTGCTGCCAGCCACACACCAGGGGTCGATATCATGAAGTGTACTAAAGTCTTACAATTACTTAGCGTCAAACGTTTGTGTTAACTCATACTATGTTTACTTATATTTAAAACACCTTTAATTTACTAAGACAATCATCTGAGCGTTAAGTACGTTCTTAGCCACTCGTGAAACCGGCTCCAGATATGTACGAAATGAATGTAGACTCTCTACTATCTTGTGTATTATGACAACATTGGACATAACAAACGGCGTATAGCAAATTGGAACATTCACATTTGGATAGTCGTAGAATTTAAGTTGAGCATCCTAGTAACACATTTGCGTAATGTACATTTGACCCAGGATGAGGTATTTCTTTTTGCAACTTATTTTAATATTTCCTCAATGGAAATTCAACATTAATAATAATAATTACAATAATAAGAGAGCATCGACGGGTTGGTGGGATTGTGATAATTATACGCAAATTTCGCACTAGAAATTACCAACAATTCTCAACATTAGTGTATTAGTATAAAATAACATACCCGCATAATCCGCAACTGTCCCCGGTTGATGTCGCTGGCCAATATGTCCGATGGTTTCACTAGTGCTGCGGCAGATATATACGAAAATAGCAAACATTGCTTTATCTTGAATTGTTGGCGTTGTCGCAGAATCGTTGTTATGCATGGTAGTGGTTATGGTTTAGTAGTAACAGTGGGGATGGCCATATACTACATAATGGCTATATATACTACATTTGATGTACCAACAGCAGTTTTGTGTGTATATGTGTGTGTGTGTGCGTGCGTGTGTGCGCGCGCGCGTACACGCGTGCATGCCCGCCCGCCTGCCTGCATAGATGGACAGATAGATCGATGTGTGTATTTTCCCAATATTGTTGTGCAACATGTTATATAGACAAGTAACACAAATAAAGCATACATATAAACATATAGTGTAATGTATATAACGCAGAAGTTATAAAAATTAAGCTCGTACAATATATGGTGTAGGAGACTGCTATTAAGAATAACACACAGACGTTCTCATAGGATCTACCTTAGGGTTTGGCAATTGTCAACCTTTTATAGAATTAGTTAATTTTATAGAATTATGTATGTGTTTATACTAACATGTTTAATATTGTTTAAGGGTAAGTTCTTATAGCGCTCAGGACTGTTCAAAATATTTTGCACTTCACTCCTTGGCAGACCTGTTCAATGGCACACCACCTCGACTTTTCCGGAAGCATTCAGCCACGCTGCAATGCCTGCGCGAAGACTAACATTGTTGTATATTTATTTACATTGCACGGGGAGGGGAACCCACTTGACATTCCCACTCTATGATCACGTGAATGGCAGATCCCAATCACCACTGTCCACGTGCAAGTATCGGAAATGGTTGACAGCCGTTAGCGAAATAAATGACCTATTAGATGTGCCTTTGAGAAACTATTATTGTTGTCATGGTTATACGATCTGTTACACAACTAAATGGTACGGACTAGTAGTCAAACTAGTAAGTTGCTTCCATCCACCTCCCGGATCCTAGATACGCCTCTAATGCAGATGCAATATATATATATATATGACAAGGGGGATATTAAATAAACATATTTCCATCAAACTATACTTAGACAATTGTGATTCATCCAAACACATTTTCGCGGACATAAAACGCGTAATATTTTAACAGTTTTAATTCATATCAACATAATGTATACGAAGTGAGATCGCTGGTCAGCTACTGCGTCTTAACATCGTCACAGTCGGCTGTGGGAAATTTCCATCTGTTAACTAACGGGATCATTTGCATATATTGTCAGCTGCCGACAAGCGTTGAACCATTGTCACCATTTGTGTATTCGACAAATAAAGAAGCTGTCGCAGTCTTAGACATTGATTATTGGTCTACGAGCTGAGATAAGTACTAGACCTACTCGACCTCTGTACCCACACAGGCCGGCCGACTAAACACATGTGCCTATTGTTGAGATCCGATAGCAATGTGTTCACATTGACACAAATTACGTAATAGTTGACACTACTCAGTACTGTACCGGTCTGTTTTGCAAAGTTTAATTTAAGATTTATACCATTTTATACATGCTTTACTAACTTGCGTAGACCATACACAAAATATACATGCATAACGTATGCACTAACGCCGTAGACGTATTTTAAATCCACACGTTGCGACTAATTAAGGCGCACTGTGTTGTAATTTATACATAGTACTGATTGATTGAGTGTCAAGTTGTTTACCAGCATCGCGTAACAAAGTAGATGCCGAGTATCACAAATTCTGCACAACTTTACGAGTGTTTAGTATCAATGCAACCTGACTTTCTTTTACGTCAAACGAAGCTGAGCGGTGGTGACTTGAAAGCGCCATCTGTCGACTCACCTGCTGAAATAAACCCCCGGCACAGCGCATGCGCCATCTTTCCCGCACCGACGAAGCCGACTTTCATTGTAGCAACGCAGTGTTTCCGTCAGTGAAACTTCATACAGACGTCTCAGGTAGTGTAATTGATCGGTCCTCGGCACACGTGGACACTCATTGATAGAGCTGGTCAGATGTTGGTCCGGCGGCGACGACAGTGACTGGCAGAGGTGTAGAACGGTACCTCTTGCGGCTCTATCCACGTGGTCGGATCGCTAACTACTATTGCGTCAGTAAACGAACGCTTCGTCGGTCGAAGTGACAGACGTGACGAGACGTTAGCGTGTGTAGACCTACAATAGGCAACGGTAAATGTCGCGATGGATGACCGTTGACCTATGATCTATGACCCGCATCCCACTTGGTCGCATACGCAGTATGTGCACTGCTGGGAGATAAGCACGCCGCTTCGCATTATGCACGTGTGTGCGGTTGTGCATACGTGCGCAGGTGCAGGCGGGTGGACAGGACGTGCATGCGCTTGCGCCCGTGTATGTGTGCGTGCGAGCGTATATGTGAATGAGCGTGTGCGAGTGTGTGTGCGTGCGTGTGTGTGTATACGTGTGGTATGTGTGTGTATTGTGTGTGTGTATGCGTGCGTGTGTGTACGTGTATGTGAGTGAGCTTTTGTGTGTGTGCGTTTGTGTGTGTATACGTGTGTGTGCGTGTGTGTGTGTACATGCGTGTGTGCATGCATGTGCGTATATGTGAGTGAGCGTGTGTGTGTGTATGTGTTTGCGTGCGTGTGTGTGTGTGTGTGCGACACTCGCGTATCAAGTGGGTGTGTAGGCGCTACGCGTGCTTGTTCGTACATGTCGACGTGTTTTTGTTTTACGCCCCCGTACTTATGCGTTTGCGGTGTCACTGTTCTATAATAGGATAATTTTTTTTCACCTCTCCTAAAACGAGGCGCAATGTCAATAACTAAGTACCTCCTTGCCGTGGCGGCTAACTGTGTTGTTTATTACCGCTCTGCTCGCGGTGTTGATGGCTGTGTATAATAGTCTCAGTGATGAACATGTACGTTTCAAGTGACGCAACAATCACAGGTCGTGTTCCAAGTCACCACCGCACAGTATTTCTTACAGTTCTCATAGCGTGCTTGTCAGTGTTTAGGAACACTGAATACGCTTTACGTTTCGGTTTCTGGTACACTGGTTGATTTACACACAAGTCGACAACTGAGCACATCATTCAACCATACAGCAATTACTGCGCAAAGAGTACTCGTCCACGTGATAGCCAAGTTGTGATACCAATTTGTACACGAGTGAGCTGAGACAACATGGATGATCCAACATTGACAATATTTCAAAATGACAACAAACGGTTTGAAAAAATAACGACAAGTGGCCTACAGTTTATATACACACTCGTATCCAGAGTAGAATTCTGTTCAAGGGAGTCTAACATTTGAGTAAAATGTTCAGACGTAACTTCTGGTTAATAAAATACAATTAGTTATGAAGACTGAGTAAAATAGCAAATCTCAACCCTCCCGACGTTGTAATGATTTTGCTAATCCCCCTCCCACATGACACCCTCCTACGATCACCCGCCCCCACCTCACATCACACCCCGCCTACGATCATCCCGCCTCCACTCTACATCACACCCCGCCTACGAACATCCAGCCTCCACCCCACAACACATCCCGCCTCCACACGCCCTGCGATTTGTCGTTCGGTTTCTCAACGAATACCATTGGCGGGTTAACCAGCGCTACAAATAGATGGTTAAGTTGTAATTTTGCAGAGTACCAACAATGCACGTGTGTTAAACGTATATTTTAGCATTTCGTCGTGTAAATATCAGTGTGCACCAGAATTTGTTGTTAAGCATTATTCGACAGCAAGCGCAGGGTGCACGCTACGTGATGCGTGCATGCGTGACCATTTGTAAACTAGAAAACTTCATTCATATATTGTGCACCCATTTTTGCAAAACGGGATACTAACAAGATTTAACAAGATTGCCACCCAGAGAATTAACTCTAGGTGGCAGGTGGACAAGGAAGCCCTTTGGCTTATCGAGAGTCCAACCCTTTTATCTATGTGTATCCCGCCCTTCTGAGGTATGTGTCGATTTTATTTTTAAACATATTCACGCTACTAGCATCCACACAATCAGCAGATAATCTGTTCCATTCAATTACAGTCCTTTGTGAAAATGAGAACTTTCTTATATCTAATCTATATTGCTCCTTTGCTAACGTAACTTCATGTCCTCTATTCCTTCTATTTTTCTTAACTGAGAAAACAATATTTCTATCAATATTTTCACAACCATTCATTATTTTAAACACTTCTATCTGATCTCCTCTCAATCTCCTGGTCTCTAGTGTTGTTAAACCACATTCGTTTAGGCGAATTTCTGAACTAACATTCCTCAGTTTTGGTGTCATTTTAGTCGCTCTCCTCTGTACTCTTTCTACCATAATTATATATGTCCTTCTTGCGATATGGCCTCCATATTGTATACAATATTCTAATTGAGGCCTCAGTATTGTTTTGTACAGCGGTATTATTATTTCTTTTTCCTTATACGCTATATTTCGCCGAATTAATCCAAGGATTTGATTTCCCTTTGAAGCTGCAATTCCGCACTGCTCTGAAACCTACATATCAGCACTAATGGTTAACCCTGTCCTTTTCTTTTACAGCAGTACTTAGTACAGTACCCCCATTGTATATTCTACATCTTCTTTCCCATGTCCTGTGTGGAGGCATTTACATTTCCCAAAATTGAACAGCATTTGCCACTTTTCAGACCATTTGATCAACCTGTCAATATCATCTTGTAAATGCTGTCTATCTCCATCACTTTTAATCCTTCTAAACACTTTTGTATCATCCGCTTGCTTGCTTGTTATATCATCATCCAAATCGTTCATATATGTTAAGAATAATATAGGTCCTAGTACTGATCCTTGTGGTATCCCACTCAACACCGATTTCCAGTTTGAAGCCTCCCCATCAACTACTGCACGTTGTCTTCTGTCAATCAGCCATTTTTCTATCCAGTTTTTATACCATTTCCTATGCCATGGGCCTTTAGTTTAAGCAATAATCTTTGATGTGATACTTTGTCGTCTGTTGAAAATCCAAGTAGATGATATCTACTGGTGATCCCTCATCTACCCACTTAGTGATGTCTTCCAAAAAACATAACATAGTTGTTAAGCATGACCTCGCTTTTAAAAACACATGTGTTATGTTTAACAAGAAAATCTAACACGTGGTCTTTAATTAGTCTTTCTAATAATTTGCAAATCACTGATGTTAAACTCACTGGTCTATAGTTCTCTGACTTGTTTCTCGAACCTTTTTTAAATAGCGGTATAATGTTTGCCTCTTTCCATTCTAAAGGAACCACTCCCTCTTCTGATGACAAATTGAAAACTGTTGCAAGCGGTACGCTAATTTGTTCTACAATTTCCAATAGTAGTTTGGGCAGAATCCCAACCACTCCAGGTGATTTATTATCCTTCAGAGCCCTTATTTTCTTAGGTACCATTTCCGGGGTTACAATTAACTGTCCTAAATATTCTGAATATGCCCCCTTGAACTTATCCTCTGGTACTGACAGTGAACTAATATCTTCCCTGGTAAACACTGAACTAAAATACTCATTCATGTCTTCTGCCATTAAGAATCCCTCTGATATTATTATCTTCTACAGGACCGACCTTATCCTGAACTTTCTGTTTGCTTCGAGCATACGCTTAAAAACTCTTGCTGTCATGTTTTATATTACTAGCTAATTTTTGTTCGTAGCTTCTCTTTGAATTTCTAATTTCAGCTGTAGCTTGGTTAAGTGCTTCTTTATAAATGTTGTAGTCTTCATCATTTCCAGTACATCATTTGTTTATACTTAATTTTTCCAATGGCTTCTTTCGATAAGTGTTTCTTTTTGGACCGTTTCCCTTGTTTTTTTAAGGTTACAAATTTATCGACTATGCACTTAATTTCACTCTTTAAGATATTCCAACATTATGTTGCTGTCTTATTCTTCAGTGTGTTATTCCAGCATATCTGCTAAATATTTCCTCGTGTCCTTATACCTTCCTTTGTGGAAATTTCTCCTATACTGGTTTTTACTATTCCTTTCTGATTTTACTTTGATGGTAAAATGTATCTGGTTGTGATCACTACTCCCCTGTGGCTCACATATCTTGACATTGTCAACTAATTCATTCTGTGAGGACAAAACTATGTCTAACACTTTCTCACCTCTGGTTGGCTCTAGCACATGTTGAGAAAGGAAAATATCTTGTACTAAAACTAAAAACTTGTGGTCCTCACTCCCCATATTCTGTAGAAATTTCCATTGTATGTGCCCATGGTTAAAATCCCCCATAATAATACAGTCCCGTTTGCTTACTTCCCTTATAGCATTTTGTATTTTTTAATTCTCTTCTATGCTTATGTTTGGACTTCGATAAACTAACCCAACTGTTAACGTTGAGTTTCCTGTAACTACGTTACCCCAAACAGCTTCTTCGCAATCTGCTTCTCTTTCTAATTTTATTTCATATGCCTGGATAGATTCTTTAATATATAAAATAACTCCGCCTCCCTTTCTTTCTATTCTATCTTTCCTAAACATTACAAATCCTGTCAGTCCCAATTCGGCATCTGATATATCGGTGGTGGTCCATGATTCGGTTATACCTATTATGTGAGGGTCAATATCTTCTACCATAATGTTTAGTTCATTTCTTTTGTTTACTATACTCCTTGCATTTAAATAAACACATTTATATCCAGCTTCAGAAGAGTTTTCCAGACTGTTCTTTGCTGATTTATTTGTGCTGTCTTTATCTTTGCCTCCAGTTTCAGGCTTCTCTGTGAGTCCCCCCTGCGAATCTAATTTAAATAGATGCAACCTGTCCCACTGTCAGCAGATCGCAGCAGGTTCTCTGAGAAAACGGCTGCCCCCTTTCCACTACGATGGAGGCCATCTCTCATGTACATATCTTCCCTCCCAACAAAATATCCCCATAAATCTGTGAACCCCACCCCCTCTTCTTCACACATCTGCTGAACTAGTGCGTTGATCGCCATCCTCTTGCAGTTTCTATACGTTGCCCCTCTTCCTCCCATTAAAAGTAACTCTTTCTATTTGCAATGGTGCAAATTGTAATCCACTATAACGTTTGCTATTTTCTAAATAACAGAACAGTCTAATAAAGTTAAAATGGAGTTCGAATGTTATCCAATGAAAATTCTTCCGAAATTATTATCGGAATAAGTCCCTACAAGGTTCGCCAATGGCACCCTCCTTGAACATTGTCATGATGTGTATCCGTCGTACAGTGGTATAATTATGTATGTGACGCCCTTAGACTCGTCCAACGAGATAACACGTCCTAGATAAGATGCTATGGCAAAGGTTAAATAAACTATTTCAGTGGCCCAGTTGTATGAGCGCAAGTATGACGGTGTTTAGTTTCATACAGTGTGGTGAACTCGTCCAATGGAACAAATGAAGATGATCCTAATATTATATAAGGGCTTGTTGTTTGTAGAGATGGCATAAAAATGTTGTTTCATATCGCCGTGTGTGCGTGCGTGCGTGCGTGCGTGCGTGCATTCGTATTTTGCATAGCTTGAGTATCTCGCATGTAGGATAGATCTACCACATGTTATTAACACTTCATCTACATTTACTAAGATTAGCCGTTCCCTGGACAAATACAACAGACAATTCGATACCAGAGCGCGCAACAGCTCTACTACCACTGTCGAGCCCACAAAGCCACGGTGGGAGACACCAGTGCGGGACGCCAACAATGTACACGTCTCGATACTCCACTAGGAGAAAACCGTGAATGTCCGGACACGAGCGTAGTGTTCAGAGTGATGTGACGAAAACTAGGAGACAGTTTTAGAAATATCAGGACACGCAATGGAGATTTGCCTTGACATTCCAACATTTTCTAGGTGGAAGTCGACGACGGGTCGTTTCTTAAGCAGCGCGACTCTGTGGTACTCAAAACGACCTCCAAGGAGTTATGTCGCATGCACTTGCGGAACTGTAGCCTAATTTTATGAAAGTCGCCAATCGCAGTGCAGTATGTTTGGCGCTTGTAACTTACGCGTGTGAAAAATTGTTTTCGAAGATGAGCTTCGTAAAATGAAAAACGTGGACGCAGCTAACCGACAGACGGATATTTAAATGACGCAATAAAGGAACAAGTCTGCAGCCAGATGTGGAGTAGCATCATTCTTGTCACTAGTCAAGAGTCAAGACTTCCCAACTGGATTCACCTTGAAGCTCTCCCCCAAAATGCACCCCCTTGAGACCTCGAGCGCAACTCTTTTCCCCTCGAACGGGGGTGGTGGGTAGGTGGGGTGCATACGCACTCATCAATACTAGGCCCACGTGAAATATGTGGCTCACTGACCTAGTCCAAGTCACTCATGTGGCCCTCCAACAGGTTGCCGGCCCTTGTTGTACATATACGTTATGTCTTCTGTCGGGTTAATACTATAATTAATTAGTATACTGCAGGTACAGTCACAATGGCCGCAGCTAGTTTGAAGTTGCGATAACAGAAATGTTGTTTGTAGACAAGATAACAGAAATGTGTGCAAGTTGTAAATGGGCAATATTTATCATGGCATAAATTACATCAGTGCAATTTTATTGACGCAACGAACCGTTCAAGACACGACAAACAATACAATGCATAAAAACATGACATTCAAACAAACATCAACGGTGAGGATGTTCACCGCCACAGCAATTGTAGTCAACTAGGCATTATTACCTGACTATGAACTAATTAATAACAACTATAAATTATGATATAAATTATACGTAGCATCGCCTCAAAAATAACAGAAATCTCCATGCATAGCTGGGAAGCTCAACATATGGTGTGGTGGAGAGGCGGAGGTGGGTTACGAGGAAATGCACATCTGATTCGAGTGAGAATGGCAATGCGAAGGTCCTCTCACGTGATCGTGTGGTGTTGAACCGTTCAGGGGTTGTCTCGTATCTTTGTTGCCAGCCGTGCATGGAGTACCGACATAAAAGTATTTCATATCAAAGACATAAACGCACTTCTGTCTGTTTCAGAAGTTTGTATTTATGTCTTCTGTTGGGCTATTACTATAATTAATTAGTATACTGCCGGTACAGTCATAATGACCGCAACTAGTTTGATGTATGCGGTAACAGAAACCGTGTGCAAGTTGTAAATGGGCAATATTTATTGCCTATGATCAAATGTCATGGCATAAATTACAGAATAGAAACCTAATAGGAAGAATAAGCGGAGTTTAACTTGTCCTCCGTAACAAACATGTTTCCAGTGTCTATAAGTGTTGCGCAAGTTTTATTTATCAGACTCTCGTTCGCCTTCGTGAACTCGTCAAAACGATAGTCTGGCCAATATCCCGCATGTTGAATGTTCATTTGGAAACCCAGCTCTATTCGAAATTTGCAATTATGATGACATCACCATTTTCGATAACGAAATTAAGTTTAACATAGCATAATAATAAATAAAAATACTATAACTCTGAAGTGATTTGACTCGAAACCTAAACATTAGCAATTGGAAAGTCAGACGCATTGGCCACTCGATTATGTATATAATTTGTCATCCAATATGTTTCAGCGGCAACATAATTATTAGTTGTCAGCTCGGCCGTCGTGCTTGACTTCAACTGCACGTCATTTAGTTAAATTATTTTTAGTTTTATATTTGTATACCGTTTAATCAGTCTGTCGTTTTCTTTTGAGCACTTGCAAGGCAACGCCAATTTCAAATCTTTGACCGAGAAAAGCTTCCATTGTGCAATGTGCCACCTAGTAATAAATAAGCAGATGATAAAGCAGTACTACATTTTTATTTCGGTTTATTTTATTGGATGACTTGTTTCAATATATGGCCTAAGTTAATTTTTTGAATAGTTTCTAAGACATAATCTTAACTGATAAAAGTGTACCGTTTTTATAGTTAGCCTATGAGCCAGTCGTGATTACTACCCGCGTTCGTGGTGAACCGAGACAACGGGTAATATTTCAAAGAGTATTAGGGTCTAATTGTCCACGCGAATGTGACGGGTGCCTAGGTAACATAGGCTAGACGAGTTGTACTCTTTTGACGAAACAGCCGAGCTTAAATCCGAGCCCAGTCCTCCAAAGTCCAACCCACCAACGTGTGTTCATATCGATGCTGTTGTGTGTATTTTCATCAACTTGGAAGGACGACAGTACCGAATTTATTACGTAAATTGTTTGCAGTAAACCTGGAGGAGTGAGTAAATATGCATATCTACGACGTAAAGTGTCGTTTGTTGGCTCACACTGTTTAGACAGCATCCACTAGCTTTGGACAACTCAATATCCCATTCTCTCCTCTACGTGAATGTCAACATGGATTATTTTAGTTACTCAAAAACAGTTGTTGCTGTGTATACAGGCCCGTAGCCAGTGGGGTTCACAGGGTTCACGTGAACTCCCCTTTTAGTCAACACCCCTTTCGCCAAAATGTGAAAGCCCCCCCAAATTTAATCTTTAAGATGTGAACCCCTAACTGTTTATGTTATGATTATTCCCTGTTTCTCAAAAGCGTGAAACCCCTCCTAAAACCTGCTGGATGTTGTTCAAACATTACCCAGCATGCCAGGGCAGCCTGATTGATACAGATGTTAAAGGGATAATACACAAAACACAAGAAGTCAATTTAACTCTTAATGTACATGACTCCAAATTGTAGTCAGTCAGAGGTGACTGATGCAGACAAAACAGACAGAGTTATACTAAAGGATTTATGTGAGTGACTCAATTTGATATCGACATTTCACTGCATAATGACAATGGTTCTCATAAGTATATAAGTATCATGATAAATGCTAGTGGGTGAAAGGGGTGACAATGGTTTAACACTGATTAAAGAACAAATACGAGCACAGATACAGTGTATTGGGCCATATGAAAATAATTATTAGCTTATCGTCAGAACTCTGTTAAAATGTAAATGACGGGTGTTGTTTTTAGTATGCTGATTGAGCCAACTACCGAGCATCAAAGGGCTATTCTCAGCAATCAACAAATTAAGACGTGTAACGAGTGTATTTCGTACAAGCGACAAACCTGTAGAGAAATACATCTAGCTTGACACAAATCAATTTTATTTGAACAATAACAAATACAGTGTAACGGAACCTATTTTAAAATGCACGTGCTGGTGAGAATCTGATCTTAGTTGTAGTTGCCGAAATCCTGTTGTTGCTGGTTGCATGATTATAGATCTCAGAAAGGGGGCCTAATCTCGGCAAGAAAGTGTGAAGAAGATTTATTCTCAATTATTACGTTCATTTCGTTTGCTTGCCGCCAAATACAGATAACGTTTCCTGCGGTCAGTGTAGCCTAGAGGTTAGGGTACTCGATTGTTTGACACCTATAATTAAATTCAAATTACACAAGAGGAAATGTTTTCTAATCTTCTATTTATGGTACGCATTTTATTAAATTACTAACTGAATTATGTTATTGATAAATTGAGGAGATTTCGCGCTGCAGATCAGTTACATATATAATTTATTAATTAACTGAAAACCACATCGTTAATGTTACCAAATTGTAACACTAATTGTTTACTGTAACAAAACTTGGACACACCCTCACACCTCGGTGCCTCGTTTATGATATTATTATGTGCATATATATTCAAAACTGGACACATACGGTGGAGAGTTTGAGTATAAATTATGCTTAATCTGCAACAAAATGGGAACAATTTCCACAGACCACATATATGAATCCCATCCCCCACCCCCCTGAACAGCCTCGCTAATGGCCTGCTGGTGATGCTAATGTGGTGTTTGAATATAAGATGAAATCCCACGGTCCACGAACCTTTCACACCACTTTATTGTCCTTTCAGCTAGAAACCCGACCCTCTGCATTATGGGGTGAACTCCCACGTGAACATGTGGCACCCTCTGGATTGTGAAAAATATAACCCCACTCAAGCGTGTGGCGCCCCCTGGAGTCTGTATTCAGAAAATGTGAATCCCCGTTGTGAAAAGCTGGTTACGGGCCTTGCTTAGATGTCAATGACTTAGCAAAGACTCAACGTAACATCTGCAATATATTGTTTGTAAAGGATGAACACCGAGAGACAAGATTCATCTACTATACAGAATAATGTTATATGGTAGGAATTGGAGAACCATGTGAAAGGACAACCGAAATAAATTTAATAATAGCTGAAAGACATCAGTCAGTGAGAAAATGAAACAGCCTTAAAAAGAATGCGGCCGAGAAACGTTTCTTCCGTCTGAGCGAAGATGATTAGGAAAGCTTTACTTTTATTCATGATAGTAATCAGTCATTGATGTAGGCTGGACCATGTACACATCTCAGCACTCATTGTTTCATTGATGCATCTCTGTCATACCGATTCACATTAACCGGTTATCACTTAATAAGCAACGTGCTTATGAATTAAGTTATGACGTATCACTATATGTTAGAAGGCTTATTAAGATTACGATGAGATCCATTAGATCGACTCTACGTTACCATATGCTAGTTTATCAAACATTAAATACAAACGTTACTGCATTCATCCACATTAAAACACATTAACACATAACGGTGCCTACAAGTATGTGTACTTAGTTCTCTTCAACGAGACGCACATAGAACAGCTGCTTAATCGACTCGTGAAGTTTCAATTGAATTGCAAATAAACTGTTGTCCTACTGCCATAACATAAAGCATTCCTACATATCACATAGATATCTCCAGTTCCACGCACAGATCGATTCAGGTAAACAGTCCCTTCATTCTTCACTCGAGATTTTTCGATATACTCAACAGAGTAGTGTGAGGCAAAACGCACCCGTTTATTGACACCATAGACGTGTCTAGGAGGGCTGGGGGATCTTTGGAATTTGGTGTGCCCCCAGACCTTTTTATATAGATCCCCGTAACCGTGCCCGCGTGACGAAAGCTACGGCGGCGCAGCGACGAAAAGTTGCTTAACGGCACCCCCCCCCCCACCCCCCGACTTCCGATGTGACCAGTCGAGCCGAGACAACGGAGAAGCTGAAGCAACGGTGGCGCGGTAGCGACAAATTGTCTACACCATTTGATTCGGCCGCCAGTGGAGGTTTTTGTGCCCCCCCCCCTAGACTACCGTAGTTCTCTGGACACGTCCCTGAACACAACCGATTTTTAGCTAATATAAAAACGGTTAACACATTCACATAGACAATTGGCACTTATCTTATCTAAATAGTATTAGAATTGCATAATCGTAGTAAGAATAATAATAGCAAACGAAAACTACAGCCTTAGTGACAGTCCTACACATTTCCGCCCGCGAGTTGGGGTAAGACCACATTAAGGATTCGTCCGCCATTACCGACCGAAAGAGTGCCCTTGAAAATACCGTTTTGGTGTCATGTGTGAATTTTGTTCGAGCACTTTGGCATGGCACATGTCAGTCCAGTGAATACTGAATGTACTACTACATTAGATCTTTCACGAGGTATCAATAAACATACGCTAGTCGCTCGCGTATTCGCACAGTGGCTATTTTGCAGAACGCACCAATATTTCAAAATCCGTCACCAGATTGGGGCGAAATTGAGGGGTGTCAGGTTTGGGTGGATTTTTCTGAAAACTGAGGTATGAGAATTTTACGAGTTTTCCCCAGCACTTGTGTCAATGGAGGTTAAATATGCTGTGAAATTTTCAAGAAAATTGTTCGTCAAATTTAGCAGGAAATGAAGGAAACGTTATAATGGCCGCCTATGTAAAATTTAAATGTGGTCTTACCCCAGTTGAAAATGACATACGAACACACGCCCTCTGGCGGATAGGTGTAATATCTTTATTCTTGCCAGACCATAGTTGCATCATTAATCATTCCCCTATAGACTAGAGCGATAAGCTGGCTCGCTGCAGTGACGCTGCTGGGGTCATGCCCCTGTTAGACTTCCTGTTTCGAAAAAAGTGCAGTGTCTTTTTGAGAAATATTTTTTTTACAAAATTCACGTGCTCTGACATAAGTGCATTTGAGTAGTCAGATTTTCAGGTGTGATTGTAAAAGCTGTTGACAGTAAAATTGTGTTTTTTAGCTGATTTTGCGAAGCGGAAGGGTATTTGATAACATAGCTCACCCCTTTCCCTGACGTTACGCCTTATATTCATGACCCAACACCCAATCTGTCATGTTTTTTTCTTATCTTTTATATTTATTTATACTAAGTCTAGTCTTGTCTACTCTGATATCTGCCCTGTCACACACGGAGTATTTCTTAACATTCACATATGCACAGGAAATAAATACACACAAGTTCACTCTTTTGTAAAATACCTAACATACGTACAAAGGCTGGCTATATTATTGTTTTATGTTCGAACCTAAGCAATGAATTCTGATGTGACATTTCTCTCCCACTTGGAAGGTATCCGAAACTGTTCTTTAATAAATCTTCTAGATATAAACGAAAATAGTACTGAACAAAATGAACCTCAATCCGTTGTTCTTCATACTATGACATCGATATGTTTCACAAGTTAGCACATAAAAATACTGATAATTTTAGTATCCTAAGCTTAAATATTCAATCCATTAATGCTAAATTTGATAAACTTGAACTTTTTGTAGAGCTTCTAAATACTAAACAATTTAAATTTAGCATTATATGTTTGCAAGAAACATGGAAGTCAAATAATGATGATTTATTTCAATTCAGTTTTGATCTAATTGCTCAGGGGAAACATTGCAGTGTCAAAGGGGGTTTAATAATTTACGTAGATAATAAATATAAAGTATTTAAGAATATCAACATGTACGAACATTGGGAGGGGTTAGTAATTCAAGTAACTGGAGGCAGCTTATCAAAAACACTTACTATTGGAAACATATATAGACCGCCTAGGTCATTAAATCAAAATATTATAGATTTCATAGCTGAATTTTCAACAGCAATGGCTACTCTAGAAAGTTGTAATAATCTAATAATTTCAGGCGATTTCAACATCAATCTACTTAAAATAAACGAGAACAAAATATATAGTGACTTTTTTTATACTATAATTTCATATAGTCTCTATCCACAAATTACCTTTCCAACTCGCTTTACCAGAACTAACGGAACACTGATAGACAACTTTTTCAGTAAATTAAATAAATCAATATTAGATAGCACTGCAGGAATATTCACTAATACCCTTTCTGATCATCAACTTTACTTCCTAATCATGAATATCAACGTAAAATCTAAACCTCCTTCAAAATTTTTTCGAGTAAATCTACAAAATAAGGCAGCTATACATAATGTTAAACTTGAGATAAATTTGGATGCAATGTATAACAAACTAAACAAATCTCCTACGGCTGACCCCAATTTAAATTATAACATAATACACGAAGAAATTATGCATGCTAAGAATAAGCATATGCCTGTTAAAATCATGAAATATAATAAATACAAACATAAGCATTCAACCTGGATCACACACGGTCTTCTAAAATCAATCAAATATCGAGACTCGCTTTATAAGAAATTAAAAATGTCTAATCCAAATTTACCTATGTACGAAGTCTTTCTAACTAACCTAAAAACATATAACTCAATATTAAAGAAACATATTCGTACTGCCAAACAAATGTACCTTGAGTCACGCTTTAACCGATATAAAGATGACATCAGAAATTCATGGAAAACCATAAATGAATTTATCTCCAAAAACAATTCAAACAACACTGTTTTGTTTAAAAGTAACGGCATAACCATAACATATAAAACGGTTATTGCAAACCAATTTAACAACTTTTGTACAAGTATAGGTCAGTCGACAGCACAAGACATTCATTACAATGGTAATAATGATTATAATTACTACTTAAATGATAATGTCCATTCCGTTTTCAGTCTATTAAATGTTGATGAAGAAATAGTCAAGAAAACTATTGAAAGCCTTCCCAATAAAAACAGTAGTGGCTGTGACGGTATTTCCTGTAAACTTTTGAAAATAATTGAACCCTCCATCATCAAACCATTAACCCTGGTAATAAATCAAGTAATAAATACTGGTATATGTCCTGATACACTTAAACTCGCTAAAGTAATTCCTATTTTTAAGAAAGATGACCCATCTGTTTAAAAAAATTGTAGACCCATATCTCTTCATCTAACAATTTCAAAAGTGATAGAGAAAATAATATCTAGACAACTAACAGCATACTTTAATGATTCTGATCTATTTGTTAAAAATCAATATGGTTTTAGAAAAAAACACTCTACCGAGTATGCATCACTTGAACTAATATATAGAATAATTACACTAATTGATAAAATTATGTTCCTTTCATTATTTTTCTTGACCTCTCTGAGGCCTTCGATACAATTGATCACTCGATACTATTAACTAAACTAAGATATTATGGATTACAGGGTCCTAACCTGATTCTATTTAATAGCTACTTAAGCAATAGAAGACAATACACCGAATTTCAAAATGAAAGTTCTGATATCCTACCTATCACACTTGGTGTACCACAAGGATCTATTCTTGGTCCCCTATTATTCATAATATACATTAATTATTTTCCTAAAACTAAACTTAACATTACCACCTTATTTACCACCATCAATTATTTTCAAGGTAACTCCCCAAATAGAAATATCGAATCGGCAATAAATGATGAACTCTTTAAAATAATTGAATGGTTAAACATTAATAAATTATCATTAAACAGAAACAAATCTAAATATATGATTTTTCACATGCAAAATAAAGCTGTCGATAACTTTACGCTCAATATAAATGGTACAAACATTGAAAGAGTAGATGAATTTAATTTTTAGGACTTAATTTAGATACAAATTTAAATTGGAATAAACACATTGAAAAAGTATCAAACAAGTGTTCCAAAACAGTCGGCATCTTAAACAGACTAAAATATGTCTTTCCCCTAGAAATTAAAATTATCTTATATAATACGTTATTTTTATCATATATCAACTATTGTATTATGGTGTGGGGATACCAAGGTAGTCAAAAAAAAACAGAGTTACACCCATTCAGAACAAAACATGAATTTGCCAAAAGATGTCTTAGATACAGTTTGCCACATGTCATTAACAATACCTCAAAGTTAGTCACAGAGAAGATTGGAACACATAGCTTCAGAAGTTTTGGTAATTATGCAAAAAACAATTTATTAGAAAAATACGTAGATACGTGTACAATATTAAACTACTATACATGCTATCAACGTCATTAAAACTGTATTATTGTATGTGATATGTATGGATATGTATTGGGGGTGTATATAAATCAGCATATGGATATTGTATTTGTGCATATATACATACATATCAAGTATATTCATGTGTACTATTGACAACTAGTATTTGTTTATTTTAACATACCATTAATACTCCAATACATGCATACATGTAATCAAGTAATCTCGGTTTCTTTTCTTTTCCTGCACATTTACATTTGCACTTCCTTCGGTAAAATTGAGTTGACAAAAAAGAGCGACTGTTATTGTCTTAATAGGAGTCACAGACCCCATCTAATTTGAAATTACACTGCATTTGTATATATGAATATATATGCCTATTCATGTTACGTTAATTTGATATTATACACATATTGTAATTGGGGTCTAAATAAAACTTTCTTGTTCTTGTTCTTGTTCTTTGGCAGCAATTTGGCTATGACACTTTATATAGCTGGAGTACTACCTGCATCCATTCGTAAGTAATGACGGGTGTCATACATAGAGGCATTTTACAAGAGCTAGAAATATTAATTTTTGACTAACCCCGACCAACATGTCAACGAGATGATGATAACAGCAGGTGAGAAGTTTCAGAGTTTTTGTAGGTCACATTTTCTTATAATCATTCAAAACGTTAACATGGCAACCAATGGGAAAACTAACTGTGTATTGACACATGCTATGGACCTCTGGCTGCGTTCCACTGGCATGACATGTAGCATAAAACTGTTTGACAACGTATATTATAACATGTAATGAATGTCTAGCACAGGACATTTTAACTTGGAGATGTGTCATTGTGCTCCTTAGATATATATATATATATCATGATTAATTAATGGGGTAGGCCAACAGCCACCAGCTTAGTCATTTAGGTTGGGTGGGGTATTGATCTGGAAAAAGATAACCTAAGGTTAATATCCCAGTTGCATTACCCTCAAAGGTGGACAGTTTTGTGGCTCACACTGGAGTGAGCATTGAGCAACCTATATATCTTCGACTAATGAGTTCTATTTATGCATGTGAACACAGAACTGTGTAAAGTGGTAACATTGATAACATGTAATATATATCTAGCAGAAGAAATATTTGACTTGAAGTTTCGTCATTGTGTTCTCTTGATAAAGTGCATGCTGCAGCCGCCAGCTTAGTAATTTTTGAGAAGGGTTTTGACCTAGAAATGAGTTTAACCTGAGGTTAATATCCCTGTTGAATTATTCCAAACTGTGGACAGTTGGGTGGCTCACACTGGAACGAGCAACGTGTATCTGTTTTTAAATCTGCACAGCATAAGGAGGCTTGCTGGTGACAATGGTTATTGTGAAACATCAAATATGGTTACTTCCCGTGTAGCGTACAACTGTACTATTCGACAGAAGACAGGATCTGCCATCGCCTTCCACAGACAAGAATCCTCAATTTTACAATATAGCTTAGGTCACAATCTGCACAAACTCTCCCCATTGTCATTAATTTAGAAAAAAATATCAGTTTAAAAATATTACAATACTATGCAAATTGACAATAACTTACTTCAGTTGAATTATATAACAACAATTTATTTAATAATATTATTGTACAGAATCCTAGCATGGTCGACGCGTTTTGTATTAACCAAAAAACTTAACGGTATAATATTACGACTAATAATTACTTATAAAAGTTATTACCCTCTGCAGATTCCCAGACGTAAAGTTATTTATGTTGACACTTTAAATTAGACAACACAGGTTTTTGTAGGAGACGTGTCCCTGAGGAAGTTGGCCAGATAACATTCAAAAAGAATCTCGATCTGCAGGTAGAAATGGCTGTTGTGGAGCAGCTGGGAAAGTATTAATGTAATCTTCACGCAAGCTGCTGATGATGACCATTTCAGTGACCATGTCACTGGAATCATCTCGACACGAAATGACAAAGCTCATTTTGTCTAGGGGGGATATAAATGGGAAACACAAACAGTTGAATAATCTAAACAGACTTACTCATCCCTGAGACAGTGGGTGTACCAAATATAGGCCTATAGAGATGTCACAGACACAGGCACATTAGTGAAGCAACTGTCTTAACCCATTGTACATTTACAACACTGACTGACTAACTGAAGTTAGTTAGTAGTTAATATGATAAATTATGATGAGAACTGGATGCTGTGCTGTATACGGACTGGGACTGCAGTGGCGTATAGCCGTGCACTAGCATGGTTGTCACTGGCCATTGCAAACGCCGCTGTATCATGTGTCAACTGACAGCGGCTAAGAGATCTTGTTCAACTAACATGTTCTATTTATATATTTGTCCCATGCAGACTCCTCTACCGTTCCATCTTTAACTACTAAGTAAACGTGGCGCCAAACCACTGTTTCAAAGGTAAGCGACGTATTTACATATTTCGATTCCAATGAATCTTACCGACATACCAAAATTTCACGGAGAGAATGTACCAACATTTAGAGAATATTGCCACCATAAAATGGAAAAATTCTCCGGCGAAAAACGGGACCCCCCTAGCAAGCTCCCCGGCACGACTGATTACGTGAGGCTTGTGTAGATCTTAACCTATCACTTCACCAGTGGTAGAACTATTGCTTTGGTGTAACATTACTTTGCACTTTGTAACAGAATCAATGTGAATGAACTATGAATACTCTCTGTGCTGATACTGATTACGATTAAAGTTAATTCCTTTTTCGGTCCCTCTTAGTCTGCATAATTCCCCATTCTAACAAATTATAATACTCATAAAATAATATTGCTTTGTTTCGGTCCAAAATACTTTTACAAAGTATATTGATTACTATATAGGCCACTTCTAGAGATGCAGACTCAACGTTGGAGAAACATTTTGCTCTTGTGCATGGTCAAGAAATGCACAACTCGTGAACAATGTAATGCATAAATAAAAAGGTTACACAAATGTAGTACTACAGAATTGTCATGTATGCATAATACATTTTTATTATGAACTGCCTATATAGCTATACTCATATTCAATTGCTAAACGTTTCTTACAAATTGTTTTCGGCAGAACGAAGGTGGATGGCTATGCAAAAGTAGTTAATATATTATAATTATTATATACATTATTCACGCTCCAGTTTATTGCCTGTCTAATAAATTGGGTTAAATATGAATCATATTAAAGATTGACTAACAAAACAGGTTACACACGGCTACATATTATTTTATTAGTCACGTGGAGTCTCGTTTATCCGCATAGTTTGGTTAGGAATGGTTCTGGCTGACTTAACGAAATCCGCGAGATTGCTGAAACTGTTGTCCACAAAACATGCGGATTAATGACTGAAAAGCATTCGTAAAGAAAAGTAATTCGTAATAATTGGACAAACGAGATACGACTGTACTCTATTACACGGTTTTATATGCACACACGATGAAGACACACACAGGTGTATCTACAAATTTAAAGTGAAAACCAACCAACGCGTAAATGGTTGTATTTTCTTCTGCGGAAACTGCTACTTGTTGTTCGTATTCACAGCATCATGCATCAAATATTATATCAAAGTCGATAGAATTGATGAATCCATCACGTGACTTGCAACTAGGTTCTCCAAGCTTACAAAATGACTGCCGCACTAGTAAATATATAGGATCGTCGCGTATGTTGGCCCAAAATGGTTTTCTTTGCGATCAATACGGTTGGAAAAGTTGTCAATGCAAGAACTGTATCATCTGACAGACATCACGCCAATTACACAACAGTGATTATGTCAACATTGTGGTTAGGCAAAGCATGACGTAGTCACGTGCATAATTATGATTGTGACGTCAGTTTATGGATCCGTAAATTTCTTCAAAGTTCACTTCCGTCTATCTGCCCAGTCGACCAGTCTTCATCTGCAGCTTTACGATGAAGTTGACGCATACGTGCCCCTCACGTCGCCATGGCAACTGCTTCTGCTGACGTTGTGTGGTCCGGCTTAGGACATTCCACCTCTCGGCTGCCGCGAACTGCGTCATGTCGATGACATCATCGAGCGGAGAGAGGTCAAGCTGTTTCCCGTCATGCGTCCAAGACAGGAAGCTGAACGGACACAGCCACGAGTCGGTGCGGAACTCGTGGTGACACGTGATCACCCCAACCGTCGACGTCACCCACTTGACACGACCATCTGATGTCACAACAGCGTCACTGTCCTTGTCCATGTCGTATGTCATGCTAACAAGAAAATAGTTTCTTTAATGTTCCCTCGTTTATTATTTAATGACTCAACTCACTCACTCACTAACTTACTTGCTCGTTCGTTCGTTGGTTCCTTCATTCGTTCGTTCGTTCGATCGATCAATCGATCGATTGATGATCGATCGATCAATCAATCAATCAATCAACCAACCAACCAATCAATCAACCAACCAACCAACAAATAAATAAATAAATCAATAATTCAACCAATCAATCAATCAATCAATTAGTCAGTTACTCATTCACATTTCACCTAAGTATCTTTTTAAATCAAAAAGTACATTGTTTTCCATCGTAAACTTATTTTAATTGTTCAATGTAACTACTTTCCTGCAGGAGCATGCGCACGTTCGACGATTTTAGAACTTTATGAGATCTTCACATTAACGCCAACATTGAGTATATATGTAATAGTTATTTCAGCACTGCGCAATAAAGCATTCGCTATTATAATCCATCACGACACAAGTAACAATCGGTCACAATGCCAAGAAAGAATAAACAAAACGGTCTTCTAAATATTAATGTTTTACTCAACGTACCATCACGACACTGGGATATGTAAATTACAAGGCAACAATTACTTACTGCATTCAAATACACATCGCGGAGTGGTAAATGTCTTAAATCGAATGTGTACCAACTACCGAACGTTGCAAAAGAGAAGTACGCACGCGTTATACAGACACACATCCGGTCGCCAAATCCGTCCGGATGCTATGTGCAGTTCGGTGACGTCACTGTAGTCATCCGGGTTCCAGCGAAGACTAGGATCGATCCATTCCTGCGAACAATGTTACAACTGGAAATCCAATTGTCATATTCTGCGTCAAGCATAGGTCAAACCAATCCAACTGTTCTGATAAAATAGTTTAAATTGAAAGAGTCGGTATTGTAATTGGGATTTCAGCAGCAGCAGCAGCAGCAGCAGCAGCAGCAACAACAACAACAACAGCTGCTGCTATCAAAACCAACAACAACACTTCGCCACATCATAATTAGATTGCATTGTGACACGTAATTCGTGAACTCGTGATGAGAAGGTAAATAATGACTTGTGATATTACGCTCTTGTTGGCTCATCAGTGACGATACAAGACAACCGATGCTGATTGATCGATACACACGCAGTGAATACAGATGAACACACACGCGCTCTTGTTGGCTCATCAGTGACGATACAAGACAACCGATGCTGATCGATCGATACACACGCAGTGAATACAGTTGAACACACATACGCCAAGAGCACAGCACTTTATTTTTTCAGTCAAAATTAATATAACTTATTCGCACGTTTATTGGTGGATATGTAAGTTGCGAAGGACCTCTTCGTACCAGTGAAGTGAAGTGAAGTGAAGTGAAGTGAAGTGAAGTGAAGTCTATTTTTAGATCATCATTCATACATAGTAAAAGAAACAGTTTGTACATAGTTTGCAGTTTGGATGATCCAGGGAGGCCTGCACTAAGACCTGAGAGATCGCTATCGTACAGCCTCCCTATGAAAACATGATGATTGTGGTCTAGTAGTCATAGTTAATGCTACCTGATTAGTCTGAGTTTTAAACAAATGTGGAAACAACACATATAACAGTACTAATAGTTCTAACAAAACTAATACTACATAATAGTGTCAACAATGTAAATGCCTTATTTTAATTTTCTAACATGTGTATGAGTGTGATTAGAATGTAAATCAAATTATCATTGGTATGATGCAATAATTACTGAGAAGTAAAGATAAAATATAGAAAAAATCTATGTCTGATACAAAGACGGCAATTTATTGTATTAGTTTGTTTAATTTGGATATCACAGTTATAGTTTTGTGGGAAATTATTTATTGTATTGGTAAAGTGTTGAGGTGCTTTTCTTTGTCTTGCTGGTCTAAAGATATTTTCATTAGTAGAGAACATGTCTTGTAAATATTCTGGGACGGTTTTATTTTTATATCTGTAGAAAAATTTCATGCATGATAGTTTATAAAGGTAATCTGTTTTTAATAGTTTTAGTTCTTTAAATAATGGTGTACCCCATGCTAATATACCATAGCTTAGGTGTGACATAAATAGTGAAGAATATATTATATTTAGGATGTATATTGGTATGTAGTGTTTGAATCTAGTGAGAATTCCACATATCCTTGATAATTTGTTGGCTATATAGTTTTGATGAGGAGACCATGTTAAGTTTAAATATATTATAACTCCAAGAAATCTAAATAGTGTCACCCGTTCGACCGGTATGTTATTGATATTATTATTTCGTGGTTCTTTAGTTTTCTCTATTTAGAGTGAAAAATCATAATTTTTGTTTTTGCAGCATTCAGTGACAGCTTATTTACTGCTAGCCAGTCTGTTATTTTAGTCAATTCTGAGTTTTTTTATTGGGTGTAGCCAAGTCATTTGTTTGGTCATCTGTAAAAGTATTTATTGAGCTCAGCAAGGTCGTACCATCTGCATACATCATTGGGCAACATATTTTGCTTGCTGTTGCTAGATCATTAATGTATATTAGGAATAACAATGGCCCTAGAATTGAACTTTGGGGGACTCCAGTAGTAATTGTTTCTAAAGGTGATTTTCATGTGGTTGAATACTACATATTGCTGTCAGTGCAGTAAATAGTTTTTAAACCATTATAGTTCAGCACTTTTGATGCCATAATGTTCGAGTTTGTTGAGAAGGATTCTATGATTTATTGTGTCGAAAGCCTTTGACAGATCCAGAAATATTGCCACTGGCAAGCCTTTTTTGTTAAGATTTAAGTATATTCTGTCAACTAATTCAGTTATTGCTAGTTCAGTAGAGTGTTCAGCTCTGAAACCGTACTGATTAGGGTGGAGGAGCTTATTAAGAGTGAGATCGTGGAATAATTGAGAATAAACTATTTTTCAAAGACTTTGGATATGCATGACAAAATAGATATTGGCCTGTAGTTGTTGAAATTATCATCTTTTTTGTGGATGGGAACTTCTTTAGCAATTTTTTGAGGTTATTTGAGTTGTTGAGGACATTTTCCACTGCGTAGTGATTGATTAATTATACTGGTAAGGCAATGATATTAACGGAAGCTTTAAGTAAGATTGAAGAAATGTTGTCATTTACTTGTTTTTGGCTTTAGATTATTTATAATATTTTTTGTATCATTTTCATCAACCAGTTTAAATGGAAAGTTAGAATCTTCTGTTCTTTTATTTAGGTACGATTTGAAGCCAGGTTTTCCATTAATGGTTAATTTATTTGCAAGTTGAGGTCCGATATTTATGAAGAAGTTGTTGAATTGTGTTGCTATTTCATTTTTATCTGTTATCTTGGTTTCATTTACATTGAAATATGTCGGTAGTTGTTCCTGTATTTTTGATTTTTGGATAACGTCAGCTACGTTTTCCCATGCTTTTTGTTTTATGTCGTTCCTATATTTACTAAATTGCAGGTTATAATAAGTAGCCTTTTCGTTATGTTTTAGTCTCCTTACTTCCTTTGTTATATTGTCCAACTCTGCTGATTTTAGTTTGTTTATGCTCGAGTTAGGATTCTTATAAAAGGTTCATCTATGTCTGCTAATTTTATTTGTATATATTGTCCTCCTGGAAACACAAGTAAATTTTTGATGAATTTCAAGATTTTCTTAAAACAACATTACAATTACATGAAGAATTATATATTCTAGGTGATTTCAATATCCATGTTGATTTACCTATCCTTAATACTATGTTATTCATGGATGCACTTCAAACATTTGACTTACAACAGCATGTCACATTCCCTACTCATATCCATGGGCATTAGCTCGACTTGTTTATCACTAGGTCAAACTGCAATAACATCAAAGCGGTATCTGTTACTGATGGATTATCAGATCATCATACTGTAATTATTGATCTATTTCTCAGAGTCGAGTCAAGACCAGCACAACAATTTATTACTTTCCGACCGATACATGACATTAATATAGACATTCTTCGTGAGGACCTTGCAAATTCAGATCTCTTAATTCATCCAAAAATTACACTGTGTGAGCTAGTAAACCAGTACTACGTTACACTAAGTAATCTTCTTGATAAACATGTCCCCAAACAAACAAAAACGTATAAGCGATTTCATTCAACTGAGACGGCTCTTCTTAAAATACACAATGACATTGTATGCAATATGGATAATAGCAAATTGACTGCTCTCACCTTACTAGATCTATCAGCTGCTTTTGATACAATAGATCACGACATTCTTTTAAATCGCCTTAATAGACATTTTGGTATATCTGGCATGGCTCTTCAGTGGTTTAGTTCATATTTTTCAGACCGATACCAAAGCATTAACATATCTGGCTCACTGTCTTGTCCAGAACATCTTCCATTTGGTGGCCCACAAGGTTCTGTCCTTGGCCCTGTTCTGTTTAGCTTATACACTACATCCCTTAGTCGAGTCATAACTAATCATAATATAAATTATCATTTGTATGCGACAAACAGGTGTATATATCACTTTCACCAACTGACACACAGACATCTCTATCAACTTTAAATGACTGTCTCACCGACATCTTACTGCGGATGGAAGCAAGTAAATTGAAACTAAATCCAGATAAAACATATATAATTATTATTGGCACAAAACAACAACAAAACAAGGTTGTTAACTACTTTCCAGTTAAATTGCTTGGTAATGATACATCACCATCAGATATTGTTCGTAATCTAGGTGTTATCTTTGATATTGATTTCAGCTTTAAGCAGAACATTTCTCAAGTATGTAAATCCTGTTTCTACCATGTGCGTGATTTCCGCCGAATTCGGCGTCATTTGTCTTTATCTACTGACTACTACTAAAATAATATCAGTATCTCTAATTAGCAGTCGCCTTGACTACTGCAACTCACTCCTAAACGATATTGCTAAAAAGGACTTAGCTAAATTCCAACGTGTACATAATTGTTTAGCACGTGTAGTACTAAAAGCACCTCGTTTCTCACCATCTCTGCCCCTACTTAGACAGTTGCATTGGCTTCCAGTTACATATCGAATACAATTCAAATTAGCCACTATTGCATATCGTACCCTTTTTACGCAACACCCATCCGATTTGTTTAGTCTCCTTCGTTTTCCCGATATCTCCAGGAATCTCAGATAATAATATCGGCAAACGTGCTTTTTCTGTAGCTGCACCCACAATCTGGAATCAACTCCCTATCACTTTAAAATTATCTGATACTATAAATACCTTCCGTAAAAAACTAGACTTATTTATTTGAAATTGCATTCCCACCCTAACTTTCGGCGGTCCCTTGCTCTAATGACAACTCTTGTTAACGATTTTGCCCAATGATTTGTGTATGTTGAGCTCAGATACCCGGGGATTTAGGCGCTATAGAAGTTTGTCATTATTATTATTACTTCCGTGTACAGTTTATCTCGCTTTTTTATTTTAGTTAGGAGATCATAAGTCATCCATTTTGACTTCTTGTGTTTGTATTTATTAAACTTAACATCTTTCAATGGGAAATTATTGTTCATTACCTCCTTTAGCCTGGTGGAGAATTTGTTATCATACGATATGAGTGGATCTGCTGTTGCTGTTATATTGTGATCAAAAACTTGATGCCAGTTTATATTTCCCAATTCGTTGGTAAAACCATGAATGTTTCTCCCAGTGAATGATCTCGTACTAATTTTATTAGTTACAGTATATGTTTTAATGATATTGAAATTAAGCGCATCAAATATTGCCATGTGATCAGAGATTGATGCAGTCAACATGCCACTATTTTCTATGATTTGGTGATTTACAGTATAGTTGGTCAATCAGTGTTGCATTTCTGCTTGACATTCTTGTGGGAAGAGTTATAACCGGCAGGATGGGCGCATCCAAATACGAAGTGATCAGTATTGCGCATAACAACCAACAAAGGCAAGGAATCAACTGCCCTTAACAGTGCGCCAATGCGCGAGTGTTTGGCTGTTCAAAATGGCAGTCAAGATCTAACTTTACAAATTATTTTAACATACAACAGTATATTTAACATCGCAATTTTAATTAACTTGGCATATATTTATTTTCATATTTTATTTTAAAGACAATATATATTTGATTTAATTTCTAATTAAATTAGTACAAGTGTAGTAATAATTGTATATTAATATTTGTTTATTATTTGATTATTAATATCATCATCATCATCATCGACATCATCATTATTATTAACATAGTCAGCCATTCGTATTACTCGCACTTTTAATTTATCGCAGGTTTGCAGCTACATGCAGCATTATATGTTTCATGTAGCTGCAAACCTGCGATAAATTAAAAGTTAGTTCCAGTATATGTTTTAATGATATTGAAATTAAGCGCAGCAAATATTGCCATGTGATCAGAGATTTATGCAGCCAACATGCTACTATTTTCTATAGTAAGAGGGTTTGGTGATTTACAGTATAGTTGGTCAATCAGTGTTGCATTTCTGCTTGACATTCTTGTGGGAAGAGTTATAACCGGCAGGATGGGCGCATCCAAATTCGAAGTGATCAGTATTGCGCATAACAACCAACAAGGGCAAGGAATCAACTGCCCTTAACAGTGCGCCAATGCGCGAGTGTTTGGCTGTTCAAAATGGCAGTCAAGATCTAACTTTACAAATTATTTTAACATACAACAGTATATTTAACATCGCAATTTTAATTAACTAGGCATATATTTATTTTCATATTTTATTTTAAAGACAATATATATTTGATTTAATTTATAATTAAATTAGTACAAGTGTAGTAATAATTGTATATTAATATTTGTTTATTATTTGATTATTAATATCATCATCATCATCATCATCGACATCATCATTATTATTAACATAGTCAGCCATTCGTATTACTCGCACTTTTAATTTATCGCAGGTTTGCAGCTACATGCAGCATTATATGTTTCATTACATAAAAGTCACTGACCTCGTGTTTACTCTCGTCACACATTACACACGCTCTTATGTGTGGATATATGTGATCACGTGATGTGCGCGCTTGAGCTGCCACAGGGTAATTGTGACTTGGTCTTGGTCTTGGTTGAGTACTGGCCAACACTCCTTAGGAATCATACGGTCAGGGTTGGGTGAGCACATCCTCGCGGGCCAGGGTTCGCTGCTGCTGATTACGTGAGTGCCAGCCAGCAGTACCCCCTGGCTGTTCGCTTTTCGAAACTCTGAATTTAAGCTGAGCCTATGAAATCGCTCACTAGATCAGTGGTTGGCGGCAGGTCAGGTGGTCATAATCAAACTAATTTCAACCAACCGTGGCTCGTGTTACATTGTGTTCTTATATGTCGCACTCTAAAAACAAACAAAAAAATTCCTGTTCGCCTGCCATGCCACGGCACCGCCTGTATCCTCAGCATGTTGAGGCTAGGCGTGTATTGGAAGAAGAAGAATGTTTAGGAAGTAGAAGCGATTATTCGAATACACAATACCGCTCAGCTGCCCGTGCTAATGGGCGAACGGGTCATTATATATTGTGATTCCCAGAAATCGTTTATTCGTCTTCAAATTGGGGCGGGTATTTGCACTGTTCCTACGGGTGACGCAGCCGCGACTGGCGAAGTCAATTACTAGTTTGACTCAGCTAACTAGGAGATCTGCCAGGGCTAGTTTTGCATGGCAAACGCAAACAGCCCTGGCTTGCGAGGATGGGTGAGCATGCGATATTATTAGTCGTGTATTAAGGCTTGTCTGAATTTCTGTGGCTCTGTAATGTTGACTATTGCATCTGGTAGGGAATTCCAATATTTTATTATTCGGGGGAAATAGAAAAAATTATAACAGTTCTTGTTGGTGTTGATAGTGTTAAATGCTTTGGTATTTAGATGCCGTGAAAGGCCTTGCACGGGCTGGAGGAGGTTTTCAACAGGCAAGGATAGGTGACCATAGATGGCTTTGTGGAATATAGTGACGCGTCTGTTTGTTCGTCTGGTTGTTAGTTGTTCTAGGTTTATTTTTTTAACATTTCTGACACGCATCCAGTTTCTCTGGATGTATAGTCGTTAATGTAAAAGCGAGCTGCCCGTCTTTGGACCATTTCTATTTTGTTGATGAGGACCTGGGTGTGGGGGGCCCACACGGATGATGAATATTCTAGGAGTGGTCGGACAAGGGTTGTGTAGGCAGTTGTTTTAATGTTTCTGGGGCACGAGTAGAGGTTGTGTCTGATAAATGCAAGGGTACGGTTTGCTGAGGCTGTAATCAAGATTTACCAAGATTTAACAAGAATTATTAATCTGATGGATGTGTTTGTTCCAGGTGAGATCTTTGGTGATACATACTCCTAGATAGGGATGACTGTCGGATTCCTGTAGTGTTGCGTTTCCTAGAGTATAATTAAAATGTTTTACGTTTCTTGCATGGGTTAGTCTCATCACAAAGCTTTTTTTGGTTAAAGTGCATCTGCCAGTCGTGTTCCCATTTTGCTAACTCATTTAGGTCTTTCTGTAGTTATTGTGAGTCAGACTGATTATTGATCTCTCTATAGAAAATACAGTCATCTACAAAGAAACGGACAGTGGAGTGGATATTGTCAGGTAGACAGGAAGAGAATCAGTCCCAATACCGTGCCTTGCGGTAAAATTAGAGATCCAGGCGTGTGTTTTCTTGTGGATGCCATATATCTTTAATTTATTCAGGAGCCGGTTATGGGGAACCATGTCGAATGCCTTTGAGAAGTCCATTATTATCATGTCCACATGGGATTTATTATTTAGGGAATTCGCTAGGTCGTGTGTGATGAGTATTAACTGAGTTCCTGTGGAGTGTTTACTGCGGAAGCCAAATTAACTGTCGGATAAGACTGTGTATCAGTCAAAACGGTCCATTGTGTTAGAGTAAATAATGGGTTCGAGGAGTTTGCAACATATTGAAGTTAGGGAGATGGGTCGGTAATTTGATGGAAGGGACCGGTCTCCCTTCTTGAAGATTCGAGTGATGTTAGCACGTAACCATGAGAGGGGTAGTTCTCCTGTGATAATAATTTTTTTGAAGATTACTCTGAGGGCTGAGGCTTTAAGTCTGTCGTCTGATTCTACCCTGTTGTCTTTCATTAAGGTTGGCATTCCAACTGTATCAACTTTAAGGCTTTTTATGTATGACCAGAATCGTTTTGGTTAGTCGGAACAAATGGATGATATATATCTTTTATGAGCATTTCTTGTCTCTCCGTGCATGGTTTTACGTGCCTTACAAAAATGTCATAGCTGGCTTGATTTCCATGTAGTTGTGAGTGTTGAAAGCCCTTTGTTTACGTCTGATTCGGTTATTTATCCACGGTGTTTGGTTACGCTTTGATATTATTTTTGTTGGTATGTGATAGTTCATTATTGAGTCAAGAATAGTTTGGAATTCTGTATACATTCCATGAACTGTGTACATGGATGAATCCCTTAATAAAACTCACTGCTCCATTTGAGCAGGTCTTCCTTCAGAGCTTGCATGTTAGCTTTGTGGTACATGTGTATTTTGCGTGGTTTTTGCTTGATAATCCTGGGCTTGCAGCTGTTTATGATTACTGGGATGCCGTCGTGATCGCTTATTCCTGGTACTACTGTAGATCTTTCAACAAAGGTGGGGTTAGTTGTGAAGAACAAGTCCAAAGTGTTGTTTATTCTGGTGGGTTCGCGTACAACTTGTTCAAGTCCAAAGTCATTGGCAATTTCAAGTAGTATTTTGTATAAGCCGGGAGCAGCTCCGCCTGGCTTTGTACTGAGTAGGTCCCAATCTATGTCGGGAAGGTTAAAGTCCCCGCCTAGCCATATATGTTCTTTGTTTGAGCGTTTAATTTTGTTCATAGATTATTGTAGTTCATGCATGTATTCGTTTGTGTTACCAAATTGGGGTGATCTGTACAATGCTCCTATTGTGATATAGTTCGATCCTTGTATCTTGATGTGACCCATATTATTTCACAATTGCTATCGAGGTCTGTTCTGTGTGTTCCTATGAGGCCAGTCTTTAGTGCTATTTGGACTCCTCCTTTTGAGTTTTCAAAGAGTCTGCCTTTTCGAATGAATGAATAATTGGTGGGGAACAGCTCATTGCTTTCAACTGAGCTCTCCAGGTGTGTTTCAGCACCTATAATTATGTCAGGGTTGTAATTTTCAATGCACACGGCAAGGTCCGAAACTTTGTTCCTGATACTACAGAAGGTTATTACCATGGTTTTCAGGGATTGTCTCTGAGTAGGTGTTTCTTGAGTGTGTTTCTTAGTTCTACTTGTTTTGTTTGTATGGTCTAGTACTACTCGAGTTACTGCTTGTGTTATTATTCCTTTGTTTGTATGGAGAAGAAGTGGCTAGAGGTGGGCTTAGTGGTTAGCTCTATTGAGCTTGAAAAAGGTGAACTTGCGAAATTAGGAATGCCGCACTGGCAGCAAATCCACGAGACTTGGCTGTTTTGGAGGACATTATATGCAAATGTTGACATTCCAATGCAATCTACATGGTACCATGAATTGCAATGTTCACAGCATGTCGCTCGCTGATCCCATCTTGCTGCTTTTTTGTAGGTGGCACATGGGAATTTGGGCTTGTGTGAACCTGGGTTTGGGTTAAAATCACCAGCTTGCACGAGGATTAAGAGCATATTGGATGTTTTTGATTTAAGGATGCTGCCTTGTAAAATGTTCTTATTTCCATCCTGTTATGGTGTTTGTGGATGCAGGGAAGTACTTGTAATCAAAGTCAGGGGGATATAAGTAGAGATAGCTGAGGATTGGCAATTCTAGTCAAACTTTTACCATGGTTTTCTTCTGTTCTATCCTACGTGTTAGTTCACATAGTAGTAGTATACAGATGACACAACAGTTCATCTTGGATTTGAGCGTGGTAATCACAATATGTATAAAATCTCAATATTTAAAGTATAAAAACACAGTAATTATATAATCACAATCGATATAGTCACAATAGTTTTCAATGTAAAATTGCAGTAGCTGTAAATCAAAGTTCTTATAAATGTAAGGCTGCTGTAAAATATTACATAAAAATCAAGTTGGTAAAGAACATAAAAGTAATACAAATAATAATTGCTCTTATAAAAGTTGATTATATGTTTTTTTATAGGCTGCAGTATTTTGAAATCTAACAGATTAAAGGAGAGCGTGTGATTTTGTTACAAGACGCTTTGTGCAGTGCAATTGAAATGTAGGTCTTAGCCCTTGTTGGGGGACCCAGGGCGATACTGGATAAAGAGTATTGGTGAAAAGCCTGTTAGTAGATAGTTTATTGTATATTGTGTTTACTGTTGGATTTTAATTGGTTATTGACAGCCTATAATTTGGACTTATAGTTTGTGTAAATAAGAATGCTTTATGGCAATGAGTATTGCATGTTAAGTCTGAGAGAATATACTGTATGTTGAGTTGTTTTGGGATGATTTTGGTTCCGCGTGCTTTATGTATGTTGTTTACCAGATCGTCATCTTGTTTGAACGTTTGGGCGGTTGTTACGCAAATTTTATTTTCGAAAAAAATGACTTTGGGACGGTTGATTGCAAATGTTGTCTTATACATGTATTGTATTAGTGATACCTTTACACATATGCATGTTTGTATTAATAAAAGTGTTCAAAATGTGTCTTATGATCGATAAACAAAGCGGTAAGCAAAGGATACTACGACACCTGACGCAATCCCAAGCCATGCCCGTGTCGCCCTATTATTGACATTATGTTAAGTTTTTACGCTATACTCTACTTTAATTTTACATTGTGTGTGACTGTGAAGGTATGTGGATTACGACGAAAGCAAAGTTACAGCTTGAATGTGTCTGTCTGGTTGGATTTTAGTCATTTTATGTGACACTGGCAGTGTTCTAGTTGCTGCACTATCGTTAACGAACTGTGATCGTCGCCCCTACACGTCAACTGCACAACAGATTCTCTGAGATATAGAGGTAAATCCGTCAACACTAAATTTGCCTTGGTGAACACCCGAATGGTCAGAAATAAGGCAGATTTTATCAACGATGACATTGTTGAACAAAACGTAGAAGTCATCGCTCTGACAGAAACCTGGCTTTCACACAATGTCAATGCTGAAATCAACGCGCTGGCGGCGAGTGGCTACAACCTGTAATATGCCACGCAAGAACCGTCGAGATGTTGGGGTCGGAGTCCTCTACAAATCAACCTTTAACATGATTTCTGATACTGCATTAACGACCAATACTTTTGAAGGTCTGAGTGTCACACTACAATGTCCGGAAACACGCAGCAACGTCCGCATATATGTCATTACCCGTCCACCATCGTCATCTCTGTCTCATGATTTTATGGACGATCTAGGCGATATGCTTACCTGCAACCCACCCACACGAATAAATTATATGAGCGATTTTAATGGTCACTACGGTAACACCCATACAATCAGCGCGATGAACCTTGCGACTCTTATAGACAACGTGAGTGGAAACACACTTGAACTGTTGATTACTCCCCGTGCATCTACCCTACTCTCGTCACCTTTAAGGCCTTCTACTCTTCTTACATAACACCACGTACTCGAATGTGACCGTAACGTACTAAAACCTGCACGTTCGAAACGTCGTGTGTATTATCGAAAGTTCGCGTCGATCGACAAGCGGGCTTTTGCTACTGATATCTACAACGCGTTCGCTGTGAGTTCCGGAACCACCGGTGAGCTCATTGACTAACTACAACACCGCTATCGCGACCATCGTCAACAAACACGCGCCGATCGTCACGCGTGACATAACCGTTCGTCCGAAGTCACCGTGGCACATAGAAGAGTTGTCTAGTGCGAAGCGTGACCTCCGCTGCGCCGAGCGCCGATAGCGAAAGACGCGACTCGTTGCCCTCAGACAAGTTTATACGACGCTTCGAGACGAGTACCGCCGACAACTCGCCGCCACGAAGGCCAGTCATTTCTGCACGGTGATACGTGAACCTGGACACAACATGAAGACAATGTTCGGCGTCACCGATGCACTGCTGGGCCGATCTGCACTCGCTCAGTTGCCTGAGTCATGCAGTGACGTAGCCCTCGCTATTACATTTCAACAATTTTTTGTCGAGAAGATTTCAAATATACGCCGTGCAATCGATTCGCGCCGAGACGAACACTTTCGATCGACAGCCGTCTAGCGATTACCAACACGCGCAGCTTTGCGAATTCACTCTGGTAACGACTGCAGACATCAGACGGATCGTTTGTTTATCTACGACTAAAACGTGCGACTTAGATCCAATGCCGACAAGCATGTTGAAAGACAACATCGACTTGTTCGCACAAACGCTTACCGACATCGTCAATGCCTCTGCATTCAGGCACGTACCGTCGACCATGAAACATGCGTTAGTAACACCATTACCTAAGAAACGCTGTCTCGACGTTAACGCACTCACGAACTATCGTCCTATATCGCAAGTCTAGATAAGACAAGATAAGACAAAATACATCTCATCGAAGAACAACACAGCACGGTGTTCCGCAGGGGTCCGTTCTCGGTCCAATGTTGTTCAAACTGTACTGTCTACCAATTTTCGATTTCTTCAAATGCCACAACCTTCAATACCACTTATATGCTGACGACACTCAACGTTATGCCGAGTGTCCACCATCCCAACACAGAGATACACTTCAACACATTGACGAATGTGCGCGCGAGTTGAGACACTGGTTAACTAACAACAAACTACTGCTCAACGAGGATAAGACTGAGGCGATCATATTTCGATCGTCGAGTGTACGGTCGCCAATGGTCAACTTTGTCATTAGTGTTTGCGGCGCGACAATCCCATCAAAGATTGTTGTTTGCAACATTGGTGTGTACCTTGACAGCCATCTAGACATGTCAACACAAGTGTCAAGTGCTTGCCGTGGCGCGTACTTCCACCTGTTTCGCATCGCCAAAATACAGACGACTACGGCGAGTAAGACTCTACTACACTCGAGCGGGGTCGACTCTGTGGAACGCGCTACCCGAGGATCTGCGTCTGATCTAGTGAACACATTTAAAGCCCGTCTTAAGACTCATTATTTCAAACTTGCTTTTAATGTGTAGTTCTCTATACCATCCACTCTCCACATCATAGCATTTATTCTTACTATCATTTTATACAATTATACTAGCCTATTACTTTAAATTGTTTATTCATTAATAGTTTATTGTCAATTTATTTATTTAATATAATTATTTTATGTACGCCTTGATATATTTTGCTATCATTTTGTACTATTATACTAGCTTATTATTTTAATTGTTTATTCATTAATATTTTATTGTCTATTTATTTATTTATTATTTTATGTACGCCTTGATATATTTAGCTTAGGTTTGTTTAGTACATTTTTATTTTAATGCAGTTCTATACGTTTAATTTTATTATCTACATTTTAGTAGCTATTTTAGTTAGTCTTAGCATTTCATTGTTAACACTTTTGAACAGAGTTCTACCCTGGATACGAGTATACAAATAAAGTATTATTATTATTGTACTTTGCATATAAATGTGAATATTGTTATGTATATGTATATACGCATGGTTGTCTTGTATCATGTTGCCAATGTTTGAATAAACGATTCAGTCAATTATGCGAGATTCATAGGATGTGGTCTTACCATGCGTGTCCACATGCGTGACTTCATGTGACCAGATTCCAGCATAATGTCCTCGATGTCGACCAAAGCAAGACTTATGGCGACTTTAGTCACATCATCATCGTCCCACGTCGGTCGAACGTCGCGGTTGTATGACGTCATCAAGTCTTCCTCAAGCCGTTTCGTGTCGTCGAACTTCGTCGCCGACAACTGTTCGTAAACATAATTATGGAATTATGGTGCATGGTATACGAACTAGATGCATAAATCGGGAGGCTTAAGGGCTCAGTCCTCCCAATAACCTAGGTGGGGGCTGGAGATATTATTAGTTACTCAATATTTTGTGAGGGTTGGTGGATTTTGGGTGCAATTAGATTTTTAGGTCAGCGTGAAGGGGTTGCAAATTAATGTTTGTGGTCAGCCTCATGGCGGATGTTTTGGCGAGCCTTAAGGTGGGTGCACATCGAAATTTTTTGAGAGCCTCAGCCCCCCAACAACGTTCCAACGGAAGTGAGATGTTACTATTAATTACAATTACTACGTTAATTACAATTCATCGGGATGTATAATTGTAGAAGATGTTTGCCTTCAGCGACTGAATAATATTGACTTACGTATGGAAACCTGTCCAATTTGTCCGTATTTACAAATGAAGGCCAACACTGGACTTAAAGTATTCGGCGGATCCATGTATAAAACATAGGCCACGGTCTACAACTATTTCAAGTGTTATGCTGGTACGGCTAGACCCACATTTTTTGTATGCCTACCTGACTATTATTAGTGGTGTTCTGTTTATACCAGTCACTTGTGTAAATCCTCATTAAATATGTGCATAGGCGCCGGAACCGGCGGAGGGGGCTTGAGTGGCTCAGTCCCCCAATATTTGAGATGGGGGATTGGAAATAATATTACACCCCAATATTTAGAACCTCAAGGTGGTTATATTGGTGACCCAAATGTATGTTTCGGAGAGCCTAAATGTGGGTTTGTTTTGGCGAGTTTCAGGGGGTTGCAATGTGATGTTTTGGAGAGCCCCATGATGTTTCTGTGATCATCAAATGGGGTGCAATTTGAGGTTTTTGGAGAGCCTCGGCCCTCCAATATTCTTCCCGTTCAGACGTCAGTGTAGAGTTTTTCCCTACGGTTACAGATGACCAGTCCATCTGAATTTGTTGTGTGATGGCTGCTTCAATGCTTGATATGTGAGCCTCATCTAGAACACTGTTATTTTTCGTCTGTCCTGCCAAATGATTCGCTATATCTTTCGTATTTAAGCAGCGTTGGTGATATTGCTCTAAGGCCTTTATATGTCGTTTGTATGGTGTCCACGTTTCAGCTCCGTAAAGAAGTGCGGGAAGTACAACAGCTTCGTAGACCCTTAGTTTTGTATTTGGTCTGATGTCTCGATTATCAAAGACGCGGGATCATTGGTTGATACGGAAATACAGAACACAGTAAATTCGTCATTTGTTTTTATCCGGGGTACTAATGAAATATCGTCTCTAGCAAACGAGAGTGCACTCAATTATGATACATCGCGCAGTGATCTGTCTATGTACGTCGAACTGTCGCATCAGCGCCTAAGACTGTTTCAACTCTCCGACAAGAAACAAATTGGCAAACACGACAACGTCATTGGATCGTAAACGATAACTAATGCGAGGCGGAACAGTGGTCGGCTTCGGTTGATGAATGGATGTAGTTACGACGGTCTACAGGCGTTCTTTCATGTCTGTCGACTGCGATGTCGCTAATGCGATATCTGCGTTTGTGTTTCCGTTCCAACGAGTTTTCCCTTAAGTTGTTACAGCAATTCATCTTGTAGATGAGTGAGTCGGCTTCTTCCGAACGGAGGTAGAAGAGACCGGGGTACCGTACTCGTCGGATGTTACTGGCTTATTTTATTGTGCACATTGCGTATAATTTTAATGTTCTAAAAAAATGTAGAATTTTTTCGTTTTGGAGCATCAAACGTAATTTAATTATATCCATATTGCAGAATTGTATTTGTTCACATGTACGGTATTGTTACAAATTGTTAACAGTTAGCTTATTTGACTGGATAGTAAGTGGATTAACATGAACAAAATAAATCTGGTATTGACCTTAATCGTGATTTCAGGCGTATGCAAACAATTCTGACTGGAGAAATCATAATGATACAAAGAAGACCAATCACAATGTAGAAGGGTCATTGTCTGCGGCATTATGTATTCTTCTTACCACCATTACTATGCCGTACCTTTAACCTTAAATCCAATAGACGATCTTGGAACTCATTCAAAAACCGGTGGTACCTCAACAGGAGTGAATTATCATGGATCAAAATTAACAGCTGCAGGCTCTTTAACACGAGAGGAATATGCTGGAACATCCACAATAGTGGATCACCCTGTGTTATTTTTCAGCTAATTGTGGAACCTCGTCAAATCGTGCAGTACGAACTCCGGTGTCCACCCAACATACACTCGATGGTGGTGTGATACCGTCGATGTAGCAGCAACAGAAACATCAAGTGTTTTCCGTGAACATGGTGCTATTGTTCGCCGTGACGGGGTGACGGTGGGCGAAACCACTGACTTGTGGTAACCTGGTAACCTTCATCTGTAATTAACTCCTGCCCTCGTCACTTCGGAGGCTTAAAAGAAAATTAGCCTAATGTTGGAACACAAATATTTGAATTCTATATAAACTGTCTCTTTGTCTTCAAAATCTTGCCCTTTCTAACCCGTCTCCACCAACTTCTTACTTGTCACCTAACACCAATACATATATGGCCCATTCGCATGCCCAACATTTATTTCTAATTTGAAACCTGCTACTAGTCGTTGTCTTTTATCAATCAACTAGTTTTCTGCATAGTTGGTTATACAATCCCTACATCACTATTAATTTAAGCAACAATCTTTGTTTGATGTGTCACTTTAGAGATATGCATGGAAATCGTAATAAATATCATCTGCTGATCACCATACATCTCATCACTCCTTTCTATAAACAACACATCTTTCAGACACGATTAGCTTTTCTGGACCCATGTTCAGATGTATCGCGTGCTTCAACCAGTTGAAACTCGACACTAATGAAGACTTTCCACTTACTTGTCTAGGAACAAGTGCGATTACCAGCAGAATGGCGAAGACGGAAGACATTTTGGAGTGTCTGGCGACGTTCTGTGTTCCGCCAGCACGTCGTTGGAGAGCTAGATCTGGTGCAATCGACCCGCCACGTCAATATGACGGGCGTATCATCGGCTTGCTCCACGCAGCTGGTTCTTGCCTTCTGGGGCCAGGTCAATTAATTACCGCGAAACGTGACCGAAATCGCCAAGAAGGAGACTACAGCTCTCGTGCGAATCAACAGTAATTAGCATGAATGAAATAGTTACCATGCTCATTAACAACACACCGTGTAGCAAAGTAAAACCGCTCTGTTTTGAAATTAATACACACATCTGGTACAACTATCAAAGTAGATTACTGTTAATTGTGTTAACAGTTTTAAGTAGATGTACATAATATAGATGACACTGCGATAACGACAATAGCTTGATGTTGCACGTTTCGCTATTGCAAACCCAAAATACATTTGTGGAATTGCTGTATGGTAGCGGTCAAAGAACTGCACCATAGAACTGTCCGAGTGTTGTTGTGTTTTAGCAAGAGTGTTCTTCTTGATAGTTTATCGATAAGATATCGATGGTGTATTTGTCTCATGCACTCGCGGATGTCGATGAACAAGAATGTTGCTCTGAAGTTCTTTCCGCACAGAGCCGAACGGAATGGAGGCAGGACAGTTAACCAGGATTCCACAAGGATGGAAACGGCATGGGGTTTGGGAAATACCTCTGCAGTGACGTCACATGTGGCTCGGAAGAGTCGCTGAAAATAGGCGTAATGTGTATAACAGCCGATTAACATTCGTCTAACTTTCGAGACAAACATAAAGGTGCTCCTTTTCTTTCAAGGGATTGTAAACTAACCCCTGAAAATTTGGGGTCTTAAATGCATACCCTACAGCACCCACCACACACACCAACTCACTCACAGTTATTTAGCCTGTAGACTAAAGAGCCTTTCCCAAAGTACCTCGAACAGTCTCTGGCTACTTCCGCTCACTTTAACAATAAGCTGGTGACATCACAAGTGAAAGGGAAGGCTCGGTAATATCAATCACTTTTTCACATTGATATTCAGGAACCGATTGACTAGATGTTTGTTGTTTATAAAGTTGACGTACACATTTTCGTGGTGGAAGACTATTGGAACCTGGGCGCAGTATTGTTTCAATGAGGAAAAGATAATTTTTATGAATGGTGATATTACACGTGGGTGGTCTACGTATATTCATCCAACACGAGGACATCGTAAGAAATGGTGTTACATGTTATTCACGTAAGTATTTTTCAAATTTTTCTGTGTATCATTTCCGAGTTACAGAAGTTACCAGCACCAGTTACAGGCAGCAATAGGCACTATACGCACGTGTGTTACAACCGGTAATTTTCTTCCCGTCATCTTTCCTCCCATTACATTCCCTTCTCTCATCTCCCGTCTCTTTTTTCCTCCTACCTCTTTCTCTATGGTCACTATCTCCCCTGTCACCTTTCCTGCCGTCGATCCTCCAATTTCTTCCCTTCCGATCACCTTCCCTCTTCTCAGTTTCCTTTCCTCAATCTTCATGCAACTACTCTGCTCCCTCAGACTCACAGTATTCCCAACTCTCTCTCTGGCGTCTCTCTCCATTCCACCTGTATCCTTGCTGATTCTCATCTCCATCCCCTTCACAATATCTACCAACCTAGCTACCTCCTTCTCCAGACATTCCATCTTCCAACACCCTCTTCCTTGGTCTCTGCCCATGACTTCCCACAACCGGGTAGGGCAAAATCCGCCCAACTGTGGCAGTCGTCGCACACCAAGTATCGCTTTGCCTTGACTTGCCGCTTGCAAGGCGCCATATCAGAATTTATTTAACAATAATAATCTAATTAGCTATTTAAAATAGTTTAGTCAACTATGTTTACACTATTCATTCCCTGTGAACTTCCACCGTGTATATATATATATATGAAAGTTTTAAAACGTGTTGGAAGGAGGGTCATTAGAGATAATGAAGAGTACTGAAAGATGTAGTAATAGTATGATTTGTATGTAAGTATGTATATAAGAATAAGTCTTCCTATGCTGTATTGTGTATAACGAGCATAAAAGGTGTTGGAAGGAGGGTCATTAGAGATAACGAAGGGTACTGAAAGATGTGTTGATAATGTTGATAATTCGTGCTATGTGTTATCGTGTATAACGAGGAATAAACGAAAGAGGATATATGAAACTTTAAAATATGTGTTCGAAATGAAATTCTATGCATGTATGTATGTATGTATGTATGTATGTATGAAAGAATGATTCCTAAGGTAATAACCAACAAAACAACATATGTCCAAATTTGAATAATATTTATTCGATAAAATCCACGAAACCATCATCCTCATCCTCCGTAGCCGACACCCAATTATCCCTATCTCCTGTGTCAATTGGTGGTGGGGGAGTCGGAGCATACAACGGACTAGGTGGTTCGATGCGCGGTCGTGTAGTCAGCAGTTCCCGCATTACATAGCCGAAGAATTTTTCGTGTTCAACGCGTAACTTTTCGTCTCTGGAACACATATCAAAACATTGAAAACATTCGAGGTACAGTCGGTGGGAATAGGCCAGCGATGTAACCAGACACCGCCTAGGTAGCCGACACGAGAAAAGGGCAGGCTAGGTCAACAGACGGACAGAGATAAGAATGGACTATGACACTAGTCGTCTGCTGCTGCCGGAATACGGTAGCGATGTAACCAGACACCGCGTAGGTAGCCGACACGAGAAAAGGGCAGGCTAGGTCAACATACGCATAGATAAGGAAGGACTGTGACACAACATGTATATGACATTGTGGAGAATGAGAATCGTGGTAAGTAGGTCATAAATTAGTAATATTAGTATTAGTAAAAGTAGGTACATAATCGTAGAACACTTACGTGCATTCTGAGACACTGGTGTCGCAGTCACTGGTCACACTGGCATCATCATCATCAGCGTCATACCTGAAAAGTAAATATAAACAACTGTTACATATACCGAATTAAGTGAGTATAAATAAGCGTAAGGAAGGCTAATGAAATGGAAAGAAGAAGAGGTAACGACGTATCAGAAATAGGGGTTACATACACACATCACAGGTAGTTTGTGTGAAGAACACCTAAGAACATTGTGTAATTATCCATATGAAGTACGTGCCTAGTCGTATAAATCGAATGAATCAAAGCAAAGAGAGAAAGATATATCTACATACTGTAATGAAAATACTTACATTTGCGCACCGCAAGCATCACGAAGGCGCCATTGCGCACGAAGTTCGTTCCAAGGTATTGCCGACATAGTTGCAGATGTGAACGGAATGATTTGAATGTAACAAACGAGAGAGATATATATAGGATAAATGATATGCAGACACACAGTATGGACATTTTTGATATGCAGACACACTGTATGGAAAGTTTTGCTGTATGGAAAGTTGTAAAGTACAAACCCATATCAGTCATATGACATAGGAACCACCTGGCAATGAAGAAAGTTTTATGATATGCAGACACACTGTATGGAAAGTTTTGCTGTATGGAAAGTTATAAAGTACAAACCCATATCAGCCATATGACATAGGAACCAGCTGGCAATGAGGAAAGTTTTATGATATGCAGACACACTGTATGGAAAGTTTTGCTGTATGGAAAGTTCTAAAGTACAAACCCATATCAGTCATATGACATAGGAATCAGCTGGCAATCAATACAACAATGCATGTGGAATGCGCCTTAACGGAACACAGACTATACAGGCGAGGACGGGTCCACGATAAGAACTCTGTGTGTGAGCGCCCATTAAAAAAACAGACAGACGCACAGTGACAGAGTACGAGAGAGATAAGTCACGCGAGTCTTATCGCGAACGCCCAGGGACCAAGAGCGCATGATGTCATTGTGTAGGGTGTTACGTGGACGATGTCTGGAGGGACCGTTTACGTATATAAACCTAGCCTAAAACAACTAGGACATATCACTCTCTCTCTCCGGTTCTCTGCCGTTCGAAGACCTTCACTCACACCGACGCCTGAACGAACGACAAGATGGCGGCTGCCAACTACAAGTCGAGTCCCGAGGAAATCGACCTGACAGGAATCGAAACGGTGAGTGATGACACGTATGTCTTTTATCGACCACTAACAGTCGTAACATGCGCTCTGTCTGCAAAATTCGTATGTTATGCAGCGTGTCGTCTCTGTAACCGCAAAGTTCTCGTCGAAGTGAAAGGACACCATAGCGTCAGTGCATTTTCGGTCCATGGGGCGACAGAAGGGGAGTCCTGTATACAAATATCCTGTTAGCCGATCGCAAAGGCACCGAGTTGTGGGTCACTGGGTTTGACCGTGTAGTCCAGCGGGTCTTGGGGGGAATGTCAGCGACCGACTACATGGCACTGAAAACGGAGGAAGAACGCTACCTGGTATTGTCTATCCTACGCGACAAACAGGCTAGGGTGACCATTAGAAAGTCAACAAAATCAGGGTACGTGAACTACGCCGTGACGGCACTGGAAATTATTCAACCGTAAGTCCTGTCTGTCTGTCGGTCTAGTGCAGCCACCTGGCGGATAGTGAAGGAGGTAGTGCCTGGTGTTACCGTGTGGCGCTACTGTATTGTAACCGGAAGTGTAGTCGTAATTCCCTATGTCGTGTTGTAGTCGCCGTTCGAACGCGTGTCCGCCTGGTTACAAGATACGCAGGACGCGACGGTGCAGTCGGCACCATCGGTCGAAGCGTGCAAATCAGTCAAACGCCGTCTGAGCTACTCGGACATCACCGACGCCGACGAAGCAAGTGTGCTTTTGTGTGGGTCGTGTACGTGGCCTAGCGATGATGATGATGATGATGATGATGTCAAAGAGGACCGTAGTGATTTACAGGAGGCGGTAGCGAAGGTGAACGCCATTCAAAAGCGTATGGAGAAAATGATAGACGACGAACTATTTATGACCACTCTAACCACCGCCTGCGTGCGCTACGCAGCCAACGGACTGTGTCGTCGCTATGTGGGCGTTCACGAGGGACTGTACACGGTGGATCGGTCACGGATTTATAATAGTCTCCGTATGACAGTGGCCGAAATGGCGTGTGCATCATACACACCGGGTTGGACTGTTGATACTATACCACGGGTGAAAGAGAGTCTGCGTATCCGAGGTATAACCGTGGCGAATGAGCCGGATGACGAGGACAGGACCGTGAGAGGTAGACAACACGGACCATTCACGGAGGAAAGGGTGGACTGGGAGATCCTTCGCACAACTGCAGTCGACTCCACTGTTCGTCTCGTGGCCAACGAACTGTGGCGCACGTTTGAAGTCGAACAAAACGACATGTACACGATAGGCGGACATTTGATATACGACAATGTGAAGTGGGCAGTGGCCTATTACAGGTATACGGTGGATACACCAGAGTGGACACGCGACACTATAGCACGTGTGCAAGCCATCCTGCGTACGCGTGATATACCACTGCTGGAAGAATCTGACGAGACCTAAACAAAAGAAAGTGACACACCATGTAATGTTGTTATTGTTGTTGTTGACAGGACGATGGTGGTGCCTCTAGTGGACTAGGACGTATACGAGACGTCTATACGGTGAAGGCGTTGACGAGGGCACCAATGAAAAAGGTACTGCGTCTATCCCGTGTCGACGTGCCTTTACGTCGCGCTCTTGCACAAGCAAAGTTGTCAGGAGAATAAATAACCAGGGGTAGAAGGTCATGACAGTTGTTGGGAAGTTTTTGATTCCTATACTCAGGGACACAACTATTGATAACATCAATGAGCAACTCTAGGTTCTCACACTTGTCACATAAGCAAGACATATGGGAGATATAGTTCTGGTACAGCACATGTTTCACCGATCTAACATATCGAAACAATGTTGAAAATTTAATTGTTTCCCCAAACTTCTCAACATATGTACCAACTGAACCTTCATCATGCAATATATATATGGCATATTTTCCAATGTATACTTGGTCTATTTCAGCTGCCAGGGCTTTGTCCTTCGGCAAAGTGGGATTTGCTTTTTCTTTAAGCGAGAACTCACACTTACATCCAGTCAGCTGTTACTCGTTGGGGACCTGAACTTTCACTTTGACAATCCCACCGGTGCACATACCAAACCTATTATAGACATTCTCTCCGCAACAAACCACAAAGAGCACGTTGCCCAGGCAACTCATGAGAAAGGTCGCATCCTCGATGTTATCATAACGAGATGCGATGAGCAGCCTGTTGAAGATGTCACCTGTTATGATTCTGTCAATTCTGACCACTCAGCCGTTATCTTTACGGTACCTATCACAACTACAGTCCCACCAAAGAGAACAATGACAGTGCGTAAGTTGAAAACTATCAACCATCAGAAAATCAGCCATGACATTACTTGCTCTGATCTGACTGTTCAGCAAGCCAGCGAATTGCAGCAGCGGCATTTTCTCGTTACAACGATACCTTGTTGTCAATACTCGACCAACATGCTCCTGCTAGAGAGTGCACCATCACCGTGAAGAACAACGTGCCATGGACATCAAAGTTGCAAATGTTAAACGTAAGCGGCTTGAACATCAATACACGAGGACACGACTAACAGCGAGACATGTATGCACAACAAAGAAACAAGGTCAACAACATGTGCGATGAAGCGAAAAAGATTCATTACGAGGAAAAAATAATCGGACGTCCGGAACCAAGCGCAATTCTACAACATCGCAAACAAGCAGCTGCATCGGGGTAACACAGCAACACTACCAACCTACGAATGTGCCGTATCGCTCGTCAACGACTTTGTACAATACATTGACGAAAAAATCCAGTGTATTCGCACCACACTACAAGCGCCAGATGTCAATGATGTGAGTACCGTCTTTGTGAGCATATACCACTCTGTCACAGACTGTCATCTTTCTACTTTCGTGCCTGTCACGCAAGATGAAACTGCGCAATTACTGAGCAAGTCATCATCGAAGACTTGCAAACTTGACCCGATGCCTTCAAACTTGGTAAGAGTGCTCTGGTGTCATGACAACGCCTATTGTGAACAACATCAACAAGTGTTTGCTGGAAGGAATGCCTGATGAAATGAAAGTTGCTGTCATCACACCCATATTGAAAAAGGCAAGTCTTGATAGTGACATTTTGAAAAGGTATCGGCCTATTTCTAACATGTGCTTTTTATCAAAGTCAGTCGAGAGGATTACGGCAAACCGGTTGATTGCACACATGCTTGAAGACAATCTTTATATGCCGTTGCAATCAGCTTACCGACAGGACTGTAGTACTGAAACTGCGCTTCTGCACGTGCTTGACAATGTGATTCGGTGCATGGACGAACACAAAGGTGTGGTGCAGCTGCTAATTGATCTGAGCACTGCATTTGATACAATTGACCATGCCGTTCTTTTAAACACACTGAACTTCGGCGTCGACGATCACTGTTTGTCATGGTTCGCTGCCTACTTACAACACAGACAATACACAGTGTTGATTGCCGGTGAACAGTCTAAACCTCACAGACTGACCTGCGATGTCCCGCAGGGGTCAGTTCTTGGACCATTAGTGTTCACTATAGATTATGACTCCTCTCGCGTCGCTACTCAACCACCATGGCATGGCTTACCATCTATATGCCAATAACATCCAACTTTTTTAAGAATTTAGACTGAGCGATAATATTTCATCCGACATTGCCATCACGAAAATAGAACTCTGTATTGCCAGTGTCCGTCAATGGATGAAAACCAACATGCTAAAACACAATGATAACAAAACGGAGATCATCATCATCCAACCGAAAATGTTCTTCCTGACGGTGTAACTATCGGAAACGCGCGCGTGTTACCCAACACACACGCCAGAAACTTAGGGGTGACCTTTGTTTCTAATATGTCCCTTGAGCGACACGTTACTCACATTTGCAGAAATGCGTATTACCACCTCCATAGCATTGGACGCATTCGTCGATACTTAGATAAACAACACACAAAACAACTTGTGCATGCGCTAGTCATTTCATGAATTGACTGCTGCAGTAGTATTCTTACTGGATTGCCAGCGACAATAATTGAGAAACTACAACGTGTCCAAAATGCATGTGCTCGTATCATAACGTTGCGGGCGAAACGAGACCATGTCACGCCATGTTCTTGGAGCTGCACTGGCTTCCTGTGAAGAGTCGCATTACTTTCAAGACCCTACTTCTCACTATCAAATGCCTTCATGGGCTAGCACATCCATATCTATCAGCACTTCTCTCTCCGTATCGCCCGACACGCTGTCTACGCTCCTCCGATCAGCTGCTCCTTAAACAACCCACTACCCGAACTAAACTCTGCGAACGAGCATTCTCTTGCGCAGCTCCAAGATCATGGAATCAAATACCACACGCAGTGCGCCAACGCATTAGTGTCAATCAGTTTAAAGTGGCAGTGAAGACGCATCTTTTCACAAATTATTTTAACCTTCGATGATCATAATTATTGATACCTTTATTTTAATTAATTTAGCATTTAAATTAATCTATTTTATTGTTTTAATAGCTTGCATATTTGTGTTTATTTATATATTTTAAGACAGTATTGTTGATTTTACTTAGTAGTAATGATTGCATAACATGTTTAACTACATTATCGTATGATGTTATTTATTTATTATTTGCATTACCCAGTGTAAAGCGTCCCAGAACAAATATTTGCATGGGGCGCTGTATAAGAAATAAATTATTATCATTATTATCAGTGGAATTGACATCCAATTATGATGATTTATAATACAATAATACTTTAAGATTATTTACGTTTATATTATCAGACGACATACAATGTCTGTGATATATAAAAAATACTTATTACGTAACGTCGATGAAGAGGACCTTTATTACATATGTATTATGTAATGTTAATAAAAAAAATTATAGAACACAATATTATTAATGTAATTTTCGAAATCGAGGTCCCGCCCACTCGATCGGAACCGACCGTCGATAGTATAGAAATGACAGTCTTTCGGACCGTGGATCCGACCATGGATCCGACCATGGGTCCAATCGTGGTTCCGACCATGGATCCAACCATGGGTGCGACCTTGGATCCGACCATGGATCCGACTGCATTCCGACTGTGGAACCCGTGATTCCGGCCATATAACTGACCGTAAACGATTTCAACTGAGTCCCCTTGTTGTGTGATTGGCTTCAATTATGCAGGTATGGAAAGTGGCGAAGATTGGTTGAAACATATGTGAATCTTGTACGACATTGTCAACTCTTCCTGATAATCGGTCTGGTCGTTCGAGTGCATGGTAAGGAGGAGTTTCGTCGAGAGCAAATGGCAATCGATCAACACTTGTCCGAGTGTTGCGTCATTGGCGTTATCCGTGACAACATTGGGTCCATCAACACTTCCGGTGGCACTGAGCGCCGCATCTAGATGTCTCCACAGACTGGTTTGACATCACTTGACGAACATCCAGCAAGTGAACTCGGAGTCGGTGTACATAGGAGCCGACGACTAGTCTCAAAGCATCGGAATCGCATGACGATCGTCCGGATGTGCAAGATGTGTTATGTTTCTGATTTGCGTTAACGTCGAGATCAAAGGATCACAGGAAGGCGTTGATACTCCGTCACGGAATCGGTCACAGGAATACGGAATGTGGACGGTTGACGTCACGAGTGGAGGAACTCAACAACCAACATATGACGCATCCTCTCGTCTGGAACATCAGTTATCTAAGATCCGATAGAAGCCTCGTCCCGTGACACCGACAGGTTCTGTATACCTCGTTACACTTGTCGTCCGGCTGTATGGCAATATTAAGCCGGTTTCGTTGGCGATCCGAACTCCGCCGAACTTTGCCAACCTCTTCTGACCTCTGCCGACCTTTGCCGACCTCTGCCGAACTCCGCATTGCAGTAGGACAGCCGCCATTTGCCTGTGCCACGAGTTGACTGTTTGTGCGCCGTCGTGTACATTCTGACGTGTTGACGAGTGTTGCTGTAGCTGAACTCAGCTTCTCTGTCAGTGCCACGCGTGCCTATGTTATTATTCAGGGAAATGCATCATTATTTTACGCAATAAACTAGTTGTGAGTTTGACTTGGTGTCTAATTTGATATACCACTAGTAGAAATCAATACATATCGTCGGATTTTTGCTTATTTAACTGTTAATTGATACGTTTCTTCATAATGTGGAATCACGCTAGTCGGTACAGCATGTTCTCTTCTGCAAATATTTTGAACATTACTGACAAAAGACAGGTTTTGCCATTACGGTGTGTTGATCGGGAAACCTTTGCCGTTAAGGTATTCTCGTATAGGCACTTTCCACAACATGGAAAATTTTTGGCAAACAAATGTACATAACTTGAGGTGAGAAAACATGTATTGCAACGCAACATAGAGCATGTGTGTGAATCCTAGATTACAACAACCATAGAAAGCAATGAAAGGTATGTTGAGAGACTGGTTTTTACAACAAATATCATGCCTGCCTGGTCCGGGTTTCGAACTCTTGTGGTATTTGGGGAAGGGACCCTTGCGTATATTCAAGATCGTTGTACCGACTGTCACTGTTGCAAAAACCGTGGCAACAATGACGAATTGCGATCCGGCCTGCCTTCGTTGTTGGCGTTTTGTGCACACAGTCGCGAATACAAGAAACGTCAGTCATCGTGCTTGTTTGTCCTACTATGTAAAGTCAAAAATGCGCATGCGCGAAATCATCTATATTTTAGTTACTTGGCTGCAAATTGATCAGCGCAATACATTCTTCTTTCGTAAACTGCGTGTCGATACTAACTGCGTGAACGCTTCAGTGGTGACCCTGGCTACCCAAGACGGTATCTTGGGTGTCTTACAGAAAAAAGCTACACAACATACGCTTTAATCACACGCAAAATGCGCCTTAAAGTGAAACAGCTAACTCGGCTGACAACGTATTTGTCCCGAAGCCAAATTAGCCCGGCTGATTGTTCTATAGCCAATATCCGAAGTTTCCACTCATCGTGCACCCATCTAATTACGTGTTCTTCACATTTCACGAAAACTGTGACATGTTTGACCATTATTCTTCATTTGACACGGCTCACAAATTAATTAATATGCGGATATGCTATTGTTTGCGTGTATTGACGTCTAATCGGAAATACTCAGTGCAATAAGGCAAAAGGACATGCGCATTGAGACTTGTAGCATTGAACTAGGGGAGCGGTTAATCCAGGGTATTCTACATATCTACGCCCACGGCTACTAAGTCCACGCAAAGCAAAGATGACAAAGAACGACGGTAATACTATTAACGCAGTTGGGCTCAAGCTTCCCGTCTTCTAAGTTGACGACCCTCGTGTATGGTTACAGCAGACAGCGGTGCAGCTTGTCCTTCGGCACATCACCTCAGACGACACGAAATACCACTACGTAGTGGCAGCATTAGATCAAACCACAGCTCTGCGCCTCATAGGCATCCTCGAAGCTCCCCCGCAGACTAACAAATTGGAACATTTGAAAACTCTCCCCACGGACATATTCGGATTTCCCGGCGTCCACGTGCCGAACGACTCATCGACATCCAGTGCTTAGAGGGCCGACAACAATCGGAGTTAATGGACGAAATGCTAGCTCTCTTGGGCGACCTTAGCCGTGCATGCTCTCTGAGAGTTTGTTCCTCCAGCAAATTCCGGAAGACATTCGACTACACCTGGCCACTGCCAGTTTTGAAGAACACCGAGCACTAGCAAAGCTTGTTGATCAGCTGTTGCAAGTGAGGAGCCAATCGACAGTTGATTTCGCTTCGCGAGATCCCGCTGAATTATGCGAACCACCACTACACATGGCGATTCGTTCTTGCTGATGTAAAAATCCACTACTGCGGTTAGATTTCCTTCAGGTTCACGGCCTGCTGGTAGATCTACAAAGCCGACGCTTGGTCAAGGCAACGTCTTTCACCATTGTCGCACTCCAACACTCAAGTCTCCACCATGTCAACTCGGACAATTCCTCTACGAGAATACTTGATCAATTTCCTTCGATCACTCGACCTGAGTTTTCCAACCCTTCCGATCATCACGGTGTCGAATACTTCATCCCAACGAAAGGTCCTCCAGTTCACTGTCGAGCCTGCAGGCTACCACCTGATAAGCTTGCTGTTGAAAAGGAGAAAATAAGAAAAATTGAATAAATGGGGAACATTCGATGAATAGGAAGCCTAGGGGCATCTCCCTTATCCATGGTTCCAAAGAACTGTGGTGGCTGGCGGCCCTGCGAAGATTACAGACGGCTGAATGATGTCACAGTACCCGATCGTTATACAAGATTTCTCTTCGCAACTTGAGGGTGCAACGATCTTTTCGAAGATTGATCTTCTGCGGGGATATCACCAGATACCTATGGCCCCAGTTCACATCAGCAAGACAGCAGTCACCATACCTTTCGGTCTGTTCGAGTTTCTACGGATCCCGTTCCGTCTCAAGAATGCAGCACAAGCTTTCCAGCGGCTCATGGGCACTGTCTGCAGCGGTCTTGCGCTCGCGTTTGTCTACTTGGACGATATCCTAGTAGGCAGTGCTTCTCTAGAGGAGCACAAAGATAGATCACATACAAACTGTTTTTCACCGCACGGCAATTCACGTTTGGTGACTAATATCAGCAAGTGCCAATTTGGTACAACCATCGACTATCTCGGCCATCGCATCACAAGCCAAGGTCATTCCCGCTACTCGCCACAGTCGAGTCCACACTTTCCCACAACCAACAAACGTCAAAGTGCTCCACAAGCTGATGCACCAACAACCCTTACAGTTGATGCTTCAGGAGCAGCAGTTGGGGCTGTCCTCGAGCAATACATCGGCTCCGGCAATCCAGTTACCTGCTTCAGTAGCAAATGTCGGTCTCCTGACCACAGGTACAGTGCGTTGACCTGTTGGCTGCGTACCTCCCTATTCTGCACTTCTGATACTTCCTGCAAGGTCGCTGGTTCACGCTATTCACAGACCACAGGCCTTTGACTTTGCTATCTCCAAGGCCAGCAACCCATGGACCCGATAGCAGATACTCTTGGTGTACATTTTGGAATTCACCACAGGTCTCCGCCATATCGAGGATAATAGTAACAGCGCTGCGGATACCCTGTCAAGGGCAGGAATCTCTGCCTTTACTTAGGGGTGGGGGAAATAAGGTCAATGTTTCAGATCTCAGGGGCTCCAGTATTATTTGATGGTCATACGTATCAGGAGGAAGAAATATTTTTTTTTAAATTGGTGAAAATCTCGTGTGACTTCTGAATTTTTCGTGAAAAACGGTCACAAAGAGTGAGATTTTCGAGCGATAAATTAATTGTTGGTGTAACTTCGTAAATTTTAGAGCTACAAACATGATTAACATATCTATTCCTATATTATTAGACACAAGGAATGTATTAAAACAATATTCAAAAGACTCAGACTGGTCACTTTAATGAAAATTGCATTTCTTTATGTAAAAATAGGCTTTTGTCAAGTAAAAAAAACAAAAAATGTGTTAAGTAAACTAATTTTTTCATCTTTTTATTTTTTGAAGTACAGGTATATTAATCAATGGATAATGGGTACACACCCATGTTTTTAAGAAGATGCACTCATTTAGATACTCAATGACATTCCATATCCATGCCTTTATATAGCCATAAGCTTAACTATAACAGATTCATTTTCGCTTCAAGACATATATGAGAACTAATTCCTACACAATGTGGGAGAATGTAATAAATAATTTAGTTGCTAATAGGCCACAAGAGGGCAGTACAACATTAATTTATTCATAAGTGACACAGCAGTTGAAACATACCCATGATTCCCTCTTTTTAATGTATGATTTGCATGAATATGAAGTCTCTGTTCAGCTTCTTCTATGTTTGACTCACCGGGTCCAGGAATGTGTATTACTATTGTGGTTTACTATGTGATTACTAGAAGAAAGTATAGTTAATATAATTTGGAAGCGTGTGCATGCTAAGCTATTTATTATCAATTATATGAATTTCTAAGAGATCTGGCAGTGTCCTGTAAAGTGACCTACATACAAAATGAAGGTCATTTAGCAATCAAAAGCGTTGAAAGATATGGTTAGTAATACACCCTTTACAGCTTGGTTTGTTGAATTGCATTGCCAGATACTTTTACATAAAACTGAATAATAAATTAAAGTGATTGAGTGTTAAACAAAGTTACTTATCGAAAATAATCAATCTTAAAAACAGAATTCTACCTCACAATATTGATAGATCGTTTAAGAAATAAATAGATTTCATTTTTATTGTTTGCTGGAGTAGTACACGAATACTTAGTTCGTGGATCAGTACCATGTCTGAAGTTGTTTTTATTACTGGTGACAAATTGCCTTTGGTCAATGAGGCTTTCACAAACATTGTTAATTTGCACCCGGAGGTGTGCCAGGCAAAGAAACGAAAAAGCCAACAGCAGCAATAAATGTGTATGCTGCTGCTTTGAGAGAACTATAGGGAAAAGCCTCTGGATCAGAATACATATAGACTAAGAAGACAGTTGTGAAGAAACTGAGAGCAGCACTAAAGGATTAGCACAGTGAGGTTGTGAACAATTCTACTAGAGTTCCCTCCAGTAGACGAGAACATCTTCGAATGTAGCGTACCTTTAATATGGGCCTACTAGACATCCTAAACTCATCTTCTGATCCAGGCAAGGTTGAACATGATGAACGTGCATTTTATAATGGGCAGAACTCACCGCAGAAAACAGGTTACACCAGTGTAGAAAATATGAAACATGTCATCTTGAAAGCAACCTTGTTGTCCAGGAGCAGGAAGAGCAACTGTTTGGTACATTGGGTACTGTACATCAACTGACATTGAGTCAACAGTCTTTGACCACATGCACCGTGTCCAGACAGGCAGTCACGGCCAGTCAAAATTTATTCGCGCAGAAGAAGTGTTTTTATCTAACAAATGTAGGTACTTAAGCAGTAAAACGTGGTATTCACATTCAACAAGACAACAGAGATCAAGGTGTCAAATCGAAGCACGTGATGTTTATAAGACAAGTAAAGTAAAAGAAAAGCTAATTTCTTATATAGCGCAGTATCCGGTCTCAGGACTGCTCAGAGTGCTGCACACTTTACAGCCTGGTAGACTTGTTCAATTGAACATCATCTCGACATCTCTGGGAAACATTCTGCAACGCTGCAATTAATACGCGAAATTTATTTGTACACAAATATCCACCCCGATCTATAGCCAGGTATTCATTCATACAGCTGAGTGAACTGAAACAATGTACATAAACGAACTTCTCCAAGTTTCGACACCGACGTACTGAATTCGAACCCGGGTTCTTTCAGTCGAGAGTCCGAAGCTCTTTCCGCTGCACTACTGCACATGGTAAATTAAATTGTATCAATCCATTTCCAATTTCCACATAAATGTATACTAATTTAAAAAGAGAAAATGCAATGTACTGACAACATTGATTAATTCAAATTAAATCAAATTTGCTAATTATTTGTTTCAACTTTCAATTAAAATTCATGTCATTTTTGATCAATTCGATTACAAATCGCAACCAGGTTTGCAAAGATTAATAAAAGTTGTGATTTACACAAGGTAGAAGTAACATGTACAATAGGTAATGTAACAATGTACACATATGGTATCATAACACAATCATACAATGATACTTCTTTACTACTTAAATGTCAGACAAACATCGACATATGACGAGTTGTTCTGTGTGTACTAACTGTTAATGAATCTAAAATTTAGGTACATAGCTGTTCGTTGATGAATTGTGCAACTTTCAAGGCAAGGAATAATTAAACAAAATGAGTCTAACTTTGTTTTCATATTGATCCACAAAGCTTCATCGAAAAGAGTTATTTCTAAATGATTGTCATTTTCAGCTTCGAAATTAAAATTGCATCTCCGTACACACTTGAGGGAGAGCAGCTTCGAAGGAAGCCTGTAATAAGTGTTTCAAGTAGCAGATATTTTTAATGATACAATAATGATGCCATATCATTTTATTCCGCACTAACGACAAATAATACATGACTAATGACGAGTTATATTGAAGGAAGTTGAACAGTTGCCAAATCATAACAGCTAATTCGTCTGATTCAGTGAATTAATTATCTTGCCACATGTATTGATGTCCCTGTAGAGGTTCATTCTTTTGCATGGCTCGAATCATTTCCCCATAGAACATCGTCATTGCGATTTTGTATCACTGTTATCTAATTATACATAAAGATTAATTGCTTTACCACATACCTGAGTATAGTGAAAACATGTATATTCCAAAAGGTGTTAAATTAAATTTTACATAATAAATGTCAACCAGATTTATGAAAACTTGCATCTGTCATTTCGGCATAGCCTGTAGCTGCGGAGATGTACAATAGGCTTGTATACCCCTTGGTTCCCTAGATATCCTAAATACATCACTGGAACTTAGAAGGCTTAATCATATAATAATGGCATTAGTGTAATTACTGGCTGGATGTATTTATGTTAGTACAAATAAACATATGTTTGATATATTAATTCGTAAGTATAACGTATACACTCTGGTCGTGTAATCGTTGGAAACCTAACCATAACCATAATAACCCCAGCTATTACTTACCCAACCATAGCCGACTCCAACCATTATCCTAAACTCAATCATAACTAACTCCAATCTTAACCAATAATAACAATCTTAACACTAATGACTAAACACATTTCGTGCTAACTATTTACTCCAGTCCTGTCCTGATTGGTTCCAACGATTACCATAACCTCACCCGTAGCTAATAAGAACCTTAACTTTAATAATAAAGATATTCCACACAAACTAATTGTTTACATCGTATAATTACTTGTAACGACTATGCGTTATATATGTATGTATGTATGAATATATATATATATGTACATATATATATATGTATGTATATATATACATGTATATATATATATAATACCCTTACCCTCCATAGCTGACTCCAGCCATAAATATTTGTACGAATATTAACATTTCACATTAACTATTTAATCCTTTTATCTGATTGGTTCCAATTGACTACCTAAACTAACTTCACTAACGCTACAACAATGGGCAAGACCACCGCTAAGACCAGGCCCAGTAGTGCGTCGCAGTCGAACACTGGGGCCGAACTTTTGGAGGATACTGTGACGACGTCAACAACAGTTGAGGCAACGTTCAACAGACTGCTGGAACTGCAGCAAAACATTTTCCAGAAGTGCTTGCAATCCTTCATTGAAAGCACAAACTCTAGAATAGACAACTTCCTGGCCGAGGCAATAACATCTATGACTGACCTAAAGCACAGCCTGTATATACTCAGCAGGAGGAGCCCACCTCAAGCGTGCGTTATAAAATGTTGACACACAACCTAGTGTCACTAGCGTCGATCACCTGCAAAAACAACTGCAGACGCTAGAGGAAAATGTCAATTATCTAGATAACTAAACTAGACGAACGAACGTCAGGATCGACGGCATCCCAGAAATCGCGGACGAAATGTGGGAAAAAAGATAGAACTGGTAAAAACAGCCTGTTGAATAAGTTCGCCATCACAACAGACAAAGTTGAAACGATGAAGATTGAGCGCGCTCACCGAACGGGTGCTGCGAGAACGGTGAACGGGGCGAAGAAGCACCGTTTAAGGACCGCGAGTACCTGTTAAACAAAGCCCGACTCGTGAAGCCGAACGGTGTGTATGTGAATGAAGACTATTCACTGAAGGTCGTAGAGAAACGTGAAGATCTACTTCCGAAGATGATGCAGCTACGTGCTGAAGGGAAGTACGCGTACATCTCGTTCGACAGTCTAGTTGTCAGAGATCGCCCCTGACTGTCGTGTGGTATGCCATCTTGAACGCCTACACATATTTCCAGTACCATAGACCTACCTATGACCAAATATGTATCACGTCTACGAGAATTCGTATAACATGACTCGAGTAATTTATATTTCAATGCATTTATTATTGTAATCAGTTATCCTGTGAGTCAGACTCCAGTGTGACTAACATGCCTAGTCACCTTTTTTGTTTTTTTCTTACTTATTCTTTTCCTTATTATCCTTCTTACCCTTCACTTGTGTTTAATCAAAGTAATGTTTAATGGTAATTTGCTTTTGAATGTCAACATAACAAAACAAAACTTTTTAACGATTTTATTAACACTATGTCAAAATTCGTTTGATCTATGTTAACGTTATTGCATAGGCTCACTTACAACATGTTATCGAAGAACTTTATAGTACCTGTGATGTTTTCTATAAAGCATTTCATGGTTTTGATATATGCATTTTTGCTTACATTTATTCTTGAGCGAACAGCTCCACATGAAATTACGTTGTATTTAAATAGTGCAATTTTATATTATTATTTACATTTGAGTATACAGGTATATGGTGTGCATCGATATACAGTCAATATTCACGTTTTTTTCATTTTAGGAGGGCAATGTTTATACATTTTTTTTACTACGTTTAGTGTTAGTTATTTTACATTTTTATTTTGGGACAGTGCATTATATATAGTATTTCCCCAAAGCAACGTAACAAACGCATTTGAGACTGGGTAGTATTTTGAGGGTACGTATGGGTAGTGCGTTGAACTTGACAGTAGTGTTTTGATGGTACACTCAATACATTACGGTAGTGTAGACCCCTAGACTACAATCACTGGATTGACCTGGGGCCCACGAAAATACTTGGTGCCTAGGGAACACGAATATCTTAATCCACCAATGATTACCAGTTATATTATGGTACGGTATCTATAACATCGAATTTTAGTAACTTAGAATAAACAAGTTATTATCATTATGATAACCATACTCGTCGTATGGGAGGAGTACATAGTATATGGTACATAGGCTTCGGAGCCGACGAGGCTTAGGGGGCTGAGCTACTAATATGTTTTGGTGGAGGTGCTCGAGATAGTCTTCCAACATCGTGTCTGAGCGAACCGACAGCGGATGAGTGCTGAACTGAAGCTTCGGCTCACCCCCGTCAGTATTCATTTCGTTCTGACGCCAGTATATTCGAAATGGAATTGACATCCAATTATGATGATTTACTTAACGATAATACGTTTACAATATTTACGTTTATTTAACATCAGAAGACATACAATATATGTGATATATAAACAAATATTTATCATGTAACGTCGATGAAGAGGACCTTTATTATTATGTATGTATGTTGTAATGTTAATAACCAAAATTATCGAACAAATATTATTAATATCATTTTCGAAATCGAGTTCCCGCCCATGGTGATGACGATCCATGACGTGACCTATGTTGATCAGGTATGTCACAATCAGTGAAACTTGCGTCTTACGTATTCATCACTTCCTTTGATTGTTTTCTGAGGAAGTTCAAAAAATGTTTTGCTTCTTGTGCGAAGCTGTTTGCGCGATGCGTTGGGTACTGAAATATGCTAGGGAGGAAACTCGATCGGAACCGACTACACTCGTCGTCCGGCTGTATGGCAAGATTAAGCTGAGTTTGTTGGCGATCCGAACTTTGCCTACCTCTTCTGACCTCTGCCGACCTATGCCGAACTCCACGGAAGGGCGCCACGAGTTGACTGTTTCTGCGCCTCTTGTACCTTCTGGCGTGTTGACGAGTGTTGCTGTGGCTGAACTCAGCTTCTCTGTCAGTGCCACGCGTGCCTGCGTTATTATTTAATAATAATAATAAGATAACTTCTATTGCGCCTATATCCTTGGAAACCAAGCTCAGAGGCACATCAAAACAAAAGGATTGGTCAATCTCAAAATCCATAAGTAGTTTTCCAGTTGTCAACAGATGGGTCAAGGCGCTAGGGAGCTACGGTGGATAAGCAAGGTTGTAAAGATACGTTTTTAAATGACGACGGAATTTTGTAATATTTTCAACTGATCTAACACTAAGAGGGAGCATATTCCAAAGAGTTGGTGCAGCAACAGAAAAAGCCCTAGTTCCAATGTTAGTGTTGACGCTAGGAACAAAAAGTAGGTCAGAACTAGATGATCGACGCTGGATAGGTTTTCTTACAGGAGTAAGCAATGAATGCAAATAAGATGGTTGCTTATTGGACAGTGCCTGGTATGTAATGATCTTAAATATTATACGATATCGTACAGGAAGCCAATGCAAAGACTTCAAAAGTGGTTGAGAGCGAGAAAAACGAGGAGATCTTGTAACTACTCTTGCTAGACAATTTTGGACACGCTGAAGTTTTGTGATATCCTTGCTAGCGATATCATAAAGGAGGGATTTGCAATAGTCAAGTCTACTGCTAACAAGCGCTGTTGCAATAGTCTTAGCAACAGAAAATGACATATACCGACGAATACGGCGAAGATCACGAATATGATAAAAACGTGTTGTCGGAAATTGAAGTTACTATCAAAGATCACTCCTAGAATCCGCACCGAGGTTGCTAGCGTAATATACTGATTCAAAATACGCGTAGGGAAAACACCATTATTATTTGATGCAATAAACTAACAGTAAGTTCGAATTGGCGTCTGATTTGATATATCAATAGTAGAAATCAATACATATCGTCGGATTTTTGGTTATTTAACTGTTCATTGATACGTTTCTTCATAATGTGGGTACAGCAAGTTCTCTTCTGCAGAATTTTGGCCATTACTGTCACAAGTATCATGGACAGGTTTTGTCGTTACGGTGTGTTGATCAGGAGACTTTTGCCGTTAAGGTATCCTCGCATAGGCATTTTCCACAACATGGACAACGTTTGGCAAACAAAAGTACATTCCTTGAGGTGAGAAAACATGTATTGCAATGCTATGCAGAGCATGTGTGTGAATCATAGATTACAAGATGAACATTGACCTTGTCATGATATTAAGATATTTCATGATTCAATAATGGATTATTGTACACGAGTTTGTCAAAACTCCATTCCACATACTTCAAAACATCGAGGTAACAGCGGGTTGGAATGAACTATACAGAGAAGCGTCAATATTTTGACATAATATATGGAAAGATTGTGGCTCTCCTCGCAATGCTTTTATTGCTGATGTCATGCGTAGATCACGTTCTCAATATCACAAAGCAGTTCATTTTGTCAAACGTAATCAAAATAGTGTTAAAAAGAAAGTATGGCGACAACTTTACTTGGAAATAAAAATAGGGACTTCTGGAAATAAGTAGGTAAAGTTACAAAGAAAATAATATGCTACCCAACATGGTTGATGAAGTGACAGGAGACAAAAATATTTCGAAACATTTTGCTACTAAGTATGAGGACTTTTATAATTCAGTAGCTTATAATGAGGAGGATATGACGTCAGTGCTACAAAACATACATAGTAAAGTAGATGTACAATATAACGACGGTGAAAATACTATTACGGTGGATGATGTTTTGAATGGCATTAATCATGTTAAGAGTAACAAATGTGATGGATATGGAATTGTATATACCGACCACTTTATTCATGAACCTAACAATTACATGTTTTTCTTTCTTTGCTATTCACATCAATGGTATATCATGTGTATACCCCGGATGGTTTTAATATATCCACAATTCAACCGTAGCAAATGATTCAATAGCCCTCTGTCAAAAATATTTGATTTGGTTATAATGATAACAAGTTATGATGCTCTTAAAACAAGTGATTTACAGTTTGGTTTCAAATCTCAAAGCTCTACAGCTAAATGTACATTTGCGTTAATGGAGACTGTGAACTATTTCCAGCAGAACAAATTGGATGTTTTCATGTTATTACTAGATGCTACTAAATGATTTGATAAAGTAAATTACGTTAAACTGTTTAACTTACTGATGGAAAGAGTCCCCTTTTAATCAGATGTTTACTTTATATGCACACTAATCAACATTTAAATCTATCATGGAACAATTCCATGTCATTGTATTTATTCACTACCAGTGGTGTGAAGCAGAGTGGGGTGTTGTCCCCCATTTAATTTTCTCTCTACATTGATGAAATGTTAACAAGACTCTGCATGTTTGGTTTTGGCTGTATGATTGGTCATAAGTATTATGGTGCTGTTGGCTGTGCTGATGATATTATATCTTTGGTAGCTCCATCAATATATGCATTGAACAAAATGTGATATACATATTTATATATATGTCTAACATTTGCAAATTAATATGATTTACAATTCAACCCGGCAAAATGTCAACTATTAAATATGGCAGTGGTACCGACTGCCCATTTTACTTTGATGGTATAAAATTAAAACAGAGTAAAAAAGGGTTGCATTTACGCCACATTATTGGTCCTGACACTCACCAGGCTATATCAAAATATATGTGTCATGATTTTATATGGCATTTAAATACATTATCTGCTAATTTTGGGTTTTGTAATATAAACATAAAACGTCAATTATATATGTCGTACAGTACATCTTTCTATGGTGTATGTATGTGGAACTTACAAGACAAACATCTTGATATGTTTTATACTACGTGGCGCAAATGTATCAGAAAACTGTTTAATCTACCAGTGTGCACGCATTGTAATATGATGCCACTTTTAGCAGACTGTTTACCTATTCAAATTCATCGAATGGTACTCCAATAATGGTAACTCCAATTTTAAAATGCTCTCTCATATAACCCTTCAAGGTAGTGGGTCATACATGTCTAAACGCTTTAACTAAGTCATGTCCAAATTCAAACTTGATGCCATGATATTGATGCCGCACGGTTGATGAACGACGAGATGTGCAAGTAATATTGGCGTATCTGCGAGAAACGTTTGGTGAGCGCGCTATTGCCACTCAACTACTGCGTTCCTTCTCCGAACGAAAACAACAAGACGAGGAAAGTATAACTGAGTATTCACACGAACTGGCGTCACTCATGGATAGACTTGAGAACGTCAATCCGAGACACGTGATAAATCGAGATCACATGCTCCGGGACCAACTAGTGGAGAACGTTCGTGAACCGCTACTTTGCTGGGAGTTAAAAAGAAAGCAGGCAGACATGCATCCGAGTGCTACATTTATCGACATTCGGGACCTGGCCATCATATGGTCAACGGAGACAGAAGGGGGCAGCAGGAGACGTGTACGTATTGCTTCACAGGAAATCAGCAAGGCACGAGAAGATGTCTATGCTCACAATCATTTCTGAGCAACAACAACTACTCAGAGCGCTGGCGGGGCCATAATTGAACACTGAGAGGACCACCCGCACCAACAAGGGAAACTGTTTTCAGTGTGGACGATCAGGTTACTACGCTCGAGAATGTCGGTCAAGACAGCCCGGCGGATCATTGTGAGATTTATGTGGGCACAAGGGACACGTACAGCAGGACTGTCACGCATATGCCATGGCTACGAATAAGATTAGAAACCAAACCTTAAACTAAACTAAAGAACTCCTTTGCCATGAGTCGAACTGAGGAGATACCAGTGAATGACTCCACGTCATGTTATCAGTTGATAGGAAACTCGCCTACTTTAGAGGCGAAGATTGAAAGCATCGTTACTCGTTTCCTTGTAGATACGGGCAGTCAGGTCACCACCATCACTGAGTCGTTCTACCGGACCCACCTCATCATGGCAGGTAATGATATGTATGAACCGAATAAATGGCTGACCATCAGGGCGGCAAATGGACTGAGTGTGCCATGCGTCGGCTATGTTCAGGTGGACATCGAGGTGTGTGGTGTCGTCGTTCCAAAGCGAGGCATATTAATTATCAAGGTCAGTGAACACATAAATTCTGACGTGTGTGGTTTGCTTGGGACTAACGTATTGTCACATGTACCCGTGATGAAGAAGGCACTTCGTTTGATGACGTCTCCGAATACCACAATTACTACATGGCATTGTTGTTATAATTCTGTCAATTATTCTCATTCCTTTATCAGGCATATAACATTAATGTTTCAAACAGTTATGATTTATTATCAGGTATACCTGGTGATGACTCAGTTTTTCAGCACTCAGTGGAGTCTCCGACCAGATCTGGTTACTTTAGACCTATTGCTCATAGTAGTCCACGCGTGTATACGTCTACAGTACATAATAACCAAGTTAAAAATATCACATCTTTATCTACAACCTGTTTATCTGAGGAAAGTAGTGGTTCAGATAAATCATCAGATAATTTAAGAATAACAATTGCAAACGATATTAGTATTACATGTAGAAAGGTAGAGTTGGCACATTTTTGTAATACCATGCAACCAGATATCATATTAGTTAGTGAGTCTAAATTAGATAAATCAATCAAACATTCTGAGTTCTTGCCTCCTAATTATATAGGTCATTTGAGAAATGATCGTACGCTTAATGGTGGTGGCGTCATGATAATTCATAAGAAAGATTTGGTTATAGATTAAATTGAGTTAGATAAACCAGATTTACCTCATCATGATGAAATTGTGTGGGCACGTTTATCTATTCATAATGAATGTCCAGTTTATATAGCTTCGTACTATAGGGCGACCTCTGATTACTCAGTCGAATCTATTACAAGTCTTCAGTCAAGTCTAAGGCATATTATCTCATATTACTTGGAACAACACTCATGCACATATAATTGTAGGTGGTGATTTTAATGCAGCTGATATTGATTGGAATTCATGTAAGGTGTCCTTACATTCAGACCAGAAAGGATTAGGTGATGCTATTCTATCAACACTGGAGGAGCATAACTTAAATCAGTTACAAAGAATTCCTACAAGACATGATGTTATTCTTGATCTTTATTGTACGAATAAACCACGTCTAGTTAAATCTGTAAATACTGTGCCAGGTTTTCAGATCATGATTTTATAATAGTGGATACTATGATTAAAGCAATGTCAACAAGGACACCACCTAAGAAGTTGTATAAATGGTCTAAAGCAGATTGGGGTCAAATGAAAAGAGATACTAAATTATTCACAGATCATTTACTGGATGTTTCACGTAGTTCAGAAGAACAAAGTGTACAGTCTCTTTATTTACTATTCACAGAACATAATATGATGGTTAAATATGTACCAACATACTGGTCTAAAACCAGATTTGATTTACCTTGGATATCAAACAGTTTGAAAAGGAACTGTAGGAAAAACAGCGTTTCTATAATCTGGCAAAACATTCTAAAAACTCAACACATTGGTTAAAATACAAAGAATTTGCTAAGCAACATAGAAAACAGATACGTAACCTAAAACGGTAATCTAAAACCATTTTGGCGTTATATAAAGTCTCAACAGCAATATTCAGTTGGTATATCCCCTCTAAAAACTGGTGGTCAACTTTATTCTGATTCAAATCCATTTTCACTAAAGACACCTATTGTCTTAATAAAAATATGAAACTCGATGGTCCTCATTTTTCAGATATTGATACTCCTCTCGTATTTAATGTGGTGGGTATTGAGAAGCTACTAAGGGATATGAACCCTAGTAAATCAAGTGGGCTAGATAAGATTCCAGGTAGAATATTGAAAGAACTTGTTTCTGAGCTCGTTCCTTTTTTTAAACATTTTTGTTCTGAAAATCGTTGCATTCTGGGGAAGTACCAGCTGTATGATGTAAGCAATGGATCACACCAATATTTAAGAAAGGAGTAAAATGTGATCCAAGCAATTACAGACCTGTATCACTAACATGTATTGTTTCAAAAATAATGGAACATGTGACTTGTTTCCATATTCGTCAACATCTAGATGACCACAATATTCTATCTCCCTTTCAGCATGGTTTTAGAAAGAAACATTATTGTGAAACTCAACTGTTACTAACAACAAATGACACTACAAAATTACATGATCAGAATCTACAAGTGGATATTGTTATTCTCGATTTTTCTAAAGCTTTCGATGTTGTACCACACAACAGACTGTTAAATAAGTTGAATTATTTTGGTATAAATGGAAATGTTCAAAATTCGATGATGTCATTCTTAATGGGTCGAATTCAACGTATATTGGTAAATGGTGAATTTTCTGATGATGAAGAAGTAGCATCCGGTGTTCCTCAGGGTACAGAAATGGGACCACTATTGTTTTTATTATACTGTAATGATCTTCCAGGTGTTATTTCTCCAGGTACAAGAGTGAGACTCTTTGCTGATGATTGTTTGATTTATAGACCAGTTCAGTCTTTACAAGATCAACTAATATTGCAACAAGATTTAGACAGCCTTGTTAAGTGGAGTGTTGATTGGGGCATGAAATTTTATATTTCTAAATGCAATATAATGAGCACAACTTCTGGTCTTCATTTATATCGTTTTATCACATGGGCGCACAGCCAATTTTGAAAGAGGTCACTGATGCAAAATATTTGGGGGTTATTTTATCAAATGATTTAACTTGGTCTAAACACATTGCTGAAGTGGTTAAGAAAGGTAATCAAAAACTAGGATTTTTACGTAGAAATCTTAGGGGCTGTTCACAAAAATGTAAAACAATTGCATATATTTCATTAGTAAAAGCTGGAATGGAATATGCTGCAACAATCTGGGATCCATTCCCAATGAAAGAAATGAACAGCCTTGAAGTAAGCAAGATGGACAAAATATAAATATTCATATGAAATAAGTGTGACAGAATTGTTAAAACTTAAATTGGGCAGGATCCCTCCCACTCAGCTGGACGACGTAAGAGAACATCTTGAGAAATTATTACGGACGGGTGTCATTGTGCCGAGTCACAGTGATCATACAAGTCCTATCGTTCTTGTACGAAAGAAGTCGGGAGCATTACGCATGTGTGTAGACTACCGTGCATTGAACACGAAAACCGTGAAAGATGCGTACGCGTTACCTCGTATGGTAGAGTCTATGGACGTGATGACCGGCTCTAAGTGGTTTTCGACCTTAGATTTACAATCTGCTTATAATCAGATACAGATGGAGTCAGATGATCAGAGGAAAACGACATTTGCGACGCCGTTCGGGTTGTACGAATACACACACACACATGCCACTTCTGTGATGCTGCTAGATCTACGAGTTGCGGCGATGGAGCTCGTCGCCAACGCGGATCAACTGGACGAAATGGCAATGTCGACATTGCCTGGCATCTCAAATGTCGACATGATAAAATTGCAGAGAAACGACGTCGCGATCGGTCGGTTGCGACATTATCGCAATTTGGGACGACAACCCACAAGGCAAGAGAAGGCTGCAGACTCAGCAAATGTTATCAAGTTGATGCGACAGTGGGGACGCATCATTGACATGGATGGCGTCCTGTATCGGCGCGTAGCATGTACAAAGCTTGGGGAAGTAGATCAGCTGCTGCTGTCTACAAGAACAAGTGCTGGGAAGCTTACATGACTGTGCTGGCCATCAAGGAGTAGAGGGTACCGAACATCTGGCTCAAGGCCTCTGCTTTTGGCCCACAATGCACTGTGACATAGTCGCGTGGATTCAGAAGTGTGAGCGTTGTGCAATCAGTAAGATTTAGACTCATAAACTGCGCACGCTGCTGGGATGTCTCATGGCGACACAACCGTTGGAGGTTGTGGCGATTGACTTCACGGTGTTAGAACGGTCATCGGATGGCCGTGAAAATGTCCTTGTCATAACTGACGTTTTCACGAAATTCACGATTGCCGTTGCCACGCGCAATCAGAATACAGAGACGGTGGCTAAAGTGCTCGTGACTGAGTGGTTCACACGGCATGGCGTACAAAAAAACGGATTCACAACGATAATGGAAGAAACTTTGAGTCTTCGATTGTACAGCAACTGTTGAAGTTATATGGGATCAAACGATCACATACCACGCCGTATCACCCGGCTGGAAACGCGCAATGTGAACGTTTCAACAGAACTTTACATGACTTACTTGCTGCGAACACTCATGCCAGAGAGAAACGTCGCTGGACTGAATACCTTCATGAAGTGGTATATGCGTATAATCTAACGCCTCACGCCAGCACCGGCTATTCGCCATTCTACCTGATGTTTTGTAGACATTACAGGCAGCCAGTCGACCTATTATTGGGCACTAGTGAACCAGACGACATTCGGGATGATTGGGTATATGAGCATCGCCGACGTTTGAATGAAGCATTCGAACTGGCTCGCAATCAGTTGGAGAATAAGGTCGATCAGCGTAAGACGTATTATGATCGACGTGTGCAAGACCTTCCGCTCGCAGATGGTGAGCGGGTATATCGACGGAAACGGGGGCTTCCAGGACGTAACAAAATCCAGGATGCTTCGGATGTGTACCAAGTTGTCGTGCGTCAAGGTCTCAATGACGTTTACATCATCGAGTTTGTGAACCGTCCCGGGGGGGGGGGGCGATACACAGTGAACCGTTCGTCGTTGAAGCCATGTGCTGATGGCAATGGTTCATCAACAGAAAAACCACTTGGACGGCAGGGGTGGCAACAACTGTCAAATATGCAGGATACGCGGCGGGAGGAAGCACCCGGTGAGTCATCCGAAAAATCAGCAGATGATGCACCATTGCTATTACGTTACGAACTATCATCTGTTCCTATCAGAGACGAGCTCTCTGCACTAAGTCCACCAAACACCGTTTCATGGGAAACATCTGAGGAGAACTTTCGGCATCGAGAAAGGAACTTACGTCAATCTCGGCGGTGCACAGCGGTGCAGCATAGGAATCCGTTTCACGAACCGCGATCGGCTGTGCAGCATATTAGACTTACGTGTTTTTGTCTTGTTGCGCACTGTTAACCAGATGGCAACAAAACGAGGGGTGAGTGTAGGCGCTCTAGGATTAACTTAATTGTTTGAAAGAACACGTTCGCGTGTGTGCGCGTGCATGATGCGTAATCGGATTTATTTCGAAAGGACAAGTATTGTCAGCTGTGTGTTTAGCTGTTGGACTGTTCACAGTGGTCAGAGGTAGTGCGTGGGAAATTGTAGGTTTTAGTTAGATAGGATATTCTGTAGTTATAATATTGTTTTATTTGTAAGGTTAGTGCGTTACTGTACTAGTAATTTATCTATTTGGTTTGGAATTTTAAATAAATAAACGTTTGGAACACATACTGTTTATTTTATTTCATAACTGTTGGCTATTTAAGGACCCCGGTTAGTGAGGCTACACAAGCTGTTAAGGGTCAGCTGCCCAGCTAACTTCGTAACTACATATTTGCTAATTAACTCGGAAGCGACCTTTTCGGCTGAACCACTACCGCACAATGCCCAGATTAAAACATTTCCCTTTACGGCTTTTTTGCGTCGACCAATCAAAATCGTATTTTGCGGTGACGTCAAACGCTCTGGAACTTAAAAAAATCTAGAGGAAACGGACACGTGAAACTACAGAAGTCCGGGAAACATAAACACGAACTAGCGGTTTTCGCCACCTATCCTCAAAGTACTTAACTAATAACTTGACTCTTTCCTTCAGTTCTCAGCAGACTATATATTATAACTGTAACGTAATATGAAATAATCTCTTCTGGACTATTACTGTAAATAACAATTGTAAATACAACAACTTTCCTCTATAATATATTACCAATTTATTAAGAATTTTATAGTAAATAGAAATATTCAAATTTATCTAAGTAACAATCCATCGGATCTGTCTGATCCGTGAAGCACAGAAATTGTAAATGGAAATTAGCGCAGCTTGATAATGATACAAAGATACCTCCATCTTGTGGATACACCTGTGACAGATGATTTTCTACAGTGACAATGTGACAGGTAATAACTGAAATAAATTAGTCTTTAACCTCTAAATCAAACCAAAATTAATTGTCTTCAAAATCTTCTACCCCTCTATTGCTTATAGAAATGTCATCTTTATAGTCACCATCAATAGGATAAAATTCCACCGATTGAACTACATGCTCGTGTTCTTCCCTTGCTGTAACTGAATTGTCAGTTTCATCCATATCCTCTTCATACAAATAAGACCCATTGCCTTCAACTACAATATTCCCATTTTAATTGACATCACATCCTATGGATGTTTGGAGACGTTCGGATTGATACTCAACCGTAACATTGTAACCTGGATGTATGGTTTATTCGTTTAAAGAATTGTCATCATGGTCGTTTGACACTGCAGGAGGGTCCTCAGTTTTTGGTTCAACCTGATCCTCCACAAAGTCGTGGGATTTTTTTAAGTGTTATTTTTAAATTCGTTCACAGACATGCCAATGACTGTGGCAATCTGGCATACACGTCTAGGTATTTGCCGGACAGAAAAAGTAGCCTTACAAACTGAATAATACTCCGGCTTCGAACCCTCTCGGGCGACAAAATATTCAAATTTATCTAAGTAACAATCCATCGGATCTGTCTGATCCGTGAAGCACAGAAATTGTAAATGGAAATTAGTACAGCTTGATAACGATACAAAGGTACCTCCATCTTGTGGATACACCTGTGATGGATGATTTTCTACAGTGACAATGTGACAGGTAATAACTGAAATGAATTAGTCTTTAACCTCTAAATCTTCGAGTTCAAACCAAAATTAATTGTCTTCAAAATCCTCTACCCCTCTATTGCTTATAGAAATGTCATCTTTATAGTCACCGTCAATAGAATCAAATTCCACCGATTGAACTACATGCTCGTGTTCTTCCCTTGCTGTAACTGAATTGTCAGTTTCATCCACATCCTCTTCATACAAATAAGACCCATTGCCTTCAACTGCAATAATCCCATTTTCATTGACATCACATCCTATGGATGTTTGGAGACGTTCGGATTGATACTCAACCGTAACATTGTAACCTGGATGTCTGGTTTCTTCGTTTAAAGAATCGTCATTATGGTCGTTTGACACTGCAGGAGGATCCTCAGTTTTTGGTTCAACCTGATCCTCCACAAAGAGATGGGTTTTTTAAAGTGCTATCTTCAAATACGTACACAGACATGCCAATGACTGTGGCAATCTGGCATATACGTCTAGGTATTTGCAGGACAGAAAAAAGTAGCCTTACAAACTCTCTGGCTTCCAACCCTCTCGGGCGATAAAATGTTCAAATTTATCTAAGTAACAATCCATCGGATCTGTCTGATCCATGAAGCACAGAAAGTGTGGAACTACACATGGTTTGTTTGCCAACTTGGCATAGGATACAGTTATTATTGTTATGAATTGCTTGTAACCGTTCCAGTTCCATTTTCTCTTCCAATATTCTCTTTTGCATTTCTGCCATTTCTTTAGCATGAGCATGCTTTAGTTCTAAAGTTTTCATCTCTCTTTCTACAGATCTTCCGGTACGCTCTATTTCCTGCTGTTCTCGAAAACAATTAACAAGATCTGGACCGTTTAGTCCTAGTCTTTCACCCATATCGATTAACTACTTCAGGCTATCCATCATTCAATAAAGTCTTCACCACTGTTATGGACTATATACCTACATGAAGTTATAACTTTATGAATACCATGACTTGCAACGGCGTAACCATTCTCTGTTGTATAAAACGATCACCAATCGTGTTAATCTTCAAAAGGATTAACTGCCAGCAGATAATAGGAAATGCCCTATTTTCACAAGTAGCTGCTATGTTGCTGTATATAGTGCAATGCACTAAATAGCACATAATCTGCTATGTTTCATTCCTAATGTAACATTTCGTCAACAAAAGAATTACTGTACACTCACATTAAATTCACTTGAATATAATCCAACACTGTCCAAATTTATATCAGATTCGATTATAAGTCTTCCTTACAGGTTTCTGACCAACGGTCAACCAACAATCATGTTATCACCTAAGATATACATATCACCATAAACTTCACAGTTTTTGATTTCACAATACCCTCATTGTTTAAATAGTGTAGGTCTTTAAGACTCCCAAGAAATGATGACTTCCAAAAATAAAGTTATGTGCTATTCAATGGATATACATTAATACCACAAGCTCAACCGCTTTGATAAATACTCCACTAACTACTTTAGTTCAGTGGTAAGACATGAAGTCAGTTCATGTGACCTTCACCCAAAACAAAAAACAACAATATTGTAGCTTCCACCACAGGGACCAATTTTCGATGCCTACGAATTAAATGATCTCAATCATCCAATTGCCTCAATATAAAATTGCAGGATAACACTTGAATTATCTCTTCATCGGGAAATTCCATATATAACAACTGTCTTAGTTTTCCCCAAAATGCTGATTTGCTAACATCCACCAATATTAACATTCATCCACTGCCAATTCCAGTGGCATTGTCGTACAGGATCACCCTGTTTAACTTCCCCGAAACTTCTAACATGACTGACTCACTACTGTAAAAACATGATATATACGTTCTCAGTATATATACAAATGACACCACAAGCCATGAAAAGCTTTGGCTCGAACATTAACTCTCCATGACCATGTTTATTGAGTAATTCAATGAAGTCCTACGAAGACACCAATAAACTATGAAAGACTACCTTGTCTCCAGTCCAAGTTTCCACATTAGCCACTGCAAATTTCAGTGCTACCTAACTGCCAATACAGAACTGGGCTTACCGGATATGCACACCCACTTAGCTTACAAGAATACTAGTACTACTAGCTATGGATACACACCTAACATTAACTAAATAGTACCATAATATAAAGCGATGACTATTGCTTATTCAGAAAACTAATGACATTTAATGGGAAGCGTGAACAATAAACGATCCCGAAACTATTAAGGATGACCAAACACCATAATTACCTAGTCCTAGATAATAAAAACTGACAAACGATTAATGTTCCAAACGCTATGTCATATATTCAGGATATAATCAGACTGACTGAAGCTGGATTCGTTTATTAACATGAACGGAACAAAACCAAAACACACAAGCCGGCGGATATACTACTACTGCGGCTCTGATAATACGACGTAAACCGTGTAGTTCTTCCTAGCAATGCGACTACATTACACTCCTCCACACTAAATTAAAGAGTTCTCTACTACTAATGTTCAGTTCAGTTCTTGTATGGCAACACGGACAAGAAATGTAGTAAACGTCACAAACAACTTAAGTAATGCACAGGGGTATTATTATGACCCACGGGGTGCAGTGTTACGTATTCACAGGTCGAGCCGTACGACTGGTTTCCGATACTTTGGCGGATAGCGCCGTTGGGGAGAGTTCACGCCATCAGTCGCCGGTGGTGTCGTCGCGGCACGTGCCCTCGGAGTCGTAATCACCTCAGGAGTGGTCATCACGGTCGGTGTCGTCATCACGCTTGGACGAGTCGTCTCGTTCGGTTGAGTCATCGCGCTCGGTTGAGTCTTTACGACTGGTTGAGTCGTCGCGTCTGGTTGAGTCGTCACGCCCGGTTGAGTCGTCACGCCCGGTTGAGTCGACACTCGCAGATCGTGTCGCAGTGCGTCCTCCGTCACTGAAGTCGTCATCAGATGATCGGCGTGTACGTACCGGTTTGTCCCAGAAACACGAACGATGTACGTTCTGGGTCCCACCACATTGACGATCGTTCCCGCGAGCCATTTCGCTACTCCACCTCGAGTGTTGCGCACCGCGACATGCTGATGTAGGATGAAGTAGCGATCCTTCACACCGGCTCGATCATGGAAGAGCTTCTGCTTCGCTTATCGCTCCTCAACATCTTCCTTCAGACTCGGCTTCAACAGAGTGAACCGGGTTCTCACCTGCCGTTTCAGGAACAGTTCGGCCGGTGTCCGCCCCGTCACACTGTGCGGAGTGTTCCAATATCGCAACAGGAAGTTCGCCAGGCGATGCTGAAGCGATATGTGAACGCCGCCATACTTCGCCTCGAGAACGTCTCTCAGCAGCGCCTGCTTCAGGAGTCCCACTGCCCTCTCATCCGCCCCATTGCTGGCTGCGTGATAGGGCGGCACCAACGTCTGCTTGATGCCGTTCAGACGACAGAAATCTCGGAAATCATGAGACGTAAATTGCGGCCCATTGTCACTAACGATCTCCTCAGGAAGACCATGAGCTGCGAACAGGTTGCGTAGAATCTCAATCGTACGCTGTGATGTTCGTCGGTCTCGGCGCTTCCTTGAGAGCCGCGATCTTGTCAGCCGTGGGAAGCAGTCCCTCCGCGGTGACCAGGTGACCCAGATACTCAATCTGGTCCGCCATGAACTTGCACTTTGCGAGTTTCAATCGAATGCCGTAGTGTTGCAGTCGGCTCAGCACCTCATCAAGCCTCTGCAGATGTTGCTCGTTCGACCTCGCAGTAATCAAGATGTCGTCGAGATAACAAGCGACACCGTCTATCCCCGCCAACACCTGATCCATGGTTCGCTGGAATATGGCCGGGGCAGAGTTCACACCATAACTAAGTCTGTTCGGCTGATACAGACCCTTATGTGTATTGATCGTCAGCAGGCGTTTGGACTCATCATCGAGCTCTAGCTGGTTGTACGCGTGTGCCAGGTCCAGTTTCGTGAACTTTGTTCCTCCCGCCAGCGTCGCGAAGATGTCTTCGGCTGTAGGAAGTGGATAGCGGTCCACCTCTACATGCGGGTTAACTGTGACCTTGTAGTCACCGCAGATTCGTAGTTTTATCCGACTTCAACACATTGACCGTCGGTGTCGCCCAGTCAGAGCGCTCCACCTTCGTGATGACCTTGTTAGCCTCCAACTTATCGAGCTCCGCGGCCACCATCTCTCGTCTAGCGTACGGCACTGGACGAGACTTCTTGAACACCGGAGTCGTATCCGGCCGCACATGAATCGTCACTTTGAAGTCGTTGATTCCACCATAGCCTTCCTCGAAGACCGGTAGGTGGCGCCTCACGACGTCATCGGCTGTCGCCACGTCGCTGTCAAGCGAGATTGCCCGAATGCTGGGCCAGTCCAGCTGGATTTGCGCCATCCAATTGCGACCTAGCAGCGCTGGTCGTCGTCTGTCACCTGCCACGATGACGAGAGGTAGTTCAACACTCTGTTTGTTGTAGCTCACCGGGATGGTTATCACTCCTCTTAGCGGCAGGAGACCACCCTGATAGTCTCTCAGTTGCAGCTGTGTTGGCTCTAGTGCAAAGCGAGACAACTGTTCATTGTACAGCTGCTCGGACGCGACTGACACCACTGCGCCAGTATCGATCTCCATGTCGATAGGCCTACCATCAACCCTGACAGTCACCATGTACTTAGGTGTGCGCTGTCCCACCGTAATCGCGGACACGTCACTGTCGCCCGTCGATCTGGCCTCCGTGATGTGGTGAATTCCGAGTCCACTACTGCTGTCACTTTCCCCTCCGTCATCATGCACCAGGTTGGTGTTGCTGCGACTTTGGCACATTTTATACAAATGTCCAATACGTCCGCACCCATAGCACTTAGCTTTGCGAAACTTGCAAGTCTGAGCATCGTGATTCAGCCCGCAACGCATACACGACTGCCTCGCTGTATTATCGCCCGTTCTCCTCGACACCACATGCTCTTTCGTCAACATCTGCTGCTGCTGCCGTCGTGGATGACCCGTCACCCGGTGTACCTCCATCACACTTGCCTTGCCAGTCAGCTCCATCGTGTTGTGAGCTGCCAGCTCCATCGCTTGAGCGACCGTGCACGCCGTGATGAACGTCAAATCTTTGTCCGCTAGGAGGCGCTTCTGCGTAGCTTCGTTGTGTAGACCGCATACGAAACGGTCCCTCAACGCCTCATCCAGAAACGTCCCAAAGTCACACGTCGAGGCCAGCTGTTTCAGTGCCACTATGTAGTCGGCTACTGACTCCCCGTCACCCTGGTTGCGTTTGTTGTACCGGAAGCGTTCAGCGATCACAATTCGCTGTGGTCGGTAGTGCGTCACCAGGGTCGCTGTCAGCACTGCAAAAGTCTGATCAGACGGCTTTGCTGGAGTGAGTAGGTTCCGTAGAAGGGCGTATGCTTTAGGCCCGATTACAGCTAGAAGCACACTCACACGACGATCCGCTGTGCCGGCCGGCGTAGGCTCACCAATAGCGTTAGCCAGCATCCACTGCTCCAGTCTTTCCAGATAGCTGTTGACCTCCTCTCTTCGCTCATCGAACTCGCACATAGCACCGATGATGCTCGAGGAAGCCATCGCGCAGGCTGGATTCAGATCCTCGTCGCCAGTGTCATATATTCAGGATATAATCAGACTGACTGAAGCTGGATTCGTTTATTAACATGAACGGAACAAAACCAAAACACACAAGCCGGCGGATATACTGCTACTGCGGCTCTGATAATACGACGTAAACCGTGTAGTTCTTCCTAGCAATGCGACTACATTACACGCTACGTAGCCGAAGGAAACTTACATAACCTCATTTCTTCCGTTAAGGGTCAAACGTAAACTTCTAAACTGAGAGTCCCTCTCACAACCAAAATCATTCACAAGCGCCTTTTGTCAAACGACGACAACACGAGCGAATGTCAAGGACACCTAAGGCTAAACGCTAAACAAAGCTAAACACCTTTGGCTTTGCCCGTTTATAGCGACAACAATTTCTGTGTCACGGATCGTTTTGTCTAGGTCTAGGAGTATAATGGACCACTCGGTTTCTTCCTTACGCAAGCATAATATGCAGTTTTCACCAACACTTTTTGAAATCGTTCAGCAACGTATCAATATTATTAATCAGAACCACTTATTTCATCAATCATTCAATGGCATGCAAATGAAGCGTCAAATAAGTTGTTTTTAGTTAAATACTTACAATATTCGTAAGACGATAATCACTTCACGCGCCAAACGGAAGCACTCGGTTTCTGCCTCATCGTGTTCAAAATCATCACTGTGCGACAAATCGTAACGCATTCACTGTATAAACTCCACGGGCTGTTCGTTAACTTTCCTGTGGTGATTAGGGTGAATAGTTGCATACAATTTCGTCCGACAATTTGTTTAATTACTGTTGTTTACATCACCATCACCGATATGGTGCACTGTAGTCACATGGTCCGCGTTCGCTATCAAAATATACGTCAAAAATATGTTTGCCTCGTTTTAATTTGAGACAAATAACTTTGTTGCAAGTTTGTAGACGTCCTTTGCTCATTGTGTCCGATATATCTGATTAAAGATGCATTTAATATGAGATCCAGCTATGTAATCGTAATGAGGCAGAAACTCAGATAGGGCAGAAACCGAGAAGGTGACTATAATACAGTGATATTTTTTAACTTTATATAAATGTTACACACCTCAAATCTTTACGAGTACGGCGAATAATTTATTCAATGAAATGTCTACGTCTACGATAACATTAAACATAGCATAGGTCATAGCTTCGGTTAATAGATTGAGTTGCCTAGCATATAAATGCCCATTGTACGTAACCTTGTGAAACTCAACTCCTCATCACCATCCACGACATAGTCAAGAACTTAGAGAAGAATCAACAGACCGATGTTATCCTATTTGACTTTTCTAAGCCTAAGGCCTTTGACAAAGTGCCACACAGACGCCTACTTCACAAACTACACTATTATGGAGTGATACAAAATACCCTTACTTGGATCGAATCGTTCCTCACCAATAGCAGCCAGCAAATTGTCTTGGAAGGAACACACTGCTCCTGTACTCTCAGTAGTGCCTCGGGGCACAGTCTTAGGACAATGCTCTTTCTTGCGTATATCAATAACCTCCCTACTGCAATACAAAACTCAACACCCCGGTTATATGCTGATGACGCCCTCTACAGAGAAATTCACAGCATAAAAGACCAACAGTACCTTCAACAAGATCTCAATGCCCTAGAAGAATGGGAAAACACCTGGCAGATGCAGTTTAACCGCAGCAAATGTACGAACGAATCTTTCCTAACAAATCCAAGAAGGTTATTCTAACTAACTACACTTTGCACAATCAGTATCTTGAGACAACGAGTTCTCACAAATATCTAGCAGACAACCTATCCTGGACCAACCACATCGAAGCCACGGCAGCAAAAGGGAACAGAACAACAGGTTTCTTGAGGATAAATTTTCGACAATGTACTCCTCAGGTAAAGTCTGCAACTTACATCACAATGGTGCGCCCCATTTTAGAATATGCATCATCCATTTGGGACCCACATAAGCAGAAAGATATTCAGACATTAGAAAGAGTACAACGTCAAGCAGCTAGATATGTTTTTAATAATTACACAGAAAAGACACCCGGCAGCGTTACATCCATGCTGCTACAACTCAAATGGCCCACACTCCAACAGCGAAGATTTCACAATAGACTAGGAATGCTCTTTAGAATTAATACTGGACTAGTACATATTATTCGCTCAAATTACTACCACCATTCTGACCTAAGAACAAGAGGCACTCAAGGATTGTAACAGGAACATGTCCACCACCCAGTTCTTTATTATTCTTTTTTCCCCGGACAGTAGCAGATTGGAACCATCTTCCAGTTCCAGCTTCCACCACATCAGCATCCTCACTTAAACACTTCTTTAAAAGACTCGGCTTACACAACCTGCAGCCATCGCCAGCAACACCCTGAGGAACATGCCAAAGACAAAGTGCATTTTAAGCTATTTTCATAAGTTCATAACGCAACTGTACATGCATCTCAGGGCTAATTACGCTCGCAAGAGCTCAGCCCTTTAAAAGGAAGAAGAAGAACCCTGTGCCTGTGGTAATATAAAAAAAATTTAGTCGTATTGTTGTCGTACGAACGTTCGTAGAATTTCAGCGAATTCGATGTGTTTGTAGATTGGTAGGTTTTTCACATTCTTGCGAGACGCACACCGTCAAGACTCGAGTCAAGACTCAATGACAAAGCTGATTTTGTTGATCACATGACGACTGTCTTGCAACTAAATAATACTAATTAAATGCCCTTTAGGACATATTCAATTCTCTCTATAATCATAACGAAACTTTATCTAAATAAATTGTAACGTTACTAAGCTATTAAGGGCCGTCTGTCTGGCTAACTTCGTAACTGCATCTTTGCTAACTAACTCGGACGCGATCTTCTCGGCTGAACCACTACCGCACAATGTCCAGATTTAAAACCAAGGAGCCTCTATTTGGACAGGTGGCGTCACTGAGGGAGAAAATGGCAGTCTACACTGAAATTTGTTCCCGCCATTCGGGAGGCAAGCGCATGCGCCTGCGGGACCGGCAGCGCGCGATGGTAGCGTAGAGCAGGGGCCGGTTTCATGAAGCGTACTTAAACTACGCAATTACTTAGCGTTACGCATTTGCGTAAACTCCTATGTTTGCGTAGCTAAATATTTGAGTAAAATTAAGCAAGTCCGGTTTCACGAAGCCTGTCTGACCTATTTCTTAGCTAAGAACGAGCGTAAAGCTGTCACGTGGTTAGATGAATGCTAATCAGTGGGTATTCCCCAGAATTCCCCTTCCCATAGTTCTGTGCAAACATCGTAACCGTGATTGCTTCTGTCGGCATCTTTTTATATCAACACTGCAGACGACAACATGGCAACAGTACAGCAGGAACATGTGAAGCGTGAGCGGAAAGACAATTTTGCCCACGAAGAAATCGCATGCTTACTTGAGCAAGGGAAAATGCATCCATACTACAGTGTAAGCTGAGCAATACTGTCTCTAATCTACGAAAGAAGCAGATTTGGGACAGTATTGCTACGGCAGTGAATTCGCGGGGAAACAATCGGCGGACCGTGGCCGCGTTGAAGAAGTAGGCCGAGATGAAAAGCTCCTGCCTACGCATCGTATCCGCATGCCATAAACCCAAAACAGGTGGGGATAAAAAGGAAAAAGAGCCGTGGTATGTAGATATAATTATCGACATACTGGGAATCAACACGGCTCTTGTCGAAGAGACAAAGGATAGAAGGTATGTACACAGCCCACATTCGTGCTTCGTAAGTATCATGGTCTTGTCGACGATCGTGCCAATATTAATTATAAACATGCCGTTTTCATAAAAATCTGAAGAAACATTTGTAAAACATATTCTTATTGTAACGTCTCATTACTTTTTGGTGTCATATTATGCAAATAAATTGTCAGAAAAGTTGGTTTTTGTGAAATACTTAGTTTCCGTACGAAAACACACCGCCGCACACGAAGTCAAAGACGTTTGGTAACAGCGTTTACTGTGCTAGTGGCTATAACTTTAACCAATGGAAAAGTTATGTTGACGCACGTGAGGTAATTGCCTTGGATTTTCACGCTCAATTATTGTAAGTCATACACAGAGATCTATGGACAGATCTTCCGAGATTCAAAGCGACGAACTTTTATGTGGGTCTAACAACGACCCGGTAAGTATAATTAATAACGACCGGTAAAGTCGTGCCAGGTAAAAAATCGTGTCATTGAAATTTATCACAGATATCTTACGAAGAATTTGATAAGGTTTTGTTAAAACGACATAAAAGAATATGACGTAAGATATGTGCCCCCACCATTGTTAACGAAAACATGAACACATTATTCAGTCCTTTCTTGCATAGTTGTATTGTTTGTCTCATGTGTGAAAGTGGAACTATGTGTTGTTTTGTATTACAAGGTGGAGTGGATTCAGCAGATGCTGGTCTGTTCGGCGAGACGTACCTGGTTCAGCCTGGAGATCAAGGTGATTTAGGGTTTTTTCAGTTAAGAAAGATAGAAAGACTAGAGGACATGAAGTTACATTAGTAAACGATCAGTGTAGATTAGATATAAGAAAGTTCTCATTTTCACAAAGGACTGTAAATGGGTGGAACATATTATCTGCTGATTGTATGTGTGCTAGTAGTGTGAATATGTATAAAATTAAAACTACCACATACCTTAGAAGGGCGGGATACAAGTAGATAAAAGGGTTGGACTCTCAATAAGCCAAAGGGCTTCCTTGTCCACCTACCATTTAGAGTTAATTCTCAGGGTGGCAATCTTGTGAAATCTTATATATATATAAATATTTTTATAGCAGAACCCCTCTATTTCTGCCATCTATGTGACTAACAAAAACCTTGTCTAACTGAGATGGTGGCCTTATAAACCTTTGCACATAATATACATGTATATGCATATCATGCGTAAAGGTGTTCAGTGTTACTGTCATTATAACCATATTAACAACACATATTATGAACATATTTTTTGGTATTACATAGGAATAAATTTGCCAGGAAGGTCAATGATAGCTTATGATGTTTTATCTCCACAGAAAGGAAAAATAACATGTTATTGGTTAACATTATAACTGTTTAATATCGCAAGCAAGAAAACATAATGCAATAAAACTTCATCGCATTTTCACAGATAATCAGTCACCAAATGTGCATGCCTCCTGTACAAATGAAGGAACCGACGAAGGTGAGATAACAGGCAATATTATACTTTGATTATTAACAACGTAACATATAACACAAGCGTTGCCTATAAAAAGGCAGTCGCCAGCACTGAAACTGTTTTGAAATTGTGGCCCCCCACCCGAGATTCCCACCGCCCTGGACGAATTCCGAACAAAAATAATCTACGAACTACCACAATGGGCCCACTATATTGTACACAAAATGTCAGCATCGTGCATGCAAAATTGACGGAGATAAGTGCCATTTTAACATTCTGACTCCTCAAGATTCCCATCCGCAGCCTGTAGAAATTGAAAAAAAATCTAAATCTACCAACCACCCCAATGGGCTCGCCAGATCACATACAAAATGTCAGCCCCATGCACGCAAAACTAACAGAGATATAGGTCCACAAACAAGTTGTAAGTTAAACTTAAAATAAAAACTGTATATGTGCATGTGATACATTAATTCTGGCAATTTATGTTGTGTGCTTTGCATCCAGATGGCCAAAGTGGGACACTGAATGTCACATCACTGTCTGATCTCCTCCAGTATGAGCATGTGATACCCTACAATACAGGCGAGTTGATTGCATCAACTGATGGCGAGGTGGTGGCGTCAACTCCTGCCCCTGGCGCTTTGGTGGCGTCGACATCAGCTCAGCGACCGCTTGTTACCCTTCACGGTGGCTCCTCTATGGACTCCAACGCGGTAGAGGGGTAACGACATCGACGGACGCAGGGGAAGAAGTCGTGTTGCTGGTGTGAATTACGTGTTGTTCGTTGGCTTTTTAATTCAACCATTATTGTATATAGTGTCGTTACAATAATTTCACAGTCCGATAGATTTAAATAATGCAGATGTTTACATCATCGTCATCGCGAGGCCTTTTTTC
>CM034533.1:8305047-8397547 GCA_020002185.1 Paraescarpia echinospica | reverse complement strand
AATGGTTACACAAACACGTTGTGCTTCTTGTTCCTGCCCTATATAGGAATGACTTTGGGACCTACTGTCGTCCATGCCAAAAATGTGTTTGCGGCAGGCCAACTGGCTGTAGCCATCAGCCGTATTCGCAAACCTAGCGACCTGCAGCTAATTGGATTTAAAATGGAGCAGTGTCTACGGCCTACGGAAGCTGTAACTTCATTTTACGGTCGACCTCCGATCGCTGTCGCTGCGGATACCACTTGTTGTCATCGCCACGTATTGCCACGTATGCATTTTGTTCACTTATAGGGAAAGGTGACTAACATGGATCCTGTAGCAAATCACCCGTCTAAATGTAAAAACTATCGCTGTACCGAAACAATCACAAAACAGTACATTTTGATAGGTGTTTAATAAATATTAGAACTGCTATGCACAGTTCCATTTACTATTGTATCCGTGTTGTACAATATATTGTCATAAAATGCACTTTATGTAATAAACTAATTAATTGTGCTATCTGTGTAGATACTACAGTCTCACAAGAGGATTGTACGTTCATGCAAACACGCCATTGCGAATACGACGACACCATTTCGGAATCGTCAAGTGATTTAGACTAATTATATATTTTATGATTGCACAATAAACCAGTAATGTTTCTTTGTTAACTGCTGATGCTGAAGTAATTTGCTCTCAGAGGAAGATATGCAGAGAAGATGAGTATCTTCACTCTCACGGTGAACAGAGGCGAATCGTGAGTGACATCGTGCAACGTCTTAAGGACGCATTGCCAAAAAACCAGCGAGATCGGTTAGCAGCATTGACACAAATGAACGAAGTCAAACTACACAACGTTGGTGTGTATGTCTTCAATGCCATATCAGATTTGCACGACGCTTACACTACAGGTAAAGTGGAAACAAAAGATCTCACCCACTTGGTCAGATCATGCAACACATTGCTGAGAGAATGCATGCAAAACCAATTCAAATCGTTGTGCAATGGGTTGTCATCTGCTGCACAAAACGCAGTTGTGGTTGTGTTTGCGGAAATAAGAAAATACATTTTTACATCATGTCAACCAGCATTTCCTCCTGACAGGCAACGTGTGTCTTACAATATGACAGAGGCCGGGGAAAGTAAGCTCCGCTACTTGGGAGGTCGGTGCATTGCAAAAATGAAATATGCAATTGTGACGCGATTGCGTCGTCACATTTATGTACGAACGGATCTGTGCGCTTACGAACAGAGGAAGCTAAATTTGTTGCGGCAGTTGACCAGAACAGAGAGCGAGATCCGCGCCTCATCAACAAAACAAACATCACTTACGATCACACACGTACGGCGAAACCTCTCGAGATCACTGACACACATATCTGATGAAACTTTCAATTTTTTTTCACAACTACACTGTGCCGTTTGTGAAATTCAGGATGTCCATGCTTTTTACAAGCATGGTTCGGAAACTTTGAATATCGTGAAGGATGCTATCTTATCTAAAGAAGATCTCGTTGCAAGTTTATGTGGGTGTTTCCGTGACGGCGGAGACCAGTTCATAATAAAGCTCCTATACTGCGATTGCATCAATCGATACATGGCGGTTAGCAACAATCAGTACCGGAAAGCTCTAGTCCACGAGTTCCGACACAAAAAGAAGCAAGCCCATCGAACAGAGATTCAGAAGGCAACGAAGCGGTTGAAAACATCTCGTGCATCAACATCGGTAGATGCAAGGAGTAGTCTTGAAAACATATGTAATGTGTGTCGTGGCAGCTACATGAAAGGTAAAAGTTAATACTCGTGTACACAGTAGATATGTGTTGTAGTTAATGCAAACTTTGAACTAGTTAATCGAAATTCATTCAGAACACCATTGTACAGTTCTACTTCCCTTGTTGAGCTTCCATCTGATGTACACATAAATCATACGCAATGTCGCATAACTGTCCACGTACACAATTTGTGCTGTAAAGTTGCCATAAAGGTGACTTATTGAAGTGAATCATAATTGGTGTATAACTTAATTAATGTAAGCCGTAATCATTTGTATACAGGAGAAAACTGGATACAGAGCGAAGAATGCAGCAGATGGTTGCATTTGAAATGCACTGGGCTGTCTCAAGATGCATTCGATGTGCACATTGTCAACTCGGATTTGGCGTACAGATGCCCCATATGTGTAGCTTTGGAGTAAGCGCAACAGACAGTGAGTACTGATTTACATATGATGTAAAGAACTTGTAGATACTGTTACGATGGCGGTTCGATGTCATAGTGTATAATGATCACGATAACTTATTCTTTCTACGATCTATTAAGCAATCGCACAAAGACATTGGGCTAGTAAAAAACACAGAAAGAAACAAGAATTATCTCTTCACTCAACCGGGTCTTTTGAAGCGCGAGCCGGTGAGGATAGAGTTGAAAGACGCTGCAAACACCATAGAGTTACTACCGCAAGAAGAGTACTATTTATAATAATTTTAGAGTAGAAGCCGAACGTAACCAACAAATCGTATAAGTAGTCGCTGTTTTAGCCTAAACGTCTTTATGCAGTAACACGATCACACTTTTTTGTTTCTCTTACGCAATGATTCACTGCACGTGAAATTATACGGTGATGCACCTTTAAGACACGCATTTGACTTTCTTGACCGCTTATTACGGCTCTTTCCTAGAACAACAGAATTTACACCTTTAGAATACTGAAGATATGTGGGATTTGTATTTGCCCCATGATTTTGAGATCTCTGCTGGCAAAAGAAGTTTTCAACAATGTCTGTGTTCAGACGGGAAGGCATTATTGAACTTCCCGATACGATGCGTCTTTTCATGATCTCTTTCAAACTTGTACGACAAAACAGTACATCCTCTCTAGTTTCACTGGACATAAGAAGTGTGTTTTTCAATTTTCCAGTTTCAGTACTTGCAGGAACATTTTTCCCATTTTAAAAACCACGACATCGTGTTGTCTAGAACAGTGAATCGAGCGTCACTCAGATCAAGAACAGTTGAATCATTGTTTACCAAAGTAATCAGTTTGCTAGTAACACTTAGAAACTCTAAAGTACCCGTCAGTTGGTTTCGGTTATCATGTCTCAAAGTGTCGGCGAATGTTTTCATGAGGAGCCACACATCGCCACCGATACATTCCTCAGTAGATGATTACGCATTTTCAAGGATGACGTCAGCTCGATATGTTCTTTAGTTAACCGATGGTGGATTCGTGACATTTCGGGGTTGCATGTTACGTCCCACGTGAATGCAGCCCGCCAATGTTCCCATACTATGGGAAACCCGTTCCAGTGAAGATGGCGTGTACAGGCTGGCGTAGTGCCGCTGTTGAAAACGTTGTTGCGTAACCTTTTTATAACATGTTTGACATCAACATCAAATACAATTGACTCGCCTGGCACTTCATCGTTCTCTAGTCATATTTTTAGTGGTGAATTTGGGTAGAAAAGCATCTTCAAAAATGACCTATTTGCACTAGCGCCATCAAAAAGACAACATTTTACTTGGAAATCATGCTCCCATAAGTTGCGCAATGCCTCCCAAAAGAGCAAGCTAAGATGGTACGCACGTACACCAACAGTTGGAAAATGTGCAAACGGAAATACAAAACCAGTGAAACCCAGAAATTCCATTTGCAGCACATGTTTTGCTAGTGAACCAGGTTTCTGAAATGATTTCGTAGCATCCAAAGCATTGCATTCCTTGCCCATATCAACGACACCGGACAGTGTGCTGTTACCATTGCGGTAATCAAGTTGTAGATCTTGTTGAATAGACATTTCATCAAAATATAATCCCCCCCTCTCGACCTGACTGGTGCAACTGTTTTTTTTTTGCAGTTGCATCCATCCATGAGAACATCTCCGGCAAAAAACCTGGTTGCTGATCTACAGCATTCTTACTGTGTTGCAACAATCGAACAGATGATAACAACAAAACTCCACTGTCTACGGCGTCTTCATAGGCAGCCGGTGACCTATTGTACAGACCAATCGCAAACTGGATGACTGAGCGATCCCATCTTCGTCCGTTTGGTGTAACCGCGCTGTTGTACACCATGGCTTGAATCAGGTCGAGAGCTCCTTCTTCAAATTCGGTGCTTCTTTTTGAACAAGTTCTCTAATGTCGGTGTTACGCTAAACAGAGCGGTACCAAAATGTGTCACACACGCATACCTTTATGTATTGCTAATTAAATTTAATGTGTCAGTATGCTGTCGTGTAACCACTGGTGAACCTGTTGCATTAGTTTCTATAGGGCCAATTCGAAATTCATCAACAAATGACCAAACTGTTTAAGCTGTACATGCAACACGTGGTCAGGCTGTACGTACAGTAAACGTAATCACGTTCTACGTACGACATAACGCTGGTCAAACCGTCGTAAGTTGGGTAATTTAATGATTATGTTGTGTCAAGGAACAGATTACTTACCTCTGTTGTTGCCTGTGACGCTTGCACCCGATTACGATGCATTTTTTGCAATCGAGGCAACACATTCCTTTCGCCAAGAAAGGAAATAAAACTGGGCAGCGATCGTTTTTTAAATATTGCTGCCCGTTGCGTACTTGCATGACTGTCGACTTTGACGGACGTATTCTTTCACTTCCCACCTTCACTCCTTCGCACAGTCGACAGAGAGACACGAAAAGTGACAGCGCATGAATTCTCTGAACTATTTGGGGAAATCCCCACTGCTGTAGTGGTATCACTTCATTGGAAATGGTGATCTCATAGTTATCACCATCGATGGTTAGGATACATGCCAAATTGTTCATGTGCGGCAGTAATTGACAGTATGCATTGCCACCGATGGGTACCCACCCATTGTGAGTGAGTAATTCCTCTGTCGCTGAATTCGTTGAGGCTGGTGGACGCTTCACAAGACCAACGTACACACCTGAGTGAACAAGCATTCATTGGTATATCGCAGTATTTATAAATGCGACACACGCACGCACGCATTCACGTACACATACACTCACCTACGCAGGCACGCACGCACGCATACACGCACGCACATATATGTATACACACACACACACATATATGTATATAAATAAACACACGCACATACACTCACACATGCACACATGCACACACACACACACACACACACACACACACACACACACACACACACACACACACACACACACACATGCACGGTTAGTTTGCATTCATTTGATTTGCTGCCGTGAGTTTCCTAACCATAATTACGGATTTGTACACATACATTTTTCTGTTTTTTATGAATGTCAATGTAAAGTTACGGTCAGGAGAGTCCAATCGAATGGAGCGTGATTATTTTGCAAGGCTTCGACGTTTACATCGTATACATCCTAGCTGCTATGTACACTTTGAATGTTTTCAGTGTTCATTTTGAAATCATATTCATCTTGCAACTTGTATTCATCTGTCGGATATATAAAGTAATGTAGGCCTACCTCCACTGGTTCTGTGCTTTCCATCTGGTCCTTCTTTGATCAATTGTGAAGTCCTGACCTTCACCTTTGGAAACATACGCCTGAGCAACCTCCAAAAGGCCTACAATTAAAAAGGTGTTTTATGTATACGTACAGTAAATAATAACAATCCTATCATATTTATGTGACGTTTATGTTATCTGATGCATTTCATATATTGCGACTGGTATTTCGGAAATCCAACATACGTGTGTAAGGCTTTATTATGTTCCATATTTTGTATCATTAAATTTACATTGTTCAAAAGTGATTCTTGTTTATTTTCTTTTTGATTAATTACTTGTGTATGTGCACGCATTGCACTTTCAGTATTATTTTAAAATATATATATATATACTTACGGTAGCATGCTTATCTTCTTTAACTACAGTAGAAATATAATGTTTTAAAACATCTCCTCTCTTTATTTCGCCATCCCCTTCCATGTAGTTTTCTAACAACCTACAAACCACAACAAACTTCCAATCACTACAGTGAGTAACCGGAGTCATCATCTCAATCCAGGCGTGGTAATATATTTAGCATGCATTTTGCTGAATCATTTGTAAATGTTTCAATTTTGTCTTGACTATTGAAATATATACATATTTATACATATTATAATATGTATATATATATGTATACATATATATAAAATATGTGTATATATATTATATATATATCCCATATTATGAAACACTACATTTAACACAAATCCACAGCATAATTTTTTTTCCATAGCTATTACAACTCACCAAAATATGGTGTATTCTGGTGAATTCATTGTTGTTGTTTTCTGACTTATACAGAAGTGAAGTGCACGATCACGATAGCATTTCGCTGGATAGAATATTTTCAAAAAGGCGTGTGTCGCGTCTCGTTTTCGATTAAAACTTCACGCGATCATACGCGAGTCGGCTTTTTTGGTCGTATCAGATTTGTGCCGTGATTAATGACCACTTTCGACAATACGTACAACGTTATGTTGAATAAAGGACAGGTACTGTGAAAGTTTATTCATTTGGGGATATGATTGTGTTCGTGGAAGTTGGATTTGCCGTTGCATTGTAACGATACAGATGTTGAACGGCGAGCGGTCATTGCGAACGTCGACAAATGTTGCGCACTCTTCTATTATATTACTGTACAGTAGACACATTGCATAAACGACTCAAGCGCTCGTGTTCGCAATGACCGCTCGCCATTCAACATCTGTATCGTTGCAATGCGACGCCAAATCCAACTTCCACGAAACAACCATACGCCCAAATGAACAAACTTTCACAGTACCTGTCTTTTACTCAACATAACATTGTACGTATTATCGAAAGTGGTCATTAATCACAGCACAAATCCGATACCACCAAAAAATAAGACTCGCGTATGGTCGCGTGAAGTTTTAATCGAAAACGAGGCGCGACACACGCCTGTCTGAAAATATTCTACCCAGCGAAATGCCAACACCGTCCCCGTTGGAGAGCTCCTAACGGCGGCTATGGACGTGTAAACGTGATCGTGGTTCACTTCTGTATCAGCCATAAAAAAACAACAGCAATGAATTCATCAGAATACGCAACATTTTGGTGGGCTGTAATAACTATGAAAAACATAAAAAAATAATTATGCAGTGGAAATAGTGTAACATCAAAAAATAATTATGCAGTGGAAATAGTGTTAAATGTAGTGTTTTATAATCTGGAATATATATGTATATATACATATATATCATATATATGTATATATTTCAATAGTCAAGACAAAAATTGAAACATTTACAAATGATTCAGCAAAATGCATGCTAAATATACTACCACGCCTGAATTGAGATGATAACTCAGGTTACTCACTGTAATGATTGGAAATTTGCCGTGGTTTGTAGGTTGTTATACAACTACATGGAAGAGAGTGGCGAATTAAAGAGAGGAAATGTTTTAATATGTAGCGCGTTTATGTGTGCATGAAATAATGTGTATATTAATTTAATTTACAGTTAGGGTTTATTAGTAGGGCGTATTTTTATATATTTTATAGGAGGTAGGTTTTTCTTTTCAAATGTCAGATCCCCAGAATAGGGACATAATAATCATATATTGATTGTGGCCACTTAACGGATGAAGAAGAAGACAGTTTCATCTGATATGTGTGTTAGTGATCTTGATAGGTTTTATCGTACGTTTGTAATCATAAGTGATGTTTATTTTTTCTGGCAGAAGTGAACTGCACGATCACACTTACACGCCCGTCGCCGCCGGTAGGAGTTCTCCAACGGGGACGCTGTTGACATTTCGCTGGGTAGAATATTTTCAAAAAGGCGTGTGTCGCGTCTCGTTTTCGATTAAAACTTCACGCGATCAAAGCATATATGATGCCTCTAGCGGCGAGATCTAAACGTGATTTCCGGTATGTCCAATTTATGTGAGTGACCAATTTGTGTAAGGTAAGTATATATATACTTTGACTCGATCATATGCGAGTGTTCTTTTTTGGTAGTATCGGATTTGTGCTGTGATTAATGACCACCTTCGATAATACGTATACTTTTATGTCGAGTAAAGGGTAGGTACTGTGAAAGTTTGTTCATTTGGGCGTATGGTTGTGTTCGTGGAAGTTGGATTTGGCGTCTCATTGCAACGATACAGATGTTGAATGGCGAGCGGTCATTGGCATTGCGAACGCCGACAAATGTTGCGCTCTCTTCTATTATAATAACTATATTGTACAGTATACATACTGCACAAATGACTCGAACGCTCGTGACTCAGTCGGGCGATATATTGTATGACGTACGATGTCGATGCTAAGAACGCTAGTACATAATTCGTATAGTTTGTCTTTTTTGTAATATGTTTTTGTTATTGAAACGACGTCGAATTATGGAAAAACAAACAATTAGGATTGCATGCCGTTTAGGACAATAATACTGTTTCAAGTTTAGCTGCATAAATTATTTCGCCAGTGTCAGCCGTAGCGTAGGGAGGCTATATCAGGTTACCGACTGTAAACAACATATATGACAATGACGTCCTTTTTATAGCTTATATATATATATATATATATGTATGTATGTATGTGTGGTGTATGTATGTATGTAAGTGAGTGTCTGTTTGGCATTGCCATTGACGCAGTGTCAGGTGTAACATAGTACAACCCGACAAATAGGTTTATTACTGGTACTTCAAAATTTCGCCGTACGTAATAGGAAAAGTCACTTTAACAAACAAAACTCTTCCATATAATGTCTATATTAAACATGGCTAACACATATTTAGTCAAAGTTATACAACCAAATTGTTATTGTTTAGAGTGAAGTACTTACAATTTTTAAAGGATGAAACTCCCTACCCTGAATACATAGTCATAGGCCGTTCAAGTTAGCACCATTATTGCATTAATCGAGTTATGAAAAAAAGTTAAATCACTGTCCACACATATATGAGTAGTGGTTCCGGTCTCGCCATCCACGGAAGTGACCTTAGATCAAAGGCTTTTTCGTTTTTTATAAGTAGAATTCCTACGTTTTTTAGCAGTATGATTATAGTAAACGTCAAAGTGATTGATGGGGGTCATGAGAAAGAGGGTGTCGCCATCTACTGAATAATGAGGAAATAGATAGGGTGATTATCGACCTCTAGTGACTAATCAGGTACTAATTAATTAATTAATTAATTAAGTACTAATTAGTAACAAATGAGTAGTGCAATTATTGGAGGAGAACGTTAGCAATGACTAAAAATAGTAAATAGCGACCTATTAGTATTAATTAGGTGCACGGGGGAGATGGGAAAGTTTTAGAGTGAAGTGACGTCCCTGGGGATCAGCGGGGTTAATATCGTGACGCGCGGGAAGGTTCTAGAAGGTTTTAGAGCCTTCTGGAAGCTTTTAGCCTGGCGCGGTGGTGGGGGTGGGGATCATCGAGGTTAGTCGAGCGGTTTAGATTACCCCCGGCGCGCTGGAGATCAGGAAGGCAATTGAGTGGCCTGGTTTCCACGACTCACTGGCGAACGGCGTATCGTATGTCAGTCTGTAGGAGTTTTATGTGCATTGTTTGACGGAAGGCCGGATAAATGTTTTTCAGGGCCGCATAGACGCGCTTGTAATAAGGTTGTGGCGCCGATGTGGATATTGCCTGTCAGCGCTGGCTGCGGCACAGCTGATGGATACGCGTGCAATTGCGGTGCAATATCGTTATAGCAGTGGGCGGTCGGAGCTGTCAGATTGGCCTGTGTGTGCGCGTATTAAGCTTGTGGCTTTGGCGTTCGCTGGATTGTTTCGTGTGTGAGTTGGAATACTGGTGGAAACACAGTTGGGGACCTCTGATGTGCGTGCAATATCGTTATGGCGGCTGGAGGCCGGCGCTGCCATATTGGCCTGTGCGCGTGTATTAAGCTTGTGGCTTTGGCGGCCGCTGGTGTTTGGTGTTGCAATATAGGTGGAATTATTCGTGTGTTATTGCAGTTGGCGGTCGGAGCTGTCAGATTGGCCTGTGTGCGCGCGTATTAAGCTTGTGGCTTTGGCGTTCGCTGGATTGTTTCGTGTGTGAGTTGGAATACTGGTGGAAACACAGTTGGTGGCATCTGATGCGCGTGCAATATCGTTATGGCGGCTGGAGGTCGGCGCTGTCATATTGGCCTGTGCGCGTGTATTAAGCTTGTGGCTTTGGTGTTGCAATATAGGCGGAATTATTCGTGTGTGATTTTGGAAGGCTGGTGGAGTGGGCTAAATGTGTAGGTGGAACTATATTCGTGTGTGCGTTGGAAGGCGAAAGGAAACACAGAAACAATAAACGGTGAGAAATAAATTTTATTGGTTACAGATGAAGACGGAAAGGGGTCATGGGGGTGGGCCAAAGCCGTTCCGGTCGGAGGGTTGTGGCGGAAAGCCTAAATGGACGGAAAGATGCGCTGGGATGGGTGGGGCAAATGAGGGGGGGAGAATTTGGGGGCGTGGAAATATATCGGCAAAGGAGAATGGCTGTGTGAAAGTCTCTACCGCCGCCTCTGGTAGGGGGTTGTCGGCCTCTAGAAATTCTAAATCGGTGAACCCACTGTAGTCGTCATCGAAATTTTCTGCCGGCTCTTCGTATTCTTCTTCTTCTTCTTCTTGTTCTTTTTCTCGTCGGCGCGGCTCAACGGCTAAGAGGGGCTGGTGGTGGCGGCGTCGTGGCGAGGTGAATGTGATTGTGTGGGGCGCAGGTCCTATGTAGTGCACTGTCATCCCCCGCCCGATATTGTAGCGTCGATGTGCCAGACTAGGGTCGATCACGTAGATGTGTCGGCTGGGGGAAGGAGGAAAAGTTCAATTAGCGTCGGGGTGGTGACTACTGGCGCGCGGGGTTCATCTGTGGAGAAGGAAACAGTGTTAAGGGCTGTGATGTGGTCGGCGACGTCCAAGGTACAATGTGCCCCCAGGTCGATCGGCGCGCGGCCCCCTATCTATCATAATCAGATCGCCTGGGGTTAAATTTATTCTAGATCTATGAATGAAGCCGTTTCGGTGCGAGGGCCTCGCAAGGGTTTGCCCGCGCCCTATATGCAGGGTATCGAAGCCGGCGATGTTTCGTCTGCAAGTATGAAAAAAAGTATTAAAGTAACGGCGCGTCTCTTTTTAGGTTAGGGCCTGTAAAAAAAAAAACATTAAGTCGGTAGCGGGGCGTTTGTAAATAGCGGGGCGAACGGAAAAGCAGCTATAGGCTTTATCGAAAGTAGGCGTCTGCAAATAAAGGTAAATTAAAAAAGCGCTATTATCGTTAAACGTACCTTGCGCCGGGGCGGCTTTGGGGTGGGGGTAGACGCATAGAGGGAGGCGGTGGAATAGCACTATCTCCAGCCGCTTGGGGAGGCGCAATCACGTCGACTTGGGGAGGCGTATTCACGTCGACTTGGGGCGTACCGATTCCGGCGTTTTGGGGAGGCAGATCGCTGTAAAAATAGTTAGTTAGTGAACGTTATAAAAGAAATAGTTAGTGAACGTTATAAAAGAAAGTGAGTGAGGAAAGTCAGTGTTAGGTGAGTTAGCAAAACGTACCTGTTTTGCGCCTGATGAGAATTGGCCGCATAATTACCAACTTGTTCGGTCGGCTCCATAGTGAGAAATGAATTGCGCAGTTGTTGAGCCGCTGTTTTGCGCGCGGCACCTAGACACGTACGCCATAGCCTTACATAAGGAGCTGACGTCACTGTTTATATAAAGCGCTTATGTAACTGTTTGTAAGTCTTTAAAACGACCGTTAAATGTGAAATGTGAGCAAACTAAGCGGTCTATAATAGTCAGTGGGGGCTAGAGAATCTTATGGTAACTTTATATTAGGAAATAAAAGTGGCGTTCTGTTAGTGCACTAGACTGACCGAGAGATTTTTTTCAGTTTTAGTAACCTTGTAAGAATCGGCTGCTTTGCGGCTCGCGTGCGTTTGCGCACGGGGGCCACGTGCGGGCCGCGTGCAAAGCGCTTATATAGGGACCGGGCGGAGAACGTCTAAATATTGTCGCTGTCGTGTTGCTACCGTTGCAGTTTTGTGTGTTGCAGAGCGTTGTTGATCATGTCCCCGCCTGTCGCGCACGGAGAGGCGCCGCCAAAGAGAGGCAGCAAGCTGAGGGAGGCGCCAACGGTGGCGTCTGGTGGCAAAGCGAAGCCGGCGTCGGAGGCCAGCGCGAAGGCGCTTCCGACGGCCGACGGGGCGCCTATTTTCGAGGCCGTGGTGAGTGCGTCCGAAGTGTCGTTGAAAGAGTTCGTGCTGGCGTGCGATGGGACGTATAAGATTGTTACCCCCGTAACAATCGTTGGCGTGGCTTGGAAAAGCAAATGCACGTACATGGGCTGTGGCATTTGCAAGCGCAAAGTGAGAGGCCTAGAAAGTGGTGGCCGGGTGTGCGCTGTACACGGCATACAGGCAACGGCGAAGACGTATTTTTCGGTGCGCGTTTTGGTGGAAGACGAAAAGGACGCCGACACGGAGGCCAGCATTTGGGTCACCCTGTTCGACGAAGCTATTTCGGCGATAGGCGATTACAATGCCGACCATGTGTCAGCCCTGTTGCCCGACCAGTTGCGCAGTAGCTTTGTGGCGAGCCTGGTTGGCACAGTCTTGGAGTTGACCGTGCACAAGGTCGTGTGGGGTGGCATACTGGACACGTATACGGTCCGTGAGGCGCGGGTCGTGACGAAGAAGGGGAGCGAGACCGTTTGAATGACTAACGTTTGGCTAGTGTTCTGTAGACCTAATTGCTGCTTTGGTTATTCTTCTGTAGGATGCTGTAATTGCTGCTGCGTTGCGCGGCCTTATCGACGCTGCTGACGAGTGCGCACCCCCTGCCGAGAAGTGCGCTAAGAAGGAAACGACGCCACGCCTTGCCGACGACCCTCCGCCGCTGGGGAGAGAAGAAGAAGCGCTATCGTACTGGCCTGCGGCGGAAGGCACGCAGCCCATGCCACCGCACGACCTGGTGAGCGACGCCGGGACGCCCACGTACGTTGCATTAACCCCGGTGGTGGTGGTAGTGGGTCCAGACGAGGCAGCAGCTGTGCCAATAGCCCCGGCGGCGACAGCGGACGCCGCCGCGACCGTGCTATCGTCACCACTGCCTCTGGCCGTGCTGTCAGTTTCGTCGGAAGACTTCATTCCGTGGGCCCGTAACAAACGCCCTGTGGTCGTGGGCACACTTCAGGCCGACTCGGAGTGGAGCGTTCTGCATTCGTACGCCGGTCGTCAGCGATGCATGATGTCCACGTTTGCTGAGCTAATCGGCGAGCGCGTGATGGACACAGCGCGCCAAGAATGTGGTGAGTGCCCCCCTGAGGAGGGGTGCCCCTTCGTGCACATGTGCGGCTACAGGGGGAGGAAGCCGAGCCGGCGGTACAACATTCTGTACGAAAACGTGGCGGCCCTGAATGTGTGCTTTTTGTCAGCGTCACTCGACAGCTTTCTACAGCAGACGTTGTTGCTTCCCGCTATTCGTATACTCTCGGTACTGGAGGATCGTTGCGTGCGTGGCGATCGCGCCTCGGAGGGCGCGCTCATGCGCCAGGTAGCCGACTGGCTCATGGGGACGGATTGGACGGTGCCGTTCGACCGTGCTCTGTTGGAGGTCGCCGTGCAGTATTACCTGATGAAAAGGGCATGCCTCGACGTCTGAACGCTATGAACATTTAGAACATTGCATTTCGCTATGGCATCAAGCCTTATTAGTAGGTACGCCGCTGATGAACATTAGCAGGAAATTGAATGGTCGCTGTGCAGTATTACCAGCGGCCTATAGTCCGCTGTGGCATAAGCGCCCCGCCGAACACTTAGTAGCGATGAACATTTTGCTATAGGCCGTTGTTAGAGCCTTATTATTATTATTATTTACTCTGCTGTGGCATAAAGCCTCTTTACTGTTTACAGTATTACCTGTTGAAAAGGGCATGCCTCGACGTCTGAACGCTATGAACATTTAGAACATTGCATTTCGCTATGGCATAAAGCCTTATTAGTAGGTACGCCGCTGATGAACATTAGCAGGAAATTGAATGGTCGCTGTGCAGTATTACCAGCGGCCTATAGTCCGCTGTGGCGCCCCTAAAGCGTTATTATTATTATTATTATTTACGCCGCTGTGGCATAAGCGCCCCGCCGAACATTTAGTAGCGATGAACATTTTGCTATAGGCCGTTGTTAGAGCCTTATTATTATTTACTCTGCTGTGGCATAAAGCCTCTTTACTGTGGCATAAAGCCTTACTGTGGTGGTGATGTAGTAGTAGTAGTACGAGACTGCTTAATAAAACGTATGAAAATCAATTCCCGCCTTCTGTTGTTGCCATCCAAAAAAAAAACGCACGTCGCTAACATTCAATGCCTGTCCAACGGCGGCTGCCGCACACAAAACACTCCGGGAGCCACTGACAGCCGAAATTTCTACTACAAAGCGTAAACAAAAAAAAACTTTGCCGCTGCAGCCGGGCGCCCCTGACAGGCGAACAGCAGCTGACAGCCGAAATTTCTACTACAAAAACTTTGCCGCGGGGCAGCAGCTGACAGCCGAAATTTCTACTACAAAAACTTTGCCGTCGTATTCGGGCGCCCCTGACGGGCGAAATTGCTACTACAAAACGTAAATAAAAACTTAGGCGAAATTTCTACTACAAAAATGTCTACTACAAATTTGCCGCGGGGCAGCAGCTGACAGCCGAAATTTCTACTACAAACACTTTGCCGTCGTATTCGGGCGCCCCTGACAGGCGAAATTTCTACTACAAAACGTAAACAAAAACTTGGCCGCCGGGCGCCACTGACAGAGGCGGCCTGCCAAACGTATCCCTCGACGCTGCCCACCTGTCGGGTAGCAGTGTCGCCACCTGACGCAAAACGTGAACAAAAACTTTGGCCGCTGGGCGCCACTGCCAAACGTATCCCTCGGCGATGCCACCTGTCGGTGTCGCCACCTGACGGATAACAGGGCAGAGAACACCGCCGCCGTTTAGAAAAGCCCCCTAGCGGGGTTTAGGACGGCCTTATAAAGGGCGTCGACGCGCCCCGTCGTAGTTAATAGAGTGCCGCCTAGACCGACGATGCACGTGTGTCCGAAATGCGATCGATCGTTCGTCCGTCTTTTTCATTTGTCGCGGCATCTAAAAACATGCGGCAGCGATGAACACGTAGTATGCCCGAAATGCAATCAATCGTTCGCGCAGCGCCCCAATATGTTGCGGCATCTGCGAATGTGCGGAGACGCCGCTGAGGGGCCCCCAAACGAAAACGACCTACAGAGCGTCGTGCGTGACTACTGGGCGAGCATCCGTACGTCTGTGGCGCGCGGACCCGTTCAATCTAGGTATAATTTCCATTTGTCCGGCCACGGGGATACGAGCGCGCACGACGCCCAACTACGACTGATGTTCGAGGCGCAGACTCGGGCCTTTAAAATAAACTTATCGTACGGGTTTATTCTGCGGCACAGGGAGACGGGCCGACTACGTTACTACCATTCTTCGTGTAACTGTTGCGGCCGCTATCTCGAGTCGCCCGTCCTCGTTTCCGACGCCGCGTCATTCGAACGCTTCCTCGAGGCCACCCGACAGCCCGACGTTCTGCAGTACGTGATTGCGCAGCGCCCCGACTCGGGGTGGATCGCCGAGTTGGTAACGAACGTTACGTATTTCCTCAACGCCATCATCCACCATCCTATCGGGTGCGCCCGTCAGCGGTCCCTCCCCGCCTATCTGCGCCACAACGCGGGGCTCGTCAGCCTAGTGAACGATCGCTGTGGGCGTCCGTATGCCGACAACTTGTGCCTCTTCCGCTGTCTGGCGCTGCATCGGGGCGCTGACTTTCGCGCTGACGATTTGACGGCCGCCGCCTTAAGGCTCTACGCCGACTACGGCGACCAACCGTACTGCGCGTTCGCCGGCGTCCCGCTGAACGAACTCGACCGGGTGGAGGCGGCCTTCGAAACGAATGTGACCGTGTATCGGCTGTCGGCGGAGGACGCCACCGCCGAAGTGGTCCGCCGCTCCCTCCATCGCCGCCCGACCACCATGAGCGTCAATCTGTTCGAAACGCACTATTCCTTCATAGCCGACGTGTCGCTGTTCTGCCGTTCGTATCGATGCGGCAAGTGCGGCGATTCGCTGTGGAGCACCGCCAGTCGGCTGCGGCGCCACGAGGCGACGTGCGAGGGCGGCGTTCGCCACGTCTTTCCCGGCGGCGTCTACCATCCGACGCCGTCCGTGTTTCAGCAGCTGGAGGACGAGGGCGTCTACGTGGACGAACGCCTGCGCTACTATCCGTACAGGGCGACGTACGATTTTGAGTGCTACTTCGACGATCACGATCTGCCGGCGGACAGCGCCAAATGCCGGTGGATAGCGCGACACGAGCTACTCAGCGTGAGCGTCGCCTCGAACGTCCCCGGACACGAGTCGGCGCGCTGCTTCGTGACGTCCGGCGATTCGGGCGACCTCGCGAAGCGCCTGATCGACGCCCTGGAGGCCATGAGCGAGGCGGCGTGCGCGGCTCTGCGGCCGTCGTTCGACGCGACCTTCGAGGCGATCGACGCGCTCGACGCCGAATGGCGGGCGCACGCAACGGTGGCGGAGGCGGCGCTCGATAAGAGCCCGTACACGGTGCTCGGCGACCGTCTGTGGCAGCACCTGCGCCGCCTCCCCGTCCTCGGCTTCAATTCGGGGAAGTACGACTTGAACGTCGTTAAGAAATATCTGACGCCCCTGTTCATGACCGACGCGGCGCAGAGCATCTCGTCGGCGTTCACGATCAAGCGTCAGAACAACTTCATGTGCCTGGCGACGGCGACGCTCAAGTTCCTGGACATCACCAACTACCTGGCCCCCGGCGTCAGCTACGACCGGTTTCTGAAGGCCTACGGCTGCGAGGCGACGAAGGGGCACTTCCCCTACGAGTACCTCGACGACCCGCGTAAACTGGCCGAGACCCGGCTGCCACCGCGCGAGGCCTTCTACAGCCGCCTGAAGCGCGAAGGCATCTCGGCCGCCGAATACGAGGGTTGCGCGCGGGTATGGCGCGACGAGGGGATGACGACGCTGCGGGACTACCTCGTGTGGTATAACAATAGGGACGTAGTGCCGTTCCTGGAGGCCGTTGACAAGCAGTTCGCCTTCTATCGGCAGCGCCGCATCGACATGTTCAAGGACGCCATCAGCGTGCCGGGCCTGACGCTGCTGTATCTGTTCAACGATCTACGGCGTCGCTCCACTTCACGCTCTTCAACGAGTCGAACAAGGACCTGCACCGGCTCCTACAGTCGCAGATCGTCGGCGGCCCCTCGATCATTTTCACGCGCTATCACGAGGCCGGCGTGACCACCCTTCGGCGCGAGGAGTACGGCGAGTCGGCGCGCCCCTGTCGCTCTATTGTGGGCTTCGACGCAAACGGCCTCTACCTATGGGCGATCACGCAGGAGATGCCGACGGGGTGGTACACGCGCCGGCGCGCGGACAACGCCTTTCGGCCGGAGCGCGTACACCGCTACGGCCGCCTGGCCGTCGAGTGGCTGACGTGGGAGGCGGGACGGACGGGGGCCCACATACGTCACCAGCTCAACGGGCGCGAGAAGCGCGTCGGCAAGTACCGGGTCGACGGCTGGTGTGGCGCGACGCGGACGGCGTACCAGTTCCAAGGGTGCTTCTTCCACGGCTGTCCGTGCACGGGGAGGGAGACGAACGCGGTGAACGGTAAGCCGATGAGCCAACTGTACGCCGAGACGGCCGCCGTCACGGCCTACCTTCGCCGCTTCGTCGCCGTCGTCGAGATGTGGGAGTGCCAGTGGCGCGCGACGCGACCGCCGCCGCCACCGCGGAGCTGGACCGGCGACGGCGCCGTGACGCGGTCGACGATCCTGAAGGCCGTGCTCGACGGCACGCTGTTCGGCCTCGTCGAGTGCGACATCGCCGTTCCGGCGGCGCTGCGCGACACCTTCGCCGAGATGCAGCCGATCTTCAAGAACGCCTACATCGAGCGCGACGATCTCAGCCCGTTCATGCGTCGCTACGCCGAAACGCACGACCTCCTCGTCCGGCCTCAGCGCACGCTCGTGGGGAGCTTCTTCGGCGTCAAGATTCTACTCGCGACGCCGCTACTGCGGTGGTATCTGCGGCACGGACTCGTCGTCGAGCGCGTCTACCAGATCGTCGAGTACGAGCCGGTCGCGTGCTTTCGCCGCTTCGGCGACACGGTCTCCGCCGCGCGACGCGCGGGCGACGACGACCCCGACAAGGCCATCATCGCCGACACGTTTAAACTGCTCGGCAACAGTTCATACGGGAAAACGATCACGCGCGTCGACCTGCACCGCAACATCAAGTTCTGCACGGCCGCCGGCGCCTCGACGCTGATCAATAATCGTCGCTTCCGTCAGCTCGACGTCGTCGTCCCCGACGGCCTCTACGAGGTGGCGCTGAACAAGCGAACCGTCCGGTACGCGCTGCCCATCCAGATCGGCTACTTCGTCTATCAGTACGCCAAACTGCGCATGCTGGAATTTTATTACGACTTCATCGCCGCCTACATTCCGCGCCCCCTGTTCCAGTACTGCGCGATGGACACGGACTCGGCGTATTTGAGCCTCGCGGGGCGCCGACTCGACGAGCTCGTGGCGGCGGCCAAGCGCGAACACTACTTTCGACACCGCGGCGAGTGGTTCCCGTCGGAACACTGCGACGCGCAAGCGGAGGCGTACTTGCGGTGCCGGCTCGCCGGCCGAGCGTGGGACGCGCCCGCCGAGTGTTGCGCGCGTCGGCGCCGGTACGACAAGCGAACGCCGGGGCTCTTCAAAGAGGAATGGTCCGGCTGCGGAATCGTCGCGCTCTGCAGCAAAACGTACTACTGTTTCGGCGGCGGCGACGGCGACAAGTACAGTACGAAGGGGCTGAGCAAGCGTCAGAACGACGTCGACAAGGACGCCTTCCTCGACGTGCTGCGCCACCAAAGGAGCGGCGGCGGCCGGAACCGCGGCTTCCAAGTGAAGGAGTCGTCCGTGCTGACGTACGTTCAGGAGCGAGCGGCGCTGAGCTACTTCTACGCCAAACGGCGCGTGCTCGACGACGGCGTCACCACGGCGCCGATACTCGTATAACGAGGGACCTCCCTCCCTCCCTAGGGGTAGGGACCTACCTAGGGGTAGGGACCCCTACCTAGGGGACCCCTACCTAGGGGACTATGTATGTATGTATGTATGCGTGCGAATAAAAATGCGAACACTCGGTACAGTTTTCATCGTTTTATTTAACTTCGGTAATAGCAAGCGATAGCGCGATAATACAACCTCACTACTTCGGTCTTGCCTGCCTAGCGCGGCGAGGAGCCCGCGACCGGCGGGTCCGACAAAGTCGGTTCGGATTCTCGGTCGTCTAATAATAACAACAAGCGATAATAGGCAGCGTTCAATGAGGCTTTAGCCAGTCGAATACGAGACAGTCGTTGGCCACCCTATCGGGGCCGAACAGGCACTGGAAGCCGCTTAGCGGCATTCCGCGGCACCGTAAGAGCAGGTAGGTGACGCAATATTGTCCGCACACGTTAGATACGCCGCTCTGCAGTCGCTTGTCGTTGTGCGTCCACGAGTCGCAGTTGCGGTTCAGGAAGTCGCGGAAGTCGGCGTGCAGCGGCGGACGGCCGTACGAATCGAAGTACTCGCCTCGCCGGTCGGCGCCCACGTAGACGACCACCCAGTGCTCTCCCGGTTCGTCGCCGTCGTCGGTGTTGCACACGAACGCCGTCGGGTAGGCGGTGAGCCGCCGCCCCGGCAGCTCGTCTTTGGGCACGACGCCGACGACGATGTTTTTAGTGTACGCGTCGATCGCCAGGCGACGCATCAGCTGAAACGTGTCCATCTCAGAAGTCGTACACGACGTTCCGGTTCTTGTCGATTTCGAGCACCGTCTCGAACTCCCCGTACACGACGACGTTCACCGTCCGGGCGAGCGCGTGCACAAAGTGGATCTCGGCGCGCAGGTTCCCCGTACGCACGACGTTGAAATGTTCGCCGTCGCAGCAGTCGGGCGACAGGTCGAAGCCGAATATGGTGTAGCCGCTGCCAAACTCGCCGCGCGTCACATCGAACCCCTCGTCCTCGTACGCCTTCCCCGTCGCGGCGAACAGGTTCATATAGCTTCGGATGTAGCGCCGATGCGCGAAGTCCGGCTGCAGCGGCTTGCTCGGCACCTGGCGTCCGTCGACGTAGAGGGCGAAGAAGTTTATGTCGTTGTGCTTCGCGTTGAACGGGTTTTTATCGTAGGCCCCGTTGTAGGCGTCGTTGTCGATCAGGCACATGAACACGCGTCTCGGGAGCGTCCCCAGATAGACGTTCTCGTGCGTGTGCGACATCGTACCCTGCGGTATCGAGAACACCTTGCAGTCGACGCGGCGCATCGGATACTTGGCCGTCCCGTGCGTCAGCGCCTTGATGTGGCCGAGCTGGACGGCCGGGTTCAACTTGACCTTGCGCGCCTGCAGGTAGGCCTCCAGCAGAACGATCTTGAACCCCGGATCGGCGACGTCGCCCATGAGCGCGAAGGCGTCCTTGCTGCGCACCAGTCGCATCTTCAGGTCGACGCCGTTCACCAGGCACCGGTTCTGCATGAGCACGTCGACGTGCAGGCGCCCTATCATGTCGAACTCGCGGCTTTCGTGTACGAAATCGTGCCGATGCGCGAACCCGCCGTTGTTGTTGTTGGTCGCCTCCATGCGCCCGGCGGTGTCCTTGCACCACAGGTCGGCCTCGAGCTGCGACTTTTTGGCGTCGGGCCCGTAACTGAGCAGGGTCTCGAGGTAGGCCCGAAACGGGTACGTATTCGACGACGGCGTCACGAGCGTGCCGTTCAGCGTCACGTCGACCTGACTGAACATCGAATGCAGGAAATTGTTGACGGGCGCCACGACGCTGTCGTTCGCGAGCGCGGTACCGTCCCCCTTCACCACCTTGGCGCGCACGTACAGTCTAACGGACGACAGGTCCAGATAGTCGTCTGCGGATCCCGGAATGAGAAACTCGATAGGGCCGCCAGCGTCGAGGGCCGTCAGCGGCTGGTGATCGATCCACTGGCCGCTCTCGATGCTCGTCTGCGTCGTCGGCACGCTGAACAGGTCCAGTTCGGACTTTACGCCCTCGCACGACTGTCGATGCACGAACGCCATCCTACTACGTCTGCTTCGTTCGACGGCGCCTCCGCTTACTGTCCGGTGCCGCCTTGCCGGTCGGCCTTATGTACCCCGCCGAGGTAAAGCTCTTTACGACTACCACCGATGCACTACTACTACGCGGGAAATACGTCGTCGCTCGGCCTCGTTCGACGGTGTCTCTTCTTGCTGGCCGTCGCCGGCTTGCCGGGCGGCTTTATGCGTCGTCGTCGCTTTTCCGGCGGCGGGGGCCTATTCAGCAGGCCGTCGAGAAGGTCGGCGCCCGCCTCCCTCGCGCGCCTCTTTACCGCCTGTTTCAGATTGCCGCCGGCGACGACGTCCTGCGCCACGCGCACGCCCGTCTTGAGCGCGCGCTTGCCCAGCGCCATGGCCCCTCTCTTGATAAGCGGCATGGCGCTTCGAAACAGGCTGCCGAAGAGATTACCCAGTCCGTGACCCCGCTGCGCTCGGGCGCCTACGAACACCGGCAGGCCACCGCCGACCTGCCGCGTGTAGTAGTCCTCGTACGTTTCGCGTCATCGTCAGAACAGTTTCGACTTGCGGCGTCGGACGTGAAGCGTCGTCACGACTTTTCCGTTCTCGAATGGTATCGACTGACCGAGGTCGTCTCTTATATCTATCTCGATCGAATCGAATTGGCGCCGCAGGAGATGTTCGATACGATGCTGCCGTTCAAACCGTGGACGGGGACGGCTCGGATGAGGGGGGCGAATACGTCGCCGACGATGCGCGTCTCCACAATGTCCGTGTACACGAACAGGGTGTCGACGCCGCCGCTCAGGTCCACCGGGTGGGGCGCCTCGCATTCGAACATGTACCCCGGGGGCAGGGCGCCGCCGTCCGCGGGCGTCCCGTAACTCGCGATATAGTCCGACTCGAAGCCTAGTATCTGGCTCAGGCGCCCGTCCCGCGGCATGTTAATTTCGACGCCCGGCGATAGAAGCAACGTCATCCGATTAGTGATGGCGCTGTACACTATTCGCACCTTGACCGTGTCGGTGCTCAGTTTCGCCAACGCCTCGTTGATTTTGCGCATCAGCTTTTTGGCGTTGCTGTAAAAGCCGTGCGGAATGTTGGCCTGACGGGCAATTTTTCCCCCGTCCTCGGTGGTGAAAAAGCCCACCTCCCCCCTCTCGCACGACACGAAGAAGTAGGCGTCCACCAGCCTCACATTGTACCAGCTATGCGTGTACTGTAGCGACACCAGGCCGCATTCCCACTCCCCCGACAGGTCGACGCGCTGCGGCAGATTCGTCGTGTAGTGCGTCAACGTGTTTTCGGGGTGCGCCTTCATAGACGCGTTGCTCGGCAACGTGACGTAAAAGTCAGACGACGACGCCATCGCGCCTCCTCATAGACGGACTCGGCAGTAGGTAGCCGAGGCAACTACTCAGCAGCGCCGTCCACAGGTTGGAGTCGGCCGTGCCGCGCGTTAGATTGTATATACTGACGACGATCACCGTGTACAGGACGACGATCTGGCACAGGAAGACGATCTCGGCCTTAGGGCATTCGTTGCCGCAGAGACGCCAAGGAACGCTCGTGACGGAGGAGGCGTCGACGGCATCGGGCGCACCCACAGAGACGCATGAGGCGTCGACGGGTGTAGCGACAAATGCGCCTGAGTCGACGGCGGTGGGCGGCTTCTGCATTGGCTGCTACTGCTGCTGCTGCTGTCGTCTCGTCCGCACACATCGCGCTACTGCCGTCCGACGCTACGGCGCCGTTCCTTTACCCGCGCAGGCACACCATAGAGCGAGTTCGTCGACGGGCGTGGGGGCGACGGCGGTGTTGGTGGCGCGGCTCTCTTCTCCTCGGCAGTCTACTAATACAGCACGGTCCCCATACAAAAAAAAACGAAAAGCCGTTGCACACCCCCGCCTCGTGCAGTCGCCAGCACCCCGCGTGGCGCATACAACGCGTCGTCGTCATCCCTTATAGGTCACGCAGATAAATCATAGAGCGAGTTCGCCGACGTTGCGGGCGACGTCGATAGCATCGGTCGCAGCGACAACGGTAGCGGCGCCGGACGTCGGAAGAAAGTCTCCAGCGCTCTGCGTAGTCCGTCCAACAGCGCGTCGTCATCAGCCCTTATAGTCCACGAGCTCCTTGGCGTCGATCCAGCTATTGAACGAGGCCGGATAGCCGAACCATTTGACGAGCACCTCTTCGCCCTTACCGCGTCGTCGACGACGTCTCTGTAGAACGGCTTCCACCCGATATAGTTTGTCCTTCTCAACGATCACTTTTTGTAGCTCCAGCCCGTAGAAGGTGCCGTCCAGTATCGTGCCGGCGTCGTCCATCAGTCGGTAAACAGGAGGGTCGGTCGGGTGCGAATCTACGACGGTGAAAAGCTCTTCGCTCCAGTTAGGCATGTACCCCTTCTTAAAGACGCCCTTCGCCTTGCTGATGCGTACGCGATCCCCCGCTCGCAGTTTCGGCTTGCTTTTTTGACACCCTCCTCCGCCGCCATACAGACGCTGCCACACGCTCTCCTGATTCGACGCGTCGACGCTCGCCGGCGTCCTAACGATGCTTCGATGGTAGGCGTTGTTGTACGACCGCACGAAGTCCTGCAACGGCTCCACGAACCTCAGCGTCTGATGCTTCGTAAAGTACCGCCACATGCGCGTCTTCAGCGTACGATTGAATCGCTCCACGACGCTCGCCTTCGTCTCCTCGTTGTGCGTCACGAAATGGTGGACGCCGCGCGCCCTCAAAAGCGCCTGAAGGGGCCTGTTCAGAAACTCCGTCCCCTTGTCGGTCTGCAGGACGTGCGGCGGCGACGACGACGACAGCAGCCCCTCGAAGGCCGCGACGAGCGCCGGACCGGATTTGCGCTTCAACGGAACGCACAACGCCCGCTTCGAGAAGACGTCGATGACCGTCAATAAGAACGCTATGCCGTCGTTGTGGTTTTTCAGTTTAGCCACGTCGACGAGATCGGCTTGCCACTGCTGGTTTCGACCGCCCACGATAACGCGACGTCGCTTAAATCGGCGCCTAACCGGCTTGTGAAGCGTATAGGCGTCCTGTGCCGCCAGCCACCGCCCGACGACCGGCTTGGGCAACGCGGCCGACCGGCGCAACGCGTCGACGCCGCCATAACTGCCTGCCCGTTTCGGGTCGAAGTAGGCGCGCTTCAGTAGGCCGTCGCGTTGTTGGCGCTCTCGTTGCGCACCGCGAGTCCGCCGGGGCACCACCGCCATGGAGCGCGCGGCGCCGACGACGATACGGCGAACAAGAGGGCGGCTACGATGACCGCCGCAATTACGACGGCTACGACGACGACGAGTACTGATCTTCGGGCGGCGGGCATCCTCTACGGGGGGCGGGCTAAAAGCTGGACCACGGCATACGCTCGACGGACACATAGACGTACTGAACGGGGTCGTCGGGGAAAATTTCCGTACGCAGGCGCATGGTTTCCGGCGTTTCCTGTTTGAGATCCACCAGGAGGTAACCGTAGGCGGCCGACGTGGCATCTTTGTACGCCTCCACCATGTAGTTGACCTTACCCGGGTACATCTGCTTCGCCAGGTGGCCTACTTGTCCAGCGTCCCGGGGACTCTTGAAGAGGACCATATACTGCGCGTTTAAACTGATTGTGCGATTTTCTTTCCCTTTCGGAAAGAGATTCTGCAAAAGCTGTACGACGGACGCGTTGCAGTGGTGACTTTTTTTAGTAAACAAAGTCGTGACGCTACTATCAGTCTCCGACATCAGGTCATCGAGCACTAGAAGCGTCCTCGTTTTGGTGTCCAGCAGCGACGGATCCGGCAAACCGTCTACAAATTCTACGCCGGACAGAGAGTCGTAAGCGGCCTGCCACTGGCCGTAACACCACAGAATTTTCTCCGGTGGCGGCGAAATCATACACGAAGCAAACTTTAACAGGCGTACAACGAAAGTAGTCTTCCCGCACCCCGTAGGGCCGGACACTATACACGTAAAAGGGTGCTTCCACTTTCCGTCCATAGCAACATCTGGTGCGCCGACCACGTCACGGTCGCCTATATGCACCACCATCGTCGCTTTTCAGTCACTAGGGGAAGATTAGTCACTAGATGTCAGCACACGACACACCGCATAACCATTACATAACCATTAGCTATTGCTAGTGCTACCCTCTAGTGAATGCGCTACTCATAACCATTACATAACCTTTTAGTTATTGCTAGTGCTTCCCTCTAGTGAAGGCGCTATTCATTTGTTACTAATTAGTACTTAATTAGTCACTAGAGGCCGACATTCACCCTTTTAATGCCTCCTCAGTTAGTAGAGGGCGACACCCTCTTTCTCATGACCCCCATCAATCACTTTGACGTTTACTATAATCATACTGCTAAAAAACGTAGGAATTCTACTTATAAAAAACGAAAAAGCCTTTGATCTAAGGTCACTTCCGTGGATGGCGAGACCGGAACCACTACTTATATGAGCTAGTTAAAGGGAAATTTAATATTGTAATGTCAGTCACAATGACTAAAGGAAACATCTAGCCCCTTACAAACTCTGCAAATGTTACTTTACACATTAAGTGGAAGCACCACCATAATATTCTTAACATTTTAAATTTTGGTATCAGAATGGTGTTTTTGAAATGCTTTTAAAAATGACATGTTATTGTTATCCATGTTTTTATTGTTTGTGAAATAACACTATTTGCCAAAAATAAAATATTAAAATGAATGCCATCTGTGCCAAAAAATTAAATACTGCTCAAGTAATTTATGATAGAAGTAAATTTTAATTAATGCAATAGGAACATCAAATAATTTCATTTAATGAAGTAATAAACATCCAGATGTGGCACTATCCACACCACTACCTTGGCACAGTAGTGTTTGCATGACCAATGAGACAGTGTGGCGTATAGAAATCGTAAATAAAAATAACGTAGTAACATCAACTACTGATGTCTGTAACCAAATGTTGGATCAATCTGTGAAAGCTGTGTACAGAAAGTTTGCTTTGCAATAAAGTAATTGCAAAGGAAAGTGACTGGGGAGGTGGAAACTATGATTTCTCCAAGTAATTAGCTGTAGTGTGAGCATCACAGAATGACAATTTAGATAGTATTAAGCACCCACGTAGCACTAACTCAATCACTAGCTCTGTACTCAACAGTGTTTGCATAACCAATGTGGTGAAATATTGTTTCGCAAAATAATTGTGTAGTGATTTCATGATTTCAGTTATTGTAGAAATTAATAATAAATTATAACTCATATTAACCTTAGTTACTAAGGCTTGCAATCTGATATATTTGTCTTATACAAAAATAAGTATATTTATTGAGTTGGAATACACAAACATAAATACAAAACATCTTCGAAATATATTGTATATAGTATGCTCTATATTACGCATTCATACCTAATAATAATGTTTTTATTTAAGACAAGCATTGTGTCGATATATAAAAAGTACATTAATAAAACATCCATATAAAAGTTTTAAAAAAAATTCAAAAAATATATCAATAAAACAGGATATTATTTTAAGTAACTTTATTTTCGTGTGCAATACTTTCGCTATTTACATTACAATGATAGCCTGTTGAATTGACTAATCAAGTTGTTGCAAATGTCATATTGTCTGACAAACACATGACACCTGTAACTAATTTTGTACCTTTTTTGTACTTTATATTTACCGCAAGATATTAAATAAAAGAAGGAAGAAATGGACCATTTCCCCTACCTCCAGCAGAAGAACTGTGACTATCAAGTCCTATTTTCTTCAGCGTAAAGTACTGACACGCATGTACTGGTGGTATTTTGCTTAATTGAATGTAGAAGCTTGACGTAATTATTTGTCAATTTAGATGTAACTCTTTGGCAAGAAAATCGCTTGACGTGCTTTGTAATAATTTGAGTAAATGACACAATCCGGGCAAGTACAAGTAATATGTGTGATATGACAAAAATATACTGTCATAGTTACAGACGATCAAACAGTAGTTCTCAGTGTATTGACAACCGCTGCGTGCACACGTTTCTATTGTGGTGTTGGTGGACACGCAGTGTTGGAGGACACGATATAACTGCATGTTGTCGCGATTTATTGTTAATTACCATTGCTCATAATACCATATTATATATATATATTGTTCTACTGCGTACATAATATGATTATATAAATGGATGTACAACTAACAATTTTATTAATATATTTTGTAAACAGATTGATGGCGCACACAAACTAAATGCCGAAAATGGAAAGAGAAATCAAAATTAGCCAAACCAAAGTTTCTGGAGGAGCAGAACCGAAAACGAAGGGCCAGATATGTAAAGTTTGCTGATTTCACTCCAGCGGATCATGAGGCCCAAAAGGCCAGGAGACGTCACATTGTAAGGAGCAACTGAATGCGAATTGGTACAATGAGTGGCATTATTGCCTTAGGTCAACTGTCATAACCCAATTGAATTATAACCATCTGTTATTTATATATTATAACACATAAAAAGCAAGTATTAACGTTGATGATATAAAGATAATAACAACAATAAGTATCACATCTGCTGTTGATGACGTGATTAATGACGTAGATGAGATGATGTGAAATAAAATAAATATCTATACAAGCATATTGATAAAATGGTGGATGATACATTGATGTACATAAAGTACCTAGACTTATCATTCGTAATTCCTATAAAACATTTCATGCCCAAACTTATTTGTGAACGTTATACACATGTATATATAACACACATATCCTGCAATTCTTCCTTTTGGAGATAATATCTCGAATATTTTCTTTCAGAGTATGGTCTATCGTGACAGGAAGTGACGAGAAAAGGCGAATAAAAAAGATGCCGTTAGTTTCATACCAGAGGCTGTATCGGTAACAGGAAATGAAACTAACCAAAGCCGGCCTTCACGACTTTTAAGAAACAAATAGGCCAAACATCTGTCATGACAGCACCATCATTGCCCCGCTTGGCTGAGCAACCAGTAAGTTAACAGTGAAGCATCCATTCCAACTACCACACATTGTTAAGAAAAAAAAAGCTGGCTGCTAGGAAATTGAGGGTGGTCGCCAATGCAAATCAGAGACTTCAGCAAAACGTATGGCGTCTAGAAAAGAAGCTTCAGCATTAGTAGTTTAGTAGGTTAATCAGCGGGGACGGTTGGATTGGGGAAGGGGAAATGATGACGTCATATCTAGGTCAAGATCAAGTACCGGATGTAGGTCAAGGCCAAGCACCAGGATGTAGATCAAGTGGCGCCACCTGACATATATGTCGTGAACTATAAACAGCGCCCCTAACGGATAGGTCATGAACTAAAACAGCGCCTCATGGCGATTTTTTATGAACTAAATTTCCCCTGACGGATAAGTCGTGAACTAAATATCTAGGCCAAAGTTCTAGGCGGATAGTTTGAGAGCTATTTTGAGAGCTCTTTACTTTGAGAGGTAGTTTGATAACTATTTTGAGAGCTATTTTCTTTGAGAGGTAGTTTCAGAGTTACTTTCTACTCTGCGGTCCGTGTTTTTTGTACTTTCTACTCTGCGGTTAGTGCTTTTTAAATTTCTACTCTACAGTACGTGATCTTTCGGCACGCCCACGTGACCTTTACGTTCAAAGTGCTCCTATAAAAGGCCGTGGAGACGATCTGCTTGTCATTCGACATGGCAAACTTCACTCGTCTTGGATTCTCGTATGCAGAAGCGGTCAAAGGGCCGGAGGCTATCACAGCAAGTGTAGCGGGGTTGACCCGGATAACATACGGGGAGGCCTTCCCTCCACTACCGGCAACACTACGACCATCCCTAATCATGGTAGGTCTTTATTAATATTATATTTCCATTTCACTATTTTTTTTGGGTATAATTATCTAGCATTAAGACAGTAATGAAAACACGACATCTAATAACAATCCTTCGTACATTTAGAACGTCGACTGTGTGCCGGTGGAATCTCCGATGGCTATCATGACGCCCGCACCGGCGAGACAACTACCACCCCCCCTCCCGGGCAGGCTTTCAGTGCCCAGCATGTAAGTTCCATTTCACATTGGAAGCGACACATCGCACGCGGCAGTTGTGGGGGTCGCAAAAGGACGGCCGAGGAGGCCAAGTTGGACGCGCTTGTCATGAGTTAAAGTTTATATTGCGTTATTATATACTTTCGCCTAAAATGACGTCCCTGTGTATTGTTTACTTCCGTCAAAATGACGTCCCTGTATATTATTTACTTCCGTCAAAATGATGTCCCTGTATATGTTTACTTCCGTCAAAATGGCGCCGCTGTGTATGTTTACTTCCGTTAAAATGGCGTCCCTGTATATTGTTTACTTCCGTCAAAATGGCGTCCCTGTATATTGTTTACTTCCGTCAAAATGGCGCCGCCGTGTATGTTTACTTCCCCTAAAATGGCATTCCTGTATATTGTTTACTTCCGTTAAAATGGCGTCCCTGTCTTTGTTTACTTCCGCTAAAAGGGCGTCCCTGTGTATTGTTTACTTCCGTCAAAATGGCGTCCCTGTATATTGTTTACTTCCAATAAAACTTGTCACATGTTTTCCATATCTAGAAATTCATCAACGGACCTTTGCCTCCAATGATGCAACTGACTCCGACAGGCACGGCGACAGCGCCGGCGGTCCAGACAGCCACCGGGACCCCACCGACCAACCGAGTGAATGTGCTGCCACACTTCGCCTGCTGTACGTGTGGCAGCACATTCACCAAAAAAACATAATTGGCACCGTCACGTAAAACACCGTCGGTGCCAGAGAAAAATACAGAAGGACCAGCGGCAGGAAGCGCACGTTGAAGAAATAATGATAAATTGATCATGTTGTTTTAATGTTTTCAGATGCTGCTACAAATCCCGTCTCTTTATCCTTTGTATACCATTATTAAAAGTCAACTTGTGTTTATTTCAGCGCCAAGAAAAGGAGCGCATCGCTGGTGTCCCAACAACCTCTGCGCGGCCTACGTCGGTGACCAAAGGCGCTACGGTGAGTAATCTTTGAAGATGCCGGGTATTATCACCGACCACGTCTGTATTTAGTGTACATATCAAGTGAAGAAATTGACTACCGCGTCACAAAAGACAACTATTTTCCCGTCTAGTGATACGTGCCTTTATTGCATTGTTTGTCAATCTTGTGTGTTTAATTAGTTGAATACTTTACTACATGTTTCACTATCCAAGTTATGAACAACTTTCCTACTTTTATTAACTTAAATAACTTAATCTAAAAAACATTTTCTACCCTCAACAAAAGGAAAATTAGCCTATCAATTACTATTTGACAATAAACTCCTACTGTATTGTATTATACAAAAAACATATTATTGTAGAAATCGCGAAATCGCCGACGGTCACCCTCATTGGGTGTGACGTCATCATCGACTGCTTCAGCATCACCATCACCGAAACGACCGACACCTGCAGCCTCTCCGTCGCCACCTGCAGCTTCTCCATTGCAACAAGATCCACTTGTACCGCCTCCAGTGGTAGTTTTTGTACCTGATAATTTGTTTAATTTTTATAGGAGTCAGTGGTCGGCTATTCGCACACATTATCGTAGGGGGCCCGTCCAGAGAACTTACAACATTCGATTAACAGATACGGACACAACCTCGTTACATCCAACATTGTGGAACATTTTTGATGAACAGACTACCGCCTTTAACTTAAGCTTTGGGTTTATTTTATATAACCAGAAAACAAAAGAACATCGTTATTTTCATTCTTCTAAAAATGTTTCGGGTAGGTTTCTGGACATGCCTCCTTTAATCACTAATGCAGATGAGTTTCAATCGTTTTTAAATTCCTTTGAAGAGAAAGATATTTTAAGTTGGGCTATTATGCAAAGGCCCGATTCTCAGTGGATATGTCGTTTGGTAACCAACATTACTTTCTTTATAAACATCATACCTGATCACCCTATAGGTACTGATAGACTAGTCCTTCCCGAGTATATTCTCACACATAAAGGTATAAATTCGTTGACCTGTGACTTGTCCCGACACGGCAAGCCTCTTTACCACGACCATCTTTGTTTTTTCCGTGCTCTCGCACTAAGTCGTGGAGCTAATATTTCAAACTTGGAGCCTCATGTTGCCGCATTATACAACATGTATCAAGAGGCTATAAACGATGCCCCATCTATGAAACAATTTCCTGGTTTTAAATTAAGTGATCTGTATGACATTGAAAAGCTTTTCCATATCAGTATAGTTGTTTATGAATTACTAGATCATCATGACGATGAGAACTTGGTAGCGTGTCATTTACTGAGACGTTCAACTTGTAAATTCCCCGATACTTTAAATTTGATTCTTTTCGAAACACATTTTTCTTATATTCACGATATTAAAACATACACATGATCTTTCAAATGTGACAAACTTTGGCATACAGAATGTTCCTTAAAAAGACACCAACAAGGTTGCGAAGTTGAGGTCAAGATAAATTTCCCTGGTGGTATTTTTCATGTTCAGAAAACCGTTTTTCTGATACTTGATGAGTTGGGTATACACGTCGAAAAAAAATACCGGTATTATCCGTTTCGGGCCACCTTTGATTTTGAATCTTATTTTGATACTACCAACTTACCGGTAAATACTCCAAAGGTCGAGTGGTTGGCTCGACACGAAATACTTAGCGTTAGTGTGTCATCCAATGTTCCCGGGAACAAGGAACCACGCTATTTTATTAGCGAGGGTGAGCCGAGCCAACTAGTCGACCGTTCTCTAAATTATCTTTACTAAATTAGCGATACTGCTTCCGAAATTCTGAAAACACGTTATCAGTTTGTTTTTGATAAATTAAACCAACAACTAAAAGATATTCAATCACCAGAAGCTAGAATGCACGAACCTGTCTTAGGCGAAATTCTACATGACGGGTCACCTTTACCTATTATCCCAGAAGAATTTTTTTTTAAATTAATTGGTATGCTTCACAGATTTCTTGAAGAACTACCCGTCATTGGCTTTAATTCTGGAAAATACGATTTAAACGTCATAAAAAATATATCACATCACACTTCCTGACAACCGACATAGGTGACGAGACGGACGAGAACGAATCTAATAAGAAATCTAAAAATCCATGTTCGTAGTAATGCGTCATACTAATTGTATGTGTTTAAAACATCGACTTTGACATTTTTGGACATCATATATTATTTGGCCCCCGGTTTTAGTTACGATAAATTTCTAAAAGCTTACGGATGTACATAAACTAAAAGATACTTTCCCTACGAGTGGGTGATTTCGTTAAGTAAACTCGACTGTGAATCCCTTCCTCCAAAGGAAGATTTTTACAGCGATTTGAAAAACGAAGATATTTCTGACGAAAATTACGCGTACTGCGAACAAATTTGGCGCGATCACGATATGAAAACTTTTCGTGATTTTTTTATTTGGTACAATAAAAGAGTTGTAGTTCCTTTCCTACAAGCTATAAAAAACAGTTTTCATTTTACAAATTGCGCCATATTGACACGTTTAAAAATGGTATTAACGTTCCCGGTCTAACCATGAAATTTACGTTTGGCACATTACCACGTGACATTTATTTCAGTCTGTTTAATAAAAAGAGTCGGATTTACACGATATATTAAAAAAGCCATCGTAGGGGGACCGTCCATAATATATCACCGTCATCACGAAGTCGACGTTACACGGTTTCGTGAATCGGAAAGGGGCGACTCAGCTCTTCCCTGTCGTTCCATTGTCGGCTATGACGCGAATGCATTATACCTTTGGGCTCTTTCACAAGATATGCCCACCGGATGTTATACGCGTCGTAGCCGAGAAAATAATTTCAGACCGAAAACATCACGTGTTTATGGAAAGATGGGGCTTGAATGGTTAGAATGGGTACCTCACGAGAAGAAAACATTCATAAGGTATCAATTTAACGGAGAAGAGAAACGCATTGGGATCGTTGACTTCCCGTTGACGGATGGTGTGCCCAGACTCGCACCATTTATCAATTTCAAGGTTGCTATTTTCACGGTTGTCCTTGTAACGTGGACCACACCAACTCTATCAACGGGAAGGCTATGACTGATCTCCTATCAGAAACTAAAAAGAAAAACTACGTGTTTGCGTAAATATGCCGAGGCCGTCGAAATGTGGGAATGTCAATGGAAAGAAATTTTCTAAATTCAAAATTTCCTCACCGTAACTTGAAGTGGGAAATGACCCAAGATACAGTTTTGCAAAATGTAGTTGAAGGTCGCCTATTTGGCATGGTAGAGTGCGACATTTTTTTTCCAGATCATCTTAAAGATTATTTTGGTGAAATGCAACCTATTTTCAAAAACATTGACATTACCCGTGATGACATCGGCCCCTTCATGCGAGCTTACGCTGCAGAGCACAACATATTATCTACTCCTCGGCGTACACTGGTGGCTTCGTATTTTGGTAAACAAATTATTTTAGGTACACCATTGTTAAGATGGTATTTGAAACAAGGACTGGTCGTATCTCACGTTTATCAAGTTTTAGAATACGAACCTAGTCCGTGTTTCAAGCGTTTCGCAAATGCCGTCTTGAATGTACGCCGCGGACAAGGGCATTATTGGCGATACAATGAAACTTCTTGGGAATGGTGCCTATGGAAAATGTATAACTATTAAGGATCTCCACAGAAATATTATGTTTTGTAATAGTAAAACGGCGAGCCAAGGAATTAATAGTCATCGTTTTCGCCAGCTAGACCCAATTACGGAATCCGTGTACCAATTGACTGTCACAAAATCGAGTGTAAGTATTAATAAATTGGCGGTACCCGATTTGACATAGCAACTTATAGGTTCAGGTGCCCTAGGATTCGGAGTGAACGAGAGACATAACGTGACATCAGATATGTATGTACGGGAAGCCAACTGGCGTTCCCATTTAATACAACATAAATATATGCGGTTCAGTGAAAGTTGGCCAACCGTTACTCTGCTATAACATTATATTTATAACACCATACATCGACGAGTATGCATCCAACTACGAAATTACATGGGAGACAATTTAAACAGCTGGTCACTTACATGAAGACGGGTATACATCGTTGTAAAGTCTATGAACTGTAATCAATGAATGTCTCGTGATGTGCGAATGTTAACGTTCGCATCGGTCGCGTTCGGCGAGATGTCAGGACGAAGTCGAAAGTCGCTCGGCGTTCGGCGAACGAATTCACGTAGATGAAAGCAGGCGACTCGGGCGATCAAGTAGACGGTAGATTTGCTTTGTCGATCCCCGCGAATCACCAGGCGACAACACGGAAACGATGTCACGACTTCGGCGATGTCGAGAAGGTCTGTCACGGAGTCTGTGTTACGACAGCTAGCAGACGAAACGGTGGTGGCCTTGCATTCGAAGATCACATAAAAACGGAACTGCAGTCCGTTATCGCTCAGTCTTCTTCAACGCGTGAGAAGTGCAGCGTCTCACAACTAATCAGTACTGTTGAAATCGTAGAAGTATTTACTACAGGCGTTGGGTGGACACACGTTTCAGCCCAATTCCTGGAGACGAGAGTGCAACACTTTCTTCTGCTCAAATGTTCGTCTGGCCACGAATGCCCGTCCGGCCCTTATATAGCTTGACGACCGGAAGTTAGTCTGACTAATTATAACACTTAATACAAATTAAAGTCGCTTCAAAAACTGGCTCCCGAAACCATTCACACTTCGAAGCAAACCATTCAACTCGCTGAGTTTAAAATAGATTTTGCGAGCTAAACGTATTGGTATATAAGTGCTCATTCGATCTTTAACTTACGTGAATTACTTACATAATTAATATCACTGGATTCCCTGTATCGATCCGGATACCACAATATTCATCGTACATTCCAACTTTCATGAATTAATCCATAATTTTAATAAAAGCTAGGTGACCCTAGTATTTTTCACACCTACATTTCTGTAAACAACTTTTATAAGTTCATAATATAATCTTCTTATAACCACATCATAAGTAGTTTGACAGGTCATCATATTACCAGTCATGTTAAATAATTTCTACAGGTACCAAATTTGATATACCTAACCGTAGAATTAGTGGTGTACGCTACAAATGAAATAAATTAAATCTGACTCGTCGGCAGTTAAAACGTTACACGCCTTAATCGCCAGAGGGCACCAGCGTATACCTCCGCGACAATACATACCAGAGATGGCAGCACCATCCCATCAACCATACTTTGTATACAAAACCACTGTTCTAAAGCCTGATTAAATTCTATACAAACCACTTTGTGACATTACCCTTTAAGAATTAAATCTGCGCCAAACTGCTTCAAATATCTTCCTAATGTTGATCTGTTTCGTCACACTTAATTAGCGTATTATACGCCCCTCCTATTCTTTCAAGCGTGAACACTTCTCAAATTAGAGATCATCAAATACAAAAAAATACTCTTAGTGAGACAAGGCAGTGTCAACTGACCAATAGGCCTTTCTTACATAAGTAAAACAATCAAACAAGAATTATGCTCCGGAGGGGAGGGTCGTATACACGAGTACCTACCCTGCTTTCACAAACGAAACATTGTTAATGAAGTAACATTTCTAGTTAATCATTCAATGCTAACTCAGTTTGTCCGCTACAATACTCGCTTAGATTTCCTTGACATACTGCCGGCTAAGAAAGTATGCTCCTACATTCTCCTTTCCAGGAATAGCTTCTATCCGAAACCTGTAAGGTTGAAGTTTCAAGGCCCATCGAATTAATATGGGATTTGATATTCGGGCCGTACGGAGGAAAGCTAACGGTTGATGATCCGTTTGACGTACAAACGATCGATCGTACAACCTTGTGAAATTCTCGAGATCCTCCTGCTTCAGTGTTTCTACCTGGTGTACCAACTCTGAGACTTGCTCCTCTGCACTCAGTTTCTGTGAGTTCAGTGTTGCAGCCTTGCACCTGGTTTGTGCGACATGGCGGTCGAGATCTTCCTTGTCCTGTGTCAATGGCAGGACAGTCTCACCGACTTTCTTGCGCTTCCTGTAGTTGGCTGTCACCAGCTGAATACGACTCTCTTCTAGTTTCTGAAACTGCTGTTTCAGCTGTTTGAAGTTTGTGCTCACTTTCGCTCTCTCTCTTCCTTCAGTCTGTCATAGACGGTTTGAGGAACACTTTCCTCTTTCTCTGCCTTCAGTTGGCCATTCTCCTTTGAGAGTTTGGAGACTTGAGACTGCAGTAGAGCGTTTTCTCTCTGCACCGTCTCCAGTCTCTCTGTCACATCTTCCACGGACTTCAACAGTCTATCTTTCTCCATCGTAACATTCGTTTTCTCCTGGAGGAGGCGCTGGTGGTCTTCCTGCAGCTTGCCAAGTCTCTCGGCTGTTCTAGCCAGTTTCTCACCCTGTTCTTTCCGACATTGAAATTCTCTGTGTAACAGAACTCTCTTCATAGAGTGGTATCTCGATCTTGAATTTTCATCTCGAGGACTCTTAGCTTTGGCAAAACATGCCTTCAAAGTGGGATCCTCCTTTTCTCCTTGGGTACTGGCGTGTATACCTATCACATTGCCAATGATCACATCACAAATGGGATTGTCAACACAGAGTACCTCGGTTTCACCGGTAAACACTGGTGACTCTATGTAGCACCGGGCTACGGGGACTGATATGGTTGAATGGCCCAGCATGACAAGGATCTTCTTATGTTTAGTTAATTGATCTGGATTAACTAGATCTCTCTTAACTACAATCCCACTACATCCTGTGTCTCTTAGAACCTCAATTGGTTTCTCATTCAGTCTGACACGCATCACTGGTAAGTTAGGGTAGGTGTGATTACCCACACATCCTACAACTGAGAACTTACACCCACACTTCATAGTTGCTTCATTGCTACAAAGGTGGTCAACCTTCTCGACTGCAATACAACAATTGCCAGCCTCGTGTCGTGGACTCGGCTTCCCTGGGGAGAACTGGCGGGGTTTACCCGTGGGACAATGTACAGCCCTATGACCTGGTTGTGAACACAAAAAACATCTCATAGGCTCACAAGGGGGTGTGGCGCTAAGTCTCTTATATTCGGAGTACTTATCGGGGCGAAACAATGACTTTCCCTCTTCCTTTCGACCACCCCTAGAATGGGAGTTGTCGCGTGTGTCATTCTTTTTAGGTATTTCCTTAAGTCCTGCATATACGTCCGCTAGTTCCTTCACTGCCTCCATGCTCGAGGGTGAACGCTCCCTAATGAATACGGCTAACTCACGAGGACACGAATGCAAAAATTGCTCCCGCAAAATTAAGTCCCTCAATTCTCCATAGGATTCGTGGATTCCTGCTAATCTGATCCACTGGCTCAGGTTATGGTCTAATTTACCAAGATACTGAGCTGCAGTCTCATCTACCCCCTGTTTACTCCTAAAAAATCTTCGCCGGTAATCTTCGGCAGTTAGCTGAAATTTAGCTAAAAGGGCCTGCTTAAGTTTATAATAATCTTGCATGTCATCTCTAGGAAGACGATAATACACATCTAACGCGCGACCCGTTAGAAGACTGCTCAGTCCTAATGCGTAGTCCTCTCTATTCCACCCTGCGTTCTCAGCATAGCGCTCAAAATGAGTCAAATAAGCATCGATATTATCGTCTGCTTCCCTAAACTCGGGGAGTTTGGGCATCTTCATTCCTAATCGGGAATTATCTAGGCTTCGATTAGACGCATCCAACCCCTCTGCCTTAACTTTCTCGGCTTCTATGTGTAATGTTGCCATCTCTTTCTCACGCAACATTTCTTCTAGCCTCATCTTACTCTCCACCTCCTCCTTCTCCTTGGCTCGTTGGTGCTCAAGCGCTCTCTCTTCGCGCTCCATCTCCTCCTTCTCCTCGGCGCGCTGGTGCTCAAACGCTCTCTCCTCACGCTCTATAGCGGCTTTCTCCGTAGCCTGCTGTTGCTCAAGCTTTTCCTTAGCATACTGGCGCTCACGCTCAAGTGCTCTCTCTCCTCACGCTCTATCTTGGCTATCTCTTTAGCCTGCTGCTGGTCTTGCCTAACAAACTCTAAGAGCTCGGCTCCTTCCAATTTCAACTTCTCGCCTATCTCCATAAGCTGTTGAAATTCCATAGTGTATTCCTATTACTAGCTATCTAGATAATATGGCGGACACACTCTAGAGGGGCTTATCTATCCACCTCTAATAGTCGAGTCAAACTATGACAACAAATAACTAGGGTCACTCTGGATCTCCTAGATATCCGACTAATTCACTATGCGGGCTGCACGAAAATACTCACTGCATAAGGCCGACGGGCGACCTTCTATAACCACACATAAAATGGGTCAACACAGGACCGAATACTAGGATCTAACAAGACTTCTTAGTGATGCATCTATCTTACTATGCTGGCTGCAAGGAAATATCCAGTGCATAAGGCCGACGGGGGACCTTCTCTAACCAACGTAACTCGGCTAGGGACCGTACACTAGTCAACTACTGGACTAACTCTGGGACCGCTAGCGCATACATAAACTGTATGCTTTACAAACGATAACTAATAGCTGCAATAACGATCGTCATCGTATTCAGTCTATCTTACTGTCAATCGTTGTTGCTCGTGAATCCCTTACTTCATTTAACCCATTAAGTAATGGTTCGTACCCTAGGTAAATAACTTCTCGATAAGTAACTGATAGTTTATGGCATTTAGTTCCCTTCCTTAAAAGATGAAGTTCGAGGAGGACCTAGCTTCTTAGTTTGGCACTGCCTTGCCTCTAAACTAATATCTCAAACATGTTATATGGTAATAGGGAAACGTAATGCTCTTGTTCAGCGAATACTGTGCACCAAAAGTTACCGCCCAACTCAAAATCTGATATACCTAACCGTAGAATTAGTGGTGTACGCTACAAATGAAATAAATTAAATCTGACTCGTCGACAGTTAAAACGTTACACGCCTTAATCGCCAGAGGGCACTAGCGTATACCTCAGCGACAATACATTCCAGAGATGACAGCACCATCCCATCAACCATACTTTGTATACAAAACCACTGTTCTAAAGCCTGATTAAATATATATAAACCACTTTGTGACATTGACAATGAACAAGAAATCCATTAAATACGATCTCCCTCTTTAAATTGGTTTTATGGTTTATCAGTATGCAAAATTGAGAATGCTGGAATTTTATTACGATTTCATATATTATTACGTAGAGCGCCCTCTCTTCCAATATTGCGAGATGGATACGGATTCCGCATACTTAAGTCTAGCTTTTTCTTGTTTAGACGATTGTGTTACCACTGATAAACGACAAGAATACTTTACAAACTTGTCCCGGTGGTTTCCTGCTCTTTGTTGTGACGCGCACGCGTCCGATTACGTCACTTGTCTGATGGAAGGGAAAGAATGGGTCCCTTCGGAATCGTGTTGTATTGCGCGTGCGCGTCACGACAAAAGGACACCTGGTCTGTTCAAAATAGAGTATGAAGGTAGAGGTTATTATGTTCGTATTTAACACAACATGTGCTTCTAGTTTCAACAGGAAGTGATGACTCTTTATTAGGAGAACGATAAAATAACATGGTAGCATATCAAGGTATAACCAACCCGTTATAACGGTCTCCAGCTATAGTACAATCTATGACATCCCTTTTTCTTTTTTTAAATAACATAAACGTATACAATTATAGCTCACAATTGTATAACGAACAAAACATCAACATGCACATGTATAACTCACAGTAGTGTAACAAACAAAATGTTCATATGTACTCTTTTCTTTTAGATGTTTTTCAATGTCAGATAATTCTGAAACAAAAATACAAATTAATGGTTGTTGTAAACACCTATTCACACAGGAAAGCATCCTAATGTCAATTCCAGTGTTGCTAATTTAGCCTGTTACATCTTATGTAACATTGTTATATCGCTTAGGTGTTCTGATCACAGAGAATCTTCCATCATGGGTGGTAGCTCGGCTCGGAGTTGTTGCGCTGCCAGCTGTAACGGTGTAGTTGGTGACGGTGGCGTAACCGATCGGTCGTCCTGGTGGATCGGTAACTGTGGTGCTGAGTCTGGTGGCTTGCGTGCGTCAAGAGTGTCAGGCTCATCCAACTGAGGCAGTAGCAATGGTGGTTGCTCTAGTGTCTTCAGTAGGTGACGGCGATTGCGACGGAGCTCACCTCCCTCGTGTTGAATCACATAAGACCGAGGACTCTCTTGAGTAGACTTAACGACAGCGGGATCGCAGCCCCATTTACGCCGGACACGGACAACATCACCTGGCCTGAGCGGTTTCAACGGCTTGGCACCACGATCGTAAACACTTTTGAACCGTGCCTGCCTGGTTTGCAGATCAGTTTGGGCATTTACTACCCTCGGCTTGAGTGCGGATTTGGTTGCAGGCAGTTTCGACTGCAGCATCCTACTCATCGGTCCACTGATCGGGGTGTTCCTGTACTCTAGCAGAGCAATGTAGGGTCCCGACCTTCTTCATCGGCTTTCTTCAGCAAGGACTTGAGTGTCTGCACTACTCGTTCGGCTTGCCCATTTGACTGAGGATAAGTTGGGCTGGACGTGGACACTTTGATGCCCCAACTTTGTGCAAACTTGCGAAACTCGTAACTACCGAACGGTTGATTGTCTGCGACTATCTCGTCTGGTATGCCGTGTCGTGCGCTGATACTCTTGACATGAGCTATCACTGATCCGGTCGTCTTATTCTCCAGCCTATTTCGAGTAATAGTCCACAACTACCAGATAATCGTGACCCTTGAATGTCATGATATCCATTGCGACTTTCTGGAATGGTCCGTCCGGTATCTCGTGTGCAATGATGAGCTCCTTCTGATGACTTCTCTGGAAATGTAGACATGTGTGACATTTCGCAACTGTGTCCTCGATGTCCTTAGACATCCCTGGCCAGAATATCACTGTCCTAGCTCTCGATTTTGTCTTCTCCATGCCCATGTGTGGCTCGTGAAGAACTTGCAACATTTCATGCTTCATTGCCTCGGGTATGATGACCCTGTCACCTGCAAACAGTAAGCCTTCATTTGCACTCAACTGGTCTCTCATATTCCAGTATCCTTTCAAGTCCGCTGGTACTGATTTCCGTAAATCAGGCCAACCATCCATCACAATTCGCTGTAGCCGATGGAGCGTTGCGTCATCAGCTGTTGCTCTTCTGATTTGTTCCAGTCTCCCTGGACTTGCCAGAAAGTCTCGTGTCAAACTGTGGACCATGACTTCCACGTCGTCGATCAGCTCCTAGTCTGGCTCACCCTCTACGTATGCTCGTGAGAGAGCATCAGCAACATGTAGATGTTTCCCAGGCACATACACCACATATAGTGTATATCGTTGCAGTTTTAGCAACATTCTTTGCACTCGAGCTGTCGCATTGCCGATCGGTTTCTTCATGATTATTTCAAGTGGCTTGTGGTCTGTTTGGGCGTCAACATCTTTGCCATAGATGTATTGGTGAAACTTACTCGTTGCAAACACTACAGCGAGAAGTTCCTTCTCTAGCTGAGCATAGTGTAGTTCTGGGCCCACGAGTGCCCGTGACGCAAAAGCAATTACATGCCGTTCCTGCAGCAGACATGCTCCCAGACCACTCTGCGAAGCATCTGACTGCAGTGTCACTGGTTTGCGTACATCGTAGAACTTTAGCACCGGCATGCTGCTGAGCAGTCCTTTCAATTTATTCACAGCATCTGTATGCTCTGGCTGCTAACACCACACTGCATCTTCCTTCAACAGTGCTCGCAGCGGTGCGGCAATGTGCGACTCTCCAGGAATGAACTTTCCCTGGTACTTGATCATGTTCAAGAACCTGAGCAGTGAACGCTTGTCGGTAGGAAGCGGCATGCCCACAATAGCTTCCACCTTGCTCGGGCTGAGGCCTGCTTCAGACACTACATGTCCCATGTAGAGCACCTTGTTCACTTTCAGTTGTACCTTGGAGGCGTTGAACTTTATATTCCTCTCTCTGGCCCTTCTCAGTACCCTGAGCACGATAGCATCATGATCTCGTTCATCATCTCCAGCGATGATGATGTCATCTGCGATGATATAGGCCCCATCGATGTCGCCGAATGTGTATTGCATACGCTTCTGTAGGACTTCACTACCGAATTTTCTAACAAAATGACATGAATAGCATTTGAACACTATGAGAAATTGAAGCTTTCTGTTATCTCTTCAAGTTGTTCTTTACGTCGCCACTGTTTATCTTGCTTCCTTTGGCAGCAGCCCTGCTTCATATGAGCGGGCCAATTCCCTTTATATTTGAAGGTACTGCCACACATGCAACAGGCATAACGAGGCGAAAGCTTCCGATACTTCGTCGGAGATAATGACGTCAGGTTGATGGTTGGGTTGATTGACGGCGCTAGTGACAGAGACGAAATTGGTTTGGTCGGTCGGTCGGTCGTCGGACTGGTCGTTGAACTGGTCGTTGGCCGATGGTCCGGGTTGATTGTCGGGGTCGAGAGGTCGAGTGGGCCCGTGGCCGGAGCAGGCTGCCCCTACGGTAGCAATCTCTCTAGTCATGTTGTTCATCTTCCAAAAGTAAGATATAATGACCACAAAAAACAGACACAGGCCTTTTATGACAGTTCAACAGAACATAAAGGTCACGTGGGCGTGCGGAATGAACACGAAATTTCTAACCTATGAGAATAGCTAATACTCTTTTGTGAGAATGTTGTTGGCTCTGAAAAGAACGGTTTCTCCTATGTAAATACTATTGTTCGTGCTTTATCCGCAACAAGGTGTTCTTGAGCGCCGGAGGTAAGACTCCGGGTTGTGGATCTTGCGTGTCTTGCGAAGCTCGTGCAGTTTCTCGATCGATAATCTCAAGAGGCGTCGTGTCTCCTTGCAGTGGTTGGATGTGGTCAGTGACGGATACAATCGCTTTGCAGGTTGACAGTCACACAGGTCGGTCGCCGGGTGTCGTCGCTTGGTGCTTCCCGCAACATCTCGGACATTGCCGGCAGATGAAATCGAACCCATTTTCAAGATGTAAGCTATAATGACCACAAAAGCAGACGCAGGCCTTTTATAACAGGTCGATAGAACATAAAGGTCACGTGGGCGTGCCGAATAAGAACGCGGACCTCAGAGTAGAAAGTACAAAAGCACGAACCTCAGAGTAGAACGTGACACCATTGCACATGCGCACGCATGTGCAATTACCTATTTAATGGCGTCTTTGACCTATTTTTATAGTAAAAAGAAACAAGAGGCACGACTTTAAACAGTTTGGTGACCCTCTCGTCTGTTTCCGACATGAGATCATCGATAACTACCAAGTTTCTCGTTTTAGGATCGAAAGACGATATGTTTGGAAGACCTTCGACAAATTCTATGTTCGTGAGGTACTTATTCTACTGATACTACGAAAAAATGACACAATATAAGGTTTGAACATTTTATTCGTGTACAACACAAACGTATTTACAGGTCCTCACCAATAAGTGCAAGAACCAGATACTAGACATTGATACAGAGTCTTGCAAAGTTTAATCGTGTACAAGACAATACCGCACCTCACTACTTCAGTCTTGCCTGCCATACGGCGAGGAGCCCTTGTGGGTCCAACAAAGTCGGTTCGGATACTTGGTTGCGGTGGTGTTCCAGACAGTCAACCAGTCTTTAATCACTGCAGTTGAATTAATGTCACCAAAGGTCTCATAAAAGCACAAGACAGATTTATTTACATTACTGCCAGAATAATTTGCTTTAATTTCTCTCGCCACTCCTCTGAAAACGATTTTTGCAACCAACTCCCGATAGTACACAAGTGATCGGACGTCAGGTCGGATAACTTCAAACCTACGTCTAACAAAACACTCAACCAGTCTTTCATCACTGCGGTTGAATTAATGGCCTCCACAGCCTCGTCAAAGTGCATGTAAATTAAAATGTCATCGGGTAACATACAATGGTGAGGAAATTAACTAGGATCGTCTATCTCGCAAGTGAGACACTGTCGTCTTGAGAGTTCAACGACGCCACATGCTATGTGACGTGCAATCGTCTTCTTAATTTCGGTCGCAGGAAACTCGTGCGTAAAGTTCGGACCAGTGGCGACAGGAGCGGCAGTTGTCACATTGGTTGCGTGAGTAGAAATTGTGACATCGTTAGGAGCGGAAGTTGTCACATCGACCGTGTCGGCGGAAGTTGTCACATCGGCAGGGATGGCAGTAGAGAGAGGCTGAAACAGGGTACGGAGCCTAGTGTATCACCTCCACGTGAGTGACGTTGAAGTTTGTGTAAGTATCTCGTCGAGTTTTCTTTATGGTGAGAGACACACGAGTTCCCGTCAGTGAGTTCAGTTTGTAAGTCTGCATCGTTTCGTCCATAACAGCAAACGTCTCGGCATTCACGTCTAGGAGAAGAGCCATACAGTGGTCGAATAAAGTCAGCCATATAGATCGACCCGTCGCTGACTCGACAAAGCACATGCGCACCACGAAATGCATGTCAGAGGCAACGTAACCGTGTCGTTCGCATTGCAAATGTCCCCTATCGTCGACAAGCATACGCTTCTTGCAGTATCTGCACCCGATGTAGAAGGGAGTATGCTGGCGTACTTTGTCGATAAGGAGACCTCTGATCTTGATAACGGCGTCGGCGCTTACCGTTGCTTCTAGAGTTGAGATGTCCACGACGTCTGGTTCCGACGGCCCGGAAGGACGGTTGATCACCGGCATGATGGGTCAGCTCGTCCTCGTCGCTCGAGTCTGCTGCATTGCGAGGTCGGTAGTAGGGTGTCTTCAACATGATGATGTTAGCCGTGCTGTCGTCATGATACGAATGACGGTCCGATTGGCAAAACACCACGCCTGTATAGTTAGTAAATGTGCCGAAAAGTCGCGTGGGCGTGCCGAAAGATCACAGATTGTAGAGTAGAAAATTCAAAAGCACAGACTGCAGTGTAGAATGTACACACGCGCGGTCTAGAGAGTAGTTATTTAGTTCACCACTTATCTACCAGGGGTGCTTTCAGTTGATGATATATCCACTAGGAGTAAGCACTTGACAAAACTAAGAAGAATGAATTTAGGCAGTACTCATATGTAGTTCAATACTTATCCGCCAGGTGGCGCTGTTTTAGTTCACGACTTATATGTCAGGGGACATTTAGTTAATACAAATTCCACCAGGTGGCGCTATTTTAGTTCACGACATATCCACTAAGGGCGCTGTTTAAAGTTCACGATCTATCCGCCAGGTGGTGCCACTTGACCTTTGCCGTTGATCTACATCCGGGTACGTGACCTAGATATGACGTCATCATTCCCCTTCCCCCAATCCAACTCCAACCGTCCCCGCTGATTAACCTACTAGCGTTCAAGTATTTTTTTAAGCCAGATGTGCTTGTTTTTACTGAGTTTATGAAATATCTCCCAGCGCTAAAATCAACTAGCTGTTAATAAGAACACATTAATGCTAAATGAACCTTCTAAAATTAAGCACAAGGAATGTACATCCATTTGCATTCAAATTTGACATGGTTCCATGGTGAATATGTTTATTGGAAAGAAACGTTACATCAAAACCTGCATGCACCGATTGTTTATGATATGGATGTCCACCGACACGAGGGGTTTCTGTATACCTATCTTACCAATAGTGTTATTAGAGATATCATATATAAATTAGTTGTATATTTTTCAATCAGTTTTGAAATAAAATCACGATTGGTATGAAGTGATTACTTTGTTTTGTAGTTCAGAGACTTTGTCATTAATATATTTGTCATTGTTGGACAGAAAGATAGTGTTAAAATAATGTGTTTGTGGATCATATCAATAGATTATTATGTCTTTAAAATAATATCAACATGTATTGACTTGGTAGCACTATATAACAGTAGTTGGTATGTCTATTCTGCAAAGAGCCACGCTGGTGTCGGTGGACTCACCTACACAAACAGCACAGTGTTGCCATAGCCATGGTAATTTAGATAGTAGATATATTTATGAAATTTGCTAAGACATTACATGCACGCATATGTACAACCAGAAAAAAACGAAAGTGCAGTGTTTTCCGACAGTTATTTTTTTGGCTATGAAAACTGAGGTGGTGCACATTTCAATAAAATAGGCCTAGAACTCTATGGTATCCACTCTGAAGAGGTCTGGTCAAACACTTGTATCAATTCATAAACGGTCTTATAAATATGATGTTGTACCAGGATGGAATGAGCGTGTGAAATAATTGCACAGTGCAGCTCGTGATGCCTACTGGCTGTGGAGACAGGTTGGAAAACCTAGACAAGGTGATGTTTTTAATGTCATGAAACTGTCCAGAAGCAAAGTTTAAGCATGCGTTCAGAAAATGTAAAAAAGAAAAAACTGTTATTGCTGATTCCATTGCACAAACGTTATGTTAAAAAGATCATCGACAGTTCTGGAAGGAAATTAAGATCCATACGAACAGTAAAGTTAAACTACCAACGAACATTGATGGTATACATGGTGTTGTCGATATTGGGTCAATGTGGAAGCACCACTACGAAAATATATTTAACAATGTGAAGGATAGCCGCTGACAATGTTCGCTTTGATTCCATCAATGACAATAATGGAATTACTGTTGATGCAGTTGAAATGATGGGTATTATTAATGAATTATCATGCAATAAGTCACCAGGTCTGGATGTTATTAGACCTACTGCAGAAAACATCAAGTTCGCCGATGCTCAAATTGTGGTGCTGTTATCTACCCTTGTGACCTCTGTTATGGTGCTTGGTTATGTTCCGAAATCAGTCTCAGAGTCAGTTATTGTACCGGTTATTAAAGATAAAACAGACGGGTAAATGACAAAGGTAATTACAGGCCAATATGCCTTTGTAACATATGTTCCAAGATAATAGATACTGTGATATTCAACAGAATGGAAACATACTTGCAAACTACGCCTTATCAGTTTGGATTTATACCACGGAACGGAGCTATGTGCATTTACATTTAAGGAATTATTAAGATTTTACAATAAACATGGTTCAGCTATGCATGTTGCGTTTCAGGATGCGTCAAAAGCATTTGATCGAGTCAATCGACATAAGCTGTTAACGAAATTAGAACAGCGAGACGTACCGAAATATATTCTAAGAATACTCAGAAATGAGTTCAATAACCAATGTGTATGTATCCGATGGGGATCTACCTACTCGGATTTCTTCTCAGTGGGCAACGGTGTTAAGCAAGGTGGAAAGTTATCCCCTTTAATTGTTAACATCTATATGGACAATTTGAGTATACAACTATACAAACAACATATTGGTTGTAGTCTGGGTACTATGGTTGTTAATCACCTGATATATGTTGATGACCTACTTCTATTGCTGCTTCAAAGGGAAATCAAATCCTTGGATTAATTAGGCGAAACATAACGTACAAGGAAAAAGAGCTAATAATACCACTGTACAAAACAATAGTTAGGCCTCATTTAGAATATTGTATTCAAGCTTGGAGGCCATATCGCAGGAAGGACATAGATATGCTAGAAAGAGTACAGAGGAGAGTAACTAAAATGATACCTAAACTAAGGGACCTTAGTTACGAAATACGCCTAAAAAAATTGGTTTAACAACACTGATGACCAGGAGATTGAGAGGAGATCAGATAGAAGTGTTTAAAATATTGAATGGTTATGAAAATATTGATAAAAATATTTTTTTCTCAGTTAAGAAAGATAGAAGGACCAGAGGACATGAAGTTACATTGGTAAAGGAGCAGTGTAGATTAGATAATAAGAAAGTTCTCATCCTCACAAAGGACTGTAAATGAGTGGAACAGATTGTCTCCTGATTGTGTTGGTGCTAGTAGCGTGAATATGTTTCAAAATAAAATTGACACATACCTTAAAAGGGCGGGATACACGTAGATTAAAATTATTGGACTCTCGATAAGCCGAAAGGCTTCCTTGTCCACCTGCCATCTAGAGTTAATTTTCTGGATGGCAATCATGTTAAATGTTGTTAAATCTTGTTATTCGTTCCTTCCGCTAAGGGACTGCAAACTATACTTGACATATGTTACTCTTATGGGTGTGAGCACGACATTCAGTATAATGCTGATAAATCCCTGGTTATGTACTTTGATTCTAGAAATTCAAATCTTGACTTTAGGAGGAAAGAAGTTAAACTTCGCCACCTCTTGTAAATATCTTGGGCATGTCATTTGTAACGACTTATCGGATGAGGTTGACATTCAAGCCAAAATGATACTTCTTTATGCCAAAAGTAACATGTTACGGCAACAATTTAACTTTTGCTCTACTGCTGTAAAGAATAGGCTGTTTACTGCATATTTCAGTAATATTTATATGTGTGCGGTATGGGTTAATTTTAGAAAAGCTAATGTTCAGTAATTTATTGTTGCCTACACCAATTCATACAGAATATTGAACAATCTGCCTATGAGATTTAGCGCTAGCCATATATATAATGAATAATAATGGAAATTGAACCTTGTTGAATCCCCGTGTTAAGACATTATACAATACATACATTTACATTTGATTGTATGTCATCGATTTGTACAAAATGTTCACGGTTTCATAAATAACTCTGTAATACCTGTAATGCTAAAATAGGCCATTTTAATTATATTAATAGTGTGGTCAAGGGTGTCGAATGCTTGCGATAAATCAAGAAATATACTGAGAGATAGTTGATTATTGTGTAGTGATCCTATCCACTATTTCTAGAGCTGCAGATTCAGTTGAATGGCGTGGTCTGAAGCCATGTTAGTTTTTTTACAGTAGTTTTGTATTTGTAAAATATATAAGTAATTGGTTATTCATAATTCTTTCGATTGCTTGTATATTTTATCTCTGTATTTAATTGATCTTAGTAAGCCTCTCGTAATCCAGGCTGACTTTTTATGTATATACTTATTAATTTTAACAACTGTAATTGGTATGTATTTATTTTTATTCGTGTCTCTTATTTGCCTTATTTGTGTCAGAGTTGGGTCTTATCCATTTTGCTCTAAATATCAGACGTATGAACAGCATGTTTAACTCTTAATAACGCTTCATAAGTTTCCATGTGTTTCTTAGTTGTTTTTGGATTTGACCGTGTTTGTATGTTGCACTCATTAACATCAGATAGGGTTGGTGACCAGAGGAATGTCTTACGAGAATACCTGTTGTGCTTTATAGAATTGCTTTGGCAGTTTAAAAAATAATTTATCTATTAACGTACCGTGTCTTTCTGAAAATATAGTTGGTAGTGTGATTTGGGGATTCATGCTATGTGATGCAAGAAGGTCAAATAAGTTACCAATCAGTTCATTTTCATTTAGCTTTAGCAGGTTTATGTTGTAATCACCGGCATTTATTAGATCGTGTTTTAGTTGGTCTAGAGAACACAGCATCGTTGAAAATTATGTTATAAATTGTTCCAGGTTATCATTTAGATTTCGCGTGGGCCTGCAAATATATCCTATTATCACTGGTTTGTTCATGCCACCCTCGCTCACTTTAATAATTAGTCCATCCCAAAGTTCATAATAGTTTATATTTTGAATACCTTCGTATGAATATCTTGAATCTACGTATATATATTTTTTTCCTCCACCTATTTCTGTCTGCAGCTATCTTCGCGGCTTGGCCCCAGCTTAGAAGTAGTTCTTTGAGTTCCTTTTCTACAATCTTCCTCCAGGTTAGTTTTGGTCGTTCACGTTTCCTTTTTCCTTCAGGTGTCCATCTAAGTGCTATTTTGGAGACACTGTCGTCTTTCTTTCTCAGGATATGGCTGATCCATCTTTATCTTCTTGTGGCGAGTATGTTTTTCATATTGTTTTGTCTGGAAATCCTGAGCAGTTGGTAGTTGGATATTTTTGTGGCCAGAATATTCTCATTATATTTCGAAGGCATTTTGTGTGGAGGGTAGAAAGGTGTTTGAGATCACGTTCTCTCATATGCCAGCATTCATTCACAGCTTTGGTATAGTATCAGCTTTGTTCTTCTAGAATATATTGTTGATCTCCAAACAGGTTTCAGAGTGAAGATAGCACCTCTGGCCTTGTTCGTCCGAGTCTTGATGTCAACATCGGCCCCTCCATCTTTGCATACTATACTTCTGATTTATTCCCACTACCTTGGATTTCATTTTGTTTATCTTTTGTTCTTTATTTGTCTTTGGCTGGTGTCCTTGAGTGAGTTTGTTTTTTCCTGCACGCCATGTCGCGTATGAGACAGTAGTGCTACATCATCAGCGAAGTCGATGTCATCGAGAAATGAGAACATTGTCCAGCGTATCCCTCTTGTTGGTCCTTCTGTTGTTTTCTTCATAATCCAGTCTATGACCAGGTTGAATAGGACTGCTGACATCACACATCCTTGTCTGACTCCTGACGTTACCTTGAATTCAATATCTGACTGTCCTATGGTGCATATATAGTTCTCGAGGTCCACAGTATGTAATGGAATTCCGTAGGTTGTCACTGTGAATGCTATGAAAAGCTTTTTCAAAGTCTACAAAGTTTATACACAGTTCTCGCTGCCATTCTGTGCACTGCTCGATGATGTTTCTGAAAGTGAAAATGTGGTCTGTACATCCTCTTCCTTTTCGGAATCCAACTTGCTCCTTTCTTAGCATCTTGTCTACTGCCGATGACATTCGCTTGATAATAATCTTACAGAAGATCTTGCTGGAGACTGACAGCAAGGTAATGCCTCGCCAGTTGTTACAGTTGGTCACGTCGCCTTTCTTGTGGAATGTAACGATTGTACATTTGCACCAGTCCTTGGGAATGTTCTTCTCCTTCCATATCATTACCAATAATGGTAACAGACGTATGGCTGCCAGTTCTGCATCTGCTTTGAATAATTCTGCAGTTAGCTGGTCGTGATCTAGTGCCTTTCCATTCTTGAGTTCCTTGATAGCAGCAACCATTTCTTCCTTGGTGGGTGGTTCAACGTTGATGTCCAGTTCTTCAGGGGCTTCTTGGGTGTGTGGCAGATCTGATGGATCGCCTCTGTTTAGCACTTCCTAAACATTTTCTGCCCATCTGTTTTCTTGTTCTTTGTCTGACGTCAACATATTTCCGTGCTTGTCTCTAATAAGTGTGTTGCTAGTGTATGGCCCTCCAGAAATATGTTCGGTGATCCTGAAGACGGTGCCTTGTTCTTGGTGTTCTGCAGATCGTCCTGCATCTGCTGCTAGGTTGTCCATGTAGAATTGCTTGTCTCTTCTTGCAGACCTCTTAACCAGCTTGCTTGCTTCACCATAGATGGTGCCATACCTTTCTTTCAATCTCAGGGACGTGGTTTTCATCCAATGTGCTTTTGCATGCTTTCTCTCCTTGTTTGCCTTCCATGTGTCATCACTGAGCCACTCATTGTATTTCCTCTGTTTCTGTCCTAGTACCACACGACTGGATTCAGTGTATGTCTCTACGACATCTTTCCAGTTCTGCTCCACTTTGTTGTTGTTTCCTTCCTCTCTGTTTATTTCATCATCTGTCTCCTCTAGTGCAGCAAAGCGGTTGCGCACCTACAGGATAAATTGTTTCTTGATTTTCAACATCCTAATTGCTATCCCGGTTCGTTTGAGCTTCAGTTTGATGTTTGTCACAACAAGGCGGTGATCGCTAGCAACATCTGCTCCTCTTCTGACGCATAGATCTTGTAAAGAACGCCTCCATTTGTCACTTATGAGCATGTGGTTAATTTGGTTCTTGTCTCTTTGGTTAGATGAAATCAAAATCAATTTGTGTATCTCCTTGTGTGGAAATAAGATGCCTCCTACAACAAGGTTGTTCAGGCCACAGAAGTCAATCAGTCATTTACCGTTGTCATTTACAATCCCACATCCATGGCGACCCATACTTCTTTCATGTCTGGCATTTTCTAATCCTATTTTTGCATTTAGAACCCACATGATGATCAGCAGGTCATGATGTGATATTTCTCAACTTCTGCTTGTAGGCTTGAATATAATTCTTCCCTTTCCTCATCTTCTGCATCGTTCGTTGGAGTAAAACATTGCCAGATGTTCATGTTCACTTGTTTCCCTTTAAAGCTAACATATAAGAGCCTTTCACTAACAGGTTTCCATTCCATGAGATAATTCCGTAGCCCTTTCTTCAGAATCAAGGCTACACCTCCATGGTGTTGGCCATCATTTCTGTCAGAATACAGAATTGTCTCTCGTGTCTGTGTGTTGTGGTCACCTGCGCCTGTCCAACTACATTCACTGATTCCTGGGATGTTAATTCTATTTCCTCTCGTTTCATATGTGACTTGCGCAGTCTTGCCTGAATCGTACATAATCCTAACATTCCAGAATGACAGCTTCCCGAAGGCTTTCACTGTCACTGATCATACAAGCAGTCACCTGCTCCACCGCTGCAGGACACCCAGAAGTAGAGTTTCTTGTTTCGTTTCCGTAACATTGTATTTTTTACGAGATGAGGTCGTTGGCCTCATGCTCCACCCCCAAACCCGGAGGGCTGAGAAACTGAGTTTTGTCTGGACTATATCCTTCGACCTGTTCGGCGTGGTTAGACCTGCCTGGAGCCGAGACTCCCCACCCCACGGCGTAGCTATTCGGATCATCGAGACACACAAGCCACCCCACCACGGCAAGGTATCAGTCTCAATGGGGGGTGTTCCCCTGTCTATTGCAATTACATCCGTCCAGCTGAATATGTGAAAAGTCATCATTGTTAGCTACAGGCGTTAGGCATATGACACTAAGTTTAACATTTTTAATTCCTCGACGAATGCCTCCAACTCAATAAATTTAGTATTATTAGCTTGTATATTTGAACTTATTATATTAAAGCAACTTTTATTATTTTTGCGTAAGGTAATAAATGCATCTGAATCGAAATATAATGTTGTTTCATAGGATTTAATTCGTCTGTTTGAGTTGCATTATCTCATAGGATATTATTCAAACAATTTTCCTACAGGCCGCCTAAGTATTCTAGAAATAAGTCGTGAAATGTAATTTCGTAGTCGTGGAGTGTTTATTATATTGAGCAATAAAATAAATATGCATGTGACAATTTTAATGTCCCTTAATTGCATTGGTTGTCGCTATGTTGAAAAACGTTCCATAATGATTAGTGTCTCTGTGCTCGTGCGATAATGTTATGCTCTCGTGGGTGTAATTACAATCTGGTGGTTTGTATGGTGTGCCAATGGAGATGTATATCGGTTTAAACTTGATGGTAGAAAGCGTTCTCTGTATATGCCATCGCTTTCCTCATCTTTGGACATATTTGAGAATTCAGGTTAATACCAAACCTTTGATCCAGGCCGTCATTGTGTTTAGTCAAACAGTACAAGAAATGTGTAAACCTTTGAGTACGTATATCAGCTATGTCACACATTCGTTTTCCAGTTGTCGTGCTATCACGTAGGGGCACAACAGGCTGTGATCACCTGCATTGTTTCGACCCCAAATGATCCAATAAACATTTTATTGCGGCCCAATAGAAACTGTTTCGTGGGGTCCCTGAGCAAATACTTGGTCTGCCCTGCCCTAAATGTGGCACTGGAAAAACGTCATCTTCATTATGACTCGGATAATCATATTCGACAACGAATGATTGCATATGAGAGAGAGAGAGAGAGAGAGAGAGAGAGAGAGAGAGAGAGAGAGAGAGAGAGAGAGAGAGAGAGAGAGAGAGAGAGAGAGAGAGAGAGAGAGAGAGACGGCGAGTAGGTGCATGAACTGGCCGACAGGGGTCGTCGAGAGAGAGATATCGCCTACTTTTGAATCTCCTACTTTCCTTTCCTAGTTGTTTCAAGCGCTCGGTGTCGTTTTATTACTGACTAGTCTGTGTATATGCAGGCCTCGACATTAACACTAGCCCGTTGACCCGGCGCAATTTTTGAAGATATCTTTTTTTACAATTATTTAAATAACGGCGACTAAAATTTAGTCATTCGTATACGATGACATGTGTGCACTGCCGAACTCATTTGTATCCGCCCGCGCGATTGTCGAATGGCGGGGCTCGTTAATTATTTACCCAATAAGCGGTCTTGCTACACGTTGGCTACGGATGTCTGGCGATATCGACGGTAGTCTGTATGACAAAATGCCAGTGCATATTCATCCTATTCCATAATGGAAACACGTCAAGGGAATTTGTTATACTGTAAAACGTTTGATAGCATTGCAAAAGACCATGGCTGCACTGGTGGATGTTGTAATACAGCCTTGGCGGAACGAGAGCAAGGACTCTGGACAGCGTTCACATTGTTGCACACCGACGCGTTGTTTACATCGCCAATGATACACGTGGCATCTGCGCTCAGATGCCCATTTATCATGGCATCTTGGGATCCTGGCAATACTGACCTTATCATTGAGCCTCAGGCACAACCAAAACCAAGAAATGCTTTTGATGTGCTGAGGATAGCCAGCTAAAGGTTCAAGCCCTGAGCTGATAATAGTGAAATAAGTTAAACAACACCGACAGTGATTTTTGCCAATAGTGCAGATGGTTTATTTTTATTTGTGAAATAAAGTGTCTAAATAATTGAAGAAGATTGTTTATTGCGAATGACGCCTCAGATTTTGCACAAATAGCAGATTGAAACAACTATTAAAAGTCTTCATTAAACTTCACATTCTCACTTCTTATAGTCGCCATTTTAATTTCGCAAACGAATATGCACAAATAAGAATTTCGGAAAAGTCTGCATGACGTCAATCCTGGCAAACTTTTGTGGACTTCTTTTGAAGCGACAGGCACCTCGGTATCAGCATATTTCTTTTTATAAAATTCGGGTCAGTAACCTTTTTAGGCGGGCCAGTAACTTTTCAAATCCACAGGCCTCCTGGCGCAGTGGATACACAACCTTAAAGGGGAATGAAACGCTTGAACAACCACAGCCCAAACTAAGAACATACCATTTACAGTACATGCCCACATGATTTGACAAGTACAGCGCCATGGTATATTTTAAATATTTTTTTAACGTAGCTATTATCGGCACAGGGCGCCGCCATTATGATCCAGGGGCGTGTGGTTGTACATCCGGTTTGATTGGCGAGATGTCTCCCAAAATACAGTAATTCGATAGGCGATGCAGCATAACTTTCAGAAAAACCGACGAAACGCATACCAAGACATACAAACAGAACAATTTAATGCACTGCGAGGGTACTGGATATACTATAAATGTTAGTAAGCAACTTTTCGCATACTTACACAGAAGGATTCTTACAGACAAAACAGGTTATAGATGATGAATTTGGCGTGTTCGCCGGCGGCCAGATTGGCAAAAGTCTGCGGTGGTCACTTTCGAACGCCGATTGCAAGCCTGAATACGAAAGTGACGAGCATAAAAATACATCGAATATCAAAACATGGTCCATCTTTGGTAGATTTGCTTACATATAACTATGCACCGATGAAGTAAAATTCAGCGAAATCAACCTAGAAACTGGACTTTATTGCCTTATTTGGAGGGTGATGCAAAATAATTAGTCCTACAGTTGTATTTCAAAGTCTGCATATATACAAATATGACGTATGCGAAATTAAAATGTAATAAGAAATGTGAATGTAATAAAGTACAAATACGTGTGAATACTATGATATCATTGAGAATAATGAGGGTTTGTTATCCGCTGATTTAGTTTACAGCAATTCGTGCCGGCCCTACGCCCGAGCCCTATCAATCATGCATTGTAGGCATTGGGGTGTACTAATTTAAAATAAATAGTATTGAAGTTGGACTGCTCAAATACTATAAAATGTAACTGCATTTAAATAAGTGACATTACAAGTATTTAAATCCTTAAAATACTCCTTTTGTTACGATACAGTCAATAGCATACAACAAAACACTGTAGTCATATCTTATATAATTAGTTATTGGCATAGTAAGTAGGTTGACATCCGTCAACAAAAGTTAATAACCATGTAGACCTAATACTAATTTATGTGTCGCAAATATTGTCTCGTAACAATGGACCCCGAATTGAAGCTCCAGTTTTGAGGCGACAATTTAGCAAGCACGTTATCATACCAAGTTTATTCCTAATATGGATTGCATGACTGCAAGGACATTGTATATCATTTATCGACCTTTGAATGTAAGCCTAACAACAACAAAAGGAAATAATGTCACAGAAAAAAGCCACAAAGATTAACAAATACATATTTTTTATTTACAAACTAAATTCAAATGTTTAAACGCATTTGAGTGAATATGCATTTTAATCATGAACATTAAAGATAATACACATATATCCACTAAAATGAAAACGTTGAAAAAAGTCCCTTATAAATCGCACTTGTGCTCCAATTTTAGTGAATATTCGCAAGATTGTGTCATTTTGTTCATAATATATGACGGAAGTATCCAAACAACCATAGGGCGTAATACCGAGCACGAGCTTCGAAGGATCCAGCGAAGGATTTAGCACGCGAGATGACATCATCTATCATGGTAATACGGATGTCACTTGTAGTGCTGCCACGCCATCGACTTGTAGTGTCGAAACATAAAGGAAGCCGGTGGTCATGTCACCAGTGCGACACTTTGTTGATGCAGTAGTTTAACAAGATTGCCACCCAGAGAATCAACTCTAGGTGGTAGGTGGACAAGGAAGCCCTTTGGCTTATCGAGAGTCCGACCCTTTTATTTATGTGTATCCCGCCCTTCTGAGGTATGTGTCGATTTTATTTTTAAACATAGTCACGCTACAAGCACCCACACAATCAGCAGATAATATGTTCCAATCCTTTACAGTCCCTTGTAAAAATGAGAACTTTCTTATATCTAATCTACACTGCTCCTTTGCTAATGTAACTTCATGTCCTCTAGTCCTTCTATCTTTCTTAACCGAGAAACAAGTATTTCTATTAATATTTTCATAACCATTCATTATTGTAAACACTTCTATCTGATCTCCTCTCATTCTCCTGGTCTCTAGTGTTGTTAAGCCGCATTTTTAAGGCGTATTTCGTAACTAAGATCCCTCAGTTTGGGTATCATTTTAGTTGCTCTCTTCTGCACTCTTTCTAGCATATCTATGTCCTTCCTGCGATATGGCCTCCACGCTTGAATACAATATTCTAAATGAGGCCTAACTATTGTTTTGTACAGCGGTATTATTATCTTTTTCTTTATACCTTATGTTTCGCCTAATTAATCCAAGGATTTGATTTCCCTTTGAAGCTGCAATTCCGCACTGCTCTAAAACCTTCATATCAGCACTAATGGTTAACCTTAAGTCCTTTTCTTTTACAGTAGTACTTAGTATAGTCCCCCCCCCATTGTATATTCTACCTCTTCGTTCCCATGTACTGCGTGGAGGCATTTACATTTCCCAAAATTGAACAGCATTAGCCACTTTTCAGACCATTTGATCAACTTGTCAAGATCATCTTGTAAATGTTGTCTATCTATATCACTTTTAATACTTCTAAACACTTTTGTATCATCCGCAAATTTCAACACCTTGCTTGTTATTTCATAATCCAAATCGTTGATATATATTAAGAATAGTATAGGTCCTAGTACTGATCCCTGTGGTACCCCACTCAATACCGATTTCCAGTTTGAAGCCTCCCCATCAACAACTACCCGTTGTCTTCTGTCAATCAGCCATTTTTCTATCCAGTTTATTATACCATTTCCTATGCCATGGGCCTTTAGTTTAAGCAGTAATCTTTGATGTGGTACTTTGTCGAAAGCTTTTTGAAAATCTAAGTAGACAGTATCTACTGGTGATCCCTCATCTACCCACTTAGTGATGTCTTCCAAAAAACATAACATATTTGTTAAACATGGCCTCGCTTTAAAAAACCCAAGTTGAGATGGATTTATCAAGTTATGTTTAACAAGAAAATCCACCATGTGATCTTTAATTAGTCTTTCTAATAATTTGCAAATCACTGATGTTAAACTCACTGGTCTATAGTTCTCCGACTTGTTTGTCGAACCTCTTTTAAATAACGGTATAATGTTTGCCTCTTTCCATTCTAAAGGAACCACTCCCTCTTCTAATGACAAATTGAAAACTGTTGCAAGCGGTACGCTAATTTGTTCTACAATTTCCAATAGTAGTTTGGGCGGAATCCTATCCACTCCAGGTGATTTATTATCTTTCATAGCCCTTATTTTCTTGGCTACCATTTCCGGGGTTACAATTAATTGTCCTAAATAGTCTGAATCTGCCCCCTTGAACTTAGCCTCTGGTACTGACAGTGAACTAATATCTTCTCTGGTAAACACTGAACTAAAGTACTCATTCAGGTCTTCTGCCATTAAGAATCCCTCTGATATTATATTTCCAGCACTATCTTCTAGAGGACCGACCTTATCTTGAACTTTCTGTTTGCTTCGAACATACGCATAAAAACTCTTGCTGTCAAGTTTTATATTACTAGCTAATTGTTGTTCATAGCTTCTCTTTGAATTTCTAATTTCAGCTGTAGCTTGGTTAAGTGCTTCTTTATAACTGTGGTAGTCTTCACTATTTCCAGTACATCTAAATGACTTCCACATCATTTGTTTATACTTAATTTTTCTAATGGCTTCTTTCGATAAGTGTTTCTTTTTGGGCCGTTTCCCTTGTTTTTGAAGGGTACAAATTTATCGACTATGCACTTAATTTCACTCTTTAATATATCCCAGCATTCTGTTGCTGTCTTATTTTTAGTGTGTTATTCCAGTCTATCTTTGCTAAATATTTCCTCATGTCCTTATACCTTCCTTTGTGGAAATTTCTCCTATACTGCTTTTTACTATTCCTTTCTGATTTTACTTTGATGGTAAACTGTTCCCGGTTGTGATCACTACTCCTCAGTGGCTCACATATCTTGACATTGTCAACTAATTCATTCTGTGAGGACAAAACTATGTCTAACACATTCTCACCCCTGGTTGGTTTTAGTACATGTTGAGAAAGGAAAGTATCTTGAATTAAAACTAAAAACCTGTGGTCCTCACTCCCCATACTCTGTAGAGATTTCCATTTTATATGCCCGTGGTTAAAATCCCCCATAATAATACAGTCCCGTTTGCTTACTTCCCTTATAGCGTTTTGTATTTTTTTCATTCTCTTCTATGCCTATGTTTGGACTTTGATAAACTAACCCAATTGTTAACGTTAAGTTTCCTGTAACTATGTTACACCAAACAGCTTCTTCGCAATCTGCTTCTCTTTCTAATTTTATTTCATAAGCCTGGATAGATTCTTTAATATATAAAATAACTCCACCTCCCCTTCTTCCTATTCTATCTCTCCTAAACATTACATATCCTGTCAGTCCCAATTCCGCATCTGATATATCGGTGATGGTCCAGGATTCGGTTATACATATAGTTAATACAGACCCTGACAGTGACCATGGCAGTTCTGTCACTGTAGATGACCCTTTGGATTTCCCAGTCTCACTATCGTCATATTCAGACGATTCTGTCTGCAACAGTGAGAAGAGAAACATTGAAGCGAGTGATGCAGAATATGTTGTAGCAGGAGACAGCGATATCACTGATGATGACTCAAGCGGTTCTTACACTAATGGAAAAGAGAGAAAGTGTCTCATTTGTGAGATAAACCACATTTCACTTTTTTGCATCTGCTAAAATACCAAACTGCAATAAACCACTTGTATCAAAGCCTAGCATCACAGTGTGTGGGTTTGCAGTGGTTGTAACCACAGAATGTGTTGATGGCCACTCGTTCATGTGGCACTCGCATCCCAAGATTGGTAACATTTATTAGAGTAACTTGTTGATACCAACCGTCCTCTTCCTGACTGGACATTCATTCACTGTGTACAATTTGGTCAACCTATGCGCCTTGTCACCCCGCCAGTGCTACAACATACAGCGGGCATACATACTGCTAGAGATAGAGGACATGTGGACATGCCATTTAGAGGCCATCATGTCAGCTCTGGCAGGACAGAGCTTGGTTGCATCAGGCGATGCAAAATGTGAAAGTCTAGGACACAACGCTACATTTGGCACTTACTTCATCATGGACACTGACAGCCAACACATAATTACTCAAGAAACTGTTCTGATCACAGAGGTCAGGAACAGTTACGGGATGGAAGTGGAGGGCCTGAAACGCTGCTTAGACAACTTGACTGACCATGGGGTAAAGATCACCACACTTGCCACTGACAGACATCCCAGCATTAGAAAGACTTTGTTAGAGGGCTACCAATAAATAAAGGTTGTTGTCTGCCAAGAACATTGAGGTTGTCCCTTCGATAGGCGTAATTGCCAACCACCTGTGGTATTGCGCATAAGCTTGTGGTGGTGATCCCCCCTTGATGAAGGAGATGTGGATCTCGCTCCTCCATCATATCAGGAAATCCCATTAATATACAGCGGGCGCATAGTTGTACCGGAAGTGCAATCATGCAACGTACACACCACCAGAAGTGAAAACAACACCATGGCTCACTGAAGGTACAGAAGCCTTCACTGTCCACAAGGTTGTACTGGACTGCCGTCTACTGTACGATATAGAGAGCGTTACGAAGTGCGTTAACACTGGTGAACTGGAGAGCTTACGCGCCCTCTTCCTCAAGTATGCACCCAAGTGGAAGAAGTTCATCCATTAAGGCATCACAGCCCGACTCCACTTGGCCACAAATGACCACAACACAAATACATAGGAAAGGTTTGTGATATTAATAGTGGTAACATTTGAAGTTACAAAATAGTGTATCAGTTGCTTGACAAAGCAGCACACTTTAGAAATCCAGTGTCATTAAGAAATAAACTGAAATGGCTGAAAATCCGTGCCTGTACTCAATAGCAAAACAATGTTAGGAATACAGTTTCGAAAATACAATCTCACTACATAAGAGTATGCATGTAAACAACAGATAAAATAATTATAATTTAGGACATTTGTTTACTGTTACTTGAATTGTTTAAATATATCTAAATAGAATTGGAATGGTATGCTTTGGAATTTTTTATTGAAATATAAACTTATGCGTATATAATATAATAAATATATAAACATCATTATAGATAAATTATATATATATATATATATATATATATATTATATATATGTATGATTCAATAATAAATATTTGCATGTATTAAGGAATTGGAATTCCTTGGAAGTTGAAATTGAAAAGGATGGCAGAATTCGGAACCGCTTAAAAAATGACACTAGCCGTTTGATTCCAAGAGAGAGAGAGAGAGAGAGAGAGAGAGAGAGAGAAAGAGAGAGAGAGAGAGAGAGTGAGAGAGAGAGAGAGAGAGAGAGCATACAAACAAGCTGTTTGGTTTACTTTGTGCAAGTTACAGCTATTGCCAGTTATTCTTCAGTTTTGTATATTGTTATACTGATTTTAAATTAATATTATGAACACGGACATGCAAAACACTATAGATCAAATTGTTGTTGCCAAAAATGGGATAAGAAGGCACCGAATAATTCATTCTACCTTTTGGTCAATATATCTTACTTGTCCATGGTTTTTATTTTCACTGTACACTCACCTGTATAGTGCAATGTCCATAACTGAAATTTTCATGAACCCCATTCCCTTCTGGATATAGGCAGCTTGGATCTGTCCCACAGCGCAGGCTGGTATAACACGTCCGTTGCCTTTTCCAAGTCTCCCCCTTGACCACAGCGTGAAGTGACGATATGCGGCTACTCGAATCAATCGATATGTTCTTAAATTTCGTTTATTTGCAATAGTTGACAATAAACAACCGTTATATTCTAATTATTATTATACTAGCAAAAATGTGTGTTTGATCAATATCACATCATGAATTGAATGAATTGGTTTATTTGTTTGTGAAGGGCTGAAATAATTATGAATGTAAGATTACATTTCATGATGTGGTCTTGATAACACACGCACACACACACACACACACACACACACACACACACACACACACACACACACACACACACACACACACACACACACACACACAATATATATATATATATGTATATATTAATAACTCCACTTCAATATTTTTGTATCAATAATACGTTGCACAATATCCTGATTATACATCTATTAGTGCATGGTAGTGTGCACTTTGTCTACATGTTTACATAAATTAAGCAAGTTGCTTGAACACTTTTAAATAGGGAATTAAACAACTGTATAAAAAGGATGTACACGTCCTGTCAAGAATAAAAGTAATTTTAGTAAGAAAATGATCAAAAATGGTTTGATGAAAATCATAGACGTAGTATTTTACGAAGATAGAATGAACCTGAACATTTTAGGTGGGAACAAGTACAATTGCTCGATCTAAGTTTGAAATACACTGTAATTATTGCTAGAATAATTATTCGATACCTGTTGAACTACGTAGTACTTACTTACTAGCTATTGGTCGATTCAACGAGTCTACATGGAAATCATGCAATGGCAACAGACCGACTTCTAAGTTCCAACACTGCCCTGTTGCCGTTGTCGTTGGTACAAACCGTTTCGAAGTCGTAATGGTCGGTAATGCAGGCATCTAGATGCAAGGTCTTGCATATGGTGTTGTACGGCAGCTATCTCCCTACAGCACAGCGACTCGATGCGCGTCGACATTGGGATGCAGTGTCCACACAAACACCATGCGACATTATTAAGTCGCGTAACGTCTTCGTCGTCGATAGACCAACTGTCACTGTCTGGCCCTTTGTGTGTGTCAACCGTCCCAACTGTAATTTCCGAGTGACAAGTCGAATTAGAGTCTTTACCTGTCGTATCCATTGTCTCCAAAGTGATACGGAAGTTTTTTAAATCACTTAATAACTCGTCTCTACCAAAATACTTCGACGTCTTTGTCAACAACAAAAGAAGAATAGTCCCGGTATGCGCGCGCATCTAATATTCTGACCTTTGCTTTGAAAGCCCCGCCCCCTTCTGGTAGCTAAAATCTTCGTTCGGGAAGTGCGACGTTAACAATGTTTTCATGGGTTATAAATCGTTGCCATTTAATTTAACCTTTTTATTTCGAACGAGTATACAAATTAGTTGTTGACCTATAGAACACATATCGTGTATAATATAGCACCATATCTTTGTTTTCACACATAAATGTCTACTAATAAAGTAAATCGAAAAAAAAACGAAATTTTACATGGATTAGATAGGAGGAAATTAAACCACTCGCTTGGAACAACGATGGCGATACGCAGTGCTCTATATCGGCGATTTAGGCATCGAACAAAATCTGTTTTTCAGTTTGTCTTATAAATGAGTACGTTTCTGTCACCATTAATGTATACATATATAGTATATATATTTAAATATATAGCATGAATCAGCTGCGTTTCATTTCTCCTATAATGTCAAGGCCTGACATGTATTGTGGTTATTAGAATTTACGCTGTCTCATTCAACAAGTTGTCCTTTTTATAATATTATCGCCAAACCGACCTCTCCATGCTAGCACTGAGGGTGGTCACTGCCAGGGTGCTTGTCATCCTTGGTGATTCCTTTACGTCCTAAATTAAGACGGAGCCGATATTAACGTGAGCTCCGAGTCGCGATGGATAGACACCTAGGCATCAATGTTGAGAGTCAGGGTTGTACAGCATCTCTATTATGGTCCGAATCTTGAACTCAGAACTGTGGCCTGCTAGGCAGATGAGCTAAGTATTGATTACACTACCGCGGTTTCTCCAACAGCGTTGCAGAAGGAACGAAAGAACGGATAGTCCCGTGCGTTGTTATGGGGAAACAGGAGAGATGGCGGACAGTCCTAATTACCTATTTTTTGGCAGAGGTGCCAAGTTATGTCGCCCCCAAAACGGCTAGATCTACCGGTTTTAATGATGTGATGGTAGTAGATGAGCACCATTAGCCTCGCGCTGGGAAAGCAACTCGCTCTATGGCCGAGTAATGATTCATTTTAGGGTAAATTTACTTATTTTGTATGCATTTTCAACGTAAAGTGTTGGTTAGACAGTATAATTGGATTCAAGGTTAATAATTATGTTATAAAGCCTTGACATTTACCCATTTATGTCGGCGTAAAATCATAAAAATCGTGAAATATCGGTTTGGCGGTAGATTTCGGCACTAAAGTGGTAGACCGTGAGAGTATCCCCACAACATTAGAAAAAGCGTGAATTCTGCAGTTAAAGCGGTAGACTTGGCACCTCTGTATCTGTCAGTGTAGGTGAAGTGGGGACAGGGGTCACCGTTCGCGAACTGGCTTGTGTCGTCCAAGGCATTCCTCATCATGTGCGTGAGTGTGGCTGCTTGTGGCGGAAACCTGAAGCTCATCAAGACGTAGGCTGGTGATCGAGCAAGGGCTTAGCTATTGCCACTGACGTCGACTCCGTGATGGATGTGATCGCGGCACACAAAGTGCGAATGATTAGGCTCTACGAAAAGATGATGGAAAGTCCGCGAATCGAACCAACATATCAGACCTACTGTCGTTGTCATTGCGGTCGCTGTTGTTGTGGTCGCGCGACGAGTTCGTTGTGGACACTAACGTCATGATTTGAATGTATTTGTTATTTTTACCACCAGGCCCTATAGATTATATTATTCAGTCACATAGACTAATCTAAAATCATCATAGTTTTGTCACCAAGATGTAAGTATGTGATGAAACTAAATGGACTGTATTGTCTTCATAAAAAAAAACATTAGTCAGTAATGTGGATTGTAAATGGATTGGACCTATTTTGATGGACGGAGCAGACTGGTATGATAGGACGAGCCATAACACACATTGATGGATTATATCAGTCAATAACAATTCTTGTCGGACTCAACTTAATGTAACGGGGTAACGAAGTGACGCGTGACGAGTGAAGGGGTGACGGGATGACGATGTGGAAGCGTGTCGGCGTGATGCTGTGACGGATCTCCAGATTACTCCTTGTTCAGGCATCTGTCCAGTGATTGCCAGTGTAAGTTTTTTATTTTGGTTTTGCTTTTTAAAGTGGCTTAATTATTCGCAATATGTTGGTAGTTGATTGCTAGGCGATGTCGATACAAGGCTTGGCATTATATCTACGCATACCTATTACATTATTGGACAGCTTGTTTTACTCTTGTCCCCAGCGGGACTAAGTTTATTACACATTGAGGACTCGGAATTATACATCGCCACGTTGAATGTGTTTACTTTTAGTCCAGTTCCTCCCTGTGCCAGACGTTCAACGTCGACTCCATGCGGATTTGAAGCAGTTTATGACTAAACTAAACTTCACCACGATCAGTGCTTCAACAGCAACTTATTCTGTTGTGTAATGTGTTCTTCTCTGTTTAAATGTTACATGTGAGTGTGTGTGTGTGTGTGTGTGCGCGCGCGCGTGTGTGTGTACATGCGTGCATATGTGCTTGCATGTATACGTGGTGCGTGTGTGCGTGTGTGCGTGTGTGCGTGTGTGCGTGTGTTCGTGTGTGCGTGTGTGCGCGTGTGCGCGTGTGCGCGTGTGCGCGTGTGCGTGTGTGCGTGTGTGCATGTGCGTGTGTTTACAGTGTCCTATGTATGGGTGTACGTGTGAACATATGTATGTACGTATACAATACGTATGTATGTATGTATGTACGTATGTAATATGTGCGTATGTGTGTATGTGTGTGTATGTATGAATGTATATACATTTTCTTGTATGTATGTATGTATGTGTGTATGTGTGTATGTGTGTATGTGTGTATGTGTGTATGTGTGTATGTGTGTATGTGTGTATGTGTGTATGTGTGTGTGTGTATGTATGTATGTATGTATGTATGTATGCATGTATGTATGTATGTATGTATGTATGTATGTATGTATGTATGTATGTATGTATGTATGTATGTATGTATGTATGTATGTATGTATATACATTTTCTTGTATGTATGTATGTATGTATGTATACATGTATGTACGTATGTGCATGTGTGCGTATGTGCGTATGTGCGTATGTGCGTATGTGCGTATGTGCGTATGTGCTTATGTACGTATGTACTATGTACGTATGTATGTTTGTATGTAAGTTTGTGCGTATATACGGTTGGGTGCTGTTGAACATTTTCCGGGATTACGTGTAAACTAAATGGGCATGGATATTGTTGTTCACGAAAAACAATACAATATTTGATTGTCATTATTCCTAATTGTTCAAACTTTACTCAGAAGTACCATCTAGTAATGTGATCACCCACATGTTCACAAAATAAAATAATTAAATACGGGGGAGTTCCCCCTCTTTAAGCAATGGGTGGGTTTAGCCCCCAATCCCCCCGGCTCCGACGCCTATGAGGTATGTCGATTAACGAAGGCGCTGACTGTACATTTGCACTATTTATTATGGTGTCGACGTTTCTGGGAATATACGCCTATTCTAAGCGATTGCATGCATGCATGTCTTCGTACCATTCATATTGGCATGTGCTTTGACATTGTGGCTGAGCAAACCACAGGTTATAGACGATACATGTACAATGTGTTCGTGTGATGTAGCTCTGCTTTGTTCCATAAAAGACATACTGCTCATGCGCCTTATTGGTGCCTTTTTTGTATTCAGGCAATGAGAAGCAAATTGCGGCGTGTTTGGCATTTTACCTATTTATGTCGCCGTTTATTGCCGTGCTGGCACTGGATATGCGTGTTTTCGTTTTGTCGATATCGCTGTTGTGGTTTTTAGTATTGTTTATTGTAACTGACACTAATCTGTAAACCTGCCAACCTTTTTTGTTGAATTCCGTGTTTCGCTGTCTCGTCGCGCGGTCTCCCATCTTTACACCGGTAGGCTTGGGGTGGGGTGTTGTTGGAGATTTTGTTCGCCTGAAATTAAGCGGTTCAGCAAGTCTCGACACGTCTCTCGTGTGTCGCGCTGTCTTGAAGGTGCTGTTGGAGATTTTCAGTGAAAATCCGCGAGATTTGCCTGTATTCTTGAAGACTGGGAGATACACCCAAAATCCGGAAGAATCCCGGATTTCACGGGAGAGTTGGCAGGTATAAATCTGTCTGTTTCATTTCCGTAATGGCGGCGACGCTTGTCATACTTTCCGTTTAGGAAGAACAATGCAAGCATGTTGTTAGGTTACTTGTTAAGATAAAACAGTCGTGTACTAAATAGTTGCGCGCAAAGAAATAAGATTCAAAATTCAAAAAATTTCGTCTCAAAAAAGGAGACAAAAGGCAACGTTTAGTGTTACACATCTAAAAGGGTTAACATAAAGTATGTACATTCATATAGGACCCAGACCGGCCGCTGGGAGCAAGATCCAATCCATGGGTTATAGATAGAGACAACCACTCTGTGAGTACACGACAAGTTACACATTAACACCCTGCGTGGGATATTTTACTTCTTTTGGCATAGATATCAGAAAGAAGTAACCGACGGTGTTTAGTGTCTCTTCTGAAAGAGACAGGCAACATGAGGTGAACGAATTGCCTAAGTTTCGAAACGGCGACAGATGGAGTCGAACCACTGTTCTCTCGATCGACAGTCCGGCGCTCTCCGCGACAGGTGGAATCGAACCACTGTTCTCTCGATCGACAGTCCGGCGCTCTCCGCCACAGGTGGAATCGAACCACTGTTCTCTCGATCGACAGTCCGGCGCACTCCGCGACAGGTGGAATCGAACCACTGTTCTATCGATCGACAGTACGGCGCTCTCCGCGACAAGTGGATTCGAACCACTGTTCTCTCGATCGACAGTCCGGCGCTCTCCGCGACAGGTGGAATCGAACCACTGTTCTCTCGATCGACAGTCCGGCGCTCTCCGCGACAGGTGGAATCGAACCACTGTTCTCTCGATCGACAGTCCGGCGCTCTCCGCGACAGATGGAATCGAACCACTGTTCTCTCGATCGACAGTCCGGCGCTCTCCGCGACAGGTGGAATCGAACCACTGTTCTCTCGATCGACAGTCCGACGCTCTCCGCGACAGATGTGAGTTGGTATAAAGTGACCATCTGCAACTACAATAGCAGTTTTAGCGTCAGTGGTTGACTCGGAATGTGGTCTCAAAGTGGAAGATTCTAATGAAACCTCCGAGGCTGACATCTTGCTCGCGTCGCGAGGGCTTGACCAATACGCGAGCAGCAAGCGAAATTTCCTCGCGTCGTCAATTCTTTCGAAGACTTGAATTATTTGTGAACACGCCATGGAATACGGTTCGGTAGAAACGTAAAAGATCGATTTGCAATAAAATGTGATTGGCAATGTGTCATACTGTTCTTTGTGCAGTACCGACAATAAAGAGCTATTTTCCCGTATCGCTGTGAATAGCCCAGACACGCTGCTAAGAAAACACTAAAACAGCGACTGTACCTTTGGCGATCTCTTCCTTTTCTACCTAACTGTGAATACATACGGCCACCAAGAGCAGTCAAACTTATATACATAGATATATATAGTGTTGCTGTCTTCTTGTTTCCCTGTATGTCCGGGTGTGGCAGGCCTCGATACTGATCCTTGGTTTTTGTTTCCATATGTACAACATACACACACACTACGTTATCAAATAAATTACATTCATATTCTTACAACGATAAAAATCTATAAAAATCGTTTTTTGTTAATCCGAGCCACCGTAATCATTCAACTATATACAAGATGGCGCTACTTGAACGTCCATTTGACATGTTTACGTTCAACGGCACCGTCTACCCTTTCTTGAGCTTGTGCTACCACTGGCCGTAGCGCCTGTGGTTGGAACATGTATTCTGCTAGTTCCAATCTCATTAGATTGTCGTCATCAGTAGAGTCGGAATATTAATGACGGCATGCCATAGTGCTTAAATAAGTATCGCTCATAACGCCATCTGTCAGATTTGTGGATGTAAAATAACTAAAGTACACAGACTTGATGACGTCATTTTCCGACCAACAATGGCGCGATCAATAAAATTCGGTAGCCGTGTGTTCAAACGTTTTCCTAATGAACATATGTCGCTAAAAATGTTATTGTATTTGCATATGGTTACTTTGTATTGATTATTTTAGGTGTGTGACTACAAAAAGTTGCCTTTTGTTTCCCTTTCAGTTTAACACATCTAAAACGATACTGATCTGACAGAGACTTTCGTCTATCTTTACATCTTCCTCCACTTTGTGGCTGTCTCGATTGGCTCTCAACTGTGACGTCGGAAGACCAGGGGTGGGGTGCAGTTGGAAATTTTTCGCCGCTGCGCTGCTGTAACCTCAGCTTCTCGGCTGTGAACTCATGACATCCGAACACGTGGGGGACAGTGCTTTTGAAAATTAAAATTTAATTTTTATGTCGCGCTGCTGTCAATTTATCTTCTTCAGCTTCTCTCCGCTGTCTCGGCTTAAATGATAACATCCGCCGCGCCGCCTATTACTGGGAGGGGGGGGGGGCAGAAAACCATACGTCTGCCCTCCAATTGCACACACCTTTCACAATCGACAAAAATACACATTAATCGTCTCATAAAATTTACATTTCCACCCGCCATTGACGCTCGCCACAAAAACAAACATTCACGCTCACATGTAATGGGGGGGGAGGCAGAACCATATGTCTGCCCCCCTCCCCCCGGAGAAATGCCAGTGTGTAGCTGCCTGCCCCCCTGTTCCCGCCCCTATGCCCGATACTACAGTGATTATCCATACATCTCCAGATGTCAACGTACACACGAACTGTGAGTTTACGGCTTGTCATTCCAAACGAGAAGGTTAATAACCTACCAGACCGTGTCAGATGACATTAATTCTCAGCGATGGTGTGCTATAAAGATTAACAAACGCCAGGGACTTTCACGCACCCATTTATAGTCTCGTAAATTTCGAAAATTGGTTCGTGATAAAGACCGAATAAACGACAAGGGCTGGTGTGAACAGTCGTAGGGAGATGTGTCCTGTTGTCTCTTCTACGGTTGTGTCCTTCCAGCGATCTCGGCGAGAAGGGTTGGTATTTTAAAGGAAGCCAGTCAGTTCCTCTGCCCGGAATTAGCGTGTGTACTAATTTGTAATAGGAAGTCTGCTGCGTGGAACATGGGGAAATAGAACATCGTTGAACACCAAAGATTATTGCAGTTAACTCAGTTCGACACGGTCTTATTGCCAATCAAGTTTGTTTTAAAAACTGGATGTTTTGTTTACTATTTGACAAAGCTTGCAAACTGCGAACCTTGTTACGGACATACTAAACACAATTTGGCGGGCAGCATACCTTCTACATAGCTATTATTGTCTTGAGAACATCATATTAATCAATAAGGAAAAAACGGAGAACAGACTGCCTCTTTTTAACATGTATAACCCACGAGGTATTTGAGGGGTGTTAATACCTATATATGTAACTCCGTAGCGTTCACACCTTACCTTGGAGATAAACAATGTATATTAAATTTAGTACTGAATGTGTTACGAATATTACCTGTTGGAACATGTTCTCCCAATTATTTTCCAGGTAAATAAATACAAAAATATTTTTATTTGTTCTGCCATGTGAATCTAATCATTCTAGTGGGTCAAATCACATCACGTCGACGAAACAAAAGGATCTACTGTGTTATTGTTCCATTTATCAGCTGACACCCACCCACGAAGCAACCACCAAGGACCGTTATATCACCATTACCGTGTTTTGATCTTGAACTCGGTTATATTAGCGCCATCTGAAAAGTACGTTGTTCATCCTTCAATTCGCTCCGTTGCCACCTTTCTCTGACCTGGAAAATATAAATATATATATGTATATATATATATGTATATATATTATGGGCTCAGATACCTAGCACGACTGTATTATAATAGCGAGCGAAACTATATACTTGTATCGTGATGAATTTAGACGATGTTCAACGTTATTAATATACAATCATACATTATAAAAACAATATACAGGAGACAGGAAGTGTAAATATACAATGGCGTATTAATTATTTTAGAAGGGGGGGCAAATAGGAGTGAAACTTATTGATCAATTGTATTCTCATGTCATGTAGTGGCGCAACAGTTTATAAATTTTAAATTCTAGGAACAATCAAGCCGATGCCCTTCTAAATACACCATTGCATATATACAATAGGACAATAACATTACTTAAGCAGCAAGACATCCGCCAGAGCAATCTTTCCTCAAGCAGTTCTCGCAACTTTGATCTGTGTTTTTTACGCAAACATAATATTTGAGGACCCGAATTTCAACAAAGTATACGATGGAAAGCTCGACAGTGTCATAAGCGCGGCGACCATTGTATAAGCTAGACGGACCGGACATGTCGACTGATTACGTAGCAGCAGAACATATATCATTTAATCAAAATAGTCCAACACTTTGTTCATTTTTGATATTCATTTTAATGTCGTAAAGTGCATGTAACAAGATAGATAACCGTTATCTTCAGTTGGTTATGTCTTGGCAATTTAGCAGTTTACCAATGGCAGCTCCGAATTCAGGGCTTCTCAACTGATACACGATTGGGTTCAAGAAACAATTACACGAGAGTAACGTAAATGTGAACATTTCTAGTCCTGTTCTCAGCACCGAACGACACTCGCCAAATACCAGTGTTACGCAGATCGATGGCGTCCATGTGAGATACAGAAGACCGATAATAAGCGCCGCCATTTTCGTTAGATTCGCTTCGTTCGTACTGGTGCTGCCACCTGCCGCCTGCCCTACCGCCTCGCTGTCGTGGATGGCGCGTCGTTGTCGGAGCGCGGCGAGAAAGATGCGAACATACAGAGCGCTGATGACGACCATTGCTCCGAGGTTCACCGGTATCAGCACGTATCCGCTGTGGTACAGTGCAATGATATCAGCACCGCACGTCATCCCCGTGTGGAAGTGGTTCCACTGGTACACGGGCGTGCACATGCCGAGCAGTCCCGTCCACATGACCGCCAGCGCCATCTTGGCGCGCCACGGAGACATGATCGTCTCGTAGCGCAGCGGGTGGATTATTTTTATGTACCGATCAATCGATATCCCGAGCAGGCTGAACATCGATCCCGTAAGACTGAGCAGGAATACGTTGATCCCGATCATGCACGGCACCCGTTCGTGTGACGTCACCCGGAAGTCGCTCGTGATGTTCACGTATATGAGCAGAGTTTCCGCCGGCGCCATGAGGATGTCGGCGATGGAAAGACTCAGCAGGAAATAGTTTGGCGTCGTGCGGGTGTTCTCGTACTTGACGAACGAGGCGATCACCAGCGCGTTGCCGAACAGAATCAGAAGCAGAACTACCCCGTGAAGCGGCAGGAACCAAAGGTACACGACCATCGGCATCACGATGTGTGTTCGCGAACACGTTGTCCACCCAGATACGTCTAAATTCGCCGTGTCATTGCTGGCGAACGCGCACATGTCTACTTGCTTCATCTATCCACGCGTACTGGCGCGGTCTGCTCGGCGTCGTTCGCACTACGGTTATATTACCAGTGTCCTTATACGCCTTTGTCGAAAACGATATTTGACTATCACAAATGAATAAAACAGCATGACGACAACGTCTGCGTGTGCGCCTCCAGCCAGTGGGTGCGACATTGATTACGCCGTCGGTTACTAATAAAAAGGTCATCAATGCCGTAGATCTATGTTTTACTAATTAATGCTACATATGTAAGTCGTTTCAGTGCCGTGGTTGTGCAAAGCCTATACTCTTGATGTGTGTTCCATTAGGAACTGTGTATTATGAATGAATGAATGAATGAATGAAAGTTTATTCAACAACAACATAATACATGCATAGTATGGTGTGTTGCTGCTGCTGCTGCTGCTGCTGCTGCTGCTGCTGCTGCTGCTGCTGAAGTCATAGACTTATATGTTGCTATGTCCTTCTCAAACTAAAAAATATATATCAACGTATACATGAGTTAAATGTTCTTTGTCTGTACCATCGCCTTCCTTGTATTCGCACACATTTGAGAAGGATGGCTCTGCACAATAGCTTTACTGGCATCATCAAAATAATTATTGTTGAAAGTGAACAAAACCGCAAGGAATATACCACCTACCCCCATAAGACGGTAACACTTGGGACCTAATTTGGAAGACACTTTGTTACGTCTCTTGTCACGTGTCTGTGGCAACGTTCTTGTTAAATTATACAATTTCGCTTACAATAACATTTTACTCTGGCTTCGTATACAAACAATCCTTCCACCATAAATTAGGCCATGATCCGCCAACCAACGACTAGACCAGCAACGAGTCGTAGGTGCATACTCAGCAAACACCTCAACGCCTCGCTACTGTGCATTCCTCTGGTGGTATTTAGTAGATTAAGAAGAATGCTCAAACGATAATATTGTTTGTTGACGAGCATGTTGTAGACCGCCACGTGACAATGGGTAGTTAGCGCCCGATCGCTTTGCCAAAAAACGCTTTAACTACTTTACACTGACGTCGGAACGAAATTAACATTGAGGGGGCTGAGCCATGCCGGCGCTTCAGTTCAGCACTTCTCCGCTGTCGCTGTCGGTTCATGTCACCAGGGACACGGGGGGAGGTGGGTTTGAAGTTTTTCGCGGCAACGCTCATAATTTGGAAGCTCACCAACAACTTCGATTTGCACTCCCTTCTTCAGGCTTGACAAAAACTCGATTTACAACCCACTGGGGCTCGTCAAAACCCACCTTCAGGCTCTCGAAAAAAACAAAATTTGTACCCCCCGCCGAGGCTCGCCACAAAAACACCTTCAGGTTCAACAAAGCATCACATTCCATCCAAAATGCACCCCTTTCCCAAATATTGGGGGGCTAATTCTATATCCTGCCCCCCCACCAAAAATTGAGGCCTCAGCCCCCAAGCCTACCCCGCCCCCGGTTCCAACGTTTATGCTTTAGGTATGTTAAATGTTTATAGTTTGCATAATTTCAATATTTAATAGTCACAAAGCATTCAAACATGTAACAAATCGAATAGATATATAGGTTTTGTCTATCTCTATTCTGCCCACAGTTCAACTGTAGTTGATGATGATTGTATGTTAGACTCTATCCTTAGTATTACTTTCTACGTTAGTACTTTTTGACAGTGAATGTTGCTAGTTTAATTTACTTGAACGTTAAGCAATGTTTGATGTTTAATCATTAATAGTCAAGACTCCCGAAAGAAATAGGGATATTATAGGGGATATATATAATATGAGTCGAGCCAACCTCTTCACATAAAAAGATATAGGCGCCGGAACGAAATAAATTTTGGGTGGTCTGAGCCGGAGGACCACTTTGCTCTCCGCTGCTGGCTCGACTGCTGACATCGGAAGACGGGGGGGTAGAGAGTGTTGTTGAAGATATGTTTCGCAGCGACGTTCAACATTTTTAAGCACTTAACGCTATCCGAAAACCTTGATTTGCACCCTCCCCCTGACTCTCGCAAACAAAACCCACCTACAGGCTCTCCTACGTTAACCTATTCTTCAGCATAAAACAATTTCCACACTAAAATGCACACCCCTTTCCTAAAATGTGAGAGGGCTAATCCTATCTCCTATTCCTATATCCAGCCCCTCCATAAACAAATATTGGGGCGCTGTCTCGCTATATGCCATGACCGATTCTTTTCAGCAGACGTTCACATTTCCCGAGAAAATATTTTACGTACGATTCCAAAATGATATGTCCAACCTTGCTTCAACACATAATACAATATGCTACATTTAAATATATAATTATATACTGATTCTTGAACGTCGCCAATTTCAGATCTTGATTTCAAATACACCAGCAGATTTTAGCAATTTGAAAAACGGGAGTTTTAGAAATCATGGTGTGTTTTCTACCAAAATGGCTAGAGTCGGCGCGTGACAAAGCTGAAGAATATAATATAAACATCTCGGTAGCGTAACCAATAACGGCGTCGCTGCCGGAACTACGCATATTCGGGCGACGTCACGTGACGTAAACAATATAGATATGCGCAAAGTTCTGCGGCAGCACTGCGCAGATTTCTGGTGCGTGAAAACCGTACGAAATTACGAGGAAAATGAAAAACGTATACTGTGTTTGCTACGTGTCATTTGTAACGATATTCCTTTGCCGGTTCATAGATGGCAGACATGTATTCGAAGGGATACCGGAACATATCATGGAAAGGTGGCACCGAACGTACGTAATGTTTACTTGACCTTCCCGAACTAGAGGGAAACAAGTCATTCCTTTTCAAACCCAAAGCCAACATTGACAACTGCTGATCAATAAGTTTGGCATTATAATTCTGTGTTGAAACAGCATAGTTTATTTACAATTATAATAATATTCCGTTCAGGATGTGTGTCCATAACAGTTAACAACCTGCTGGTGATGCCGTGGACTTATTTGCATTGTCCGATTTTCGAAACACCCGTGTTGTCTCTTTCTGTTGACATCATATCGGATGCTGAATATTCACATTCGATATCGCTTACATGTTACGCTGGGACCGGTTATGTGTTTTATTTTAAACCCGTCTACGTTTCCATGCATAACATGAGACGGCACCGCCCATAGTCGTGCAACTGTACCGTAAACAAGTACCTGATTATTGTGTTATTTTGACTGCGTTTAAAGATAATTCTACAATTCTCTCATAGACCACGACCTGGTGACAGTTGCACGCTGGTCGACAGATCGGCACCAATGAACATCAGCCACGTATGTTGCATGACGTCCGAGTACAAATGCTGTATCTTAGTGCCGGAAAGAGAATCAGACGACAAACACCTCGGGTAAGCAACTGATTGATTGACTCACTACCACTATTGTGATCGGGTTGTGTTGTGCGTGCGTGCGTGTGTCCGTGTGAGCGTGCGTGTGTGCGTGCGTGCATGCGTGCGTGCGTGCATGGGCGCATCGTCGCAGTCGCCGGCGCCGCCGTCGTCGCCGTCATCGTCGTCGTGGCGTCATTACAATACAACTCTCTTAAATAAGACAACGTATCTTAAGTCAGACGTGGTCATGGTTTAATATTGATACGACTGTTTTAGCGATTGGTGATAATTTTTCTGAATGACGCAGCATTCCCTGGTCGTAATACCGACGTAGGTGTTGGATAACTTCCCAATACGTCAATTTAATACGTATTTTCTAGGAAGTTAACACGTCCAACCTCCGCACAACTGATTTGTTCTCTAGTCGTCAATAAATGTGTCAATTAAACGTATTTGTTCAACAGCATCGGGTACAGACGCTCCGTCGTTGCCAAGTTGGTAAGTATATGATTGAAATCGTACAGTTGCCCATTTTTATTCTGTTGTTTAGAACGAATGCAAGTGTTACTCGTCACCAACCAATTGTGTTTCCATGATTGACAACAACATTGATCCCTCCTGTGATGTTTACGTGCGCTCACGCACGCCCATGCACGTGTCTTCTGGTATCCACATTAAATGATTTTGTTTCCTTATTATATATATATGTACAAAATCGTCCAGTGTTTCATTGTAATATCACGTTATATAATAAAAAAAAATTAATTAATTAATACAGACACCTGGCGATCATTAACAAATTGTTCAGCGGCTAATGTAACATATCGCATTTTAAACACACTCTGGTTTCTTAAATGTATAGATGGACACATAATATAGACTGTACGAAATTCTCTGTAGTCGCACACGTTTCCGTACTCGGCTATGCACCTAGATGCAACGACCGAGTTGTGCTTTCAGATCGAGGCTCTTCCGTGCCGACTCATAATGTTGGTGTTAGGTGTTGTCTTTGTTGTACACTTTTGCCTGTTCATGTGCAACAACACCGAGACCGCGACCGTCAACAACTACATCCTCTCCGGTAAGGACTCGTGTCTTCTTCTTCCCTTCCTTGCTCCCTGGCGGGATGGGGCCATCCTCACTTGATATCCTCTTCTGCCTTGTTTTCCAACGCTCTCCATCTTCATTGATCTTCTGCGATGGTTTTCCATTCTCGGCCATGCGTACTTGCCATGCCAATGTTTCAGTTTATATTGACTTGTTAGCTTTGTTTGGTCTCCCTCTTCGTCTTCTATCATCCTCGTGTATTTTGCAAGCTTCTGTGCGGACATGTATAATTTCACAAACAATCAATATATGTCGGACACATGTACGCTGAGGGGTAGACGTTTGTTGTTTATAAAACACATAGATAATAACAGTAATATTATAATACCATGTCAATTCCTGGTCGCGTACTTCTTCTTTATTTGGCTTCACGAGTATAGCATCATCAAAGACTATCGCATAGTTGCGCATTATTTATATAGGGTATTAGTATGTATACCTGTCACTCATTCTCACATGACATCATGGTAGTGGTATACACCCCCTCGCCAATACTATACTACATCGTCTGTATGCATAGCGAGGTGACCGTATTAGTGGGACTTTTGCACTCTCCTGTAGTGGCCTTAATTGCGAGGTGGCTGTATTACTAACGTTGGCGGAAAGCGATGTTCTACTGTGCTTGCTAACAGCATTGTTTGAGCATCTGAACTAATACTCTGTCCAGTGCGCGTCGCGGGTGGTCAAGGCTGGGCGTCGGTGGTGGCGGTCGTCGAGCTTGTGGCGGCCGCGGTGTACGGGAGGGACAACGACGACGACTGGGAGGACTTGACGGACGAGCCGTACGGCCGAGACGCCAGGGTGGCGCGTCTCATCATCAGACGTGAGTCACACAATACATACACGCGCGCGTGCGCAAACACACACACACACACGCCGTTATTGTCACTAACAATACATCGTTTCATGTGAACCCTACTGCCAGTTCGTGCAAGTTCAGTGACAACGCTAACGGCGTGTTTACAGTGCAGAAACTGCGAAAGAAGAACGACGCTCTGGTAGTTCGCGAGCAACGCCAACGATCCATTATGCACAAGGCGGCCCTGACTCTCGTCGGCAAGAAGTCCAAGTACCAGGTAGGCAGCCCACGTGCATTGCATGTACCTGGCGTCGTTAGTACAGTGTCACCATACGCGTCAACTGTTTATGCAGTAATATATGCACAATCATATTACTATGGAACAGTCCAACACTTGCAATGGTCACTGATCGGAGATATTGGTATATTATAAAAACAATACGGTTCTCTGTCCATTCGTCCGTCCGTCCGTCCGTCCGTCCGTCTGTCAGTTAGTCTATGCATCCACATCTCCGTTAGTTTTGCATGTATGGGGCTGTCAGATTTTGTATGTGCTCTCGCGGGCCTATTAGGATGGTTCATAGATTATTTTTTTTTCGAAATTCGTCCGTTGGTGAGGATCTTGGGCATCACAATTTCAAAACGGCGGTAGCGTATGAGTAGCGCCCTCTTTCGTATTTGCCGTGTTCACTACAGATGATACTACGTGTCATTCAGTGTCCCAATTGTCGTCCAAAAGCTACATATAGCGACTAGTTATTGTATTCAGATATAATTCAGTCACGAAAACCACGCTTGTCAAAAATTAGTGTCAAAAGTTATATTGGGAACTTGGAATAAGACATACATGTTTACGTTCAAGCGAACATGATATAGAGAGCGTGACATATATACCGGTAGAGTGTTCGATTGTCTGGGGTTCAGAGTTCGATATTATATACAAACATGGAACAAATATGATTACGTTTTCATAAAACAAATAAATATATTTAATTGAACACCATCCTGACTCATCCTCGCGCGCCAGGGGGCGCTACTGATTACACCAGTCTCTGTACGCAATCACCACCCCTGGCTGGCGAGGTTGTCTCGACTTCTCTGTGATACATACAACCTCATTGAAATTACAGCGCCAATACTGTAACTGCTGTGGACGCGTCGTTAGTAACCTCCTATGGAAGTATATTCAAGTTATTGTTGTTGTTGATGATGATGATGATGATTATGTCGTTGTTGTTGTCATCCTTTACCTTGTTTGTACGTTTCTTCTACAGTCTCTGCAGAAACGACTGAAGTTCGAGTATATTCAGTTACAAATTTTCGAAAACATTCTCATGGAAGAGTTGATTGAGGTCGATCCGGAACAGGTTAGGTGCGTCATCTTCTCATGTCCTGCTCGACCATGGAATACTTGTGAACGTAATGTGTATCCCAGAAGACAATGATCTTTGGTTATCAATTACTGCCTGAAATGTCCGTGCATAACCTCCAACTCATAAATAATACCATGTCAAACCAGTGTCGTGTCAAAATACACGCTTAGCCTATCGTTATACACTTGTTATTATAGTCACGAGGACCGGTTGCCGACTTATTCGTCTACACACAGTAGTCGACGTGTGGACATTACACATTGGGGAGGTTTCCAGTTCAAAGTTATGTTCTTCAATAAAATGTCACAATGCGTCAGAACCACGATAGAGCAAAACCTCAGGTGACAAAAGGACAAGGAAGCCTTTGGTTGAACGAGAGGCCAGTCTCAGCCTGGCATCGAGAGAAACAAGAGAACAACAACAACCTGTCTCTTATGTGCAGACGTTTACGTTTAACAAAATTTAATTACACCTTCCATATTTTGGACCATTTCACAAATTTGTCTAGATCGTCTTGTAAATGCTGTTTATCTCCACGACGTCTAACTTTTGTAAACATATTGTATCATCCATAAATTCGGTACGATCATTAGACTACCATCCAAATCACTGATATAGACTCACAATACCATTGATCCCAACATTGATCACTAAAGCAGATTTCAAGTTTGGAAGTCTTCCCACCTACTACCCGTTCGTTGTCTTATGTCAGTCGGCCATTTTCTATCCAGTTGAGTATGCCATCGCAATGGACCTTTAAATTGCGTAGAATACATAAAGTAAATTCTACGTGTCATCGCTAATATACTTTTTTAATGTCCATTTCATTTCCAGTCCACGAAAACCTGTTTCCATCGAACTTTGCCACCGCTTGTGAAATGTTATTTCTCGTTCCATCAGCATTCATTCACTGATCAAGGAGCTCACCAAAGAATGCACAAGCTTGAAGCGTAATCACCAGGTAGTGAACGTCACGTGCTCATGATAAACAACTCGTAGAGACGCCATCTTGGAACTCAACAATGATGCGGCTGACTTGTCATCGATTTCCCACAAACAAATCAGTAAATCCACCAGTAACTAACACGCAATTGGACAGCAGCCAATAGATTTCCGTTTCTCTTCAGTTTCGTCAACGGAAAGCTACAAAAGAACAACATGTTGAGTTCCACGTATGACGTCTAGTATTACTTGTATTGAAGGGCTCGGTTTCTTGCGTAACACAAATAAGGCTAACATTCCGATGAATGACTCGGTTGGAAACTGTCATGCGATCCACCAACTTCGAAGTTTGCTTTTAAAAAATTCGCTTCCTGAAACGCTAAGGACAGTTGTGTTTTCAGTGCATTGTCAATATAATTCCACTAGAAGCGAAACCATTGCATATAAAACTGCGAACGCATTTTCTGACTAAAGAATGATGACGAATGTTAAGCTTAAGTGCGTTCAGAAACTGGGCCCGAAGACCGTTTTTGATACGTGATTAAACATTTCTACAGGCAGTTCAAAAAGCGGCAGGCTGCGACGTGCGGCGATTAGAACCACGACGGAAGCTAAGCAACGCAATCGCTTCGACGTCGCTGGCGCCAAACCTTGTTGAGTTTTAACAGGTGTGAAATATTATAATCAATAACATTTCGGGCCCGGTTTCTAATCAAATAATCGTAGCTGAGTAAGAATTCCAAACTGGTTTGCTCGATATTGATCTGTGATAATGCAACTGCACTCGTCTTGTTTGAAGTTGCCAGATATGAAGACGAGGAGGAGGTTGTGGTGAGGTTGTGGTGAGGTTGTGGTGATGTTAGAGGGGATGTGATGGTAGTAGATGTGGTGATGGCTATGATGGACGTTGCAACGGTGTGCGGTGGTGGTTGTGTGGTGGTGGTGGTGGTGGTGTTTATGATGGTGGTTTTGTTTGTGGTGTACTGGTGGTTGTGGGGTGGTGGTGGTGGTGGTGGTGATGGTGGTGGTGGTGGTGTTATGGTGGTGATTATGATGGTCGTTGTGGTGTGGTGGTGGTTATGATGGTGGTTGTGGTTATGACGGTGGTTGTGGTGGTGGTTACTATGATGGTTGTGGTTATGATTGTGGTTGTGGTGTGGTGTTGTGGTGGTAGTTGTGGTGTGCTGCTGGTGGTGTGCTACTGGTGGTGATAGTGGGGTGGTGGTGGATATGGTGGTAGCTGTGGGATGCTTGTGGTTATGATGGTGGTTGAGGTGTGGTGTTGTGGTGGTTATGGTAGTGGTTGTGGTGTTGTGGTGATAATGGGGTGGTGGTGGTTATGATGGTAGTTGTGGGGTGGTGGTGGTTATGGTAGTGGTTGTGGTGTGGTGGTGATAGTGAGGTAGTGGTGGTTGTGATGGTAGTTATGGGGTGGTTGTGATTATGGTGGTGGTTGTGGTGTGGTGGTGATAGTGGGATGGTGGTTGTGGTGTGGTGGTGGTAATGGGGTGGTGGTGGTGGTTATGATGGTGGTTGTGGTGTGGTTGTTGTTATTATGGTGATTGTGGTGTGGTTGTGGTGTGATTGTGGTGTGATTGTGGTGTGATTGTGGTGTGGTGTGGTTGTGATGTTGCATTGTTGTTGTATGGTGTGGTGTGGTTATGATGTGGTGTGGTTGTGGTGGGTTGTGGTGTGGTTGTGGTGTGGTTGTGGTAATTGTTGTTGTGGTGATGGTGGGGGTTATGGTGGTGGTTTGGTGTGGTGTGGTGTGGTGTGGTGTGGTGTGGTGTGGTGTGGTGATTATTGTTGTTATTGTTGTGGTGATGGTGGTGGTCGTGGTCGTGTTTTTGTGGTTGTTGTGGTAGTTGTTGTGCTGGTGGTGATGGTAGTTATTATGACAATCATTATGTTAATGATGGTTGTGTTTATAATGTTGATAATAACTGGTGGTGATTATAATTCGAACACGGTATATCAGGGCACGTGGTTAGCTATATTAACTAGTATGAAGGACTACTTAAAATGTCACTGTAAATCGGTAATGGTTTGTAAAACGGCACAGACTTCTCGATAAGTATAATTCGTATAACAGCATACGTATTTACGTCACCTTGTAATTTTGCATTTCAGTTTCCCCTGATGAAGAACAAACTTTCCGTCGGCAAGAAGGTTCGGTTTAACTTGGACAAATTAGAAATAATCCCGATGCTTGAGGAAGAGGAAAACTGTGAAGAGTTTTCTGCGGACATTTCGAAAATGTTGTCGTAATGCGTCGTTTACCCTGTCTATTGCTGTCAGTCAGTGACGTTGGTGAAAATGTGCCTCAGCTATTTTGTAGAAAAATACAAACGTATATGCCTCTGTGTGGATTCCTTAGCAGAAATTAGTGGGGCTCAGTTTTGCCCTAAGATTACCGAAAGCGTCGTCTTGAAAGCAACAAGACATCTTCCCAGGAAAATCCATATTGCAGAACATGCTGCGTCGAACTGTATGTGTTCGCGTTTGGCATCGTAGACGTGTCTTATGTATTGCAACATCAATGCACAGGTTATTATAGATAAACTAATCGGTGTAACAATTTAAAATCCAACTATGGTCACCTAAGCGGAATTAAAAACCTCATGTATCTTGCTTAATCTATGAATGCAGTTAAATAAAACCGTAGGTTCTACGTAAGTGCTTTCTATTCAGAGGTATTATTTTCGGTACAGATTATAATTTACGCTTTACTGTATTCACCTTTGAGGCAATCTCCCGCTACGATACCGCCACCTTAATTTGATAGTGTTCTGTTACTGTTACACAACGTAGCTAAATGAACCGTTCAAACAATCCCACACATATAGCAAGAGCGCAGCCACATTCTCTGTCACAATTGGTTAAAGCAGTTGACGCAGTTTACCTAAATCTGCCGACAATTTAGGTAAAACCAAACCGTCCGTCGCCGTAGTATGTCATTTGATCGCCAGATGGCGGCACTTCCTACCACAAACGTATTCCTCTGCCTGATTAATCTTGTAAAACGTAAATGCATATTTGCTAGGCAAACAAGCATACACTCTGAGTCGACTAATTTGAGTAACTTCCGCCTACTATCTACTTCTGAGACGAACTACCATCCGCTTTAAAGCTACCCACCAGAGGAAACTTGAAAACGTTACCAAATTGTCATAAATACTTCAATAAACGCGTCATGTGATGTCTGTATAACAATAATAATAAATAATATGCATGATAATCATTATCATAAAAAATAATTGAAAACAGCAGTTGCAATAACAATGCTACTAATATTAAAATAATATGTGTCAAATAAATAAATAACATTTTATTATAACATTTGACAAGTGTTATTTATCGTTATACAGGATATTACAATTTTGGTTTACCTTTCGCGTACAGTGTACATAATTGTACTCGCGTGGGTTTCTTCAAATTAGGGTTAAATGTTACGCGCTCATTCCCAGGAGTAAATCCCTATTGATGTTTCTAACAAATAGTCAATCTCTCCGCTGACGTAAAGCCCTGATTCGAACATCCTCACAAACAACTGCGTGTGAAGAGTCACTACCGAGAACCGGGCGCGAAGGATGACGACAACACCAAACATTCCCGCGTCAACTTCTGACTGCAAAACAAGCAGACGACATCTTGCGAACAATTGCAATCGAGCACTTGGTCACGTCTACAGGGGCTTTGCAAGGCGATTATTTGAACGTTAAGCCTCCGGAGTAACGTGAAAACACACACTCCGGTGTGAATTGTGGCACGGCTTGAAGATTTTCCACGCTGTTTACGTAACGCTCAATGACGGTTACGTCATTCTACCGGCCAGGCGGATGAGAGGAGACGTCGGGGAAGGATTTTACTCTGCTATACGTACATTTGTCACCAACGCACCAATCGTCTAACGAAAATTTGCGTTTCACCAATCATACACGTTTCATATATTGACACCAACATCCATAGAATAAGACTAGATATAAAGGCGTGCATTTAATATATGTTTCACAAGTGTACGCGTTGCACATATGTGTGGATATGAACATTTAGTTTGCTACTGTTTTCTGAATGTGTGTAATGTGCACTAGTATTAATACGAGACGTTATGATTGTAGGTTACCACTGCTGTTTACATGAAGCACGTACTAAAGATGAAAAGCACACCAGTCAAGGTTTCCGTTTTACCGGAAATGTCCCATTTGTTAGATCGGTGACAAATGCATTAGCTTCTGTATATAACAACTTAAAATGCACTAATAAACCAATAGTTTCAATAATCACACCCAGCGCAACACTCAACTAATAACGGTTTGTAAATTTAAATATGGCATAGATAATATATTTTAACATTATTTTTTACATTTCTAACATCATTTTTAATCATTTATGGCTTTAATTATACATATAGGAACATTCAATACATACACATCTTAGATAAAAGATTCAAATTGAATTGGAGAACCGTAGAACACAGAAGTGTATATCAATGTAATAATATTATGTCTAAACATCAATAACAAGCATACCTTTACAAAGTCCACCGATTCGAAATATCTAAGTACGTAGTCACTGCTTGGTCACTGACATTGATAAACACTACTTATGTCCTTACATTTAATAAACAAGCTACTCTGCAATATTAATATCAACATTTATACCGTACCTGCAGTGGTGCTCCGTTGGCGGGCACCATAACACGTCAGGGGTGGCGCGTGCGCCCATTCCCAGATCGCCCAAGGGAAAATACTTAATCAACCACGGGAACGTTCCCTTGCTCGAGTTGGACCCCATACGCCGATGGTGGGTAGGTGAGAGTGGCAGCGTACTAAACCACTTTAATTAATAATCGTATAGGCTGATGTATATACTGTTCACACGTCGGTGCCCCAGTTACGGGGCTGTTGCTCGACAAAGGAGTTGCGAGCACGAACTTGCAGCACCGGCAGGAATGTGCTCGTCTTGGTGTGTGGTAAGCCACATGTTTTTTAGGTAACGTATGATGGTTCGCATTACGTATAACCCCCAAAATGCCTTCTCGTCAGCTACTTGAGTAGCTGAAAAATGTCATGCAATAAAATCTTCAGAAAATATCAATTTAGCAGACGTCCGAGGAGTTGGCGTGCATCCAGAACAGTGCACAACTATATAGGTTCTTGTATTAGCGATGCTTCCGCTAGCGATTTATATGATAATACCTAATTTGAGTTTGTTATGGTTGGCTGCATTGCGTTGTGCCAATGTTGACGTAACGGTGGCAATTTTATTATTGTTGTTGTTGTTGTTGCTGCTGCTGTTGCTGCTGCTGTTGTTGTGATCATTGTTATAAAACGAAAAATGTGGTACATATATATATATATATATATATATATGCGCACGCGCGCTTGCACGCTTACACGCCCGCACACACGAACATCAGTACCAACTAGAAACTGTATGTGGAATATCATACAAGGTGGATGAACGAGTGGGACCAAATGAGTGACACAAACTTGCAAGTTTTTATTTCACCCCACCCCCTCTCCACCGACGTGAACCACACGCGCTGTGTAAGTTCGATTAATCTCTTATCGGAGCTGTAAATGGTCCATTAATTGTCGGCTCGTGGCTCGCTCTCAGCTGCCGGCGGCCCTCGGCACATCGGACACTCTAATGACACAACGTTTAAGACAACGACAACAGCTGCACTCAGCTGGGTGGGCGACGGGGAGCGGCAAACAACGGCGCATACATACATGCGCGTGCGTGCGCGCGCGCACCCACACACACACACACACACAAAGTAATCAATTGCAATATACGTGTGTGCGAGTGTCAATCATTGTGTGTAAGTACCCTATATATGTATATGCGTGTGCGTGTGTGTTTCCATCCCTCCCTCCCTCTTCGTTATCCACCTCACCTCCCCCTCCCCCCTCTCTCTCTCTCCCTCCCCCCTCTCTCTATCTGTCTGTCTCTGCATGTCTGCATGTCTACCTCCCTCTCCCTCTCCCTCTCCCTCTCCCTCTCCCTCTCCCTCTCCCTCTCCTCTCCCTCCCTCTCCTGGGTGTAACTCTGTTTTTTTCCTTGTGTTGTAATTGTGTACGTAAGCATTTGTAATTATTTTCCAATTTAATAGGTAAGCAGGGAGGTCATGATGTACATATTTATAATAAAACTTAAGTTCATGTAATTTTAACATGTCATCAATTTTTAAGATATTCAATTTTTTGAAAAGTGGCTCAGAGTGTGAATTATATTTACTTATAGATAAAATTCTCATAGCTTTCTTTTGTATTTTCAACATTCGACTACCTTGGTATCCCCACACCATAATGCAATAGTTGATATGTGATAAAAATAACGTATTATATAAGATCATTTTAATTTCTAGGGGAAAGACATATTTTAGTCTGTTTAAGATGCCGACTGTTTTGGAACACTTGTTTGATACTTTTTCAATGTGTTTATTCCAATTTAAAATTTGTATCTAAAGTAAGTCCTAAAAAATTAAATTCATCTACTCTTTCAATGTTTGTACCATTTATATTGAGCATAAAGTTATCGACAGCTTTATTTTGCATGTGAAAAATCATATATTTGGATTTGTTTCTGTTTAATGATAATTTATTAATGTTTAACCATTCAATTATTTTAAGGAGTTCATCGTTTATTGCCGATTCTATATTTCTATTTGGGGAGTTACCTTGAAAATAATTGATGGTGCTAAATAAGGTGGTATCGTCGGCATACATAATAAAGTTAAACATTTCGCTAGCTTTAGGGAAATCATTAATGTATATTATGAATAATAGGGGACCAAGAATAGATCCTTGTGGTACACCAATTGTGATAGGTAGAATATCAGAACTTGCTTTTTGAAATTCGGTGTATTGTCTTCTATTGCTTAAGTAGCTATTAAATAGATTCAGGGTAGGACCCTGTAATCCATAATATCTTAGTTTAGTTAATAGTATCGAGTGATCAATTGTATCGAAGGCCTTAGAGAGGTCAAGAAAAATACTGAAAGGAACATAATTTTTATCAATTTGTGTAATTATTCTATCTATTAGTACTCGGTAGAGTGTTTTTTTCTAAAACCATATTGATTTTTAACAAATAGATCAGAATCATTAAAGTATGCTGTTAGTTGACTAGATATTATTTTCTCTATCACTTTTGAAATTGTTGGAAGAAGAGATATGGGTCTACAATTTTTAAAATCAGATGGGTCATCTTTCTTAAAAATAGGAATTACTTTAGCGAGTTTAAGTGTATCGGGAAATATACCAGTATTTATTACTTGATTTATTACCAGGGTTAATGGTTTGATGATGGAGGGTTCAATTATTTTCAAAAGTTTACAGGAAATACCGTCATTGCCACTACTGTTTTTATTGGGAAGGCTTTCAATGGTTTTCTTGACTATTTCTTCATCAACATTTAGTAGACTGAAAACGGAATGGACATTATCATTTAAGTAGTAATTGTAATCCTTATTTCCATTGTAATGAATGTCTTGTGCTGTCGACTGACCTATACTTGTAAAAAAGTTGTTAAATTGGTTTGCAATAACCGTTTTATCTGTTATAGTTATACCGTTACTTTTAAACAAAACAGTGTTGTTTGAATTGTTTTTGGAGATAAATTCATTTATGGTTTTCCATGTATTTCTGATGTCATCTTTATATCGGTTAAAGCGTGACTCAAAGTACATTTGTTTGGCAGTACGAATATTTTTCTTTAATATTGAGTTATATGTTTTTAGGTTAGTTAGAAGGACTTCGTACATAGGTAAATTTGGATTAGACATTTTTAATTTCTTATAAAGCGAGTCTCGATATTTGATTGATTTTAGAAGACCGTGTGTGATCCAGGTTGAATGCTTATGTTTGTATTTATTATATTTCATGATTTTAACAGGCATATGCTTATTCTTAGCATGCATAATTTCTTCGTGTATTATGTTATAATTTAAATTGGGGTCAGCCGTAGGAGATTTGTTTAGTTTGTTATACATTGCATCCGAATTTATCTCTAGTTTAACATTATGCATAGCTACCTTATTTGGTAGATTTACTCGAACAAATTTTGGAGGAGGTTTAGATTTTATGTTGATATTCATGATTAAGAAGTAAGGTTGATGATCAGAAAGGGTATTTGTGAAGATTCCTGCAGTGCTATCTTATATTGATTTATTTAATTTACTGAAAAAGTTGTCTATCAGTGTTCCGTTAGTTCTGGTAAAGAGAGTTGGAAAGGTAATTTGTGGATAGAGACTGTATGAAATTATAGTATCAAAAAATTCACTATATATTTTGTTCTCGTTTATTTTCAGTAGATTGATATTGAAATCGCCTGAAATTATTAGATTATTACAACTTTCTAGAGTAGCCATTGTTGTTGAAAATTCAGCTATGAAATCTATAATATTTTGATTTAGTGACCTAGGCGGTCTGTATATGTTTCCAATAGTAAGTGTTTTTGATAAGCTGCCTCCAGTTACTTGAATTACTAACCCCTCCCAATGTTCATACATGTTGATATTGTTAAGTACTTTATATTTATATTTATTATCTACGTAAATTAGTAAACCCCCTTTGACACTACAATGTTTCCCCTGAGCAATTAGATCATATCCGTGTAAACTGAATTGAGATAAATTATCATGATTTGACTTCCATGTTTCTTGCAAACATATAATGCTAAATTTAAATTGTTTAGTATTTAGAAGCTCTACAAAAAGTTCAAGTTCATCAAATTTAGCATTAATGGATTGAATATTTAAGCTTAGGATACTAAAATTATCAGTATTTTTGTGTGCTAACTTGTGAAACATATCGATGTCATAGTATGAAGAACAATGGATCAACTGAGGTTCATTTTGTTCAGTACTATTTTCGTTTATATCTAGAAGATTTATTAAAGAATAGTTTCGGATACCTCCCAAGTGGGAGAGAAATGTCACATCAGAAGTCATTGCTTAGGTTCGGACATGAACCAATAATATTGCCAGCCTTTGTACGTATGTTAGGTATTTTACAAAAGAGTGAACTTGTGTGTATTTATTTCCTGTGCATATATGAATGTTAAGAAATACTCCGTGTGTAACAGGGCAGATATCAGAGTAGTCAAGACTAGACTTAGAATAAAATAAATATAAAGATAAGAAAAAAAACATGACAGATTGGGTGATGGGTCATGAATATAAGGCGTAACGCCAGGGAAAGGGGTGAGCTATGTTATCAACAGTGGCTGCATATAAATTAACAGTTGTCAATCTAAAAATAATAATAGAAGAGATATAATGTCTTGATTAGTCCAGTATCAAGATATCAAAAGTAATTAAGCATTACTGATGTTATGAGGAGAGAAACGATTAGTTATAATACTAGTTTTTTAAATGTCATTCATACAAAAAAAGAAAACAAAAGGGCATGAATGGCCCATATATCATCAGATATATCAACAATACTGCAAACTGTTAATTGCAGTTGGTCATACAGCATAAGTAGATTATGTAATTATTATTTTTCAAAATATGAATTAGCATGTTGATAATAATTTTAACCGACAGAAGAACAGCAATATATAAAAATAGAAATACATAAAAAATATAATCACTTAAAAGGTAGAATCACACAATAATCTTGAATGTATTACAGATTATCAAGTTATCAATGCTTTCATTGACAATAACGTACAACTGGAGATCATTTACAGATGTACAACTGGTGATCACTTACATATGTACAACTGGAAATCATTTACACATGTGATTTCTTTGATTTTATTGCTGAGGTCTTTGACCATAATTTTGGCATTGGCAGTCCAGCAGTCGTTGATCTTTTTTTGTTTTTTTCAGTTTTCTGCATTCATAAGCCAACATTGACCTACGACTTGTTAAATCTTCGTTAACGAAGACCCGTGCATTACTATTTCTTCTGTTGTAGTCTTTCAGGTTAAAGCGACTGCGGAAAACGTTATCACGCTTTCGCTCTGTCTTAAAGCGCACAATGATTGGGCGGGACCCCGTGGCTCGTTTAGCGCCAAGGCGATGGCTTCGCTCTAAGTCCTCTCTAGTTAGTGGCGGCGTAGTTTTCATCTTGTCATTGATGATCTCGAGGACTATGGTGTCTGTGTCCTCACCCTCGCTTCTTTCCGCGATGCCGTGGAAAGTTAAGTTTGAGCGACGAGTATATTGTTCAAGTTTGTCAGCTGTTTGCTCAAGCGTGTCGACCTTCGTTTCCAGCTCGGCAATTCGCGAGTCCTTCGCTCGTATTTCTTTTGTCAAATGTTCGATGCGACCATTTAGAGTATCGAGTTTTTCCGCAATGTCACGCGGATACAACGCACTTTTGAGTTTCGCCAATACGGCATCGTCACTCAGTAACTCGATTAGACGTAATGCGAGGGCCTCCGGATCGTCCGAACTGTTTCGACGTGTCTTTGGTGGCATGTTCGGCACTGTGATGGATGTTGTGTAATCACAGGTGTAGCGATTGTTGTTGGGCCTCGGTAGTTGTTACGTAACCTTGGTCGGTTGTTTTGTCTGGTCAAGAGCGACGTAGTCCTATGGAAGCATTCATGGAGTGGACGATAATTGACCCGTTTCAGATTGCGCCATTAAATGTCTGGCAAATACGACGAAATGTCATTCTTTTTTCTACGCAGTTAACTCACCTAACCTTTCCCAGGCCCGGGATAGTTACCCTGCACACATCTCAGCGCCTGGGACGTGCGTGGTACGGTAAAAATCACGTAGAGATAGTGGATAGCTCTGCACATGCACGTGTATGCGCAACCTCCTGTGGCTCTATGGTTCTATCAAGGTTCTATTGTCTTCGTCGCTGTGATCTAAGCGTTGCAATTAATGCATAGACACTCTTACTAGCTTCCGTCACGTAGAACTCGGGGGCAAACAATTCAGCAAAATGTAGTGTATGTAGCTACACCGAAACTCTGGTTCATACGTTCGTTATATGTAAGACAATTTTAGATTAAAGCCGCTACACATAACTGCATTCAAAACCACCTCAGAAATTGTCTCAGCGATCGATCTCAAGTCCGGTGCTCATGTTAACAGGGACATTTTTTACTGGACTTGCAATCCCTCCTGAAGTGTTAATAACCTCTGATGGCCGTGGTCTCATCATTTACCTACCAGATGCTACATAAATCGAATTCTATTAACTGTACCCCTCGAAACAAACATTGAGAAAGACCATATATTTAAAACTGCCACGATCCAAGATTGAAGCAATAACGAAGTAAAGTCACAAAGCGCATGCATTGAAGTAGATCCATTTGTGATGTTTAGGGTAAACATAGACCATCAGTGCGGTTAGCTCTTGTTACTCCTGTCAATTAGTTTTGTAGTAAAGTCAGTACAACGTTGTGAACCGTCAAACTAGCAAGTGTTGTCCTGTGTCTTGTAACGTTTGTATGTGTTGGACAGACATAACACTTACGTTGATGCATTTAAGCCAATACGTGGGAACCGTCGTTCCAAATAAAATCATCAAAGGGATCAAAAGAAGGTAAGAGATGAAGTCATAAGTTCAACACCACGCAAACATGTATAATAATATCAAACTGCGACCCACAACCACCAATACGAGGTATGGGACTTGTGATTTGAACACATCCAAAATAATTCCAAAATAACAGCCACTATCCAGCGAATACAACTGACGTGAAATGGTTGCCAAGAATCACCATTTACCGGTTCTGAGATCCGTGACAGCGACAATGTGTGTTATATTCGTTTGTTGGTGTCATTGTAGTAATTTATGTGTCGTGTTGACGACCAAGTTGTCACTCAACCACATTTGTTTTTTGCATACTTATGTGACATAATAATATACCTGAAAACTTTTGTTTGAAATCAGGGAGATTCACCAGCGGTTCAGCAGGCTTCCCGTGTCGCGCTGTCTCTTCGCGCTGTCTTGGATCTTGACTTCGGAAGACGGGGTGCAGTTCGAGATTTTCAAAGAAAATCTGGGAAGTTTGTCTGTATTCCGGGAGACCGGGAGATACAAAAAAAATCCGAGAGACACCCGGATGTCAAGGGGGAGTTGGCAGGTATGTAATAGTTATGAACACTGAAGGTGGATATGCCGGTGGTAGAACGGCAACGCCCATTCTGTATATTTTGTAAAGCATATTGTTACCCACTAACACCCAAGAGAACAAACAGTTATACAATTCGATGGAATGTGTTTTATTATCGACAAATGCAAGAGTACACCATTGCAACTTCCCTGTTGTAGGCCACATTACGTAGCGCAGAGCCCTCGGGGGAGCAGAACATGTTAACAGCAGCTGCAGAATCCCCTTTTGAAGATACTACAACGACACCTGACGTATGTGCCATTCGCGTTGCAGTTGTTCTTTTTGCCGTAGGCCCTGCTTTTGTGATTGTGGCTACACTTTGCCCCGCATTTCGGACGGCTCGCTGTCGTACATTTGCAATGACAGTGGTGACCTTTTCAGTAGCAATTGCCTTTTGAGCACTTAATGTAACAATCATCCGCATCTACAAAGGGATTTGTACGTAAAAGAGTGTGTGTGTTTGTTTGTGTGTGTGTGTGTGTGTGTGTGTGTGTGTGTGTGTGTGTGTGTGTGTGTGTGTGTGTGTGTGTGTGTGTGTGTGTGTGTGTGTGTT
>CM034533.1:8279309-8304047 GCA_020002185.1 Paraescarpia echinospica | reverse complement strand
GGTTGAATGCTTATGTTTGTATTTATTATATTTCATGATTTTAACAGGCATATGCTTATTCTTAGCATGCATAATTTCTTCGTGTATTATGTTATAATTTAAATTGGGGTCAGCCGTAGGAGATTTGTTTAGTTTGTTATACATTGCATCCGAATTTATCTCTAGTTTAACATTATGCATAGCTACCTTATTTGGTAGATTTACTCGAACAAATTTTGGAGGAGGTTTAGATTTTATGTTGATATTCATGATTAAGAAGTAAGGTTGATGATCAGAAAGGGTATTTGTGAAGATTCCTGCAGTGCTATCTTATATTGATTTATTTAATTTACTGAAAAAGTTGTCTATCAGTGTTCCGTTAGTTCTGGTAAAGAGAGTTGGAAAGGTAATTTGTGGATAGAGACTGTATGAAATTATAATATCAAAAAATTCACTATATATTTTGTTCTCGTTTATTTTCAGTAGATTGATATTGAAATCGCCTGAAATTATTAGATTATTACAACTTTCTAGAGTAGCCATTGTTGTTGAAAATTCAGCTATGAAATCTATAATATTTTGATTTAGTGACCTAGGCGGTCTGTATATGTTTCCAATAGTAAGTGTTTTTGATAAGCTGCCTCCAGTTACTTGAATTACTAACCCCTCCCAATGTCCATACATGTTGATATTGTTAAGTACTTTATATTTATATTTATTATCTACGTAAATTAGTAAACCCCCTTTGACACTACAATGTTTCCCCTGAGCAATTAGATCATATCCGTGTAAACTGAATTGAGATAAATTATCATGATTTGACTTCCATGTTTCTTGCAAACATATAATGCTAAATTTAAATTGTTTAGTATTTAGAATCTCTACAAAAAGTTCAAGTTCATCAAATTTAGCATTAATGGATTGAATATTTAAGCTTAGGATACTAAAATTATCAGTATTTTTGTGTGCTAACTTGTGAAACATATCGATGTCATAGTATGAAGAACAATGGATCAACTGAGGTTCATTTTGTTCAGTACTATTTTCGTTTATATCTAGAAGATTTATTAAAGAACAGTTTCGGATACCTCCCAAGTGGGAGAGAAATGTCACATCAGAAGTCATTGCTTAGGTTCGGACATGAACCAATAATATTGCCAGCCTTTGTACGTATGTTAGGTATTTTACAAAAGAGTGAACTTGTGTGTATTTATTTCCTGTGCATATATGAATGTTAAGAAATACTCCGTGTGTAACAGGGCAAATATCAGAGTAGTCAAGACTAGACTTAGAATAAAATAAATATAAAGATAAGAAGAAAACAAAAGACAGATTGGGTGATGGGTCATGAATATAAGGCGTAACGCCAGGGAAAGGGGTGAGCTATGTTATCAACAGTGGCTGCATATAAATTAACAGTTGTCAATCTAAAAAGAATAATAGAAGAGATATAATGTCTTGATTAGTCCAGTATCAAGATATCAAAAGTAATTAAGCATTACTGATGTTATGAGGAGAGAAACGATTAGTTATAATACTAGTTTTTTAAATGTCATTCATACAAAAAAAGAAAACAAAAGGGCATGAATGGCCCATATATCATCAGATATATCAACAATACTGCAAACTGTTAATTGCAGTTGGTCATACAGCATAAGTAGATTATGTAATTATTATTTTTCAAAATATGAATTAGCATGTTGATAATAATTTTAACCGACAGAAGAACAGCAATATATAAAAATAGAAATACATAAAACATATAATCACTTAAAAGGTAGAATCACACAATAATCTTGAATGTATTACAGATTATCAAGTTATCAATGCTTTCATTGACAATAACGTACAACTGGAGATCATTTACAGATGTACAACTGGTGATCACTTACATATGTACAACTGGAAATCATTTACACATGTGATTTCTTTGATTTTATTGCTGAGGTCTTTGACCATAATTTTGGCGTTGGCAGTCCAGCAGTCGTTGATCTTTTTTTTTTTTTTTTTCAGTTTTCTGCATTCATAAGCCAACATTGACCTACGACTTGTTAAATCTTCGTTAACGAAGACCCGTGCATTACTATTTCTTCTGTTGTAGTCTTTCAGGTTAAAGCGACTGCGGAAAACGTTATCACGCTTTCGCTCTGTCTTAAAGCGCACAATGATTGGGCGGGACCCCGTGGCTCGTTTAGCGCCAAGGCGATGGCTTCGCTCTAAGTCCTCTCTAGTTAGTGGCGGCGTAGTTTTCATCTTGTCATTGATGATCTCGAGGACTCTCTCTCTCTCTCTCTCTCTCTCTCTCTCTCTCTCTCTCTCTCTCTCTCTCTCTCTCTCTCTCTCTCTCTCTCTCTCTCTCTCTCTCTCACTATCTCTCTCTCCTCTTCTCTCTCTCTCGCCCTCCCCCCCCCCTCTCTCTCTGTGTGTGCGTGCATGTGTGCATGTGTGTGTGTGTGTCTCATTTTGTTTATGAAACTTTGACCAACTGAGCTTGACCAACATACAGATACATATGTCACTGTCTAACGATGATCATTACGTTATAATTAATATTTCCAGAAAGTGTTAAATCTCACACCAACAAGTATGTTTTGTTTTTGTTCCTGACTGGCTCCCTCGGCACCCACTCCACTGTTAACAGCGCCGCCAGCAGGGTGCCTAGCAAACATCAAAGACGGGTCACACCAAAGTGAACACACTTCGGCCGTGAAATCGGCCACTGACTACGCACAAAGGCATACGACCATCTGTTGATTCAAGGCAGATGAGTTTCGAGCGGGTAGATAGTAGAATCATCTTAAAGCTACAAGTTAGCACGCAGCCGTGTAGTTACGTGTTGCGATTTATTACGCCTATCTTTCGAATCCTCATTTTGTCGATCGAATTTGTTTTCTCGTTCCGTCCACATTGCCCCAGTTGAATCAGCTGCATAAATGAGTGCACCACAACATATATTGGTTGGGGTGTGATTTTCATTATGTAAGAGAACACTTTGTGCGTAAAAATTGCAGCCTGGCTGAATGCTTCCAACATAAAATGGGTTGATGTTGGAATACACAGTCTGGTGGTTAGTGAGGTGCAAGGCGATTTGTGCGCAGTTATGGACCACTTATCGCGCTATGCAGGAAATATATTTACATTTCTGTTCATGGATTTGTAGAAGTGATGCTGTACTCGAAACCCGAACACACACATAAATGATGTATCAAGATACATTTGAATATTTGAACTTTCAATATATTTCGTTTTACCTCCTGTATATTCATGTGTAGCTATAATATATACTCAACTTCTTCTTTTGTGTTAAATCATATAAGCAGCAAAACGTTAACAATAATCACTGTTTCACGGAGGTTACTTTTTACGGGAAATTTCAGACATTGCAACGTTGGGTTTATTAGTGCCGTAATTATGCATCGGTTGGTTAAAATAACTTCCACACAAAACGTATTATTGTTGTGCTTTTCACACACAAAAAAAAAATTGCGAAGAATTTAATTCCCAACGGGACTACCTGTTGCTAAACGATTCTACGTCCAACCATTCTTTTCGGACACACCATTGTGAGCCGGTGGTTAAATTTATTGTCAGTCCTACTCGGCCACTCTAAGAAACAGTGACGTACAACTGAACTTTGTTCAGTAACATATGTAGCCAAAAATAACCAGAATAATTTTTAAACGCACACGCTCGTGTTCGTGATTTGTTGAGGTGGGCGGCGAGCCAGTCATATTTAATGTAGCCACGAGTGTCCGATAAATGTGATAGTTTTCGATTTTGTTTATATTTAGATGCACGACATATAATACTGTAGTTGTCATTTGTTAAACGTTATTAAAGTTGCCCGCTGAGACCGTTCGTCTTTAAAATACAAATTTCCAGTGAATCAACATTCCCTATACACTATCACTTTTCCTCAACACCATATAACATTCAGTCGCAAAATATGCTATTTTTAAATAAAACGCAAAAGATATATACGTTTATTATCCCGCTGGTCGGACATGGCGACCGGTGATTTTTCAAAAGGGTTAGTCAACAGAGGGATGGATACGCCAGGGAGCTATGATCGAGCTATGATGGATAACACATCATATAATAATGTGACATAACAGAAATATGTACGTGGTAGTAAGTTTGATCAAATATGTAAATATTATGCATGTTGCACATGCACTGTCTGTCTTAAAATAATTAAGAATGGAAGCTTAAATCTGAATGCAACTGTTATACGAAATGTGGTATTTCTTACAAACTTACAAACAACAAATACAGTCTGTGAAAGCCAAATTCTACACAACAAAAATTGATGAATGTGCACGCAACAACAAAGCACTGTTCAGGATCACGGAAGACCTGATGAAGAGAAAAACTGCTCAAAAACTGCCGAGTCCTGTGTCTGGTATAGCACAACTGGCAGATGACTTTCTCGTACACTTAACACGCAAAGTGTTGGACATTCGAAGCCAGTTAGCGAGTAGACGCCTGCAAACTGTCAACGCTGAGTACGTACATTGTGAACAGTCTTGCACAGTCAATGCGTTTTTCGGCATCAGCACAGACGGCGTTCTCTCTTTGGTGAGGAAGTGTCCAATAAAATCAAGCGCGCTCGATCCACTTCCTACCTCACTCGTGAAAGCCAACATTGACATTATTGCGCCGACATTAGCTATAATCATCAACATGTCGCTCGAGTCGGTGTCCGTGCCGGCCAACTTCAAACACTCTGTGATCACACCTCTAATAAAGAAACCAAACCTTGATTCAGACTCGATGAACAATTACCGGCCTGTATCGAACTTGTCATTTGTTTCAAAGTTACTGGAGCTCCACGTACCAGTCCAACTTCGCCAGCATCTAGACAACAACAATTTGACATTTTCCAAAGTGCGTACAGACGACATCACAACACTGAGACAGCACTGGCGCGCATTCAGAATGACCACCTCCTTTCCCTTAACAAAAGGAAAGGTGTGCTGGCAATGCTGCTCGATATGAGTGCGGCGTTTGATATTGTTGACCACTCGGTGTTAATCAACCAGCTGCACAGCAAAAGCATTGAAGGCATCGCACTGAAATGGCTGGAGTCATACCTGTCGAACCGGACTCAATCAGTGTGCAGTAGTGACCACAACTCACATAGAACATTGATCGAGTCTGGCATCCCACAGGGGTCTGTGCTAGACCCAATCCTCTTCTTCATCTACAATCTGCCATTGGGTGCTATCTTCAGAAAACACAAGCTGCAATACCATCTTTATGCAGATGACGCCCAACTGTATGTTGACTTGAGTGGAACGCGGGATGGAGAATCCGCTGATGCGGTTGACCGCATCGAGCGATGCATCGAAGAAGCGAAGCAGTGGATGTCAGACCACAATCTACTGCTGAACGAAAACAAGACCGAGGCAATTATCATCACGACACCAAATCGTAAACACCTGCATGACGTTTCGTGTGTTAGTGTATGCGGATGCAACATTGTTCCGTCACCGACAATCGACTCTGGACTAACAATGGCGTCACACGTATCACGGATGTGCAAGTCAGCGTACTACCACCTCTACGCAATTAAAAAAAAAGACATTGTCTTACTACTGTAAGATACTAGTCCACGCCCTGGTGACATCGCGGCTGGACTACAGTAACGCGGTCCTGTACGGCATCACCGAAGCACTTATGAACAAGTTGCAGACGGTACAGAACTCGGCGGCAAGACTTATCTCAAGACACCGAAAGCACCAGCACATAACACCTGTGCTGGTCGAACTGCACTGGCTTCCAGTTCGCTGGCCTATCCAGTAAAAACTGGTGGTCCTTGTTTTCACGGCTTTACATGGTCTTGCTCCAGCGTATATCCAAGATCTTATAATGTAATAATGTATTTATATTATATAATATATTTTAATTAAGTTATTATTATTTATCTTTTAATATAATTTTATATATTATAATGTATATTCTTTTACTTAATTATCTTAATATTTGTGCAAATATGTCATGTATTTTAGTCATATTATATACGTACAATTTTGTAAATCTTAATAATGATTGTATTTACCGGCATCCTTCCTTATACATAATATTATATATATTTACATTTGTTTCCATGTACGTCTTATAATGTGTGTACGCGCCCATGAACGGGCTGGTCCCGGAGATATGGCACTATAGAAATGCTAGTAATAATAATAGTAATAATTTCTAACATTCTAAATATATCAGATGTGGGGTTTATTGGCGAAACACAGTTGATTCCATTAAGTGAACCATATTGAACATGTTCAACGACCACAAAAACGGTCGGGAATATCGTTACGTTTATTACGTTATACTAAACTACATTGAAAAAATAGTTCGAAAAGACGCAATGGGCAATTCTTAGCAATTGTTAGATATACTTCATTATAAAGGTAAGGAAGGGAAACCTTCCCGTATTAAAATGGATCACTAACCAATATAACCAGTTATTTAACGAATTGGTATGATACAAATATTTGTTATTAATAACATACTGCATGTGCATCAAAGTTCAAGTGTTAACCTAGCAATACCGCAATAAGGCTCTGAACTATGTATACGGCTCCGATTGTTTTGTCAAGTTGATTACCTCGTTTTTTTAATTTGCGGTACAATATAGTAAATGTGTGTGTGTGCGTGTGTGTGTGCGTGCGTGCGTGTGTGTGTGTGTGTGTGTGTGTGTGTGTGTGTGTGTGTGTGTGTGTGTGTGTGTGTGTGTGTGTGTGTGTGTGTGTGTGTGTGTGACTGTGTGTGTGTGTGTGTGTGTGTGTGTGTGTGTGTGTGTGTGTGTGTGTGTGTGTGTGTGTGTGTGTGTGTGTGTGTGTGTGTGTGTGTGTGTGTGTGTGTGTGTGTGTGTGTGTTTGTGTGGTGAGCGCGTGTGCGCGTGTGTGTAGTAATAACAACCAATGAGAGCTACAAAGCACCGTTTTAATTAGGAAGTGGCATCGTGTGCAGTCAATGTTCATTGTATGAAAGTTGTATAGTCATCAACACGATTCAACGTCAATCATCTCGTCTTCATCAACTCCGGAGTCCCTGTCACCAAATTCCACACTAGTCACCGGTTTATTGACGAGATCCTCGTTGCCGTTGATTTCACTTCCGCTCGAAGACGTGATATCATCGTCGCTGGCAAAACTGCTCTGCTGATGTGGTTTGCCCAAATCAGATGTATTTAATACATCGTACAACGGATACGTTGTTCGCGTCAACTTGATTATGTCTTCAGCCTCGTTTTTCGCGCAACACTTCAACGAATTAACTTCGGCCGTCAACGCTCGTCCGAAGCATTCCGGAATCACACGAACGTCGGTCGGAGACTTCCGGTTGTTGCCACGTGACGGTGGAGAGTCGGGGGTCATCTGGGGATTGTTGATGTGGTGTGCCGCTTGTGGACGGAATGAAGGCAAAGGGCTGGGCCCTGGCTGCTCACTGGTAGGTGAGAGTAGGTGTGTCCGCATGCGTTCGTGTTCCGTGAACGATTTAGGACAGATCAGGCATTTCTGGAGCTCCTCCTGTATAGCAGATACTCAGTTTTAATACATTGCATTATTAAGAGGATCCAACGTATTTAGTTCGTGCATTTCGTTAAATCTGAAAAACATCTACCAAATAGAACAATTATTGTTGAACTATTAAACGTAGGTCTACCATCGCAATTCAACAATCCTCTCGCGAATCAGATTGGTCGATAACAAAATATATATTGTGTGTGAATAAGTTTAACAAATATGGACAGTTGGCTTAATAACATAGTATAAAGTCAACGAAAGTTGTAATCGATAATATTATATTATAGGTTCGATTTTGGGAAAATTTATTTAAGACAAGACAAGCACGAATCGAGTTGCGGAAGCAGTTGTAGCAGTCCTAGTCCTAAGCAGATTTGGCAAAATTTTACAAAAAAACGTTTTGCAAATACATTTTCTATTGTTGAAGTTAATATTACAATTTAGAACAACACAAACTAAACGAAACGTAACTGCTATTAGTGACTGTTAGCTTTCAGCCAAAAGCTACATTTGAACAATTATTCGTTGCCTACGAAAACATAGAAAATTCGTGCATATTTTCGTTTGTGTTGAATAGTGATGTGAATTAGTGGCTGTTGGGGAGGTGTGGATAATAAATAAATCGTCGTTTGACAGTCGCCATGCATTCTTTTAATTCAACCTGAATCGACATTTCAAGCTCACGTCCGGTTTACTTTTGACATTGTGTGTGCTATGACTGCGGTTCGAGTTGTCTGGTCACATGTACGCTCTATTAAACGTTAAAAGACTTACTCTTGCCGGCATTTAGGAAGACCATCAGTTGATGAGAACATTTTGTATTGTTGATTTAATCATGTTTTCAGAGTTTCCGGTCGCTAGCATTAACCTGAAGTCTCAAGATCACATTTGATATTATCATCATGTACTTATGATTTCCGCAGCTATTAGAAAAATACAAAATATCGTTGTCTTTATTCTAAACTTTCGTAGGCTCACTAATTGCTGTCAGCTCTGTAGTCTGCAGAGTCTTACCCGCGGCGTGTGTGAGGCTTTGTGGACAGCGAGCGTCCGAGACTGGCAGAATCCTTTGCCACACTCGTCGCACCGGAACGGCTTCTCTTTCGAGTGGACATATCTGGGGACATGATCATGGCGTTAAATCACCGCACATAGACGCTACTCATCATATACATATACGCATATGTATATGATTTAATGTATATCAAGAAGTTTGGTAATAAAATAGACACGTAAAACCGATGAACAATCAAAGTCAGTGAATGTTACATAAGCACCAAGTGCTATATTTTGTGGATTCGACCACATAATACGAAGTGCTGGAATTTCAGTAACATAATACCAAGCTAAGAACTAAGCATAGCAATATATAATCGATATATTTATAATTCATAGCGTATGTTACCACTTTATTAATAAAACTGCGAATAATAATAATAATGCGTCCATCTGTGATATTAGCCAATATCATTGCTAACCTGTTCACGCTGCTAACATTGTACACATTTACCAGATAATGTGTTCCATATAGTCATAGACCTCAGTGACAACAGACTGAGAACGAATGCTACAGTTATCAGTCCTACTTATGTGAGACTGTTCTGATTGCAGGGACCTACTTGTGGTCCCTGAGGTGATCCTGTCGCCGGAACCGTTTGCCACAGATGTCGCACGGGTAAGGTCTCTCGTCTGTGTGGGTCCGCTCGTGTATCAGCAGGTTGTAGGACTTGGTGAAGTGACGCCCACAGAACCGACAAATGTACTGTTTCTTCACCCTGGGTACACCGAAGAATCTCATGTTTGCAGATCACAACTTTTCAGTCGGGACAACGTACCAGAAGAGCACTTCCAATTGTCCAATTATCAAAACGATACAACAAGCCCGGTTTGCATATACAGAGAAGACAAACTAAAGAAGGGAAGGTAAACAAATATAGCGCTAAGTTACTGTTGTTCTCCTCTTTTTCCCTGTCTGTGAGGGGTGAGGCTGGCCTCGACTTTGATCTTCAATTTTTGTTTTTAAACAATAGTTTTGAGCTCATCATTAACGATGGTGGCTATAATGAGAACACGAAATGTTGCCACCAATTGTTTAATTTTAATTTTCTAATTATCAATAGCGTCAATAATCAAACGTGCAGGAATCATGAATAACAAGCAGGCACGAACGACAATCTATACAGGGAATCTAAATCACGCAGAATGAAAGCAAACTATAATTTAACAAGACAAAAATCCACTATAAAAACTGAAGAACATGTAAAGGTGGATTGTCAAAATAGAACTTACGTGAACACTCGACAATGACAACAACACAACTGTTCAAGGAGGGCGGGAAATGGAACAGGTATGAAGGAAACGACACAAAATCAAAACACACATACAGTTGTATCAGTTAGAAAGATCACGAACAAAACAGTCACTGTCGTAATCACCTTTGCGTCAACAAGCGGGAAACGTTGGGTTGGCTTATCGAAAATATGCATGTAACTTGTGTGGTCTGTTTACCTCGGCCGTACTGTGCTGTACACAGTTGGAGATTATTAGCATACAGGGGAGGTAAGCCAGTAACGATGTCGGTTAGACCGTGGGTCGTGGGAAAATGCCAGCGATGTACTAAATAGAGCTACTTAGGGAGGCGACCAGTGGCGATACGTTCCTCAAGACTCCCTGTACAAGCCGATGTGGTTCGCCTCAACTCCATAACTCACCCCCAAATGAATGCACACGTCATGTTCAGATTAATCTGGAGGCATAGTTAGTTAATTGAGTAAACACAGGAGACCTCTGAACCTTCACAAAAATTCTCGCCATTTTTTTATTTTAAACCCACGAAACGTGTCGGTGGAAACGACGCTTCAACAAATATACACCATTCAACAACGAAAGTTTTGTTCTAGTACGACAAAAATATAGTATTCACTCACCGAGTTCTCCTGCCTCGCGTCTTTCCCAACGTCGCCACAAGCGTGCGATCTCCAATCTCTCGCCGGAAGTCGAATGACGTCACGCGCAGAGGGTGCGCACCAGTAGAACTTCTACATGAGATTGCGTCGCTGTCCGATAGGCCGGCGGTTTTTCTGCCAACTTCGTTCCTGAATTCGTCTTTTCTCGTTGCTGACTCGGCAAGGTGAGCGAAGTCAAACTTGTGGCTTTTGGGCGGGGCAGCTTTGTCGTTGGCGTCTGGTGAACAAACCGTGTGCTGACGTCGCATTTGTTCGCAGTAGGTCCTCCATAACATCTGGAAGTGTCAACGGTCATTAATTAATTAAATAGAACCGGTATACGAAGAGAATTATATAAGTTAGCATAATTACAATTAGTGACATCGTGCAGTTTCTGAGTAGGTAGACCACATTGGGTAAACTCCACTGCACGGTTCAAACCAAAATCGCTGTTTGGCGGCAAGTCTATAGCGCTATGTTGTAGAGTTTCTAATCACGTTAATCTCATCAATAGTTATATCAAACTAATTATATATTCATAAAGGCACGACGCTACAAGTTTAGTAAGGAAAAAGTTCGTACCGTATAGTTTGTATTATACTGTATTGTGTTTATTAATAAAATAATTGTAATACTGTGACTAACGGCAACACATCGGTGTTACGTAACTGTGTTTAAATTCGTTAATGAATTTAAATGTATTGTAAGAAACGTTGATATTTAAATGTTTCCCCATGTTCTACAACAACTACTACTAGCTTACATTTACACAGGGAGCAACAAACCTAGGACAACAAAAATCCATTACAGTGTATTGTTCTTAAATCAGTAACAGAGGCGCCCTCTGGGGAATGTCTCGTCATATAATGTGACCACTGAAAAAGACAATAACTCTAAATAATATTTTTTCCAAATACGTCGCTAACTGGTCGATCATAGGCCAATGGTCTAAGGAAGGAAGCAAAAGAACATTGTAAGCGACTAGTGATTGAACAGGTCTGCCAGGGAGTCAAGTGTAAACCGCTTTGAGCAGTCCTGGGGACTTTAGTGAATCTCAGCGCCTTGCAGGATGTATTATAGTTACCATGTTCCAAAGTTAGTGTATACTAATATAGACATAGCTTCAACTGTTTGACTTTAATTGGTCTGTCTTACATGCTGCTGTTGTTGCTGCTGCAGCTGCCACCATTCCGCCATGACAGTCATGTGTCCCGAGTTCCACATGTGCGCATGCGTGAACGCCATCTGCATAGCGTCCTTATCGTGTTGCATTGGTAGACACCCGACGGCTTCGTTAAAGACACAGACCATTGAGCCCGGGTGGACGGGGTCGCGGTGAGGGTGTGCTCGGGACACAAGAGGGTGCGATATGCCGTTCATCTGTCGACCTGACTAACGTCTGGAAGGCAACGTATTTAAATAAAATCAGTTTTGACTTGATATAAGTTAGATGTTACCCTTTAAAGGGTGGCAACGGAATCTGCCCCAAATTAGACGATACGCATATATGTAATTAATATGTAAATATAATAACAACACGTGTTAGTATATAAATCTATAAATAAAATAAAACCACACGAAAACCGTATCTGGAAAAGTCATGAAATAAAGTCTCAGGGGAAAAGCCACTACTACAAGTGTGTGAACATTCGCCTAAATCATCAAAAATAAAAACAACACAGAATCACTCAGCGCAATTTTTAAATAAAAAAATAATTACAAATCTCACTTCTGCACATATATTTGTGAAACTATAATAGACTATGTCACCATTTCTTAAGAATATTCGTCTATATCATGCATCGTACTTTGGTAGGTCTATGTCAACTAATCAATCGAAGTATGCAAGAACGTAGCAGTTTCGTTGGAATTGTTGTCTTAATCGTCAAACTTAATTGTGTTCAATTATCAATGACAACATAGACCTTTGTATGTAGTATGCTGTCTTTCAATAATTTATAGTATGACTTTAATTCATGTTAATTATTTCTAACCAAAACTGTGATTTCTTTTCCGTTATTTTTCCTGTGATTTTATTTCCGACCACAATAAAAATAGCCGACGTGTAAACTAAATTGCTATTCTGTTAAGCCTAGTGGTCGCGTCTTCTCGTCATTACTGGTAGCACAATCTAAGCACCATGTTTACGGATACGGGTGATATCGTGCCACTCCCCGTAACAACTTAACAACCTCTTGGACCTTCCTCGTCTTATCGGTGATTGACACGAGCGACGAATTACGGGACACTTGACGTGTTTTGACTGTGACGTCCTTCGGGGCAGTTCGGCGCAACAGGGGTACGACATGTGTTCACCAAACTTGACACCGAATGCACCAACGCCATCCATAGTGTTTTTCTTGATTTATAAAGATGTTGTTTTCCTTTGCCGAAAATAGCATTACACCTGATGTCCCAACAGTGTGCCAGCGTTGTAGGAAGCATCGCGAAATCATTGCATTCTATGTTCCTTGAGAAAAATTTAAATTAATAAAAATACTAAAATCATATAACAATAATAGTTTATTTCTTTGCTATCATAACATTGAATAATAATACAAGTATATATATATATATATACCTTGTAGATATATATATATATATATACGTATATATATATATATATATATATAATTGTATATATATATATATATATACAATTATTTATAACCATACAAATATTACCAGACCAAAAATTATACATGAAGAAGAAGAAGGTATTATTACATGTCTTAGAAACCTCGACGAAACAAAGTATACACATTAGTCATTATTAATGGACAAACGATGGAGTACATAGTCTGATAATTTTTGTCGTAAAATTGTATTATGTATTTATATTAATTTTATTATAATGTTTTGTTTGGCCAGGATACAAGTTATTAAACATAATTTGACTGTTATGTGTTTATTGATTTCGACATTGCATTTCAGATTGCAAAGTCAAGTTTTCAACATTATATTCGGACAAAACATTAAAAATAGACAGATAAAGGCTAAATTATATTTTAAAAGTGTGGTTAATTGAAGTTGCAATCAGAGTTACATTACCAAGTTGAACAGTTATCAAAACATTAGCTGAGTTGAAGTTTTAAGACTTAATATTAAAACTAATGCTGCCCAATTTGCTTCAAATCCGCAGTTCCGCAAAATAACAAAACATGTTTACGCTTTCCAAACGATTAAAATAGTACAATGCAACTTGCCTTCAAATGAAACAAACTATTTGTGTAAGTTTTTCACCAGTATATTACTATCCTGCATAAACATCTTGTTAATTATATACTCTCTATAATTACGCAACACAAAAAGGTGACAATTCGGTTTTGTTACTACTAATTGTAACATGTAATAAATAAATAATGTTAAATATAATCCAGTTATATTGTATTATTATAAATTATGTCGAACTGTTTTTTCCATATATACGATGTTCTAAGCGCAAAAATGCGCGGCAAATATCGTATCTGCATATCATTAGTCTCAGTCTTAACAAAGAAACATGCTCACTAGCCTACGGATTAACACAATGAAAGTTAAAATAAAACATTCACGTTTCAAGTGATGGGAACTAAAACTTATACAAATGTCAAAAATATATATCAAATTACATTCGTTGGGACGATATCTGTAGTTCGCATTCTGAACAAAGGACATTGGAAACTACCATCATAAATTATGATTCATCAACGAACGCAGTTAAGATTACAGGCGATTCTAGCAATCCTTCCTACATTTTGACCACTGGTCAAACTGCCTATAAATTGCAACATATTTAATTTATATGCTTACACCATTTTATATAAAACCCGCGATTGCCAACTTTTGACAAACGAAGCATGTAGATAGCGTAGCAGTTTGTTTTTAACAAGTAAATATTCACATTTTCAGTAAAGGCTTGAAATCGACGAAACTCAACAACAAATAGGAGCTGACATGCAATAAAAGAAAATATTTACAAATAAAAATATAAAATTATTTTTAGAAGAAAAATGCATTGTCTATAAAAACGTTATACACGTAAATTGTCTCCCATTGGACAGCATGGTGATAATATAAAACAAACTTACTTGTAAACTTTGCTATGTCGAATCGAAGTTGAATCCCCTATGGTATCCACGTGTTTTCGTCGTTTGTCGTCGTTGTAGTTGTCGCGTCAACAGTAACAGTCCGACTAATTCGACCTGGACGCAATCCGCAGTTTTGATTTATGAAACCCGGAGGCTGATAATCCGGTCGAAAGCATCGCTGCTGATTGGCGGGTCCACTAATCTGCCCATTGGTTGGCTAGCGTTCTGTCAGTGACCGCTCGGCCCCGGTCACTCCCAGACCGTGATTTATGGTGTCGCCCGAAGTGTTGGCAATAAACGACGCCTTCGCGCATCCATATAACGGAGTGTCGACAAACAACGACGATCGACTGACTGCCACTTTTATGATGTCGTCCCGTATGACTGAGAAACCACGATTGTCTATTATTGAGCCACACGACGGTCCATCTGTGTTAGTGCAACTTAGATTCCACTGTACTAAGTAATGCAAAAGGCGCAAATAAACATTGTAAAGTTCCTGCCAACAATTATGTCAGAATGAAATAAAACTGATTAAGACCTACGGCAAATTGAGTTAAAGTAAATGCATATGTGCTGACATCGTCCACAAAGATCTATATGCGTTTTAATAATGATAATAATAATATGTGGCAAGATTGTCTATCAAGCTTACAATCAAACATGTATGTACGCAATTTCATCAGATTAATCACCAATTAGAATCGATATTCTGCTACGCTGAGTCAGGCATTGACAGAAACATTATTAAACGTCTTGTCTAACACACTTTAAGTAGCTGTTTTGTTGGTTTTCCAATACCATCTTTAAACCGAACAACCCGGCAAACTTACTTAAACGAATCAGGTTTACGACAAATCAGTTCCTTCATGCTGTGATTCCGAATACTAAGTAAACACATTAGACCCGGCATCCCTAGTGAATGACGAAATGCAACTATATATGTTCCATGTGAAACGCAGTGACATTGTGCTTAGAATGTCGTACTCCCAACAGAAATTATCAGGGTTCAGATAATGTAGTTGCTGTTCCGAAGCTTGGGCTATTTTGTTCACTCCGCGTTGCCCCAGTTCACTAAGCTACAGAGTCGCCTTCGTGTAGTAATTGCGGAATAGCTCAAGTCGAGTTGGTGACAATACGAACAAGTCGTTACTTCTATGTTTTCGCGGCACTCCCTGGTGAAATAGTAAACAAACTAATGTATGTGGCAATGTTAATACTAATACAGTCTTGCAGTAATAACTATAATAAGAAGTATAACTGCATAATAATAATATTTCGTATTATTATTATTTAACGGCATATGTTGTTGGAAAGCATACCAAGCTTCTTCGTTTCAGAAATACATTCAGAACATACCATACCAAAGACTCTGCTAATAATAGTGTCAACACAATATATCTTGTCTATGATGATATTGTGCAGCAAGTATCTAAGCTTCTAATTTAAAAACATGGACAATGCTACAACATTGTTGACAGGTTAAGTTGGAGAATTATCCACACCGGATGTGGATGTGGTCATGCTTAAGTATGTTTTATTTCTCTGAAGCCTCGTTACCTAAATCACACCTAGTTGCACTACCTAACCACTGCGTTTCCTAGCAGATGTCCCACACCGGTAGTGCTAAATTCACTGCCACGAACATTTCCTTCCTTCCACCATCGCTTCTAACTGTTGCTATAATATTTAGCACTGCAATCTAAATAACACTTCTGGCGACGAGAACAATGAATCCTGTTTATTCGCGAATACATCAAAGGCACTCGACTAACTGTCGCACTTGGCGAGGAAGCGACGCATCTGACGTCACCAATCAGCTGAGTACTGAACAACTTGGAGGCGCGAACGGAAGAGCTTGGTGGTCAAGTGTGGGCCAGCACCTGTCAGGCCGAGGACGGTCGCTTCAAAGGAACCGGCGTGTGTCTTCAAGTTGTGCCGTGAGTGTAAGACACACAGAGGAAGGTTGGCCTTTGTTGCGCGGCCGTGTGGATATTACTGTTGCATGCAGTCCGTGCAGTCTAACTGACCCAAGATAGCAAGTCGCCAAGGACGTGAATGTTTGTTGGATGACGGCCCGTTTGACGGAAGGACGGGTTGAAAGTAGAGGACTTGGAGGCTTGGAATTAATGTCGAACGGAAGCGTCAAGAACAGAGAAGAAGAACATAATAATAATACTTGTACTAATACTAGTACTACTACTGCTGCTACTACTACTACTACTACTACTACTACTACTACTACTACTACTACTACTACTACTACTACTACTACTACTACTACTACTACTACTACTACTACTACTACTACCACCACTAGTATATGTACGTGTAGCGCCGAATCCTGTGCGGCGGTATCGAACCTTGGGCAAATTCGTTCACTATTCATTGCTCCAGTTCACACAGCTGTACGAATGAGTACCTGGCTATAGACAGTGGTGGGTATTTGTGTACGAATAATCTTTGCGCATTAATTGCAGCGTGGCTGGATACTTCCCAGAGAAGTCGAGATGGTGTTCGATTGAACAGGTCTGCCAGGGAGTATAGTGCAAACCGCGTTGAGCAGTCCTGAAGACTGGATACTACGTTATATAAGAACTTACCTTTTTACTTTTACTACTACTACTACAACTACTACTACTACTACTACTACTACTACTACTACTACTACTACTACTACTACTACAACAACTAATAATAATAATAATAAGAAGAAGAAGAAGAAGAAGAAGAAGAAGAAGAAAGTGATGAAGAAAAAGAAGAAGGAAAAGAGAAGCATAATCATAATTGAACCAACTATTAACCAGAGAAGAGCGAGCACGGCGAGCGGGACGAATGTACCGTCAGCTATGTTGGTCACCGAGCTGATGGTTCGACGTATTCGCCGGCAAAGAGGTACTACAACAAATAAAACGTCAACTAACGCTTTGCTTGATCTAGCAGCGTCAATTACAACCGGTCAGCGAACGCTGATAGTCGTGTTTGGCCAAATAATCACCTCTTGTCACTGAGTATAACCGCATTGTAAAGTCTACCGAGCAACGAGGCATCATTATACACGCTGCTTTTAGGCCGTCCCAAATGAACGTAACAACAATTTTTGCATATGTTTCACACGGTAGCCAGACATTTTGGTAAAGGACACTCTGGTCATGGACAGCTGGGCAGTAGACATTTCGGTAATATGACATTTCAGTAATTAGACATTTCGGTAATAGGACATTTTTGTAAAACCAACAAATAATCTTTAACGGTTTTCGTCTTTATAAAAATTTGAAAACTTGGTTGCTAATAATAATTTTTGAATATGAATGAATGTGAACGATGGTTGTATTATTAAATAAAAAATTAGTACACAGTAAACATGTTACCAGTTATTAACACAACTGCTGATGGGAAGTCATGTACCTTTCATCTGCCTTGAAAGTTCATCAAATACGTACTAACCTACACCATCTCTGACTGCTGGTGGGAAGCCAAGTCGTCTGCCTGGAAAGGTGACAAGCCCAGTGGTTTAACTGATTGACATCCTGACCTGTAGGTCACCTCCTGACATGGCATACTATACTAGTTTTAAATCACTGATACATTTGTATTACTTTAAACACTATTTTATCACATGTAATTTAGTTAAAGAAAGCTTAAAAACACGCCATTGAATAATACTAAATATCAATCAATCTGTTACAAATTCATTACAAATGTCTATACAAAACACCTTTAAAATAACCAAATAGTTCTGATTATTTCCAATGGTTTACTGAAATGTCCTATTACTGAAATGGCTTATTCCTAAAACGTCCTTTTATCAAAATGTCCTATTATCGACGTCCTATTAACAATACGTCAGTTGCCCAACTGTTCAAGGCCAAAGTGTCCTTTACCAAAATGTCATGGATTTGTTTCACACATGGATGGGAGCGAACGTCTGGAGAATGCGGAGATTAGTAAACAATTCGTTAAATCTGCAACATCCGGAAATGGATAAGCAAATTCATCATTCATATATGTATCTACCTGATATTGCAACGTGGCAATTCAGTTACAGGCAGGGAGATTTTATTCTTGGCGTCACTTTAGACAATGAGTATTATGGGCAGGTGGTCGTAGTTGAGAGACGTTGGCCTTGTGTCGGTGCAGCCTGGGCCGATGGAAGGCTGCGGCACAGCTGTCGGGCACGCGTTATCTCTCTTATCTCGAACTTTTTAAATACTTATCTACTAAACCATTTCACCTGCTCGACCGTCTGGCTAAAAAAATAATGCAAAACGCTTCATACGTAATTTTACAACATACCCAATTTGTGTTACTTTGCATGCCATTCTGCAAGCATATTATCCAATGTAACAATTGTAGAGTCCATCAGTGATACACGTAACGTAACCGTTAATATTAAGTCATCAAAAGGATATTTCAGTTCAGTTAGATTTGATAAAGAAGATCATTCCGACACTGTTAAATGTTACATGCCGATAGCAAAACAGGTTGCAGAAATTATTCTTGAAAACACGTACTTTATCAAAACCTTGACATTTGTTCAAGCAAATCTCTATTGCACCGGGACACGGCCGTTTTCCTTCCTCGCTTCCAAGATACCATATATATATATATATATATATATATATATATATGTGTGTGTGTGTGTGTGGTGTGTGTGTGTGTATATATACACACGCACACACACACATATATATATATATATATATATATATATATATATATATATATATATATATATATATACTGCCTACGTGACATTCGTACGGTGTGACAGTCTCCGGTTGCTTGACGGAGGATACATCCGAGACGTACCCAATTCCCGTCCTGACCGGGGACAGTTGTATAAACACCCACAATGACATCCCCTCTTCCCCCACTTCCCGGCCAGTCTCCCGGTCGCCCGCTGGGAGAAGGTGCCTACGATGCCCGGTTAAATAAACCTGTTCCGATCGAGTCGGGAACTAATTTGAATTTAACGACTGTCGTCTCCAGAGCCGGGAGACGGTGGAATCATCGAATGACTAACTAATCTTTGCTTCCACTGCCGGTGTCCGCTTACACCCGAACATTTAATTTGAAGACAATTAGTCGTGCATATTTTGGTCCTTGTTTCGAAACACCGTGTGAAGCTTTTATCGACGAAGATGTCCCGTAGCCCATTTCTCCTGGTGGCGTGACAACAGATTTGATCATTTTGAAGACGAAGCTGGTCAAAGAATACCGAAAGTGTACAATAATGGAAATTGCCTTCCCAATTCGATTTTTATTCGAGTCCGTTTTATAATTAATTCGCTCGTTTTATAATTAATTCGCATAGACATTTCTACTCAATAGCTCTGCATTTTCTTTTGGATAAATTGTCGGATAAACGGTTATTATATTTTGTAACCAGGTCCGGTTAAAATTCGACGGAAAGAGGCAAACATAGTCTACTTTAATATATTTTTACACAAGGTTATTCGCACTTTTGCATGTTAACATAAATAACGACCAAGGTTAATTCGATCGAAAATATTGTAGATGTTGATCAACAATAATTATCACACGTTTTATTCAAATGTATCAGCTAAGTCATGATTACACGTGTGCTATAAGAAAATGGCTAGGTTGAAAGGGTAGGTATATTGGACAGCGTTGGGTGTTAACATAATTCGAAGTTTGAAAGTAGATCGCTAAAATGTATGTGAATAGGACAAATGTATGTCGGTCATCTATTAAACCCGGCTTTATACTCTTTTCTAATGTACGCTTGCGTTATTCACGAAATGAATTCCACTAAACAGATCTCCTTCCTACTGTTTCGATCGAAGTTAACATTGATTGCATTGCTCACGTTTGCGCAACGGGGCGGGGTAATAGCTGCCGGAATTATGAACCCTGGCGAGAATGACATTAGTCTGATGTATGCCCTTCTCCGGGAGCGAAATTAGCTGGATCGAAGCCTATTCGCGGTCCTGGTAATTACCTACATTTACTCACGCAAACATGAATCTGGTCACGAAAAGACAACCGCTTATATGTTTAATATAAACACGTTCACAGTTGCTCGTTGATTTTTATTTGTTCTTCATCTCATTTCGGCATTATAGCATCTTTGTTCCGATGAAACGCAATTCGGAGAATAACATGCAAAAGTAGCTATAAGTGTCTATATTAGGCTATAACGTAAGATTATTTACCATTTCGCAAGTTACCCGACTTTACGATCAAATTAAATTATTTTGTTGATATTAAAGAAACAATCTCCTTTTACGTATTATGCCATGTCCATCCATGTTCCCGCATCACCGACAATAACTGTTCTATCGCAACATGTTCTATGAGCCGGCCATAACACCGACAATTGCTGCTCTACCAGAACATGTTCCTGTGATCCTGCCGCGCCACCGACAATTGCTGCTCTACCGGAACATGTCCCTGTGAGCCCGCAGAGTCACCGACATTTGCTGTTCTATAGGAACATGTTCCTGTGAACCCGCCGTAACACCGACAGTAGATGTTCTACCGGAACATGTTCTGTGAACACACCGCGTCATCACCTGTTCTACATGAACGTGTTCCTATGAGCCCACCGAATCGCTGACAATAAGTATTCCATTAGAACATATTCCCGTGAGCCCGCCGCGTCACCGACAATTGTCGTTCTACCGGAACATGTTCCTATGTAGCCACCGTAACAATGACAATAGAAGTTCTATTACACCATATTCCTACGAACCCGCCGTAACAGCGACATCAATAGGTCTACAGGAACACTCCTCGCTCGGCGACGGTGACGTGTTTGTTCGGAAGTAATTATCTAACATTTCGGGTAATCGGAATTAATTAATGACATCACCGACGTGTGTCCAGTATCCACGCCACGGTACGCGTATTGGGTGTCGTTCCTATAATTAGACTACCCCTGGGCCTGGGTCACTACAAACACACAGATAACCCTGATTAGGATAGGCTTATAAGTGTAGTAGCTTCATATATTGGTACAAAAGAAACAAATATAATATAAGCAATGCAGCATATTGGTTTAAGAGTATATCGTTTTATGTAAATACGGCTTGAGTAAGTTATGTATACCATTTGGTTTTGTTGTGTAGACTCTATAATAGTGCAATTATGGTAATTATCCCATTGTCATAAACTTTATGGTAATGAGTTGTCTATGTTTGCGATGCCTGATCATTATTATCAAAGACTAAACATATTCACGTCTGACTATCAACCCGGCGTAAGTGTTTGGGTGGAGTAATACCACACGAGGGCCTAGATACATGCTATGTTGCAAGCGTTATTCTAACGTCACCTTCTAGTTTCAAAACGCATTAAATGAACATTATAAAAAGGCCGCATATATATAGTATACTATCAAATGTCGACATGATCGCACAATTGTCTATTCGTTTGATTTTCCCGCTATCAATACCTATCAATTTTCAGAGAGGTATGACAATTCCAAACTCTTTTGCAATAACCAGATACATAGCAAATTAAATACTAAAATAATTAGCAGAAGAAGAAAAAAACGTAGAAGCAGAAGAAAGGAAAAAGAAGAATAAAAAAAGAAGAAGAAAAAAGAAGGAAAGAAGAAAGACGAAGAAGAAGAAAGGAAGAAAAAAGACATTGACAGAGAAGAAGAAGAAAATAGTAATACGATGATTAAATAACAATAAAGAAGAAGACGAAGTACAAGAAGAAAAAGGAGGAGAAAGGAAGAGGACGACGAAGAAGAACACGAAGAAGAAAGAAAAGAAAAATAAAGAACAAGAATGCTTTATTAGTAATATCATCAACGTTTTCACCGATGCATTCACACGGGGGCCGTCCTATCTAACGAGACCATTCGTTAAAACAAGCGGGAACCCCCGCAGCGCGCCCGGCTGTATGTGTCGTCTGCTGCGCACGTGCTGCAATATGCACCCGCCCAGACAGGTGGCGACACGTGTCTCTCGGAGGGCGCACGCGCATGGAAGTGATCCGTGACTCGTCGCCCTACGCAAGACCACCTGTGTGCTTGCGACTCTCAGGGCCAGGCTAATAGGGGGGGGCGGACCAGGTCGGGCGGCCCGGGTGTGCCCAGCTGTGGACCTGCCACGTGGATGGAACCAGGATGGTATTCCACTTTCACGCTCGTTGTGTCACGCTGTTGAAGACAGTCAAAACAATGGAAGTCCACTTTCTTTTTTGGCAGTTATGTAATAATATAGATCCTCAATCTTGTCCGAATCGTCTGCGGACACGAAAAAGTTCGGTTAGATTATAACGACCTCTGGTGAATGTATTTAACGTAACACACCTACACATATACAAATATGTATATGCATACACATACACGCACACACACGCGCACGCGCACGTGCACTTACGCACTCGCACAAACACACACGCACACACACACGCACACACACATGCACGCACGCAAGCCATAGGCAGGGAGGGGTGCGAAGAGTTCGGCAAAGAGTTCGGCTTGGGGAAGTACTTCCGTTTGGAGGTAACGAATTGTGTTTGATTTGAAATTGTGACATAACAAATGTTTTGAACGATGTCCAACGCTACCCCCTCGACCGCGAAAAATCTCCATCACTAACCGCCCCCGACGGCAAATAAACTCAAATACTACCCTCTACCCGCTTTAAGAATCCGGCTCAGATCTGATGGATGGTTATTGGAAATATGCGACCAAAACGCTCCCCACCAAAAAAGCATGCTCACGGGCCTTTACAGTGTCTAGCCAGGCGGATCACAAGCACACCGACGAAGTGCAGAATGCTGAACCTCTGCAGCAGCGTCTGCACAGGTGAAGCTTCAGCGACACGAGCCGCGGTCACCTGTCTAGAGCGAACACCGTCAAGAGTGGTGTTGCGTGTACATAGTCAGCCGTGTCAGGTGTTATGTTGGTCAATAACGAGGCTCTTTGCATTTTAGCCATGGTAGCGCCATCAACAACAATCTTGCGTATTCTTACTGATAATTGAACACAACAAATAAATATTTGATGCATGGTTATAATTAATATTTCCAAAGAAACTCTGACTTAGTCTTATACATTTTCATTGATATTTGAGCACAGGTGAGATTTATCAGTGGATTTGTATCAAATTTATGCAGAAATATTGTTGATAATTTAAGTTAAGTTTAATTATTAAAATAAATATTTACCTGAATTTGTTTATTTAATAGTTCCACTCATATTGTAAATACAAATAAATCTAAATATAAGCTTGAACACACCTGAGATTTATATGTGATTTTTTAATCGAAGTTATGCACTAACGGTATTGTTCTCTTTTATGTTAATTTTGATTATTAAAACGAATATTCAGCCAACTTTATTTAATATGTCCATTTATACTTTAAATACAAAGAACTCAAACTTTGAAGTTGTGATTTTTTCTGTGGTGACTTTATTGCCTGTGACGTTTTTCCGTAACTTTTTTCTGTGACTTTATTCCCTATATTCCTGCTCTATCAGACGACGCTGCATGCAATAGGGACTGACCACTGATCGACGTTGACCACGCGGCAGTCGATGTGTGAATTTGGGGTGGTGGAGAAAGAGGCATGCGGAGATGGACAATACCACCGGAAAATATACACACCTGTTTTGCTAGTGGGAACACACTGTCGCAACGCCCATAATTGGCATGCAAGGACTTGTGCACGGAGTGCAACGCACACACGTGAATACAAGACGGCAACAAACAGCCGTGCAACTCTCTCTCTCTCTCTCTCTCTCTCTCTCTCTCTCTCTCTCTCTCTCTCTCTCTCTCTCTCTCTCTCTCTCTCTCTCTCTCTCTCTCTCTCTCTCTCTCTCTCTCTCTTTCTCTCTCTCTCTCTCTCACTCTCTCTCTCTCTCTCTCTCTCTCTCTCTCTCTCTCTCTCTCTCTGTCTCTTTCTCTCTCTTCTCTCACTCTCCCTCTTTGTCTGTCTGTCTGTCTCTCTGTCTCTCTCTCTCTCCTCTCTCTCTCTCTCTCTCTCTCTCTCTCTCTCTCTCTCTCTCTCTCTCTCTCTCTCTCTCCCCCCCCCCTCTCTCTCTCTCTCTCTCTCTCTCTCTCTCTCTCTCTCTCTCTCTCTCTCTCTCTCTCTCTCCCTTCTCTCTCTCTCTCTCTCTCTCTCTCTCTCTCACTCTATTTCTTCCCCCTTTTTTTCTCTCCTCTCACTCTCTCCCCCTCCCCTTTTTCTCTCTCCTCTCTCTCTTTATCTCTCTCTCACTATCTC